>LHPF02000021.1:0-600000 GCA_002245815.2 Micractinium conductrix
CCTAAACCCTAAACCCCCTAAACCCTAAACCCTAAACCCTAAACCCTAAACCCTAAACCCTAAACCCTAAAAACCCTAAACCCTAAACCCTAAACCTAACCCTAAACCCTAAACCCTAAACCCTAAACCCTAAACCCTAACCCTAAACCCTAAACCCTAAACCCTAAACCCTAAACCCTAAACCCTAAACCCTAAACCCTAAACCCTAAACCCTAAACCCTAAACCCTAAACCCTAAACCCTAAACCCTAAACCCTAAACCCTAAACCCTAAACCCTAAACCCTAAACCCTAAACCCTAAACCCTAAACCCTAAACCCTAAACCCTAAACCCTAAACCCTAAACCCTAAACCCCCTAAACCCTAAACCCTAAACCCTAAACCCTAAACCCTAAACCCCCTAAACCCTAAACCCTAAACCCTAAACCCTAAACCCCCTAAACCCTAAACCCAAACCCTAAACCCTAAACCCTAAACCCTAAACCCTAAACCCTAAACCCTAAACCCTAAAAACCCTAAACCCTAAACCCTAAAAAACCCTAAACCCTAAAATGATGCCAACAACTCGCCACGTCTTAAAACCTAAAAAACTAAAACCTACACCCTAAACCCTAAATAGGGAAGAAGGGGGGAAGGTAAGCGAAGCCCAGGTAGCACATGATGCGTGTGCGGTCGTTGTCGTCAAATGTCTCTGCCTCCACGCATGCGACGGGCCGCTCCCTGTTCAGGTTGATGCCAACAACTCGCCACGTCTTGAAGCCGTCGATCTCTGAGATCACGTCGTCAAGCAGCGGCAGGTCGTTGGCTTTGCTGAGAAGGTAGGGCAGGCTGTAGCGCTTTGCCTGCACAGGTAAAGAGTGGGGCATATGCCCGTATCGTCCCCCTGCGGAACAATGTTTGATCCTACGGGGCCACGCCAGGCGCTGGAACAGCCGAGACCCTGGTTTGAGCGTGTTGTACGTGAGCACTGAGCTTGTCAGTTCTACCCTTTTACTTTCACGAGCCGACACTAAGGATCGAACCCGTGCCCCGGACGGGGTTAAAGCCATGCATCCAGAGGCTGGCATTGCGGCAGACTTGCAGCAGCGGCAACCACTGCAACCAGAGGCGGTGCATGAGGCAGCACTGCAGCACTACCTGCAGCACCTGCAGACGGCGGTGCAACGGCGCGGCGCCAGCCGCCTGCAACACTACTTCGACTGCGTGCGCCCAGAGTGCCTCGAGGTAGCGGGGTATGGTATGGCCCCCTACCTGGTCGAGGTACGAGAGCGACACCGGCGCCTTGGCCTGACAGAGCTGCGCAGCGGTGTACACTGGGGCGCTGAGGAGCGGGAGCGGCTACTGGGTCCTGCCCGGCGCCCTCGCGACCAGCGCTATTGTATGCATTGCGCAGCTGCAGGGCTAGGCGGACGGGCCGAGGATGCGGATCACATTGTGTTTGAGTGCGCGTTGTACGCTCACCTACGCCCCATCTGGTTCCCCGACATCTTCCGTGCAGGGCAGCCCCCACTACCGCCTGAGACCGGCAGCCACGTTGCGCAGCCTAACCGGCTTGCCACTCTACTGGGATGTGAGTTCCCCAGAGAGGAGGACAGCGCAATGGCGGGCGAGGCCGGCGGAGCGGCGCGCAGACGGGCGCTTGCGCTCGCAGCCTTCACAGGCGCGTGCCGCCGCACCGGGCGGCGAGCAGCGGGACTGCCCACCACCTAACCCCACCCGGGGTTCCCCCCTCCACCCAAATCCCTTTCCCTTCCGTTTACCTTTCCCCCCTTTTCAAGCGGCCCCCGTGCATGATGGGGGCTTGCGCCGGCGTGCGCTAAGGGCTAAGGGGGGGACAATGGCCTGGGGAACCGCCGCCTTGCTTGGGTAAGGACTCCCCACTTTGGGCTCCTACTCTCGCCGGTGCGCGCACTGTTCCAAGCGTCAGTCCCCCCCCTGCAGATGCCCTTGCTTTGTCCTATGTTACATGCATCCCTTTTGCACTCTCTCCCCCTTTTTCAGCAGCGGCTTCTCCCCTCCCTTCCCCCCTTCTTCCCTGGTCTCAGCCGTGCCGGGCCCTGTGTTTCTTTTTCAGAATACAAAGAGATGTAACACAGTACAGTACAGTACAGTACTGTACTGTACTGTGTTACACCTGTTTGTGTTCTGCGAGAGAACCACAGGGCCCGGCGCAGCTGAGACCGGGGAAGAAGGGAGGAGGTAGGGGAGATGCCGCTGATGAAAAGGGGGGAGAGAGGAGACACAATTGCAAGTAGGGGGTCGTGCATGGCGGAGGGGGAGGCAAGGTTATGTTGAGCAGTCGGTCAGCAAGACAGGCGAGAGGAACAACAGAGGGCAGCAGTCCCCTACTTGCAAGATGAAAAAGGGGAGAGAAGAGGGTGAGGTGTTGGGAGCGGAGGATCAAACGTGCAGTGAGGGCCGTCATGCAGCACACACGTCGCGATGCTTTGGGTTGCCGCATCCCGTTAGTGCCATGCTCAGCTGCGTTCGCTCAGGCTGCATCGCGGCGCCGCGCTCTGACGCTGCAGCAGCTGCATTCATGAGGCAGTTCCAGCGCCCTACATCGGTAGGCGGGGCGGCGCGCTCGCTGGGGCCGCCCTGCCGCTGCCGACGGTGCCGCTGCCATCGTGGCCGCTACTGCGGCTGCGCCGTCTGGCGCATGTGCCGCGCTCTGCAGCTCTGAGGCCAGCCGCTGGCCACGGCTATCTGCCGGGCGAGGCTTGCCAGGGCAGCGCGACCGAGTGAGCCCGCAATCAATGCATCCCGCTGCACGAGACCCGCCGCTCCCACCTCTGGCCCTCAGCGCACGCTAAGGGCCCTATATCCGAGCCGGCCAGGCCGCGCAAGCGGCCGGACGGCCCGGCCGCCTGCCCGCGAGCGGCGGCCGAGCCGCCACAAACTCAGCTGTGTGGTTGTGCTCTAGGAGTGTAGAAGTGTGCGGGGCGGAGTGTGCGGGGCGGAGTGTACAGTACAGTACAGTACAGTACAGTACGGTACAGTACAGTACAGTACCACCCTATCGCTAGGGGGCTTCCTCGCTAGGGCGCGAGGGAGGGTGCACAGGGTGCACAGGGAGGGTGGGGCGTGACATAGGGACTCCCGCATAGATGTCACGGTATGTGTACCAGTGTGAGGTGGACACCACCTTCTTGCTTGCCTTGCACCCTGCGCTTGGGCTCCCCCGGCTGTCTGGCCGCTCTTGCCAGCTCCTGTGCCGGGGCGGATACTCCCTCCACGCTTGCGTGCTGCCCTGGCTTGCCTCGCGCCTGCACCATCGCCCGGCGGTTGTGCGTTGTTTTGCCCCGGGCGGCGTTGTGCCGCATGCGGTTGAAGGGTGTGCTGATGCATCGATCCTGCGACCCGGCCCCCTTACTGCCATGCTGCCCCCCGCTTGCCCCTGCGTGCCTGTGTTTTGGGAGCGGCTCCCAGGTGCCCGCCGCTCTCCCGCCCTCCTCTGCGCCCGATTAGCCAGCCTGTGCGTTGCTGTGCCGCTTCCCCCACCGCTCCCTCCACAGGCACCGCTCCCTCCACAGGCACCGCTCCCTCCACAGGCATAGCGGTCGGCGCCTTGCTGGCCAAGCTGTTCGCAGCTGGGCTTGAGCGCCGCGTGACGGCTCACGCAGAGGCGGCAGGCCTGCACGCAGAGGGCCAGTTCGGCTTCCGCCGGCAGCGCAGCACCGAGCAGGCTGCCCTGGCCTTGCGCACGGTCATCGAGTGCCACCGGCAGCAGCGGCAGTGCGGCGGCAGCAGCACCAGGAGTGAGCAGCCACAGCGGCGGCACACGCGGCGGCGGCGGCAGCGCGGCGGCAGTCAACTGTGGGCCTGTTATGTTGACTTCAAACAGGCCTACGATCGCGTACCGCGGGCGCAGCTCTGGCAGCGCCTCGAGAGCATGGGCTACGGCGGCCAGTGGCTGCGGGCAGTACGAGCGCTCTACGCCGACGTGCCCATGTCGGTGACAGCCCCCGGCCTTGAGGGCCGCGTCTTCAGCGCCACGCAGGGCCTGAAGCAAGGCTGCCCCCTCAGCCCCACGCTATTCAGCCTCTACATTGCAGACGGGGAGGAACGCGTGCTCTCGGCAGCAGCAGCAGGCATGCCTCTTGCGCTGCCACAGCTAGCAGGGCAGCCAGTGCCCCCGCTGCTGTACGCAGATGACATGGCCCTCCTCGCCACCACAGCAAACGGCTTGCAGCAACAGCTCAGCCGTGCACCACACCCATGCCTCATTTCCTCACGCAACGCTCGCATGCATGGCCGACAAAGGTAGTGCATAACCGTACTCACGGGCTGCGACGAAGGAAGCATGACACGGGAGGGAAACACGTGGCGGGGAGACATAACCCAGAAGGGAAAGGAAGGTAAGCAAGTGCACAAGATGGGGCAGGTCTGTGCACCACACCCATGCCTCATCTCCTCACGCAACCGTTGCATGCATTGCCGAAACACGCAATTTGCCCAACCAGCTCGCGTGTGCGCCGCCGAGGGCTGCGCCAACACGCACGTGGTGCGTTACTGCAGTGCAGAATGCAGCAAGGCGCACTGGCGTGCTCACAAAGCCGAGTGCCGGCGCCTTCAGGGTGAGGCGGCGGCGGCAGCCGCCGCAAGTTAGGCCGCGGCAGCGCCAGCGGCAGAGCAGGCCTTCAATCCTGCTACTGTGATGTGTCACTTGTTCTGCTTCACATCCAACCTCACTGGCCGTCACCTGTTCTGAAATCAAACGCCTCCCCAGTGGCACTCAATCGAGTGTGCCCTGCTCTGCCGCGCCTTTACATCTTCTACTGCAAACAAGTCTTCCCTAACTGGTGCTTACAGAGCAGAGCCAAACCACCATGGGTCATACATGCGGCATTTGCAGGAGTTGGGGCTGGGCCGGCTGCCACCCGCCAGTGCCGCTGCCACCCGCCGCCACCCGCCGTATGCATGTGAACATGTATGGCTGGCCGCCGTCATGCATTTTCGGCAGCACGCTTACTTCTAAAAAGGGCAGCAACAGGCCGGCTACCAGTCCTCCAGCGCTGCCCGCGCAACATGTCCGCCGAGCCAGCGGAGGAGAGCGAGCTCGAAGAGGGCGAGCTCGCGGAGGTGGCACCAGGTGAGCATTCCTGCGGGCGTGGCAGGCCCTCTCCAGCTGCTGGTCGCCCAAGGCCGCCCATCACCTCCTTCGCTCCCTCTGCCGCAGCCCACGAGCAGGCTGTCACCCCTCATCATGACCCCCAAGAGCCACACGAGCAGCTGTTGGCCGCCAGGCCCGACGGCAGGTGCGCTGCTTTGCCGCCGCCGCCGCCGCCACCACTCCGCCGCGTACCTGGTGGAGCGTGCCTGCTGGCACCACCACAGCTCACCAAGCACTGGCTGGTGCCAACTCTTGCCTTTTACTCTGTTGCTCCCCCAGGGCGCCCTACTATGCGGGCCCCGACAGCGACGGCTTCCGCGGCGGACGCTCCGGCAAGAAGAAGAAGCGGAAAACAGGGGCGGCGGCGGCGGCGGCGGCAGGGTTTGTCAACGTATATGGCCAAGGGGTGAGTGGATCGCTGCGCTGCTGGGCGCGGTCGGGAGTGATGTGGCAATTCTTTAGTGTTTGCTTGCTGCACTGGCTGCTGCGGGAGTGTCTGGGAGGGGCGGCGGCGTTGGCGGCGGCAGCGACGGGGTTCGTCGACGCCTGCAGCCCAGGGGCGCTGCGTGCGGCTGCCATGCTGAGCGCGCAGGTCGTGCCCATGCCTTTTAACCATGCAGGCCACTGCCGAGGTGGAGGTGTTCCCCGAGGCGGGGCCCATCCGCACGGCCGATGTGCAGAACCTGGTGCTGTGGGTGCTGGGCTCGCAGGGCACCAACCCGCGCTGGTGCTTCGTCAAGGTGGGTGGTGCATGGGTAGCGTGTTTTTTGCGTGCTGTGGGTGTGCAGCGCTGCAGAGCTGGGGTTCGTCGCTGCCTTGCGGTAGCCTGCTGCGCCGCCCACCTGCACATGTCGCCCTCCCTCACCCTACAACCCTCCCCCCCCTGCGCCACCTCAATGCCGCCACCCATCAGAACAAGCCCCTGGTGCAGCGCGTGCTGCTGGTGGTGGCGCACGGCCTGGACAGCACGACGTGGAGCCAGGCTGGCGCCGCCGGTGCGCTGCCGGCTTGGCGCCGCCTGCTCGGGGAGCCTGTGGAGCTGCAGGCGCGCAACGCAACGCTAGCGCCAGGTGCGGGTTGAACACTGGATGGAGGCGTCAGTCGGCGGGTTGGGCTGTGCAGGCTGTGAGGGGGGAATGAAGGGAGTAAGCGGTAGTGCGGGTGGAAGCGTGGCGGGCGGGTGCAAGTTTGGCAGGAGGATGCGGTGGGCCACCCCTGACGTCGGCCACATTTTTCTGGCCCCGCCCTGCCCCTCCCTGCCCCCCCCCCCCCTGCAGGCGCCACCGTGCACAGCCTGCTGACGGTGCCTCAGACCAAGAAGCGGCGGCGGGAGGACAGCCAGGCAGCAGGGGCGGCGCAGCAAGCCGCAGGGGAGGAGCCCCCTCCGGCGCCGCTGCAGCCGCTGGCGGCGGCGAACGGTGCAGCGAACGGCGCAGCGGCGGCGGCGGCGGCGGCAGCAGCAGAGGGTGAAGGGGACGGCGAGGCTGGCCGGCCGGCGGGGGCCAAGCGCATGAAGCTGGGGGCTGCCGACGACGTCAGCACTCGGGTGGCACCCCAGCTGCCAGCCGCCGTGCCCGCAGCAGCAGCGGCAGCAGCAGAGCAGCCGTCGACCGCCGACCCTGCAGGGGAGGTGACGGCGGCAGCGGCGGCGGCTGCCGGTGGAGAGGGCGCAGCCGACGCTGGCCGCCGCTGCTGGCCCCTGCCGCCGGAGCACTATGTGCTGACGCTGGAGCAGCTGCAGGTGGGTCGCGTGTCAACCAGGCCTGCTTTGTTGAGCGGCAGCAGGCATGTGGCAGGGAGGCCAGACGCTCCGTTGCGCCCAGGCGACTTGGAGGCGCACCGCCTCATGGGCCTGCCTCCAGATGTGGCCGCCACACCACCGCCATCACCCGCCGCCATCACCCCCCCTGCAGGAGCACGGCTACCCGCTGCCCCGCCTTGACGAGGCGTCGGGGGAGATGGTGTGCCCCGAAGGCTTTGTGGCCACGCAGGCCTGCAAAGGTGCGGGGAGCCAGCGTGCAGCTGGGTGTCCCCCCCAGGGTGGGTGATAGGGAGGGGCTCGGCGGGCATTGCTGCCTGGCTCGTGTTCCCCCTGCTGCCACGCGTTGCATGCAGCGCGCTCTGGCTGTGCTCGGGGCAGGCTGCCACCCACGCACCTGTGTCGTCGCCGCTCGTGCAGGCACGCCGCAGCACGACCTGGTGGCCCTGGACTGTGAGATGTGCATCACGGAGGCTGGGTTCGAGCTGACACGCGCCACCCTGGTCGACCAGGAGGGCAAGGTGGGTGGTGGGGGGGCTGCCTGGTGGGGGGGGGGGGCGCTGCAGGGGGCGCGGCAGGGGGGCAGTTTGCAGTTGCGGAAGAGCGCCGACCGGGTCGGGCGTGGCTTCATCCCTGCCCCTCTGCCTCTCCCCCGCGTTGCTCGCCTGCCGCGCTCACAGCCGGTCCTTTCTGCTCGCTCACCGCACTGTGCAGGTGCTGTACGACGAGCTGGTGGTGCCGCACAACCCCATCACCGATCACAACACCCGCTACAGCGGCATCACCGCGGAGATGCTGCAGGGGGTGAGCGGGGTGGGGTGCGTACGCCTTCTGTGCAGGGGCGGGCGAGCGTGCTGGCGCATTGAGGGACCAGTGTCGTTGTACACTCCCCCCACCTCCCTCCACCCGCCTCCCTCCACCCACTGCCAGGTCACCACCCGGCTGGAGGACGTGCAGGCCGCGCTGCAGCGCCTGGTGTCGGCGGAGACGCTGCTGGTGGCGCACAGCGGGGACAACGACCTGCAGGCACTCAAGGTGGGCGGGGGGGCTGCCGTTGGGCGGTGTCCGCCCGAAACGCCTGTCGTGCGGGGGGCAGGGAGGAGGTCCTCGCTGGGCGGGGGAGGGAGGTCGGGTGGTGCGCACAACGAAGCAGGCCTGCCGGAAGCGCACGGCGGTGGCAAACCTGCGGGCGCCGGACGGCGCGTTTCCCTGACACGTCTCTGCACGTCACGCCCGCCAGCGTTTGCTTGCAACTCCCTCTGTGCACTCGGAGTTCACACTCCCGGTGTCCCACCCCCCGCCACCCCCTGCAGCTCATCCACGCCAACGTGATCGACACGTCGGTGCTCTTCCCCCACCCCCGCGGCCCACCCTACAAGTCTGCGCTGCGCGTGCTGGCCTCCCGCCACCTGCTGCGCACCATCCAGCAGGGTGAGCACGCGGGCAGGAGGGATGGGCAGATGTGCAACGCAGGGGAGCGCGCCTGCGATGCGGCTGGGGCGGCACACGCTCTCGGCACACCTCGTGCCGCAGCACTGTAGGCCCGTGCGTTGCGCATCCACCACCCTGCCCTGTGCGTCGTGTCCTGCAGGGGAGCACAACCCTGTGGAGGACGCACGGGCGGCCATGGACCTGGCTCTGTTGAAGTTTGAGCGGGGGCCACTGTACGGGGCGGGCACCGCCGAGCGTGGCGACAAGCTGGTCGAGGTGCTGAGCGACGGCGGAAGGTGGGCGGGGGGGGAAGGCGGAGGGCAGGGGGCAGGCAGGGTGGCTCCAAGAAGCGTGCGCTGCCGCCTGCCGGCCTCCGCCCCTGTCCTCCTGCCCGCTTGCGTGTCCCTTTCGCAAGCTGCTCCCGCCAACGTCTCGTCACAGGCCCCAGCGCTGTCATCGACCGCCTGGAGGCCCTGCACAGCCAGCCATCAACGCGACCCCCTCCCACCCTGCCGCTGCTTTCTTGGCCTGCAGACGCTCCGCCATGGTGGACAAGGTCGAGGTGCTCAACCGACACGTGGCGGGCAACTGCAGCGGCATTCCGGCAGACAGCGACGCCGTGGCGATGCCGGCGCTGTGCCGGGAGCTGGCGCGCCTGCAGGTGTGCTTGGGTACGGGGAGGCGCGCAGTGGATGCACGCAGGTGCAGGAGGGTGCATAGAGAGGCGGCAGGTTGCGGCGGCCTTGCCGGCTTCGTGCCTAGATCTGACGCTGGTTTTCCGGCCTCCATGGCACAGGTCCACTTCATTTGGGGCCAGCTGTCGGCGCTGCAGCAGTTTTACGAGGAGCGGTGAGTTGGTGCTGGGGCCGCATTCGCCGGCCACGGCGTTTGCAGTGGCGTGCCTGCTGCTGTGGTTTTGGGCAGGCTAGGCTGGTGATGAAAGGGCAGGTGGGCAGTTCCACGGGGAACATGGCTGCATGCATCAGTGGGGGGTTGGGGAGCGTGCAGCGGCGCGCTGCCCTGCTTGCATGGAGGGGATGCGCGGCCTGCCACCGACAAACCACCAGCGACGTGCGCCCCGCTGCAGGCTGACTGTGGCACGGGAGTCAGGAGAGGCAGAGCCCTCGGCTGCCTACCGCCAGGGCGGCGCTGCGTCGCCAGCAGGCGCAGCTCAGCCGCAACTGCAGCAGCAGCAGGAGCAGCATCCGGCAGATGCAGGCGGCGGCGGCACGCCAGAGCAGCAGCAGCGCGACGGCCAAGCGCCCGGCAGCGACGCAGCACAGCAGCAGGAGCAGCAGGGAGGCGGGGACGGCGAGGCGGGGCAGCCGCCGGCAGCAGGGTCTCCCAACTGGCCTGCGCGCCAGGCGGCGGCGCTGGCCTCGCTGGATGCCTCGCTGCAGCAGCTGTGGGATGCCGCGCCGCCTGGCACGCTGCTCGTGGTGGTCACTGGCCAGGGGGACACCAGCTACAGCAGGTGCGGGGGAGCAAGGGCGGGGGGCATGCATGTGGGGTTGTTTAAAAGGGCGGCGGGCTGGGCTGCAGCAAGCCTGCTCCCGCGGGGCACAGCCATCGTCTCTCATGATGCCCCCCCCCCACCCCCCCCCCCCTGCAACCTCAGCATCCTGCACGTCCCTGAAAGCCCCCTCTGCGCGTCACCTCCCCTCCCTCCCTCCCGCACAGGTACCTGCAAGAACACAAGTGGCGGCGGCAGCAGGGGCTGGGCGGCCTGCAGGCGTGGAGCCCCGAGTGCGAGGCGCACCTGGCAGCGGTGCAGGACCGAGCGCTGTCCGCGCTGTGCTTCGCCGCTGTCAAGCGCGTGCCTGGCGCGGCCACGGCGGCGCAGCAGCAGCAGCAGCAGCAGCAGGGGAAGCAGCAGGGTTAGGCCTCGCATCTCCAGCCCACTGCATGCGCCTCGCTCTGGCCTGTGGTCTTTACATTGACAAGAGCCCCCCATAAAACCAGGTTGCCGAGGAGGGAATGACGCAACTGTTGGCAAAGATTAAGGATCAGAAAAATAGGAGCGGCTCGGTCGGCGCGAACAACAGGTGGTCATCACATCACTTATCACAGCGACTGACTGAAACAGGTGCTAGGTTCCAGGGTTTGCCTGCAACTCATGTGCCGCAGCGCGTGATGTGCCGGCTGCCCTCACGCATGGATCACCTCTGCCACCGCCCAAACCAGGCAGGAGGCCAGGTACGCGTCGGCCAGCCATGCGCCAGTGGCAGGCAGCAGCGGGGCAGCCTCATCTGGCGCGGAGCCCGTGCCACGCGCCGCCTCTCTTGCATGGTAGCGCCATCGCGCCCGCCGCTCCAGCACATACGTGACGGCCAGGGGGATGACGGCACTGCAGAGTACCACGCTCCAGGTGCTGTAGAGCATGCAGCACTGCCTGGGCTCGGGCGTCGGCGGCAGGGGCAGCAGGGACGCCATCGGCGAACGCGCGATGCTGGGGGGGGGCCGGGGGGGGCCGGGGGGGGGGGGCCGCTGGAGTGCACGCGATGTTCCCTGGCAGCCAAAATCAATCCATCATTGTGCGATGTTCCCGGGCAACATGTCTGTCATTGTCATCACTCTGCATTCGTGTATCCACAGCCTCCACGCCGGCGCTGCCCCAGCACTCACTGGAAGGTGTCCATGATGCGGAACAGCCCCACCACCGCATCCTCCGCCCCAGGCGTCGCCATCAGGCGCCGACACAGGCCGGGCAGGTAGGCCAGCGGGGCCAGCGTCATGGCTGGCAGCGCCGCCAGGCTCCACGCCAGCGGCAGGCGCAAATGCAGCGCGCAGATGGTTATAAAGATTGGACCTCCTGTGTGTGGGGGGGAAGGGGGGGGGGGGGGGGGGGAGGGGCATTGGGGACCAAGGGGGCGGGGTTGATTGAATGAAGGCATGGCTGACGGGGCGGTGGCAGCGGCAGGCAGGCGGGCGCGGGGCCAGGCCAGTCAAGACGGAGGCACGCGTGTTGCGGGCCACATATCTGGCTGGCGTGCACAGGCTGCTACGGTTCAAGGTCAGCGATTGCGCGGCGGCGCACCTGCCAGCTGCTGGAGCGCCAGGCGCAGGGGCTTGCCGTTGTGCATGCGGTACACGTCTTCTCCCGCATGCAGTACTGCAGCCAGGGGAGGGTCGGGGGCAGCGGGGCACAGCAGCGAAGGTGGGCAGCAGCAGTTCATTGGGGCTGGTGCAGCAGCACAGCGGCAGTGGCAGCGGGTGCTCGGCGCCGTGCCTCCCCTGCAGGCCATGCCAGATCGTACCCGCCACCACGCCACCACCACCCGTGCCCTCCTCACTCGTGTGGTAGTTTGTCAGCGTCTGCGCCAGGTGCAGCAGCGTTACCAGCAGCTCGCGATGCGCGGTGTAGAAGCGGCGACGGCGCTGTGCCAGCGAGGCCAGCGCCAGGCACATCAGCACGTACGGGACGCACGCCAACATGCCAGCTGCAGCAGGGTTGGGGCCCAGTGGCGGCGCGCTCAGATGCAGCGGTGGCAGCGCGGATGTCCTGGGCTACAGCGGGCCACGTCGGCAAGGCAGCACGCCCTCAGCACGCAGACACTGCGTGCTGCCACGCCCGCCTGCCAGCTCGTTCCTCTCACCTGGCCGCCCCTCCTTGAGCCAGATGAAGCAGATGCTGTGGGTGAGCATGAGGGCGGCAGCGCCGCGAGCACCGATGACGTCGATGCCCGTGTGGTGCTCACTCATGCTCCTGCAGCAACGTCAACAGGCAGCAGTGGGCAGGCCTGAGAGCGTAAACACGACTGACCAACATGTGGGGAGGCGCTGACATGCTTGGCAGAAGATGGCCATGGGCGGCCTTGTGCCTGGAGGGAAGGGAGGGGCCAGCTGAGCAAGGGGCAGGTGGGCCCTGCCGAGGGGGCATCCCTGAACAGCACCACCCCTGACATGGCTGTGCAAGGGTGGGGTGCCAGGGTCTGTCGGGAGTGATTGGACGTGTCAGGAGAGGGGTTGTGCCAGGGGCTTGCGTTGGGGTTTTCTCCGCACAGTGCAGGCTGGCCCGGGCGCCGACAATGCTCATGGGTGTGCTGTTTCGGTGACCTCTGGGGCAGGTTGGGCGGCGACCATGCAACCAACCAGGCTGGTAAAGCGGCACCACCCTGCACGACTTGGCCATCACGGCGCTGGACGCATTGGAGTGGTTGCACGTAGCGCCACAAATGCCCCAAATGCCGCCCCGCCACTCGTCTCGGCAACCCATGGCCAAGATACACAGGCACACCTGCGGAAGGGGTCGTCCTTCCAGCGTTGCCAGGACTTGTTCATCTCGGCGCATCGACGGCTGGAAGCGGGTGCAGCTGCACGGCAAGAGCCCAGGTGCAGCCTGAGGCGGCGTGGGCTCGCCGACGTGCGGAGCGGCGGTGCGCCCCCTCGCCGCCGACAACGAGCGCCGCCGCCGGCACGTCAGCGACTCGCTGAATATGCCGGTCGCGTGAGCCTCTGCCGCTCTGGCGGCGGCCGCTGAGAGCGTACTCCTGTCTGACTTCAAAGGCGGCGGCTCACGCGGCTAGCTATAGTGCGCCGCTTGGCGTCTGGTGCGCGCCCTCAGGTTGCGCAGAGGCGACACGAATAGGGACAGGCGCAGCGCAGGAAGGCGAGGGGAAACCGGCACCATGTGTCAGCCACTCCTCACCACACGCTCAGTGAGTCACCACCTGGCCGCCGGGTGGTGTCATCGGAGCACTTGCTGAGCCATCGTGCAGGCTGCTGTTCGCACGTTTGTTACAATTTACAGAGACAATTGTTGCATGGCCTGGCCGCTGCAGGGCTGCCCTCGGCCGTGGCTCCAGACCGCAGCTGCACACTGCCGCTGCCGCAACCGCATGCAAACGCCGCGTGTGGTAGTGACGCAAGCCGAAGGGCGCCGCCAGTCACACCCCGCTGGTGCGCTCCTCATGCGGTGTGTCCCACAGCTCCTCTAGCGAGCGGTAGGGACCATCCGGCGACACACACCACGCGCCGTCCAGCATCCTGCGGCAGCGGGACACGTCGGTTCCGTACCGTGAGTGACGGATCCGGGTGAAGGCAGCCCTGGCAGCCAAGACGCGCAGGGCCAGCTGGCAGGCGAGCGCACAGGGCAGCTGCACTGTCGCCACGCCCCTGGCTTGCCTGCACTGCGTGCGCAGCGTGCTCAGCGCCTGGAAGTCCTCCTCAGGCAGCCGCCAGCTGGCCGCCGCCAGGTTGGCGCTGCAGGGGGGGGGACCAAAAGGCAATGCGTCTGCCGAGCGCGAGGCAGCTAGGATGCACGGCCGGCCCTCGTGCAGTGCAGGCCCTGCCGTGGTGTTTGCGCTCAAGCGTCGCCCCCCTCCCCCACCCCTTCCCACGCACCCTCCTCACCGCAGGTGGTCAGGCTTGGTGGACTTGGGGAGGCAGCTGGTGCCGCGCTGCACCGCCCAGCTGCAGGCAGCGGGGAGCCGGCTAGCAAACTGAGGCTAGCTCAAAGGGCGCAGCAACTTCAGATGAACAATGCCAGAGGTGTTGATGCATATCACTCCACCACAGCGATTGGACCGCAGGTCCGGGGCGGCCCAGCAGGGCGGCCAGCAGCTGCGCGGCGGCTTCTGTCGTGCCTGACCAGCACCTCTGCCGGCGCCCTGCCATGCTTGTCAGCAATGCCGCGCAGCGTTGCGTCCTGTGCATGAAAGCGGGACATGCAGCAGCGCAGGCACTGTCTCAGTGCGATGGAGGGGCAGCGGCGAGGCTGCAGCTCGCACCTGCGCACGCGGCTCGGCCGGCGCCCGGACTGCGGTTTGCCATCTGGCACGGCCCGGTGCCTCGTCACCCCCGCCGGCCCCCGCGCTGCCACCCGCGCCACCTGCCAACCCTCTCCTGCACAAACCTGCAAGAGCTCCGGCAGGTCGTCTCGGCGTTTGAAGAAGGGCGCGGTGTGGGGCGAGCCCAGGGGGGAGTAGGCGGTAATGTGGATGCCGCGCGCCTGCAGGCCGGTGCGGCGAGGGGAGAGCGTGGCACGTGCACGCCGTGGGATGTGCGGCCTGCGGGAGGCTAGCAGGGCAGCCCAGGCAAGGAGTGGGCGGCAGCGCTGGTGACCTGGAGGACGCTGTCATTCCAGGAGAGCAGAGGCATGGTGGGTAGGCCGCGGCAAGCAGCAAATTGAGCGGCTTCCAGCAGTCACCGTGCCGCTGGTGTCCGCTTGCAAGCGGCCAATTGGTGTGGCGCAGCAGGCCTCCAACCCACCTTGCACCACTCCAGCAGCTGGTCGTTGCGGAAGTAAGGGTGGGCCTCCACCTGCAGTGCAGCGCAGCAGGGGGGAGCGTTGCAGGAGGGTCAGAGGTGACGCACAGAGGGGGACGTGGGAGGTAGAGGAGTAAGGGTGGGCATCCGCCTGCAACGCCAGGGAGGCCACCGGCGTAGCACGCCGCAAACCAGCAATAGCACTGCTGAGCACAACATGTTGTACAGGAAGTGCCAACGTCCCGTCAGCCCTTCCCGCGTGCCTGGTTGACAGCAGGCGGAATCTGAGCACCAGCCAGCACCCCCTCCAACTTCTTCACACTGAAGTTGCTCACCCCAATGGACCTGCAGGTGGGGGGGGGGGGGGGGGGGGGGGGGCAGCGCCGTGGGACACTACAAAATTACGCAGGGATGCGCAGGCCGGTGCGCCGCTGGGAGCGCTGCCTCTGCCTGTACGTCCCTCCTCTCCCCTCCCCCACGCACGCCCCGCATTCCTGCAGTTGCTTGCCATGCCGCTCTGCACCTCCATTTACCCACACCCACCTGGCCAGCCCGCTGCGGACCAGGCCCTCCATGGCCCGCCAGGTGTCGCTCAGCGGCGGGTCGACGGCAGGCCCGGGGCGGCCAGTGACGGGCCAGTGCATGAGGTAGAGGTCCAGGTGGTCCAAGCCCAGCCGGGAAAGCGACTCCCTGCTCATGCAGAGAGGGGCAGTGGGGAGACCGCGTGGCTTGGACTCGGTCTCACAAGTTGTGCTGCGCTCCTGGAGATGCATCATGGGCGCAGCCCAGCCCATGGGCGCAGCCCAGCTTTGCTGCACGCCCACCCCCTGCCTGCATGCATCGTCGGCACCTACTTGCAGGCTGCCCCCACCCTGTTGGGGTCGTGGTCCTCGTTGCGGAGCTTGCTGGTCACCCACAGCTCTGGTGGCGGGCAGGTGGGGGGCCCGGGGGTGGGATGTGTGGGGCGAGATCGAAAAAGTGGGCCCTCTTCCGTTTGCGCGCTGCTGCAGCGCATCCTCCCGTGTCGCAACCACCAGCGGCCATCTTGTAGTGGTGCCCGCATGCACCCAGCACACCACTCCAGCCACACAACTGCCCACCCCGCCCACCCCTCGCCCACCCCGCTCCCGTTCCTGCACCTCACCCTCGCGCCGCACGGTGCCATCAGCCAGCACCGCCGCCAGCGTCTCGCCCACCTCCCCCTCGTTCTCATATTCGGCGGCGCAGTCGATGTGGCGGTAGCCCATCCTGCTCAGACGGGCTGAAGGAGACTGTTGGAGGAACCGTGGGAAGGGGGGCGGAGAGGGAAGGGGGGGCGGGCGCCGCGTGGCGTGGCGGCCTCGGAGCCAGGCGCTGCCGGCTGCAGCGCCGCACCTGACGGCAGCCTCGACCACCTCCTTCATCTCTCCCGCCTTGTGCTGCGTCCACGTGCCCAGCCCCACGAGGGGCAGGCGGGCAGCGGCAGGGTAGACGGTTGCGCAGGGCGCCCGCACCGGCGGCGCCGCCGGCTCAGCGGCGCTCATTGGACGACACAGAGAGGAGCGCTTACAGCAGGTAGGCTGGACAGCAAAGCCAAGCAGGCAGCCAAAGGAGGTGTCATGCAGCTGCAGCCGCTGCCGCCAAGCATCCCTGCCACCTCATCACCGCCTCGTCACCGCGCGTCTACCTCTCTCTCTACACACATGTACAGCAGCAGGTAACCGGCACGGAATGGCAGTGCAGCTCCCTCGGCCCCGCTCAGCTACAGCAGCGCGCCCTGCTGCTGCGCCTGCAGGAACGCCCGCACGCGCTCCAGGTCTGGCGGCGGCAGCTGTGGTATGACGTGGCCCCGCGGGTGCGTCACCACCACCGGGTGCTCGAAGCATTCGATCAGCAGGTTCGTCAGGCGCTTGACCTGCGCGGGGGGAAGCGGGGAGGCGGGGGGATACAGAAGTGGAGGCGGCGGCGAGAGGGGGCGGAGGGCGCAGGCGCTGCGGCGGGCGATGCCAGGCTGCTGCTGCATGCAGGGACCTGCTGTGGTGGGCGTGCCACCAGTGCCGCACGCCTGGGGACCCCCACCGCGTGTTCCCTCCCTGCAGCAGCATGCGCCCCCCGCCCTCCCCCCCTCACCGGGTCTCTGTCCCCCAGGACGTGCAGGGAGGGGCATGAGCGCAGGGGAGCGTAGAAGCGCTCGAGCTGGGGGTCGCGCACGCTGCGGGGGGGGAGAGGTGGCAGGGGAAAGAGGTGGGGGTTGGGTGGCTGTGAGGGGCTTGCCGGCGTGACGGGCGGGAGGAGCCAGCAGGCTGGGAATAAACAACCGGGTGTGTAGGGTGGAACGCGAGGGGACGACATATCGCGTACAGATCCCTGGTGCACGCCCCCGCCACCGCCCTCCACCCGCCCCGGACACACCCACCGTATTCCCGCAAACGCGACGACGAAGCGCAGCAGCGGGAGCCCCTTGAACGCAAACCCACAGCGCTGCATGCCGATGGCCAGGGAGGCCATGGCGCCGCCCTGCAGGCGGAGGGGGTGGGAGGGACGGCAGCACCAGGGTTCGTGCCGTCGCTACAGGCAAAGGGGAACACCCAAGGCAAGCGCGCGCATCCCCGTGTCAGTCACATCGGTCCACAGACGCCACAGGTGGCACCCCCCCCCCCCCCCCCCCCCCCCCCCGCCCACCTGGGAGAAGCCCATCAGCCCGTCAAAGGGGCCATGCAGCGCCAGCGTGTCTTCCATGTGGGCCACCGCCCGGCGCCACCCCTCATAGCTCCACCGCCCCTCGCCGTCACGGCTGGCGTTCCACCTGGGGTGGGTTCCGAACAGGCAAGGGGGAGCAGCAGGAGGCAGAGTCTTGCGTAGGCGCCGGCGGTGCATGCTTGTCACCCTCCTTGGCGCTGCGTTGCGGCTGGCGGTCCCCTACCTGGGTAGGTGGGTAGGTAGGTGGGTGGGTGGGTGGCGGCACAGGCCGGCAAACGGGCGAAAACAGGTGATGAGTTCCTCCCCACTGCCCCGCCTGCTGGGTATGTAGCACGCACACCTCCCAGCCACCCACCACTCGTAGTAGGGCCCCTCAAAGTGCGGCGCCACGTCGTCGGGGATGGGGCCGCTGGCGGCGTTGGGCGCGTCGATGTACGTCTGCACAAGGGGCGGCAGCCAGAGCAGGACAGCTGTGGCATTTAGCACAGCCGCGGATGGCCTGGTATTGGGTGGCTGGCGTTGCACTGATCGGCATTGGGTGGCATGAGGGGGAGTTGCATGCGGGAAACAGGGGACTGAGGTAACCAGGGCCCCCGCACCGCCCCGCCTCACCACATCTATCAAATCGGCGAGTGCGGCATCCAGCCCCGCCCGACGCTGCTGCTCAGCAAAGATTGCGCCGCTGGTACGGAATGAGTGCAGCGCAAGCACGCGCAGCCGCTTGCGCGGGTGGTGGTGCGCAGCGTGCGGTTGCGAAGCCATGCGTTCTGCGGCGGCAGGCGGAAGGCGGTAAGCGAGCAGCGGCGGCGGCGGCCGAGGAGGAGGAAGCGTGTCGGCAAAGCTTCAACTGCAGCCTGCTGATATTCCAGCACGTCCCGAGCCTGAGGCAGCCCACCCGACGTCTGGAGACGTGCAGGTGAAGTGTGCACGGGCGCAAGCTCAAGGAGCGACGGGTTGGCTGGGCGCGCCAGTCAGAGCGAAGCCAGCTGAGGCAGGATTGCGTGACGAGCAGCGGAGGTCGGGAGTCTCTGAAGGCACGCGCGAGCGTCATCTTTGCCCCCGCTTGCGTGCTCGTTTTGTGACGCTCTCGCAACTTTCATCGCCACGCCGACACTGGCACAAACTCTCTCACGCCTCCAGAGCATCCTCAGGCGCCCCAACCGCCAACAAATATGTCGGCGCCGCCCAGCGCGTGCCCTTTCCACGCCCTGTGGGCGGGCAAAGAACCCGCAACGCAGCAGGGCGATCAGCAGTCGCATGTGCAAGGCGCGGCACCACCTTCAGCACCGCCGCCGCCGCCGCCTGCCGCCGCCGCCGCCGCCAACCCGGCCGCACCCGGCGCCGCGCAGTGCCCCTACCTCGCCGGTGTCAGCGGCATGTCAGTGCAAGACGGTTCAGCTGCGCAAGCAGAATCAGGGGGAGCAGCCACAGCAGCAGCCTCTCCTGCGGCCCCAACAGACGACGCTCCGGCTGCCGGTGCCGCCTCTGCCCCTGCCTCTGCCCCTGCTGGAGCCACCTGTCCGCTGGGCTTTGGCTCCAGCAGGCGACCCGCGCTGGGCGAGTTCCACTGCGCTCTCTGCCGGTGAGGCTCAGCAGGGCAGACGCAGGGCTGTGCCTTGCCGTGCATGGCCGCCTATCGCGCGCCGCACTGCGTGCGCGGCGCGCACGCCCCACCCCTCCCCCTCCCACGCACATGCAGCTCGCTCTACCACGACTGCGTGAAGGCTGCGCCCTGCAGCCACCGCTTCTGCGCCGGCTGCATCCGCGGCGCGCGCGACTGCCCGCTATGTGGAGCTGACGTGGAGGGGGTGCAGGCAGACGGCGCGACGCAGGGTGCGCTCGCGGGTGTGGGAGGGGAGGGCCGTAACAGCTTGCAGGGAGATGGCAGCTGGCAGCAGCTTGGCATACCTTTGCATTCCCTCTGCACTTTCGTCGCCAGAGCTATCGGGGTAATGCGTATCCGCTCTCCACCCCACCCACCGTTTGCAGCCCTGGTTGAGCGGTACATCGACGCGCACGCCGGGAGCCACACCATCTGGGAGCTGGAAGGGGCCAGCGGGCAGGAGGTGAGGGGGAGGGCGCAGCATTTGGCGCACCGGTCGACAATGCCTGCCGCCCTGGCCCCGCCTCGCTGGGCTGCCCTCACCTCCCGCCCACCCTGCTGCGCACCGCCCCTGTCCCTGCCCCTGCCCCCCTGCCAGGTGGAAGGCATGGCGGGGGAGCGCAGCTGTGCCGCTTTCCTGCTGCAGCTGGGCCTGCGCTCCATCGCTGCTGGCAACACAGGTGGGCGGCTGCGTGTGTGGCAGCAAGATGCGGCTTAAAGAGGCTTTTGTGGGGGAGGGAAGCAGGGTGCAGAAGGCATGCGGCAGTGAGGCATGGGCTGCCGGAGCCTCTACGTGTGCGTGGTCCTTGTTGCCACGCAGCCTCGCATGCCAGCGGGCTCCCTCACCACACATTGATTCCTCCCTTGCACTCCTGTGCAGCCGCCGCCCGCGCTCGCTTTGAGCAGTGCCAGGCCGAGCTGGAGCAGCAGGTGGAGGCGGGCCAGCAGCAGCAGGCAGCAGGCGCAGGCACCGACAACCAGCCAGCAGGGGGCAGCGGCCCTGCAGACGTGCTCCTGCTGTGCAGGTGGGCTGCAGCCTGCATGCACGAGTTATGCGTCGTTGCCTTGTCGTTCCCACCAGACGTCCACGAGGCAACACCCACCACCCTCGGTCGCCGCCCCATCCTCACCCGCCGCCCGACATCCTGCGACATCCCCTCCCGCTTCTCTGCAGGCTGGGCGCGGTGCGCGGCTGCCTGGGCGACTGCTGCCGCGCCGAGGGGGACGCGGAGGGCACGCTGGCGCACTACCAGGAGAGCGTGCGGCTGCTGCAGGCGGCGGGCGACGATGCAGAGGTGGGGGTGCAGCAGGGGAACGAGGTCGGCGTGCTTGGCAGCAAGCCAGAGCTTTAAAGCAGCAGCAGCAGCAGCAGTGGCAGCATATTCAGCATCCCTCTGGGCCCTTCGCTCGTGCTGCCTGCTCTCGCGTCAGCTTCCAACGTGCTGCTCTTGTGCCCATGCCTCCCCTGCCCCCCCTTGCCCCCTCCCAGGCCACCCAGGCGCTGTCGGTGGCGCTCAACAAAGTGGGGGAGCTGAGGCACCTGCAGGGGGACCTGGCGGCAGCGGCGGAGCAGTATGCCGCGGCGCTGCGCCTGCGCCGCGCGCTGCTGGCGGCAAGGCAGCGCCAGTGGGCGGGCGAGGGCAGCGGAGAGCCGCGTGAGGGGGGCAGCGGTGCGGCAGCAGCAGCGGCAGGAGAAGAGGCGGGCGCGGGCAGTGAGGCCTGCTGCTCGGCGGCGCTGGACCTGGCTGCCAGCTGCCTCAAGCTGTCGGGTGCACGGGCGGGCCTGGGGGAGAGCGGGGAGGCAGAGGTGAGGCAGGTGGTTGAAGGGGGGGTGGAGCGAGAGCTGCTGCTCCAGTGGTCGAGGTGCTCGTCTGCCTGCTGCACGCCATGGTCTGCCCCGTCACCGCAGCTCGGTCTGACCTCCCACCGTGCGGACGTCGGCGCCGTGCTACCAAACCCGTAACCCCATCGCCAAGCGTCCGTGCCTGTGTGCGCTCCTTCCCCGTGGCAGGCGCTGCTGACCGAGGCCGAGGCACTGCTGCAAGGCCTGGATGCGCCAGGCCAGCTGGCAGCACAGCCTGAGCGCCTGCGGCGCAAGCAAGCAAGCCTGGCCCAGTTTGCGGCGATGATGCAGCGCCAGCGGCAGCAGCAGCAGGTGTTGGACAAGCGGCAGTAGCGAGCCGTGCGAGCAGGTGTTGGACAAGACTGGGAACCCCCATGCTTGCGTTGTACGACACACTGCTCCACGCCACATCCCTCGCCTCCCCCGCTGCCTCAGCACAGTACTTCCCTTGTCCCAGCAAAGTGCCTGGCCTATCCATCCAGGAGTTCACGTTCCCTAACGCATTTTGTAGCATGAATGCGGCCTGCCGCCGTGCGAGGCAGCATGTGAATATCGTGTGTGCAGGCAGCAAGTCGGGAAGAATGCAGGCTCAGGCCAGCGGCAGTGCAGTGGCAGTCCAGGGTTGTAGAGCAAGGCTCGGTTGGGGGGTCACGGCAGTACGGGGTTATGAAGGGGGGGGGGAGAGATGCATGCGGCGGGTGAATGCATCGACGCGACTAAAGGAGCAAGGGACAGGGCGCACCGGGTGGGCGGAGCAGGAACAGCAGCGCTAGGGGCAAGCATCAGAGGAGGGAGGAGGATCACATGCGGGGATGTGCAGGTCGTGCGTTGCACTGTGCAAAGGCAGCGGACTCGCGATCGGTCGCCAGGTGGGCAGCCAGGGTGTCAACGCTGCTGGCAAGGCGTGCTGTGGTGTCCAGCTACCGTGCAGCATGTCGTGGTGTTTATGAGCAGCGAGGCAGGCAGGCGGCGCTACCGCTGGTGCTGCTGCCGAGGGCCGCCGCGGCCGGCGGGCGGCGGCGCTCCCAGCGGCGGCGGCGGCTTCCAGCCTGGCGGCCGCATCATGCCCTGCTGCTGCTGCTGCTGCTGCTGCTGCTGCTGCTGCTGCGCGTACGTGGCGTACATGCCCGCAGGCACAGCAGTCATACCAGGCGGCAGTAAGATGCCTGCCATCGCCGCCATCGCCTCTGCACCTGCGCCACGGACAGCAAGAGTCGGGTCGAGAACCAAAGCCACGGAAGTATGCGCTGTGGTACAGCCAGCACCTACAGCAAGCAGCACCAAGCACCATGCGGTTGCGCTTCCTGGTCTGCACACCTGGCACGCCCATGCCCAGGCTGCCGCCGTGCATGCCCATCATGCCGCCAGGCGCCGCCACGCCTGAGCGGGTGTGTGTGTGGGTGGGAGCAACCATCGACGCGTATTTTGGGCAGGCGTTGAGCGTGAAACAGCTGCAGAAGAGGAATGCACCCCCCGCCTGGGCGGCTCGAGAGGGCCTCACCTCCGCGGGGGCCCATGGCAGCGGCGTGCATGCCACCCATCATCCTGCCCCCTGGGTGCATCCTGCCACCGCCGCCCTCTGCCGCTGCCAGCAGCCCGCCCAGCTTGGCCGCTGCTTGGGCGGTGTGCGCCGCGAGGTCACGCTCCGAGCGGAAGCCCTGCGCGGCGGGGGAGGGGGGGGGGGGGGCCCACAGTTTATTCGTGCGCCAGCACAACCGTGGGAGCCGGCCAGCTGGGCCGCAGGCTGTGGCGGCAGCGCCAGCAGCAGCAGGGCATGGCCCGCCGCAGCCCACCGGCTCCTCTCTGCCCTGCCCACCGCTGCGCAACCCACCTGCAGCGTGAGCGGCGAGATGTAGAGGCCCGCCTCCCGCGGGATGCGCTCCAGCTTGGTGATGGCGGTGCCGCAGCTGCATGGGGGGGCACGGGTAAGGCACATGTGCGAGGGGAGGTCACACGGGCCGGGTCAGGGCATCCGGGCGAGGGGTGGGCACTACGGCGGGTTGATGACACCGCGGGGAGCAGCGGCCACGCAAGACAGCCCGACACGCGCCCATGCGGCGCTGCTGCTGACCTCCCCACGTCCTCGCCTCGGCAGGCTGCTACACCGCTGCCTCCCCTCACATGATGCAGTGGGACATGTTGGCGGCGCATGTCAAGCAGAAGGCGTGCTGGCAGGGCGCCAGGCGGCCATACACCGAAACGGGGAAGTCGCAGACGCAGCACAGGTGGGTGCGCCGCCCGCGCTGCCGCGTGTCTAGCTCCCCGCCGCTGCGCCGCTGGGCCGCGCCCTCCTGCAACAAGTGAGGCAGCAGGTTGGCATCACTGGTGGGTTGGTCAATTAATCAATCAATCAATCAATCAGTAGAAGGAGCCTCGCCAGGGCGACTTGCGTGTCGTCAGGCGCTGGCCGAGCCGGCGGCGGAGGCGGCGAGACGGCGAGGCGGCGCCGACCGGCACGGCTTGGTGCAGTGCTCCCCCGGGGGTCTGCGCGTACCATGCGTCTTTGTGGGTTATGTCTTGTCTGTGTTGGGCAAGGACAGGATGAAAAGCTCGGCACCGGGAGAGGGGGGTGTGCAGCGTGGCGGGCTGCTCAGGCAGTGCCACCGGTGTGCATGTTGCTGCAATCGTGTATGTGAGCGGGTTGAGAGCCGCAAGGCGCGGCATGCTGACCGACGGTGCTGCGCCCATGCTGTGACGCCTGGCTGCCCTGTGGGTGCCTCTGCGATCGCAGGCGTGCTGTGCGCCACCCTGTGAGCGACGACCACCTTCCGCAGCGTCGCCAGCCCCTGGGTTCCTTTCACGGAGGTCCTCACTGCGCTCCCGGCCGTCTGCGCCCCCCGGCGCGCTCGCCGCCATGCCCACCGTCAAGCAGCTGGTCACCGAGGCCAGCAAGCTCAAGGCGGGCCAGGTGCCGGCCCATGTGCAGAAGTTTGCGGCCCAACACTGGACTCCGGGCCAGCTGCAGACGCGCGTCATGAACTGGCTGCACGACTACAAGATCAAGGCACGATGGGACGCTGCGGGCCGTCGCGGGCGCTTGTGAGCGACCCAGCGGCGGTGGCGGTGGCGGCGGCGGCGGCGACCGGCGGCGGCGACCGGCGAGCTGCGGCGGCACGTTTGCCCTCGTAAACCTGGTCAGCAACACACCAGGATGCCCCAACCTTTGCAGTCTCCACTTCTGCCGCCATCGCGCCCCGTCTGAAGCCTGCCCTCAACTGCCCCCATGCTCACGACCTGCCTGCTGCAGTGGATTGACACCGGCAGCAGCAAGCCCCTGATCGACCTGGTCAGCTACGGCTTTGTGTTCTCCTACGCCTACTCATGGCCCCGCGAGTACGCACACTACAAGCACGAGCAGGTGCGTGCGCTGGGTTTGCCCATGTGTGCAGCAAAGCCCTCACCAAGTGTGGAGCCCTGTGCCATGCCCCCGGCATGCGCAGTCGGGCGCAGCGATGTCCGGGGCCGCGCGCAACAGGCGTGTAGCACGCAAAGCAGGCACTGTCGCTCACTCGTCCTTCGCTCTGCTGCTGCTGATGGCGCTGCGGCGGCTGAGCATCACTGCTGCGCGTCGCTGCTGTTGCCAACCGCCCGCTGCTGTCCCGCCGCTGACAGCTGTCGCCCACCGTTGCTCCGGCTGCAGGAGGCCAAGGTCAAGGGCGGCCACCACTGAGCGGCGGTGTGTGACGATGCAGCAGCCAGCCGAGGCGACACCAGCCTGACGGGGCAGACTGCTGGCGGCAGCGCACGCGGCCAGCGGCTGCTGAAGCAGCCCAGCGTGCCTGGTCTCAACGCCAGGCCTGCCGCGCTCGGTTGCCGGCGTCCCATGTTGCTGGCATCCACCGCCTCCTGTCCCTTGCACCCTGCTTCTCTACCGCTGCTGCCACTGGCGGGGACTCCTGCCAGACGCCGTCCTATGCCTGGGCTGCGCCTGAGGCGCACAGGCGGGCTCATCACAAGCACTCTGTTACAGGGTGGTGTGCACATCAGGCCCCTGTGGAGCCATCACTGTCTAGTCCGCTTCGGGGGCTGCCCACAGCACGCAGTGTGACGCGTTGGTGCTCAACTGATGGTGCCCGTAATCACGCCGATCACATGCAAGTGGGTGCGACACTCTGCCGGGCCTGCACAAGGGTAGATGTGCTGTCTGGCCGCAGGCAGCGCTGGCTAGCTGTGGCAGGGGTCAGAGGGCCAGAGAAGCGCAGTGAAACTCAAAGCAACTGGCAGGGTGTTACCAGGGAGGCCGGCCACGCGACACAAGCAAGCAAGCAGCGCAGGTGGGCTGGGGGAGCAGGCGAAGCAAGCAGGGTTGGGCCAGTTGCACGACGAACCAGCCGAAGTGAAGCGCCCAGCACGCAGCATGCTGCCGCAGGTGGGGTGGCTGCCTCCAGCGTTGGCACATGCCGCCAGCGTTGCACAGTCCACGGGCATGGCTTCGCCAGCCAGTTCGTTCGCTCTGCGTGTTCACGTTTTGTTCCCTTTTCGCCTTGAATGTGCCTCGGCCAGTTGGGCGGCATGCACCTCTGGACATTGGTCATGCAAGGCATCCTTGTCAACAGCTTTATTGTGGTTGCAGCAGGACGTAAAAATACACCAATTTAATAGAGAAAGAAAGAAAGAAAGAATACGCCCTTGGGCGTGGATTAGGAAGCCGGCGGGGGTGGGCGGCCCTCGAAGAGGGCCATGCCTCACCAGCTACCATGGGAGGACCAACCGCCGACGGGGTCCAGGGCCCCCCCGGGAGGTTCGTCCTCCAGGAGTGGGGAGGGGGGGTGGGGGCTATGTATCCCACCCCTGTTCTGGCGCTGCCTTCCATGCGCCGCCTGGCTAGAGTGATCAATTTAATTGAGTTGTGTATGATCGCCAGCATTTCGGCAGCTGCACAGGCGGTGCGCCTGCCAGCCCCACCCTGTATCCCTCTTGTGTACCAACTGTCGCAGCTCAGTTGAGTTGCACGAGCATAGAGTTAAACGCATGCGGCGAGCAGCTGAAGGGAAGCAGGGTACAGCGGGAGCTTGCAGGGGGGCTGGCAATGCAAGTACAGGGGAGCGCAGGGGGGTCGGGTGAAAGCAAGGGGCAGGTCGGGCGGGAGTACAGGAGGGCGAGGGCTGGGAGGCAGAGCAGTTTGGAGGCAGACGCAGGGCAGGAAGGATGTCGCATGCGATAGGCACATGCTGAAGGACTCTCAGGGGGTGGGCAGCATTTGATAGGAGGATGGATTGGTGAGCGAACATGCAACCGTGGCTTCGCCATGGATGCTGCCCCAGGCAAACGGCGTTGGCCTGGCCGCAGGCGAGACGTCATGCCGCGGCCTGCAGTCCCGCCTGCCGCAGCCGGTCAAACAGGTCTGTGTAGGCGGGGAGCTGCAGCGCCACGCCGCCCGCGCCGCCCTCTGCCGCCCGGCTGTAGATGGTCTGCCCATCTTCAAGCCGCACCTCAAACACGCCGGGGCCCTCCACCTGTCATAGCGCACAGGGGGTTGTGGGTGGGAACGGCGGGGCTGCGGTAGGGTGGGGCATCTGGAGCAGCAGGGCTGCATGTGCATGACGCAAACCAGGTGTGGTGCACGCGCCGCACCCTCCACGCAGCCCTGCCAGCGCGCCCGCTGCCACGCCTCACCTCCACACCGTCCACCATGATCCCCTGGAACTCGTCCTCCACTGCAGCAGCAAAGTGGTATACAGTATGGAGGCGTCAGCAGGGTGCAGCGTGGAGAGAAGAACCGGATGCATGCGCATGCCCGACCCACAGTTTGCCGCGGCTGCCCACATGCAGAGCCGCACGGCTTGAGCGCTGTCCCCTACTCCCCCGCGTCACCCGCCTGCGTCTGCAAACGCAATGAACGAGTCCACCTCAGCGGGTGCGTACTCCACCAGCACCTGTTGACAGGGGCAGGCGTCGAGAGGGGAGGTTGAGGAGCGTGCAGGCCGTCGGGGCGGGGGGACGGCGAGTTTGTGTGAACGGCGGTGGCAGACTTGCAAGCGCGGCAGACAGTCGACAGTGATGTAAGGCCATGAACCAGCTTGTCTTGCGACGATTTAGGACTGTGTTCAACAGCGTGTGCAAGGCTCCACCCACGGCACCGTGGCACCGCCACCCGCCGCCGCCCGTACGCACCTTTTGCGGCGGCGGAAGGCTCAGGTCGCCGCTGCACGAGCAGTGGCTCCAACGCTGCCAGGCGGCTTGCGATGCACCTGGGTAACCTGTGTAAGGAGGCAAGCGCACCCGGAGGCGTGAGGAGGCCGGGAGCAGCGGGCGAGGCTACCACCCGGCCTGGCGGCTGCCATGAGGGCTTGCTGGCCCATGCGCCCGCACTCACGGGCTGCACTGCGCATCGCGCTCGCCATCAAGGCCTGCGCGGCGGGTGGGGGGCCGTCTGCAGGCGCCACGGCTGCGGCGCGCGCCAGAGAGAGGGCGCCACGGGCCAGCTGCCCTGCACAACGACGCATAGTGAGAGTTCGGAGTCGAAAGAGCGGCGAGCGCTCGATTGCAGGGGCCAGTTCAGTGTGAAGGGCGGTGCCTTGGCGGCTGCGCTGGCGCCACTGCGTCGCCGGCCGGCAGAATGTGTGGCTCAATCCCACCAGCTTTGCAATGGTCGTTTGTTTGGCGAGTATCAATTAGGAAGGAACTGCTGGTGTGATGCGATGCATACAGTCAAGGCACATGCAACACACCAAGGGGGGGCCTCTGCGCTTGCGAGGAAGCACAGCACAGCACAAGCGCAAGTGCCGCCGACCGGGGGTTGGGGCGGCGCGGCGGCACTGCAGCGGCCCTTTCGCCTTCCTTCCTTTTGTTTTCCCTCATGCTACTTAAGCGTGTGTTCAACCGGCCATGGCCAGTAGCTTTGTCCGTTTCCCTGTCCACTGGCGTTCATTCCTGCTCCCCACGCACCTGCGGTTCCAACCCCATGGCCCACACGTTTTAGCCTGCTCGGGGGTCCACAGCGGGCCCACACTTGTCATCAGCTGCATGCAGCAGGAACACCAAGCCCGGAGGATCTTATTTCTGGGAGGGCTTGTGGTCTCATGGGAGGCTGCCGCAAGCAATGGAGGGCCAGTCGAGGTCACCAGCGCCGGCGCCGCGTGCAAGCTTGCACCTGCATCAATGGCCGTGCGGGTTCTCTGCGAACTTACGAGAGCTTATAGCCACCCATTGCATTTCCTAGCGCTGAAGACCTCTGTCCTGTGCCTCGGGGGTTGCGAGCGCCCTCCCACCCGCGCGTTTGTCGGCCACGCCCTACCACACAGGGGACGATCGTCGTGGGTTGATGGATGCAGCCGCCAGTGGGCACCGCACGGGAGGAGCGGCCATGCTCACCGCCTCGCCGCCGCCACCGCCGCCACCGCCGGCTGCAGCTCCTGACGCCGAGACGTGGCGCCTGCTACAAGAGCTGCCGCTCGACCTGCTGAACGTCATACTGTGCATTGCAGTGCGTCAAGCTGTGAATTGCTGCTGCTGCTGTTCATCCTGTGCGCACAGCATTGTTTATCCCGTTGCCGATGCCGCTGCCGTCGGCGTTCCGCTTACACCATTGAGCACCCCTTCCGCCCCTCAGGATGCGCTGGAGCAGCTGCAGCCGCTGAGCAGTGGGACTTTCACGGCACGGGATGCCGCGCGGCTGCTGCGCCGCGTGTCGATGCTCAGTCGCTGGCACCGCTGGACTGCGCGCCGGGCGCCGCTGCGCCTCTCGCTGCGTCTGCCCGAGCCGGCTGCTTCGACCCCGTTTGAGCGGCTGTCGCTGCAGCTGGAGTCCGCCGTGCTGTGGACGGTGACAAGTGAGTGGCCAGATGCAGCATTGCTGCCTGCCTGCAGGCTGTGCTGTCTTGCAGAGGAGCCGGCACAAGCGCAACCCCGCTCCTCCCCCCTTGTACGCCCCCTGCGCCACAGCCCGAAACCCTGTGGTGGAGGTGTCGGTGGGCGGCCCGCTGCTGGCCGCAACTTTCCCCCTGCACGGCATCGTGCTTGCCACCCGCGACGCCGCCTTCGTGCGACGCTTACAAGACCTGTCGCTGGCTGGCACTCATGCACGGGAGGCACCCTACCCCCGGCGGTTTGGCGGTGCGCCGCAGAAGCGGGCCCTGCCGACCGCACCCTTGGTTGGCAGCCAGGCCTGCTCTGCACGTGCAGCACTGCGTGCACAGTGTGTTCCACGCTGATGCGCGTTGCCTCTGCCACCTCACCCTGCAGTGGGATGGCTCCCCGACCTGCCACGCCTGCACACCCTGCGCCTCCTCTACTTCCGCTGCGTGGACCTGGCGGGTGTGCCCTGGGGGGGGGGGGCGGTGCTGTATGAAGGGGGGCGGTGCTGTATGAAGGGGGGCGGTGCTGTATGAAGGGGGGCGGTGCTGTATGAAGGGGGGCGGTGCTGTATGAAGGGGGGCGGTGCTGTATGAAGGGGGGCGGTGCTGTATGAAGGGGGGCGGTGCTGTATGAAGGGGGGCGGTGCTGTATGAAGGGGGGCGGTGCTGTATGAAGGGGGGCGGTGCTGTATGAAGGGGGGCGGTGCTGTATGAAGGGGGGCGGTGCTGTATGAAGGGGGGCGGTGCTGTATGAAGGGGGGCGGTGCTGTATGAAGGGGGGCGGTGCTGTATGGAGGCGACACCTTTGCGTCTGTGCCCTGGCGGCGGCGCCCTGCAGCGCTGGCTTGCGGTGCTGCTTGTGGGTTGGCGTGCCCCTTGCATGCACCACTCCCTGCCGCTGACTCTCACCCGGCGCCTGTACTTTGCCGCCCCTGTTGCGCAGGGCTGCCCCCCCACGTGCAGCACGTTCACCTGCTGATGGCGGGCATGCAGATGCGGGAGCTGGGCAGCCAGGCTGGGCTGGTGGCGGGCAGGTGCCTGGCACCGCTGGCCTCCCTGCCAGCCACCCCCTTGCGCAGCTTGCACATCAAAGGCAACACCGGCCCGCTGCAGGTGGAGGGCACAGGTGCGCTGCCAGCTGCACATCTCTGTGTTGGCGTGTTGTTGGAGCAGTCGCCGCTGCGGCTGTCGATGCCGTCCTGCATGCCTGCGACATCTCCTCCCCTGCTGCCCCCCCCCCCTCCTGCAGAGCTGCTGCTCAACCTGGAGCAGCTGTGCCGCGCTGCGCACGAGGTGGAGGTGCGCTGTCACTGCCTGGTGCTGGCGTGCCCCACCGGCAACCAGATGCTGGTGGCTGGCAGCCAGCGCGAGCGGCGCTGGCAGGTGTGCGACAAGGTGGAGAGCCTGCTGGGCGGCGGGGCCACCACCGCAGCGCGGCTACGCCTGGCATTCCGCGAGATCCGCTGGGTCGCTGCCCCGGGCGGCCAGCTGCCCACGGTCCAGCAGCTGGGGGCTGCAGCGGCGTTCTTCTTTGGCAGGACGGCGACGCAGCATGCGGAGCGTGCGCAGGCGGCAGGGGATGCGCGCTCCGCCGCCGTGTGGCGGCAGTGGGGTCAGCAGGCGGACGCCGACGCCGCGCCGGCGCAGGGGCTTGCGCTCGTCAGTCCCATACCGGTGAGCCACAGTGAAGGCACGTGGCGCTGCCTGCCGCTGCAGGCTTGGGTGCTGGCTGTGATTGCGTGCTTGCATTGGGCGGCTCCCCACCTGGCAACAACGGCCACCACCGCCGCCACCGCCGCCACCTGTGCTCCTCCCCGCGTTCGCTCCCACATGCGTGCAGGTGGCCGTGTGGGGTGAGCCTCTTGTGGAGGCAGAGTTCGTTCCTGCAGGCGAGCGCAGCCACCTGCGCCTGCACCCCAAGCAGCGGCGGCGGCGGTGGCGCGACCGCGCCCTCCTCAGGCTGGGCCACGCCGCCGTCGTTGGCGCGTTCGCGAGTTTCGTGGCGCTGTGCGTGCAGGCGCCCAGGGGCGGGTGGGTATGGCTCAACGACGGTCTGGGCTGGCGGCCCAACCTGCCGCCCCAGGAGATGGTGGTGTGGATGGTGAATCGCCAGCTGGAGCTGGATCGGCAGCAGCACGAGGAGTGGCTGCAGCACATGCTGCAGGAGGGACAGCAGCGGGAGCAGTCTCTGCGGCAGCAGCAAGAGCGGCAGCAGGAGGCGGCGCGCCAGCAGCAGGACCGCAGTCGCCGCTGTGTGGTGGAGCGGCGCTTCGGCACGACGAGCCAGCTGCTGGCAGGGGCTGCCAAAGCCGGCTTGGCGGCGCTCCGGTGGCGACGCCCACGCACGTGAAGCGCAGGCATCGTCATCCTTCTGTGCAGCGCCAGAGGATTCACTCGTACTTGCCCCATCTGATGGCACCCCCCCACTCTTCTTGTCAACAACATCCTGATCATGCGTGCTCCATCACCACCCTCAGCATGCTTCGCTGGGGAGGAAGCCACCGCCTGGGCCTCCTGCCCCCGGCAAGGAGTGAGGAGACCACCGCGAGTCCTCCCTATCAGGCCACCGAGCCCTGCCACTACCGTGCACCCCGAGCCCTGCTGGACAGCAGCGCTTACACGCTACAATGTGCGGTGTGCAAGTGTTGGGAAAGTCAGAGGAGGGGCAAGCAGAAGCAGGGGAAAGCGGTTGAAGGGCACAAGGCAGAGCGGGAAGGAAACGCGGCAGGCAGGTGGGGAGGCGGGCCAGACCGCTGCACGGCAACACCGCGCGCGGGCATGCCAGAGCGCGGCTGTCACCCAGCGAGTGTCCGCTGCGGAGCTGCCACTGCAGGCACGGCGCCCGGGCAGGCGGGGTCACCCCGCGCTCATGCCGCGCGCATGGCACCAAACACCGCGTTTGAGAGGTCCAGGGTGCGCAGGCCCAGGCCGCGTGCACGTTCCACCAGCTGCTCGTAAGCGCCCAGGCTTTGGGACTGCAGGGCACAGGGCGGGCGGTGGGGGTGGGTGGGTGAGGTGGGGGGTGGGGGATGGGGGTCAAAGAGGGAGTGCTGGGGCCTGCGCATTCATTTGCTCTAGCAGGTGTAAGTCAGTCAACGTGGGGCACGCTTGGCGGGGCGTCGAGGAAGAAGCAAGGTAAGCACGGCTTGGCGGGCCGCAGCAGCTGGCCTGCACCGCTGTCGCCCCAAGCTGTTGCTGCTTTGGTCGCCACCCACCTGCATGACCACCGTGCCCGCCTTGCTGTCGATCTTGGCGTTCAGGCGCGCGTTCCTACGGTGGGGACAGCGTGGAGATGGCAGCAGCTGGGGAGGGCATGCCAGCCGCAGGCGCAGGTGCAGGCGCAGGCACCAGGTGTGAGGGGCGCGCATGCACACCACTGCCTGCTGGACAACCGCTCCGTCAGCGCACGCTCCGCCGCGCACCCCCGCCGCTACTATACCCTCGCTGCTGCTGCCATGCCCGCACCTGACCAGGTTGACAATCCATTTCTCTGTGCCCTCCTCATCCATGCCCAGCTTTTCGCTCAGGCTGCGGATGGAGATGGCCTGCAGGCACCAGGGGGGGGGGGGGGGGGGGGCACAGCAGGGGGGCAGGGGCGGTGGGCTGGTGTGACGCGTGGATTGACGTTGCGACGGCTTGCCGCCCTCGTCTGCCTGCCTGCCTGCATTTCTGCCTGCATATTCGCCTGCGGGTACCTGCATGCCTGCGCCTGCCCGCCCGCCCCGTTAGCCTCGCCCACGCGCCCGCCCCTGCAGCCTCCGCCCGCCCCCCCCCCCCCCCCCCCCCCCCCAGCCCACCTGGTGTATGCGGCAGTAGTTTTCAAACAGGAACTGCCGGCCCGCCTCCATGAACGCGTCCTTGGCGGCCACCAGGAAGAAGTCGTGGTCCAGGACCTGGGGGTGGTGGTGGTGGTGGTGGTGGGTGGGTGGGGGGGGGGGGGGGGGGGGGGGAGGGGGGGGGGGGGGGGGGGGCACAGCAGGACTTGCTGGCCAGCTTGCGAGTGCGCGCGAGTGCACAGCAGCCGGGCTTGTCGGGCGGGCAAGGGGAGCGGCAGCGCCGCCGGGGCCTCACCCACCTCTTCACACTTGGCCAGCTGCGCCTGCGCCCCCTCAAAGTCGTAGTCCACAAACAGGCAGCGCACAAACTCGGTGATGGGGTCGCTGCAGGGGGGACAAAGGTGAGGCAGGGCTGGCGGGTCAGCACCCGCACGCGTGCGGTGGCAGCAGCAGCAGCTTTGCGTGCAGAGTGGGTCAGCAGAGGGCAGGTGGTGCAAGGTCAACACAGGCGTGTGGAGCGCGTACGCAGTGCCACCCACCCCCACCCCCCACCCCCCACCTGTACTCGTACGCCTCCTGCGCCACCACCCGCTTCAAGTCGTTGAGCACGTTGCGCCGCCGCTTGTTGACCACCACGGCCACCGCCAGGTAGCGCAGCAGGTGCTGGCTGGTCAGCTGGATGGCGGACAGGTAGCTGCAGGCAGAGGCGGAGGGGGGGCGGGCAGGAGGGCGATGGCCGGTGATGCAGGCGCACGTGTGGTGCCTACCGCGCCCGTGCTGCCAGGCCGCCACGCCCCGGCGCCGCATGAACACGATGGCCCCGTCCTTGACATCCACCTGCACCGCCTAGCCACCCGTCCACCTCACCAAACCAGCCCCAGCGCTCACACACCCGGCACTCCCCACCAGCGGCCAGCCCCCGCTGCTCACCGCTCCTGCATGAAGAGGTCTATGAGCGCGTTCAACCCGTTCTCGTGGTTGAAGAACACAAACAGGCTCCAGTGCATGAGCCACGCCTTCTGCTGCAGCTGCTTGGCCACGGGGGCTGCGGGGGGGAAGGAGCGGGGGGGAGGAGCGGGGTGTGCAGGGGGGGGCAGTGTTTTAATGGGAGGCCTGGGGCAGCGAGCGCAGCGCTCCTGTTCGCATCAATCGGCACTCAAGGCCAGGCAGCACTGGCACCAGCGCCAGCAGGCACAAAAGCGCACGGCACTCGGCGGCCTGCGCTGCGCCCACCCGCCCGCCCTGGCAGCCCACCCACCAAAGGTGTCCACGTCCAGCATCTCCTTGAGCTTGAGGATGTCGTCCATGGCGGGGCCAAAGTCCTGCGGGGGGGGGGGGGGGGGGCGGAGCAGGGGGGCGGCACGCACGTCGCGTCGGTCAGCCGCGTCCCACCCCTACAGCGAGCCTGCACGTCTGCTCGAGGGGCGCTACACCACACGATCCCCGCAGATGCCAGGAGGCAGGGAGGCTCTGCAGCGCGCGCACCTGCAGCAGGACGTCCGCGGCCACCTTGCCCCACAGCGAGGCGATGGTGCGCTCCGGGTGTGTGGACAGCGTGCGGTAGTGGTACAGGTACTCGGCGGCTGGGGGGGTGGAGAGGGGAAGCAGGGGGAGCGGGGTGGGTGCGCTGGTTGTGCAGGGACGGCGGCCGAGGGGACGGACGCGGCTGGGGAGGAGGGGCACGGCCTGTCGAGTGCGCCAACCCCGCTGTCTCGCCTCCCCTTTCTCCCATGCTTCAGTCCACGCCCTTCAATGCACCAGCGCCGTTTGCAGAGGCGTGCGGCAGAGCAAACAGAAACATGCGCCGGGCTGCGGCGGCACCCACCCGCGCTGTAGTTGCCGCACTCGAAGTTCCACTTGGCAAAGTGGTACAGAGCGTCCACCTGCTCAGGGCCTGCCGGTAAAGAACAAAGATAGGGGGCGACGCAGCAGCGGTCGAGGCAGGGCCGGCGGGCAGCCTTCAGCGGCGGCCCAGCCTGCAACTGGCTGCACCAACAGCGCCCTGCTGTCGTTCACGGTAGCGCCGGCGGGCTCCACCAGCGCCCTGCCCCCGGGCCCCGCCGCACCGATGCCAAACTCGCGCTGCAGGAAGGTCGCGTTTTGCGTCTTGTCCTGCTTCAGCAGCTTGATGTTGTCCTGCAGCGGGAGGGGAGTCGTGGGGGATCGGGATGATGAGGGGGGCGCAGGCCGCCAGCCCCAGGGCCTCTCCTGCGCCTCTCCAACGGACATCCACCATCAAACAGCCCCTGCGCAGCCCCTGCGCCGCCCCTGCGCCACCCCCGGCGTGCCTCGTTGCTCAGGAACTCGGTGATGGGGCGCACAGCCGACTCCAGGGCTTTGAGACGGGCAACCACCTCGCCGCGACGCGCACGCAGGGACTCGGGCACCTGCAGGGCAGAGGAGAGGCGGTTGCGACGGCGGGTGAGCGGCAGCAGCGGCGGCGGTGGTGGCGTATGGTGCCAGACAAGCGAGCAGCCGGCTGCACGGCTAATTTCGCACTGCTGCCGCGTGATCGCAGAGCAGCTTCGCTTGGTGCTGTGCAGCCACGCTGCCGCTGCACGCGTGCCGCCGCCACGCTCAAGCGGCGGCGGCGGCAGGCGGTGATGGTGCGCCGCCGCGCCTGGCCCCGTCGGCCGCCCCGCCCGACGCGCCTCGTCGGTCTGGTTAAGCTGCTGGTAGATGTCCACGGCGTAGTCGACCATGTTGGTCTTTTCAATCAGCTGCAACTTGGCCGCCTCAATGTCGGCTGCATCGTAGAGCCCCTTGCTGCCCAGGAACTCCAGCAGCGGGAAAACCAGGTGGCGGTCCAGGTGCTTGGCCACCAGGGGAGTGAGGTCATACGTAGAGGGAGAGGGAGTTCCCTCGCCGGCCGCCATGCTTGTGCTGGCGCTTCTGCTGGCGCTGCCTCCTGGTGCCCGGCGAGCGATGCTGGGGCTAGGATCGAAAGGCGGGCTGCACATCGCCTGCACAGCTTGGGGACAGGCCAGCACGCACATCACACTCCTCCCGCCTCCTGTGCCGCCCCCCTGGCCACACATTGCATCTTCCCCCGCTCTCATCGCCGTCCACGCGCCCAACCTAGTAACCATGCAGGCTCTCGCACGCCCTCTTGCCCTGGTGGGCTCTCGCACCGCCGCACCGTCGCGTCGGCCTGCTGCTGCCTCCGCCGCTCCCCTGCGTGCTTGCAGCACCCTGGCGGTCCGCGCCTCGTCCGATCGCCCGCAGCAGTCGGCTGAGGAGGCCAGCGCCGTGACCACCACGGCGCTGCTGGCGGCGGCGGGCCTGCTGGCGCCGCTGCTGCTGGACCAGGAGGCCGCGATGGCGGTGCCCGCCCTCATCAAGGGCCGCACCTTCTCGCTCATCCACCCCGGTGGGTGGGAGTTGAGCGTCGACGCAGGGTGGGCCGTGCTGCGCCGTGCGTCGGTGGCGACGCCGCACGCAACGGCGACGCTATCGTGCGCGGTTGTGCGGGACGTGCTGCTGCCGGCATCATCCCCCACCCCCCTACCGCTGATGCCATCCTCCGAAGCTTCCTCGCTTTGTTTGCAGCCATGATGTTCTTCCTATTTGGCAGCTCCGTGTGGGCCGGCTGGCTGGGCCTGCAGTGGCGCCACACCCGGTGAGGCCCCCGCCAGGGTCTCAGTACAGTCTTGCATGCGGGTGAAAGCTCAATGCATGTACGCATGCGTTTTGGCCTGCTGCCGGTGCGGCGCGCAAGCAGGTTCTCGCACAAGCTGCGTGCCGTGCTGGCCGACGGCGGTCTTGGCGATGCCTCCTTGTGCTCCCTGCTTTCTCTCCTCCTCTTCTCACCCGCGCCCCCCCCCCCCCGCCCCGCTATCTTCCTTCACAGCGAGCTGGCCACCACCATCAAGGAGAAGAAGGCGCAGCTGCCGGCCCCCGACGCCGATGGCAACCGCCCAGCGTCTCCCCTGGCCGCTGAGATCACCGCGCTGGAGGCAGTGCGTGGGGTGTGGTGTGGTGGGTGGGTGGGGGGCTGTTCCTTCAGGGGAACGGGGGTGGCGTGCTGGAAGGCTGCCCTTTGGACTGTTTTGGCACGCTGTGCTTTAACTTTAACTTCCCCTGTTACCATCCCCCGCCCGTCACCCCTGCAGGAGCGCAAGGAGCTGATTGGGAAGAAGCTGAACGAGAAGCACAACAACTGGGGCAGCATGCTGCTGGGCCTGGGCGTCACCATCTCCGTGTCGGGCGCCTTCAACACCTTCCTCCGCACCGGTGAGCACCCCCCCTTGCTCCACCTGCCTAGAAGGGTTGCCTGTTGCCGGCGCTCCCCTTTGCCAGTAGCACGGGCAAGGGGGGCATTGGCAGCGTGGTGGGATCAAGTGGGGGCGCGGCAGGCAGTGCTGAGCACCCTGCCACTTGCGTTGTCCACCTGTCCTGCGCTCACCCCTGCTGCCTCGTGCTGGCCCTCCCCCCCCTCTTGCACGCCCGCCCATTGCTCCCCCCCCCCCCCCCCGCAGGCAAGCTGTTCCCCGGCCCCCACCTGTACGCCGGCGCCGCCATCACCGTGCTGTGGGCGCTGGCCGCCGCCCTGGTGCCGGCTATGCAGAAGGGCAACGAGAACGCGCGCTCCGCCCACATCGCCCTCAACACCATCAACCTCCTGCTCTTCGCCTGGCAGGTGGGTGGGGCTGGGCGGCAGGGCTGCCGGGGACGCAGCGGCTGCAGTGCCACCCCCTGCGAGCAGCAAGGCGGAGCAGTATGTGCGTGCCTGCCCGAGCCGCTGCGGCCTTTGCTCGCTGCCCCTGCTTCCCCGACTTGCCACTGCCGAATCGACTGGTGCCGCCGCCCTCCTGTACTTTCGTCCCGCAGGTGCCCACCGGCCTGGAGATTGTGGCCAAGGTGTTTGAGTTCACCTCCTGGCCTTGAGCTGGAGGCTCCACCGGAGTACCTGCGGCCACGACCCTCCTGCACCCCGGGCGTGCATTGTCGTCCGGCATGGAACGCACGGCGCCGCGGCAGCTCTGGCGGCCCGGTGCTGCTGGCCGCCGCCTGTCCCTCAGCTAATGTATTACTGGCAGCGGCTGTGGCAGCCTCCCAGCCAGGGGCGTGGTGGCCCTCGGACGCGTCACTAGAGCGCACGCACCACCCCTGGACTGCCGCTGCCTGCGCCGCCGCCTGCACCGCTCCGTCTCTCCCCCGTCCCTTTCCAACGCAAAACCGAACCAGAGAGCCCTTTGACTTCCATGTACGCTATCCCACGCATTTCATTCCTGCCCGTATTGGCGTGCCGACTTGCCGAGCATGCTGGCTGGCCTCCCCGCCCACTGCACAAGTCGTCCGCCGCAACACCGCCACCACTCCGCCTGCCTCCCCCACTCGGCGCCTCCCGCTCTCTCTTTCACATCCTGGTAGATGCCGCACGCCGTGTCTGTGCAATGTAACCACTGCAATCAGCGTGGTTGCGGGGTAGCGGAGCAGGCGAGGGACGGCCCCTCCTGTGACGACCCCAGGCGAGGGAGGGAGGGATGGGTGGGCTCCTCCGGCGTGGTTGCAGCCGGCGCTTTCGCGCCGACAGTGTAAGGCTGGTGCATGCCACCGACCGGCCTGTCAACACCTGATGCCCTGTACAGTTATGAGAGGAGGAGGAGGAGGAGGAGGGGTTTGAGGACCGCGCCCGTGCCACCGCCCGCAACGTCGCCCGCGGGCGCTGCGGCGCGCGCGACGCCGCCCCTCGCCCCTGCCTTTTCAGGCGGCCTCTGCACGCAGCGCCGCACTCTGCGCGCCATGCCGCGCTGTGCTGGCGTGCTGACCAGCCTGCGGGAGCGCTGAGGTAGAGCCGGGCGCACGCCTCCAAAAAGCACTCGTCGCCATGGCGGACTACACGCCCGGCATTGAGAGCGGCGCTGCCTACGCGGCAGCGCTGCAGAAGGTAAGCACGGCTGGAGCGGGGAGCTGGGAGCGAGTGCGAGCCACCGGCTTTTGCGGCCCCCTGGGCCAGCGCTCCCGGCCGCCGCGGGCCTGCCTTTGCTTGCTGTGGCCTGCTGGGAGCACGATCCGCTCCGCCACAGACCCGCCGCGCCGCTCGATCGTGCCCCCACCCGTCTCCCACCCCACAGGCTCGCGAGAAGGAGCGCGACCTACGTGCCCGATTGCAAGAGATGTTTGAGGAGAAGGGTGAGCTTGATGGAGAGCGGTCGTGGACCTTACATACCGGCTGTGGCCACCCCCCGCCTGCCGCAGTCCGGCAACTCTCACGCTAGTTCCTGTCCTCTTCCCTCGCCTACTTCACTTGCAGCTGTGCCTTTCGACGAGAGTTGGCGTGTGGAGGTGAAGGTCCGCGCCACCGGCACCTCCCTGGGTACCAGCGACGCGGTGCGTGGCGGCAGCGGAGGCAGCGTCGGAAGCAGGGGGCGCCGCGGCAGCTTGCGTCTTGCTGCCGCAAGTTGGGTGTTGCTGCTGCTACAGCGCTGCTAATATTGCTGGCTCGATTGAGCAGTCCACAGAAACAGCACGCCGAGCCTCTGCATCTGCTGGATCTCCTGCAGGTGGCGCCGGCGCCGGCGCTTTGCGCGCGCTCTGCTCTCTGCCTCACCCGACCCACTCCTCCCTCCCCACCCGTCATCACACCCCGCCTGCAGTACTACTTCTCGCCCGTCAACAAGCGCTACCGTTCGCGCCAGGAGATCGCGCGCGACTATGGGCTGGTGGACGGCGGCGGCGCCGGCGGCAGCAGGCCTGGCGAGCCCAAGAGCGGCGCCAGGCGCAACCGCAAGTCGGAGGGGGGCGCTGCAGCGGCGGCGGCGGCGCACTCGCCATTGACCCGTGCAGACGCGCTGGCAGAGGCAGCAAAGCGACGCGAGGCGTTTGCGCTGCCGCACCGGCTGTCGTGCGGCGTGACGGTGACGCGCCTGGGCACCCTGCGCCCGCTGGACCCAGGTGAGGGGGGTGCGGGGCTGGGGGGAGGGGCAGGCTGCCGCTTGGGGCTGATTGGTGTGGAGAGGGGGTGCAGTCGGGGCACAGCTGTCCAGCAGGCACCACCTTGCTGCAGGAACGCCCCACAGCATGAGCTGACAGGCGCCCCCTTGCCTGCCCTCCTGCCCGCCCCGCCTGCAGCCTACTGCAACGGCGAGCGGCTGTGGCCCGCTGGCTTCGAGGCAGAGTGGGAGGACGAGAAGGGCGTGCGCTTCATCAACTCAATCACAGAGACGCCTTCGGGGCCCATCTTCAGGTGCGGGAGTGTATTTGTGGCAGGGTTGTGAGGGGGGCCGCACCAGGGAGTGTGCAGATGCCATGGCACCAGGGAGAGAGCAGGCAGGCAGGAAGGCAGCGCGGTCTCATGCTGGCGCAAGCCTGCATCCACCTGGCTGCCCACCGCCGCCCCTGCATCACCGCCCACCCTCCCCCCCGCAGGATCAAGGCGCAGCGCATGCCGCACGACGGCAAGCCTGCCACCGAGGTTGTGGAGCTTGGGGCAGGCAGCAGCCCTGACGCCGCGTATGCGGTGCGCACCCCGGGGGGGCAGGCAGGGGCAGGCAGCCTGGCAGCCGCAGGGGGAGCAGGGGGTGGCAGCATGCAGCATGCAGCATGTACAAGAGAGCTGCTGCTGCTGCTTCCGCTGCTGCTGCTGCCGCTGCTGCTGCCGCCGCTGCTGCTGCCGCTGCTGCTGCTGCCGCCGCTGCTGCTGCCGCTGGTGCCGCTGCCGCTGCTGCCGCTGCCGCTGCCGCTGTTCCATGCGCTGGTTCCAGGTGGTGGCGGCGCCAGGCTTCTCCTTTTCCCACTGCCAACCTGCCGTGCCCTCCTGTGCAGGATGCCGAGGAGCGGCAGAGCGAGGCGCTTGAGATTGCGCTGCTCAACCGGTCGATCAAGCACAGGGGGCACGAGTCAGACCCAACCGGCAGCCCAGGTGGGCGGGCAGGGGGGCATGCAGCTGGTGCACACACACCTGTGCAGACGTCGGAATGTAATCGCAGGGTTGTGCAGATGCCATGGCTCGTGCATCTGGCCCCACGCACCACATGCACCGTCATTGCAATGCCCCCGCACCTGCCCCTGCTGCAGTGGCCCCCGCCGGCCGCGCGCTAGACGCCGCTGAGCACCTGCTGGTCAAGTGCCGCCCGCTGGAGTCGCACTGGGGGCTGGAGCGTTTTGGGCTGGCTGACGCCAGCGTGCTGCAGGCGCTTGAGGTGGGCGGCGGGATTCGGGGCCAGAGCAGGGTCCCCCGCGGCAGAACTGGGAGGCAGGGCTCGCCAGCTGCCAGCAGCTGCGTCCCTCCCTGCGCCGTGCCGCCGCGCTCCCCCTGGCCACACCCCGCTGCCTCGCTCCATGTGTGCCTCCAACTTCGACCCGCTTGCTCGCAGGGCCTGCCCGGCCTTGAGCTGTGCCCTGCCTACCGGCTGGTGGACGAGCGGCTAGGCGGCGGCTGGGTGGCGGAGACGCGGCGCCTCAACGCAGAGCTGGCAGCACGCGGCAAGCAGGAGGTGAGGAGGCGCGCGGCAGGGGGGCGGCCGTAGAGTGAATCGTGGGTTATTGCAGCTGCAACCAGCACAGCAGCAGCATGGTCAAGCTCCTCCTGCCAATGCCTCCTCCCGCCCCATGTCCCTGCCTGCCTGCAGCTGCAGCTGCCCATGCCGACGCCCAGCGCAGCGCCCGCCCAGGGCACCCCCGGCGGCGACGGCGGGTCGGCCCCCAAGAAGCGCGGCCCCCGCCCCAGCCGCAAGGAAGCAGAGGAGAACGCGGTCCGGCGGGTGAGGGCCCCCCAGCCGCAGTGAGGGCCCTGCAGGGGGGAGGGTGCACTGGAAAGCAGTGTGCAGGGGAGCACCGAGACGGGGGCCGCACCCACACCCACCTCCGCGCTTCCTGTGGCTGACCCGCCGCCTCCCCGCCCCCTGCCTGCCCTCCCCTTCCCGCCAGATCCTGGACATCATGGTGAAGCAGGCGGAGATGGACGAAGTGCGGGCCGTGGGGCTGGAGGCCAAGGCGCGCGCCAAGGCAGAGAAGGACGCGGAGCGGCTGCGCAAGCGGGCGGACAAGGAGCGGTGGGTGTTGGTGTGGGCAGAGGTGCAGGGCTCGAGGGAGGGCAGCAGCAGCATGACCAGCAGCGCTGGACGCTCGTGCAGCCACCCGATCACCTGCTCACCCTGCCACGCTCCTGCACTGCTCTCCCCCCTCCGTTCCCCCGGCCGCAGCATGCACGACGCGATGCAGAAGCTCAAGGAGCAGCAGCGCCTGCAGGCCAAGGCGGCGCTGATGGAGGCGCAGCGCCGGCAGGCGGAGCTCAACGCAACCATTGGTGAGGGTGTGCAGGCCGCGGGGGGCGCGCGCAGTGCTGCAGCATGGCCTGGGAGACGGGCAGCCCGCAGCTGCACGCGACCTCGATGAACGTGGTCCGTTCTGTTCCCCGCGGCGAGCCTGCCCCCTGAAAACCTGCTCTCTGATGCACCCCGGGGCCCACCACGCCAATCCCGTGCTACTCCCCGCCTGCCTGCAGACGACTGCGAGCTGCCCGGCGCATCGGAGCCGCCGCCCCAGCCCGGCCCCATTGCCACGGGTCGCTTGCCGACGCACCAGCAGCCGGTTCTGCTGGAGGCCTGGCAGTTTGTGAGCCGCTTTGGGGAGCAGCTGCTGGGCCTGCCAGCCGGCAGCCGCATGCCCTCCCTGCAGCAGCTGGAGGCGGCGCTGCTGGGGGAGGCACCCCCGCCGCCGCCGCCGCCGCCCCAGGGCGAGGAGAGCGGCGGCATGGGCGGTGTGGAGGCGTCGCCGCAGCTGGATGCGGCGGAGCAGCTGCTGGTGCCGCTCACCGAGTTCCTGGTCAGCCGGCTGTTCCACGACACCGCGCAGGCCATCGTGGGTGAGGAGTGCGGGAGCGTGAGGGGTGGGTGGTGGGGGGGGGCGGGTGCTGGCGCGAGACCCATGTCCAGCCGCCTGCCTGCCTGCCTGCCTGTGACGCCACCCTGCAGGTACCCCACTGTCGAGTTGAATCTTCTGCTGGCCTGCCGCTGTCCCCCCCCCCCCTTCTGCCTCCCCCAGGCTCCAACCCCGACATCACGCTTGCCGACCTGCGGGGCCCCGGCCGCCACATGCACCCGCTGTCCATCCGCAAGGAGACCTGGCAGGAGGTGGGTGGGTGGGTGGGTGGTGGTGGTGGTGGCGGTGGTGGTGGCGGGTCGTGCGAGGGAGGGAGGGGCAGGTGGTTGCGTCGGCAGGCGAGCGAGCAACCAGAGAAGTGCAAGGCACTTGCCTAGGCAGGCAGGGCTCGTTGGTAGCTGGCAGCACAGCATGCATCCGGTGCTGCGCTGCATGCCCTTCCTTCACCAACCACTGCTGCCATCACCATGCCACTACCCTCGCCCTGCACAGGCCGCCCGCCGCTACCTGACTGTGCTGGCCACCACCGCCATGACCCAGGCCAAGGAGGGGGCGCCGCCAGGTGGGTGGGTGGGTGGATGGGCAGAGGATTGCGGGTGTAGTGTGAAAAACCATGGGCTGTGGCGGGGGCGTCGCACGATGCCTTGCCGCCCTGCCTGGCCTCTGTTTCCCTCCCCCCCCCTGCGTCCCTGCCTGGCCCCTCACCCCGGCCCCCCACCTGCTGCCCCTGCGTGCGCACAGGTTCGGTTGCCCCGCTGTCCACACTGGACCCCTTCGTGGTGCTGCAGTTCCTTACCGCGGGTGGGCGCAGGGGTGGGGCGGGGTGGGGCGGTGAGTGGCTGGTGCGGCCATGCACGTGTGTGCTGTCCAGAGCACACCAGCGTGCACCCTTCACACGCCTTCCTCCCAGTTGCCTGGCTTGCTGCGTTTCCAAACCATGCTCCCGGGTTGCCGTCTCCCCTTCCCTACCTGCAGGCCCGCCGTCGTCGCTGACCCAAGGCGCAGCGGTGCTGCCACGCGGCGCCGCACGCCTGGCGGGCCACTGCATCACCGCACGCACAGACGCCGCTGCTGTGGCCTCTGCGCACCGCGCCTTTGCAGACGTCGCCGGCGGCGCCGGGCCTGCGGGCAGCGACACGGTGGCGGCGCAGACGCGCCTGCTGCGCTGCTTGCTCAAGGAGATTTTCCAGGTGTGGGCGCAGGGGAGGCGCAGCATTGCGTTGCGGTGGCAGCCCCCTCTTCATACCAACTGTGCCAACAGCACTGCGGCCCAGCCTTGGCTCAATATCCCCATGCTGCCTCCCCCTTCAGGCCACCAAGCACAAGAAGGGTGACGGCCGGGTGATGAGCTTTTGTGGGCAGGCGGCAGCGGCGGCGGGCAAGGTCGGCCGGCCGCTAGACCTGCGGGGGGTGGCAGCACGCATCGACGCTGGTGCGCATGGGACTCACCAGGGAGGCTGCTGGCTGGGTTGGAGCGCTGCAGCATGGCCAGCCCGCTGCTGCTGTACACCCCACTGCCGCTCCTCTCCCTCCTGCATCGATCTCCTTCCGTTGCCTGCCCATGTGCCAACGCTCGCCCTCCCTCGCCCTCCCGCCTCCACCCCACCCAGGCGTCTACACCGCGCTGCCCGACCCGCTGCACGCCTTTGCGGCGGACGTGCGCTACGCGGCGGGCCTGCTGCAGGCGGGGTGCAACAAGCAGGCCTCACTGTTTGCCCAGGAGTACTGCGACAGGGGTGAGGGGGCCGGGGGGGGGGGCCCCAGGGCTTGTTATTTAGGGAGCAGAGGCGCAGGCAGCGCCTTTGCAGCCAGCAGGATAGCCCGGCGGCATACTGCCCAACCCTCACATCCTGCCCCAATCTCATCTCCCTGCCTGCTCCCTGTGTCCTTCCACCCCTCCCTCCCCCTGCTGCAGCTGGGCCCGAGCTGGCGGCTATGGCGGTCAGCAAGGTGGACGCGGCGCTGAGGGAGCTGGAGGTGGGTGGGGCGGCGGCGAGCGGGTCGTGACGGGGGGCACACAGCGCATGCACCCTGGCTGCACTCCCTGGCCAGAGAGCCACCCCACCTGAAGTCTGCGACAGCAAGCAAGCCGGCCGCGCAGCGTCCAACATCCCCCACCAACCTGCCCACCCCTCCAGGTTACCGGGCCGGAGGATTTCTTGGCGCAGCACGCCCCCCTGCCAGTCCAGCGGCGCCCACGCCCCACCCCAGAGCCGGCGTCGCAGCAGGCAGCAGCGGCAGCGGCAGCGGCAGGAGAGACACCCGGCTCTGGAGCAGCGACGCGCGAGGGCAGCGCGGAGCCGGCGTCGCAAGCTGCGGGCGAGGAGGAGGCGGGGGGGCGGCGGGCCAGCCGGGGCGATGGCCAGGGCCCTGCGGGGATGAGGCAGGTGACCGACCCAATCCGAGACCTGGACAGGTGGGGGGCCGGGCGGGCCGGTGCATGAGGGAGTGGTGTACGCATGAGGGAGTGGTGTAGTCATTCGTGGGCTGTCAGCAGCTTGCGGCAGCGGCTGCATCAGCAGGAAACACGCACGTCGAACCGTGCCCTCCCTTCCTCCCTCCCGTTGCCCGCCCCCTGCTGCAGGCCGTACGCCCCTGTGAAGGAGCCGCCGTCGGGCTGGCGCGGCTGCGTAGTGTGCTGGAACAGTGAGTGGGGCGGGAGGGGTTGACGCAGGCGCGCAGCAGCTGGCAGCTGCTCCCTGCAGGCCGGCCGGCACTCGCCGCACTCCCCTCTCATCTCTGACGCATCTGCCTCCCCCCTTGCACCACCCCTCCAGACGAGGACCCCCTCCGCCTGCTGGCCTGCGACGCCTGCGACTGCCAGACACACTCCTACTGCCTGGAACCCCCGCTGGAGGAGCCGCCGCAGCAGACGGTGTGTGCGGCGCGGGCTCGTGCATGGCCGGCTGTGGGAGGCTGTGGGCTGTTTATGCGCACAACTGTCGTGTCGTGTCGTGTGTGCTGCAACACCTGCCGTTCACATACATCTTGTTCACACATCTGGTCTCCGGCTGGCGTACCTCCGCCCACCCCCCACTCACCCACCTGCACCCTGCCCCCCGCCCTCCCCAGGAGCCCTTCCTGTGCGGGCGCTGCCGTACGCTGCAGCCGGGCGCCCCCAGCGGCGGGCGGGCGGTGAGCATTGAGTTTGCTCGGTCCAGCGATGGCGGGGAGGCGTGGCGCCTGGCGCAGCTGCTGGCCACGCTCGACTTCAGGTGGGGGTGGGCGAGGGTGGGGGCAGGTGGTGGGAGAGCTGCTCTGGAGGAGGCGGCAGGTTGTCGGTCAGCATGCATGGCGGCAGCAGCAGGCAGGGCAGCATGAAACATTCAAGCACTGTGGCTGACCCCACTTGCCTTCTGTTGCGGCCCCCCCCCGCCCGGCTCCTGCTGCAGCGAGTGGGAGCCAGAGGACCGGTGCGCGCTGCTGCGCCTGCTGTCCACGCTGAGCGCTGAGTCTGGAGCGCTGCACGACTACCTGCATGGCGACGAGGGGGAGGTGGGTGCAGGGGAGATGGGGAGATGCGCAGGGCTGGGGGTGGCACGCCGACAGGATGGGATGCCTGTTGCGCCTCGGGGTGTTTCTGTGCTCCGCTGCATCCGTCCGCCCATGCCCCCTCCTCTGCTGTGGTGTGTGTGCAGGTGCGGGAGCGCAGGAAGGAGATTGCATCCCTGCAGGCGGAAGTGAAGAAGCTGCAGGGGGAGATGAGGGCGCAGCAGGGCGGCGGCGCGGCGGCCGCCGGCAGCGGCGCGGCGCCTGGTAGTGCAGGCGTGGTTGGCGCGGCAGGGGGCAGCGCGCCGCCTTCTGCCGCGACGTCCCCGCTGCCGCCGCTGCCGCCGGCGCGTGCCACGCGGCGTGCTCGCGACCCCCAGGCAGAGATTGAGGGCATGGTGGAGAAGATTTCCTACCTTGAGGCAGCCATCTCCAACGTGGGTGGGGGGGGGGGGACAGCAGGGAGCCTGGGGGGGTGGTGCAGCGCACGAGCCGCCTTGTGCCCGCTGCCTGCTTGAGGGTGCCCTCGCTTGCGTCTCCCCCTGTGCCTCACCTCCCCCTGACCCCCTCCTCGTCCCCACCCTCCGCCCCTACCCAGGTGGGCCCCGTGCGCCTGGAGCCCGTGGGCCTGGACCGTAACTACAACCGCTACTGGCTGCTGCCTGCCGCCGCCGCCGCCACCGACCCGGCCAACCCGCCGCCGCCAGAGGCGCCGCCGCTGCTGGTTGTGGAGCGGCACAGCCTAGACAGCCTGACGCAGGCAGGCGCGGCAGCTGCGGCGGCAGCGCTGGGCAGCGCCACGGCCGGCGCAGGCGGCGACGCAGCAGGGGGAGGTGCGGGGTGGCAGGTGGGCGCCTTTTCCTCCATCCTGCACCTGCAGCAGCTGGCGCAGTGGCTCAACCCCAAGGGCAGCCGCGAGCGCCCGCTGTCTGAGGTGGTCACGCGGCTGCTGGACCAGCACCAGGGGTGGGCCATGCGGCACGTGCAGCCGAGGGCGCGCATGGACGAAGGCGCTGCAGAGGCGCAGCCGGGGGCCGCGTCCGCGAGCGCGCTGCGTGCGCTTCGCTCCGCCCTGCTGACCTTTGAGGAGGGCAACCAGGTGCGGCTGCCACGGGAGGGGGTGTGCTGGCAGACCGTGACAGCTGGCTTGAGCGTGTGTGCATGCTTTGCACGACATGCCGGCATGGTGCGGGCTCCCCCCTGCAGCCCCCCTCAAACTTGCGGCCACCCTCCACCCTCCAGGCCGGGACGTACGATGACCTGGCAGGCAGCGAGCCGCGTCGTGAAATCTGGCGAGCCATGGTGTCCGCGGCAGGCACGCCCGCGGTAGGTCAGGGGTCGGGTGGCGGCGCAGGGGGTGGTGCATGCATCCGCAGGCAGGTCGGCAGGTGGCCTGCGGGCTGCCGGGCTGCCGCCTGCATCCCTATCAACCCAGCCCCCCTGCGTGCCCCTCCCCCCTCTCAGACGTTCATGCAAGCCCTGCTGGTGCTTGAACACATGATCCGACCACAGTTCCTCAAGACGCATTGGCGCCCCTACGCCCAGCCAGCGCCCCATCCGGACGACATCTGTGAGTGGCCGGAGGCAGGGGGGGGGGGGCGCGCGGGGTGCAGGAGGGCGGGCGGCGGCTGGGTGCGAGGGATGCCTGCAGGGGCCCTCTGCAGGATCTGGTGCGCTGCAGGGGCCGGTCGTCAGCCCCCTGGCCGTACGGCGCAGCCGGCCTGCTCCCTCACGCCCTGTGCTCCCTCACGCCCCGCCCCCCGCAGGCACGCTGCCGGCTGTGTGGATGCGGCTGGACGCCCTCAAGGCCAGCGTGCGCCTCAAGGTGACACGCGCGCATGCATGCGGCACCCGGGCCTGCTGGGCAGCCATGGTTGGCGGTGGGCCAGCGAGAGGACACGCTGCGCCTGGCACCTGTGCTGCCGCTCCTGCCTGTGCCCCAACCGCCCCCCGCCCCCGCCCCGCCGCCCCACAGGTCACCATCAACATGCGGCTGGCCAAGGAGGCGGGCGCCCTGTTTGGGGGTGCAGGCACCAGGCAAGTCTCGATGCGTATCGTTGTGTGTGGGTGGGTGGGGGTGGGGGTCCCAGTATGAACCGGCACCGGTATGGTATGAGTCGAGAGTGCACACCAGGGGGCCAGGCAGGATCGACCAGGCGGCAGGTGTGCAGTGAGAGGGTGTTTGCGTGCCCTGCCTTGCCACGTGTTTTCCTCTGCTCTCCTCGTCAACCCCCTCTCCTGCCCCACTGCCCACCGCCCGCAGGTACAGCCTGCGTGACGCCAAGCCCACCAACAAGCGAGGCTACTACGAGGGTGGGTGGGCGGGCGGTCGTATGTTTGACATTCTGCATGTGTTTGCCCGCCGGCAGCGCCGGGCGCTTGCTGCACGACTATCGGAAGCAGGCAAGCCCTGCATGTCTCTGCTGCTCTGCCCGGCCCCGCCGCTGCGCCCTGCCACCCACGCCGCACAACCGCGCCCCGCCTGCAGGCCCAGGCTCGCATGCCGACAGCGGCGCTGACAGCGGCGACGACGGGCAGCACGAGACGCGTGCTGAGCGTGCCGCCAAGCGGGCGGCGCAGCGTCATGAGCCAGGTGCGGTGCAGGTGCAGGGTGGCAGGGCAGGTGGGCAGCGAGCTGGGGAGCCGTCAGCCTGTTGCAACGGGTTGCTGGCCCGTGCGTGCATGCGTCATTGCGTACCGACTCTGCACCCCTGCTTCCACTGCCACACGTTGCACACGTGGAGGCGCAAGCTTGCGCACGACTACCTGTCACCCCTTCCTTTACTCATGCGACACCCCACCCTGTCCTTGCCCCAGACGACGAGGCGCTCGCGCGTGAGCTCGACGCCGAGCTGAATGCGGGCGGGCGGCGCACACGCGGCGGCCAGGCGCGGCCGGCGGCGGGTGCGGCGAGCGGCGACGATGTGGCAGAGTGGGAGGAAGAGCAGGTGGGTGGGCGGCGGGGCCGCGCTGCGGGTGCAGGGTGTGTTGGCGGGCTTGCAGCAGCACAGCTCTCACTGTGACGCCGAGCGTGCGGAGCTGAGATGCCTTGCAAGCCGCCCTGCTTCAAGCCGCCTCGGCCGTCTCCCACGCGCCCCATCCCTCTTCGACCACCCACCAGCAGGAGGGGCAAGAGGAGGACAATGGTTCCGACGTGGATGTGAGCATGGACGATGCAGACGCGTCTGGCTGAGTGGCACCCGCTGCTGCTCCGCGGGCAGCGGCCGCCCACACCCTGCCTGCGGCTTTTGCTTTGCGGCTGCGCTGCCGTCTGCACTCCCGTTCTGTCCGCCTTCCTCACATCTTCTGTCTGCAGCACCCGCGTCGGAACGATCCGCCCTGCCCTGTCTGTCCTCATGTCACTGTGCATGCACGTAACCTGCACACTGGCAAGGCTGGTATGCGCATACGAGGGCGCCCCCAGTCGCACCCTGGGGGCGCCCCCAGGTTCGGGATCGCCGGCGCCTCTAACGTGCAGCTGCAGCACGCCCTCGACCGCCATCTCCGCGCCATGTTGGTGTGTACTGGCTGCAGCGTGGATCCCAGACAGGGATGGGAGTGGGATGGCAGCAGGCATCCAGCAGGAGACCTGGGAAAGGGAGGCACCGCCGTTGGTGGGCGGCCGGCGCGTTGTATGGCACATTGCCCTTAAAGGCAGCAGCGTGGCAGTGTGAAGTGGGGAGGTGGTGGCGCAGGGGTCTTAACCATCCAGTTGTTTGCTCAACTTGCAGCCATTCAGTCTTTCCAGGGGTTCAACTTATGCAGCGCCCAAAGGCTTGTTGGGGCATGATGGCCGACCTTTCCTGCAGCAGCCGCAGCGCGCCTGCCAGCCGGCGGCCACGCAACGGTTGCCTGCCTGCCAGCTACGCATACGTAAGGTACACCCTGCCTCTTCACTCCATGAACAACTGCCCGGCGGCACAGAAGGAACGATCTATGTGGCGAAACAAGCTGAAGGCAGCAGGCGGGGCCGCGTCAGACGCTGGAGGCGGCAATGCCGGCAGGCTCACCGAGCTGCAGCACAAGGGTGACGACTCCTCACTGAGAGGTCACCCGCCTGGGTGAGGTGTGTGGCGGTGGCCCTCATATCTCTCTATCCGCCCTTGAAAACCACTTGTATATACTCATACAAGCTTCGTATGTGTAATGCAACTGAAGAATATGAGCACAGAGAACTTTTGGTCCAGTGAGGTTGGTCAGGGGTTGGTGACGAGACGGTGAGGTGGAGTGAGGAACAGCAAAAGTAAAGCCGCAGCCGCACATTGGACTGCTGGAGGACTGAAAACCAACTGAACTGCAACTGCTTGAGAACTGAAGTCGGACTGCCCGCATGGCGCCGCAAGCCAGGGCCCCCACCTGCTTGCCGCCCCCGCCTCCCCCCTGTGGACAGCGGGAGGACTGAAAACCAACTGATTTGCAACTGCTTGAGAACTGAAGTCGGACTGCCCGCATGGCGCCGCAAGCCAGGGCCCCCACCTGCTTGCCGCCCCCGCCTCCCCCCTGTGGACAGCGGGAGGACTGAAAACCAACTGATTTGCAACTGCTTGAGAACTGAAGTCGGACTGCCCGCATGGCGCCGCAAGCCAGGGCCCCCATGGACAACATGCATCGTATGGCATGGCGCACGAAGACCCGACAGCAGCCTCAAAGGGTGGGAGCCCCGAGGCTCGGAGCGCAGGCCAGCAAACCCTCTCAGTGGGGATAAGTGGTGTGATTGTGACAGGTAGGGTGCACGGGGGATGATGCGTGGGTGGATGAGCGGCCAGCAAACCTGTGCATTGGCTTGGCAGCCAGCGTCCGTACGACGGCTTGGCAAATTTGCCATTTATGCAGGCAGCAATGATATATCTGTCTACAGCCAGTCCGCCTGCCTTCTAGCTACCTGCAGTGCATAACATATTTACATTGCTAAGGAGGCCAAGCACACCATGGCAGAGTGACAACAACAGGCACAATTAACACAGGCGGGACGAGGGACGAACACTTGTCTGGAACGATGTCGTTTTCAAAACGTTCATGCCTGGCGCAAGGTGTTTGAAATGTACACGGTTCCCGCCAAGAAGGTGCTACAGAGAAGAGCCAAAGTACAGTTGTGCAAACAGGTTCGGGCGGTACGCAGGCGCGCTGTAGTCAGTTCGGGAGCTCTGCAGTGGCGAGCAGCGCACGCAGGCGCTCCGCCTCGACGTCTGCCTCTCGCTGCAGGTGCTGCCAGGAGGCGCTTTGCTCAAACGCCGCCTGCCGCACTGCCCATGACTGCACTGGCAGCCCCAACCGCGCGGCGAATTGGGCGTCTGACACGTGGCACACCTCCCCCATGCTGAGTTGGCCCACGGCAGCGGCGCTATCGCTGCTGCTGCCGCTTTCGTAACCCCTGCTGGCGCCGCTTTCACGACCGCTGCTGGCGCTGCATGCGTCGCTGCCGAGCTCTTGGAGGACGTCGATGCGCGCTGCCAGAGCTGCTGGCGGCACAGCAGTGCTGGCAATGCAGCGTGGCAGCCGAGCGTAGACTGCCGCTGCTGGCAGGGCGAGCCCGCGCTGCAGCACGATGCGAGCGGTCACGCTGGCAGGCGCCGCCAGGTCGCTGCACAGCAGGCGCGGCACGCGCAGTGCCAGCACGGCAGGGTCTTCTACCCAGCACAGCGCCAGCGTGGCCAGCGAGCGGCGCCAGGTGGCAATGGGCACCGCCAGCAGGGCTGACGCTGCGACCACCATTTTGCGTGCGGCGCCGCGCCCAAACGTCTGCAACGGGCAGAGGGATTCAATGAGATGCAGGGCTGAGCGTGGTGGAGAGCAAGGCAGCAACATGCAGGCCGGCGGAGCATTCATGATCCAATGCATAGTCCTCCACCTCCCCCATCCTGCTGCGCCCCTCTTCCCTCACCCTCTCTGCCAGGGCTGCCTCTCCCCTCTCGCATCAATGCTGCCACTGAGCTCCTCACCTCTGCCAGCGCCGCCGCGTGCGGCTCCAGCACCTCGGCCGCATCGCTCTCTGCCAGCATAGCGGGCCCAGCGTGCAGCAGGGCAGCAAAGAAGGCGGGGCCACCGCCCAGCTCCTCTTCCAGCACCTCTGCTCGCTCGTCCAGCTCCTCTGCTGAAAGTGCCAGCAGCGCTGCGCCGCCGTCGACGCTAAGCGCTGCTGCCAGCTGAGCTGCGGTGAGGCCCAGGGACAGCAGGTGGCGCGCATGGCGGCGCAGCTCTGCTGGTGGCAGGCGCAGCAGCTGCGCCGCCTCTGGCTGCACGCGCAGCAGGTCGCCGGCTAGGTGCAGGCGCGGCTGGCGGCTGCCCGGCTGGCGATGCGCTGCTGCCTGCGTGTCTTGCGCGCTGCCGTCACCGCTGCTGCTGTTTACGCCAGCCGCCGCCAACAGGCCTGCCAGCGCCGCCACCGCCGGCGTGAAGCTGTCTGCACCTGCTGCGGCAGGGCAGCGCTCCAGGCAGCGGGCCGCCTCTGGCACCGTCAGCCCTGCTGCCACTAGCTCTGTCAGCAGCGGTGCTGCATGCTGCTCTGGCGGGGAGGCAAAGAGCAGCAGGCAGCGCGACAGCAGCGCCGCCAGCAGGCGGGGCGTGCAGCCGAGGTTGCATAGGTGTCGCGCCACCGCGCAGCCATGCTGCAGGACTCCCTGCTGCAGTGGGCCGGGTGGCAGGCAGGCCACAGCGCGGGTAAGCGCTGCGTGGTCGGCGCTGCAGGCTGCTGCCAGCGGCGCCAGTGCTGCTGCAAGCTCTGGGGATGCGGGGCCTAGCCGGCCAGTGGGCCAGAAGCCGGCGGGTGGCGCCTGCGGCGGCAACAGCACCCCTGCTGCAGCGTTGTTGCTGTCGTTGCTGCTGCTCACGCTGCTGGCGGCGTCGCTGGAGCTGCGGCTATCTGCCCTGTCGCCTGCTGTCCAGTAGGCAAGCGCGGCACGCTTGCCCAGCCACCACGCCTGCGCCGGAGCATCGGCGAGAGCAGCGGGCGCCTTCAGCTGTGCGGCAGGAGCTTGTCCTGCGATGTCTCGGCTGGCTGTCAAGCTGGCCAGCTCGGCGCGCTTGCAAAGCCACCAATGCTCGGGAGCAACCACTGCCGTGCGAGCGGCAGCGGCAGCGGCGGCGGCTGCCGGCGATGTGCCACTGCGGGACCGCTGCAGGTGCGGGCTGCGCGGCGCACGGGCTCCGACACCCCACGACAGGCCATGCTGCACAAATAGGCCGGTTTGGCGGGGCAGGCAACTGGTTAATAGCGTTTCTCGCGCGAGGCCGGGCGCCCGACACTTCTGCGGCGCGAGCATCCTCCCTGCATTCGCGCAGCTCGCACAGTCGTCAACATCTGAAGCGCTTCGTGAACGAGAGAAGAGCAGGCGCTGCGGGCGCGCCCCCAGGGTGTGCACACACCTCGCTTGAGCACGCTGCGCCCGCCGGCAGAGCGCTTGATCGTAAAAATACTGCCGGGTGTGACGTCATGTCTTGTTGGAAGGCGCCAACAGAGGGAATACACGGCTGTTGAGCAGTGGCGCCGCGGCGGCACAGCGCGCAGCGCTTGGTTCGACTGCCACTCTGCGGCTGCCTATGTTGCAGGGCAACTGTTGACTCATGTAAACCATGCAGGAAGCGAGGGAATCATGCGGACGGCGGTGGCTGCTGGCTGCCTGTCGTGTTGAGCGCTGCCGCTGCCGCCGGCGCCGGCGCCGGCGCCAGGCCCGCTGGTCGCGTCTTGCGAGGCACGTGCCGCCCTGCCACCGTAGTGCGGTGCATCACACGCAGCCCCACCTGCGTACGAAAGCAGCGTATGTGTAGTCAGACGGGGGCATACCTGCGCAGCACGGTGGCAGCAGTCCAGGCACCCCACGGCCGCCCATCCAAAACCCTCGCTGCGTTGCACGCGCCTGCTGCCGTGGCAGCTGCGTCTCTGGTGAGGCCTCGTGGCCCAGCGCCAGGTTGTCAGACATCAGGAAGTCCCCGGGGCGCCACTGCGTGGGGTAACAGGAGGAGAGGAGCAGCGCGCATGCACGGGGAGGGTGTGATTAGGGTGAAGAGCCTTGGGGAGCGTCACGTTGGCCATGGTGGGCCACGGTGGCCGCCACGGTGGCCGCCACGGCCATCAGTGATTGAACTTACAACTACATGCGCACATGAAACATGAGACTAGTGTGTCTTGAGCCTCCCACTACCGCTGCCAGCAGGGCGCAGCACCTGCATTGACGCGCTTCTACAGGCCTGCCGGGCCAAGCCCTACGACACTGACCGCTGGAAGCCCTCCCATGCCCCCTCTGCTTCTGCGGCCGCCCCGCCGTGCCTCGCCTGGTGCCTGTAAATCAGGTGGGCGCAGGCGCTGGTGAACGCCTCTTCAATCTCCGCCAGCAGGGCGCGGGCTTCAGCGGGGGAGGCACCGCGCTCCTCAGGGGTCCCTGCATCCCACACCAACCCATCGGTCATGCCTGCACCCGGGAGGTAGGAGGCGGGCAGGCAGTAAGTAAGCGGCAGGAGGGGCTGCTGGAGCGCACACCAGGCGTGGAGAGGGCGGCGCGCTTTTCAGCCGACCAGCTGCTGCTGCGCTCGGCTGGGGTGCTTGTATCACACGCATTAACCCCGCCAGACTTGCAATGCAGCGGCCTCCCCGCCGCATGCGACCAGCACCCCTGCATGCAGCACCTAGGTGAAAGCACAGCGTGTCCAGCCCCGTCAGCGGGTGTTGGTAGACCAGCGGCTTGCGGTCGCGGCTGCGCCGGTCGGACACCATCGCCAGGCGGTCCCACCGCCGCTGCTGCTCCGCTGGCAGCGCCGCCACGATGTCGGCCAGCGGTGCGAATGCTGCAGGGTGGATGCAGGGGGGGAATGGGTTGGGTTGGAGCAGAATGGGGCAAAGGCACGGTGATGGGTAGGACGGGCAAGACGTGTATGATGCGGCATGCCGCAACGACGAAGCTGGCCCGGCCCGGCGCACCGCACCTCATCTGCTGTTCCAACGCATCCTAACCCATCCATCCACCCACCCACCCACCCCACCCCACCCCACCCCACCCCACCCCACCCACCCGTGTCCCCCTTCGTGGGGCAGTGCCAGATGTGGTACAGGGCGTGGCTAAAGGGGGCCGACTGGAAGCTGCCATCTATGTGCCAACCGGTTCGCCCCACGCCTGACGCAGGGGGGGAGGGGGCAGGGTCGCACCGGGCAGCAGGCCAGCCAGGCTGGCCCGCCCTCCTGCAGGGCGCCGCCGCCGCCGCCGCCCTTGCTGGCGGCGCTGCCAACCTGTCCTGGGAATCAGCTGCCGCTGGCGCCCAGGTCTCGGACATCGACATCGACGAACTAAAGCTCTGGCCCCGCCCCATCTGTGCCCACCCGTGCAGCCCTCCGCTGGGTCGTTGGACACACGGAAGACGTCGGGGTGTGGGGAGCAGGGGTGCTTGTAGAACGTCGACTCGCAGGGGCCAAACCAGTTGCTGTTGAGCAGACGGCGAACAGCAGCGAGCATCGTCGTCAGCAGAGGCGACAGTGGCAGCAGCAGCAGCAGCAGCAGCAGCAGCAGCAGCAGCAGCAGCAGCAGCAGCAGCAGCAGCAGCAGCAGCAGGGAGATGCAGGCAGCGGCAGCAGCAGCAGCAGCAGCAGCAGCAGCAGCAGCAGCAGGGAGATGCAGGCGGCGGCAGCAGCAGCAGCAGCAGCAGCAGCAGAGCAGCAGCAGCAGCAGGGAGATGGTGGCAAGTGGGAGAGCAGGCGGGCTGGCGGGGCGGGGCGGGGCGGGGCGGGGGATGCGGCAGTGCCAGCCAGCACGGTTCCAGCTGCCTGCCTGCGCCCTGCTGCTGCTGCCCTGCAGCACCCTGCCCGCCTGATCTCGACGTGTAGCTCCCCTGACACCCGGCCCTGATCTCGGAACACCAGCAGGCGGTGCCTGCGCGGGAGGGAAGCCGGGGGACGTGGGGCGACGCAGGCAGGAGTTGAAGGCGCGCTGGAATCCACACCCTCCCTGCGTGTCCCCCTTCCCACCTTGGCTGTGCGCCAGCACCCATACCACCTCCCATAAGGCCCCCCGTGACGTCCACCTCCATTACCCTCCGTTGCCCACCTAGTCACATCCTCCACCAGCGCTTCTACCACCTCTTCGGGCTGCTGCTGCTGCAGGTCTACGCCCCGCACTTCTGCGCCAAACACGGCGCCCGGCAGCGGCGCGACGAGCTCGTAAGGCCGCGCCGGCGCCGCTGCGGATGCGCTGGCTGTGGAGATTGCCATGACGAAGGCCCTGCCTGTGCGCGCCAAGACGGGGAGAGCCGCCAGGCGCATGCAGCGCGGCAGCAGGCGGGGAGGGATGAGGCCACTCAAGCCGGCGGGCAGCGGCGCGCGGTGGCGGCAGCGGCGGCGGGTCGCCAAGCCAGCCGGTAAAGTGGTCGCGTGGATCTCGAATCTTCGCGGTCCTCTGCTAGAGCTTCGTCGACGATGCGGAGGCGTGCCGCAGGCGAGAAAATCAAGGACCTTGCCAAGTGCAGTCGTTGAAGGCCTAGGCGCGGCGGAGAGTCGCCCAAAATATAGAGACAGCCCCAATGGCGCGGATAGAAGCGCGTAAGCCAAGGGGGCGTCCCCGTCTTTTGTCGCCGCCGGCGCGCCGCCCGCCACGCGGGACGTCAGCAGTGCAAATATTGAGGAGCACTTTCAGACCTGGCCTCCTTTCTGCAGGGCTGTTCACAAAGTTTGACCAACAACGACATGCATACTTGAATAGACTAGGACGCTCCGTGCTTGGTGGCAGGCTGGCGGCACGGAGCAGAGGCAAGGTTGGGATGTTGATGCGCGCAGCACACGGCACGTCTAGAAGAGCAGCCGGTCGGCATGCCGACGGGTAAGAAGGCGACGCGTTAAAGAACGCAGGGACGCAGGAGAAGTGTACGCCACATCACGCAACAAGAATGAATCCAAGTCAGGTTTGAGGGACTCGAGGCCCACAAACATCGTGCGCAGCGAGGGCGGGCACGCTCGAGGTGCTGGCACATGGCACGGGCGGCCTCAGCCAGCGGCTCCTCAGCGGCGTTCCAGCCAGTGCAGAGGCGCTGCAGCGGCGGGTGCGTGGCCGCCCAGGCCAGGAAGGCATCCCACTGCTCCTCCGGCACGCTGCCTGGGCTGGGCGCGTCCAGCAGGAGCAGCTCCTGCAGCGCCGGCATGGCAGCGCGCGCTTGAAGGCGCGTCTGCCGAGCAGGCTGACTGCATTTGGTAAGCTTACAATGGGTCGCAGTTGAAGGAAGCGGGCAGGCTTTGGCTCACACAGATGGCTCGTACAGCAATGAAGAGAGAAGAGCAATCAATGCATGCGATCCGCCTGCAGCGCCGCATGCGCCTGTGCTGCTTTGGACGGTAGGCTATGTACTGCTGCCGGTGCCGCCACCGCCGCCGCCTGCGCTCAGCTGCCACGCTGCCAGCTCGGCCAGCAGCGGCCAGCCCTGAAAGTCTGCTATGTTGCGCAGCACGCCCAGGCGCTGGCGGGCGGTGGGCTGCGCAGGTGAGCGGGGGAGGACGAGAGGCGGGAGGTGAGGGGGGCGTGACAATGGGCGCGGGTACGGATGTCAAGCAGCAGGCGCAGAGGAGGGGGAGGAATGACAGGGCTAACGAGGGTGCAGGAGGGGAGCAGGGGACCCAACACCGACTCCACACCGGCTGTGTCCGCTCCACCCCGCTCACCGCCGCCTGCGTCCCCTTGAGGTGCCCCCCGCACACGTCGCAGTGCTGCTGCAGGTGGGAGCAGGCCACGGTGCCGCACTTTTGGCAGCGCAGGTCCTGCAGCTGGTAGCCGTCGGCGGCCTGCAGGCAAGGGGAGGGGCGGATGTGCGGCAGGAGTCGGCACACAGGTTGCGCCCACGCAAGTCAGTGGGCGCAACCACTGGCCTGCGGCCGGCCTCGGTCCCCGGCCTGTTGCACTACCAACACATCCCCCCGCCCGCCCAGCCGCTCCTCGCCTGTGCCAGCATGCCGCAAAGCTGGGCCTCCACCGCCGCCACGTCACGCTCGCCGCCGCACACGGAGCAGCTCCAGTCGTGGCGCTGAATCTGCATCACAATGCGGGGAGCAGGGGGAGGCTGCGAGTCTGCTGCTCCAGTGGGCAGCCAAGGAGGCAAGAAAGGAAGAAAGAATACGCCCGTGGGCGTGGATTGAGGAAGCCGGCGGGGGTGGGCGGCCCTCTAAGTGGGCACGGAGCAGCGGCGCACCCCCAAAAGTAACCCAGCAGGAGCAGAATCACAACCCACCGCTGGGTCGCGGCACAGGTCCAGGTCTTGGCGGTCCTGGCAGGCGTGGCAGATGGCGTCGCGCAGCACCAGGGTCATGCAGGGGTCCTGCATGGGGTGGGGGGTGAGGGGTGAGGGGTGAGGTGCCGACTCCATGTCCTTGGCAAAAACGGGCCTGCCGGCCGGTGCCTGCCCTGCAGCAGGCAGGGGTGGTGCCGTGGCCTGCAGGCCAGCCGTGCAGCAAGCCCTGCTGTGCCCACCCGCCACCCTCCACCTGCCCACGGCTGCCCACCCCCACCCACCTTGTACTCTGCATCAACGCTGAACTCCTTGACGTGGATGAGCTTCAGCAGCTGGCGACGCAGCACCAGCACCTGCGCGGGGAGGGGGCGGCGAGGCAGGACGACGAGCGGCAGTTGAGACGCTGCCCGCAGGAGCGTGGAGGATGGTGGGCAGGGGGACGGGCATGGACGGATGCGTGCGTAACGCATTGTCAAGTCGTGCAGAGATGGACTCCGTGTCCTCCCAGTCCGCCCTCCCGCCCACCTGGTCGGACACCTGCCCATCCAGGCCGTACAGGTGGCACACCGCGCGCACAAACGCGAGCGCCGGGCTGCCCAGCTCGTTGTCGCTGAGGTGGCTGCCGGCCAGATGGGGGAAGGCGTGGTCGGGCTGGCCGTCGGCGGCGCCGATGTGCAGCGACATGTGCTTGACCTACAGCGCAGGGGCGGGCGTAGGGGCAGGCAGGTGAGCTGGAGGGCTGGGATGGCAAGCCGTGGCAGTGGGCGAGAGGGAAGGGCGCGGCAGCATGTAGGGACGCCCCTCGCCCTCTGCCCCCAGTCGAGCCACCAATGGGGCTCCCCACGGTCCTCCTCACCCACCCACCTGCTTCAGCAACTTCTCCGTGAACTGGCGGGGCAGCGCCTGCCGCAGCCAGTCAGCCTGCGCCGCCGTGCTGCGCTGCCCGTCGCGCACCGCCTGGCTGCCCCCCTGGCTGGCGCCGTCTGCCGCTGCCTCTGCCTCCTGGGCGGCCTTCCAGGGCAGCCACACAAACTCGGTGGCGGCTGCCAGGAAGGTGGCGTGCAGCACGGGGGGCAGGTACTCCTGCAGCGACGCGAGGGTGGAGGGGGGGTTCGGGCAGGGAGGTGGGCGCCGGCTGGTCGGGGGCAGTGCAGGGCCCTGCAGAATGCCTCGCTCCCTCGCCTGCACGTGCATGCCGCAACAGCATATAGCACCTGCGGCGATCCACCATTCCACAGCAGGCCACGTCAGCGCCACCGCCCACCTTCATGTTGAAGCAGTAGTCAAAGGCGGGGCGGTCGAGCGCGCCCTGGCTGACCGCCAGCGCCGCCGCGTGCTGCGTCATCAGCGCGCCGCCCTCTGCGGTCGACAGGCGGCCGGGGGTGGCCACCAGGGCCTCCTGCAGCGCCGCGGGCACCTCTGCCAGGATGCCCAGGTAGTTAAACCTGCAGGGTGGCGCGGATGGGCGGCGGCGGGCAGCATCAGATGCGTTTGGAGCAACGTGAGGACGACCGGGCAGTGGAGGAGGCAGCAGGGCACACATCTGCCGGGATGCCCAAGCAGTTGATCCTGAAGGGTGGCCCGCGCATGCGTGTGTGTGCATGGGTGGGAGTGCATGCGTGCAGCAGGCGAGGCATGCACGCACACCATTGCGGTCGACAGCACGACTGCATCATCCATTGCAGCACACCCTGCTGCTGCGCCCCCTGGGACGCTCCCCTCCCTCTGTCCCCGCCGCCCACCGGTCCTTGTGCAGCAGCGTGTGCCAGAAGCGGGCGGGGGTGAGGGACAGCCACTGGAACAGCTCGCGCTTGGAGATGGTGTCGAGCAGGTAGTCGGCGTACCTGCAGGGCCAGGCAGTACAGGGAGGGGGCGGTTTGTTTGTGGAGTCGGTGCAGCTCCCGCTGTGCTCGTCACGCCCCGCTGCTGCACCAGGGCAAGCCTGTGCCAGGGACGCCGCCGTCACGCCCCTTGCCCCTTTCGCCAACCTGCCCTCCCCAAACAGAGCCCCCAACCAACCAAACGCACCCGACGGCGGCAGAGGGGCTGCGCTTGCCGGTGGCCAGGATGATGGAGCCACAGTCGGCGTGCACCACCGTGGCGCCCAGCCGCTGCAGCTCCGCCACCAGCTGCAGCAGCAGCTTCTGCATCAGGCCTTGCACCAGCTGCAGGCGGGGAGGAGGAGGCGACAGGGGGGGGTCAGGAGGGGGGCGAGAGTGTCGGGGTACTCTGGCCCGCAAGCGGCAGCGCAGGCTGTGGCAGCGGCAGGCCTGCACAAACGGGCCCACAGCAAACATTATCTGTATGCCACTGCCCGCACCTGCTTGAGCGCCGGGTCGTAAAGGCGCGACGCCGGGGAGCACACCCAGCGGTACAGGTTGCGCAGCAGGGCGTCGGCGCAGCTGCAGGTGGCGGGGGGGGGAAGGGCACAGCAAGGGGTGGGGCGTGAGGTGGCGTGCAGGCGGCGCGCAGGCTCGTGCGCTTGCTGCTGCATGTCTCTGTCCTGGCAAACGTGCAACCCACAGCGCATGCTCCCTCTCACATGTTGCTACGCTTGGTGGCGTCCTCCATCCAGCTCTGAGCCAGGTTCTTGAGCACCCTGCGCAGAGGCGGTGGGGAGGGGGCGGCACGAGGGGGTGACGAGCGGGTACCCCTCTGCCGGCTGCTTCGCAAGACTAGCCGTTCACACGCCACGCATGCAGCGGCCCACACAGCCTGCTGAGCAACCTGTCTCGCTGGTCTCACGCACCGGAAGGCAGCCGCGCAGCCGTGCTGGTCCTCCAGCAGCGCGGCGCCCTCCATCTCTCCCAGCGTGGCCGCCTCCAGCACGGCGTTCACCGCCAGGTGGCTCACGCGCAGCTCCACGCACACGCAGCGGTACACGCCGGGGAAGGTGACCTGTGGGGTGGGTGGGGTGGGGTGGGGTGGGGTGGGGTGGGGACGTGAGGGGAGGGAGGGTGAGCTGCAGGTCGAGGGAGAGGCGGCGGCGCGCTGCCAGCAACAGCAAGGGTGGCAGGCTTAGGGGAGGCAAAGGTCTGAGTCCAGGCAGGTGGATGCATTCGCAGGCCGTGCATCCCAGCCCCCTCCCGTCCCTGCGGTCACCCACCTCCAGCTGCCGCTGCTGCTCGCGCAGTGTCTGCGCCTCGGCCTGGTCGACGGGGCGGGAACCCAGGTCTGGCTGGGATGGGTCTGCCACCCACAGCAGGTGCCCAGTCTCGCCTGCAGGTGGGATGGGGCGGTGGGGTGAAGCGTTGATGTTGCAGGTTGGGGCTGAGGGGGGGGACGGTGCGCGCCCAATCATAAGTTGCACATGCAGCCTGCAGGCGAAGCCAACCTGCTGCTGCGCACTGCTGCCTGCTGCTGCCCCAGCTGGACCCAGCTGGATCCACTCACGCAGCTGGCGCGCGTACAGCGCATCCGCAGCATCGATGATCCAGTCTGATCCGATGGCCGCCAGCGGCAGGTGGGCGTACTGGGCGGCGCCAATGCGAGCCTGGCCAGGGCGAGCATGGGGGTTCGGGGGAAGCGCGGCTTAGGTGGCATTGCGTGTGGCAGGAGAGTCCGCAGCAGGCGGAGCACTCATAGGGTGCGGTTGGCATGCATGCATGCATGCTGCGTAGCTGTCGGGTCATGACCCCCTGCAGCAACCACGCACCTGCAGCCACTCTCCCGCCGTCTGCAGCTGCGCCACCGCCGCGCGCGCCGCGGGCAGCTGCCAGCCCAGCGGCGGCAGGGAGGCGGTGCCGGCGCCGCCCAGCGGCACGCCCGCTGTGGGCAGGTCGCCCAGCGCGGGCAGCGCGTGGCGCAGCGCAGCGGGCTCCTCGGCGCTCAGCAGCAGCACGGTGGGAGCACGTGCACGGTCTCTGTTGAGGCGTGGCAGGAGGGGCAGGCAGGGGAGGGCAGGGAGGGGCGCAGCTCGATGCCTGCAGATGCCAGCCCAGATGCACCCCACGACCATTGTGTGTCGCCGGATGGAGCGCCGCACCCACCCCGACAGCGGGGCACTCACTTGATTCTCGTGAGCTCCTTCTGTATCTGCCGGAGCGCCGCCTCTTCGCTCTTCACATACGCCACCTCAAACACGGGCGCAGGCGGGCCCTCCTGCGTGCCGCTGCCCTCTGCTGCCGCTCCCACCGCCGCCGCCGCCGCCTCCTGCCACGCACGCTCAGCGACCGCGCCCGACAGCTCGCGCTGCCCGCCGCGTGCCGGGTTGACCACCCACACCTGGCAGCTGCGCTCGGAAGGTGGGGGCAAGGGGCGACGGTGGTGAGGAAGGAATAGGCGACAGACCGCAGCACAGCACAGCATCCATGGCGACAAGGCCTCGCCCCTCAGCCTGCACCTCTCGCCGTCTGCTCCACCCCTGCAGCCTCTACGAGCCCCGTCACCCACCGGTTGTCTGCTGGCAGGTGCAGCGCGTAGAGGCCCCGGCCGCGCGCCACGTCGGGCGCAGCGTGCAGCGTCATGTGGCACAGCGTGCCGGGCCGGTCGAAGTACTCAAACTGTGAGGGGTTGTGAAAAAAATGGGGAGGCGTAATAAGGCGCAGCCGGCTGCTGGCAAACAAGCACAGCGAGCTGCCATGCCAAGCGCGGCCGTTGAAGTGTTCTCCTCAAGCTCCCCCCTCCTCCACGACAGAGCGTCTCACCTGCACCACCGGCCGCATGGACAGCTCCGACAGCTCGAACCCAGCGCCCAGCGTGCGCTTGCGGGCTCCCGGCGCCACCACCGCCACGCAGCCCAGCTGCAGCGCGGCGTTGAGCTCGGGGGGGAGGCGGTCCTCGAAGACGCCCCGCGTGCCTGCCGCCGACAGCCGCACCTGCGGGTCACGCAAGCGGCGGGAACGTGGGCAGGGCATGCAGGGCATCGTGTTCAGTGCATTGCAGCAGCCTTCAGCATGCAAAAGGGCAGGGCATGCCATCGTGTGCAGTGCATTGCAGCGGTCTCCACAGCGGGCAAACCGTGCGCTGGAGGCTGCAGCCTGCATACGCCTGCAGGCTCCCAAGGGGCGGCGGCAGAATTGTGGAGCACCCAAGGAGCACTTCCAGTGTCACCACGCAGCACCTTGCGTCCCTCCTACCTGCAGCTCCGGCAGCCCCCTCCGGTACTCTCCCTCCTCCAAGCAGGTCAGGTAGAGGTGCGCGGGCTCGCGGCCGCCAGGCAGCGTGCGACGCACCACGGGCCCCAGCCCCTCCGCCTCTGCAGGGCAGAAACGTGAGGAGTGGGGGAAGGTGTGTGGAAGGTGCACAACTGTCACCGAGCAGTCATGCCATCACACCCCTCCACAGCCCCCCCCCCTTGCCTGCCGAGCCGGGCGCCGCAGCAGCGTCGACGTAGAAGGAGCGTGGGATGCGCAGCGGCACGGCGTGCATGCGGCCGTTGATCACCACCCACGCCTTGTACACGCCTGCGTGGAGGAACGCAATGGGAAGTGGAGGTGCTGAGGGCGCGGGTGGGGTGATTGTCCCCATGTGGATGTGCACCCCATGAGGCCGCCGCACCAACGCCAGGGCACGCGGCTCGGCAACTGCCGCGCCCCTCAAGCACACCCACACACCCACAAGCCCTCCACCCACACACCAGGTTCAGGGGTGGGCGCTATGCTGACAATCTGCCAGTGCGCCGCCGTGGCCTCCTCCGCAGCCCGTTGGAACAGCCCCGTGACGTCTGCTGCGCCGGCGCCCTGCTCGCGCCGCTGCCGCACGCCGCGGCCGTCGCCGCCTGCTGCCGCCTCGACCTGCTTGCGCTTGCGCGCCTCACGGCTGCGCCGCCACGCCGCCTTCTTGGCCGCCAGCCAGCCATGGTAGTCGGTGTGCCTGCAGAGGTAGTTGCAGGGGGGTGGTGGGCAGAGGGGCGGTAGGCAGGGGGGCAGGCGGGGGGTGGTTGGCATGGCGTGCGTGCATGGAGGGTGAGGCATGCAGGGAAGAGGGGCAGCACGCAGGTGCAGGCGCCTAGAGCCAGCTTCCGCTCCCCTGCCGAGCCTCACCGGTCGGGCATGGCCTCGTCCTCTGCCTGCTGCTGCTGCTGCTGCGCGTTGGCCGCATTGGCGTTCTCGCCGCCCCGCTGCCCCGGCCCGCTGGGCAGGCGGACCTCCACGCTGGTGGCGATGCCGACGGGCGTGGCGCCAGCGGCTGCCGCCCGAGCGGCAGCAGGGGCACACAAGTCTTCCAGGTCTCCGCCCAGAGCCGCCGCTGGCTGCTGCGCACGTCCTTTGGCCTGCGCAGCAGGCAGGGCAGTCGGGGGAAAGCAAAGCGGATGGAGTCGGGGTTGGAGGTGCGGCTGCTGGGACCGCCGCGAAAAGCACACACGCAGCAGCAAGAGCACGCATGCGTCCCTCCCTTGTACAGACCTCCCCCTGGCTGGGGCTCACCACCGCGGCGCCAAACAGCGTGTCGATGCGGGCCTGCTTGAAGGTGTCCTCCTTCTCCTGTACCTGCAAACACACGGCGGGCCGGGGGCCAGGGGCGGGGTGTGAGGTGTGAGGTGGAGAGGCCAGGCAGCGGAATGCAGGCACAGCAGCTGGCAGAGGCCTCATGCTGCCCGCCGCCTCCTCTGGGCCTGCCCCGCAGCACCGCCAGCTCCGCCTCGCGCGCCCGCGCGCGCGCGCGCCCCCCCCCCCCCCCCCCCCCCCCCCCCCCCAATGCCGCACCTTCTTGTGCAGCCAGTCTGGGTGCTTGACGCGGGGCACCGGGTTGGGGACGCGCTGCATGGCCGCGGGGATGGTGATGATCTTCTGGATGGCGCTGCCCAGGCGCTCCCGGTAGTACGCCCAGTCCACGATCTGCCGCACGTCGGGCACCTCGTCGGGGCCCACTGCAGGGCGGTGGTGGTGGTGGTGGGGCGATGGTGGAAGCAGGTGTCACGATGGATGATATTATGCGGTGGCAGGACGCAGCCGAGAGGTCCCAACCACCAACACCATGCATCAACACCATGCAGCGACCGCTGCGCACGCTCTCACCCTGTCCAATGTCGCCGCACCACTTGCGGAGGTAGGTGCGTGACACAGAGGGCCCCGTGCTGCAGGTAGAGTGCGAAAAGCGGAGGCAGGCGAGGAGGGGGAAGTCAAAGTGCAGCAGGCGCTGGGCGCTGAGCAAGCTGCAAGGACGTCGGCGGGGCGCAGACGCGGCGCGGCAGCCATTTGCTACTGGCAGAGCCGGCGCAGCAGCTGCTGCGTGCACCCCGCTGAATAAGACCCTAACTAAGACCCTAACTAATCCCTAAAGCCCGCCCCCCCACCTGAAGATGGCCACAGGGATGGCGCGCTCGCTGGTGGGCAGGTTCTGGGGGTTGCGGGCGATGACGTAGTTGCACACCACGCCCTGGGAGGTGCGCAGGGGGAGGGAGGGCCGGCTGGGCGAGAAGAGAGCGCCTGCGACGCACCGCCTGCAGCTGCAACGACATTCACATGCCCCACGAGGCGCCCGCTGTGGCAGCCTCCCAGCTCCACACCACCGCTGCGGCCCACCTCCTCGCGACTGCGGCCGTCCCCCAGGAACTGCGCCACCGCTGTGCAGTGCAAACCGCTGCCCAGTGCTCCCCAATCACCCGTTTCACAGCCGACCTCGGGGCAGCACCCACCTTGTCTCGGATGCGGTCGTCCCCCAGGAACTGCGACATGCGCTTGGCGCAGGTGATGGCGCTGCTCTTGCGGCCTGGCGGGAGCGAGCCAGCATAAGGGTTGGGTACAGGTGACGCTGGGCTCAGGGGTGCGGCGAGCACGGCGAGCTTCCTGGCAGTAGGCTCCCCCTCGCCCTTGCTGCGCAGCGTGGCCACCGGTCAGGTTCGGCACCCAGTACCGACCCCACTGCCGCCCCGCCCTCCAGGCACACCTTCGTACTCCTCCATGCTCTTGCTCATGACGCACATCTCAGAAATGTGGTCGATCAGCTCCTCGTCAGTCAGGTCAACGCCCTGCGTGCACAGGGTGGGAAACGAGGGGAACGCAGCAGTTGTGCATTGCCCCCATGCAGGGGCAAGATGCAGCGGCACGGGCGTTGCCTTTGCGCAGAACAGCTGCGGCGGCGGCGGCAGCCTGGCGGCGGCGTCACAGCGGCAGGCAGCAGCAGCGGGCAGCAGCATCGGCAAGGATCAGCACCCCACCTTTGTGTCCAGCATGTCCAGCCAGCGGTTGGCCACAGCGGCCACAGCGGCGTAGCACTCCTCCAGCGTGTCGCCCTTCAGGAACTGGTCAAACACCTCGCCCTGCGTGCGTGCGTGCAAGGGTGGCAGGGGGGACAAGGCAGAGGCAGTGAATGCGGCGCCCACCGAACCTTTTGCCCTGCAGCGAGAACACACATCGGCACGCCTGCCAGGTGAGTCAGCACGCACGCACGCACCCGCCCCTCAGCAGCAGCCACCCGCCCGGCCCCCACCCCACCTGGAAGACCTTGATCAGCTTGAGCTCTCCGCGCCGCTTGAGCTCAAAGCCCTTGAGCTCAGCCAGGCTGCCGTCAAAGTTGAACACTGCCAGGCGAGGGACCGGGGACAGGGGGTGGGGGTGGGGGGGCGGGGGGTCCAGACGTGTGGCGGAGACAAGTCGCCAGCCGTCGTGACGGTTCCCTTACTCCGCCCTGCTGGGATGCAGGGGCAAGGCACGACGGCACCCCGCTGGACCACCTGCGTAGCGCTTCTTGATTAGCTTGCCCTCCTCCTTGGATGCAGGCAGGATCATGGCCTGCCGGGGAGGGAGGCAGGCCATGGAGGGGCAGAGCAGACACGCAGTTGAGCGGGGCAGGCCAGGCAACCCATGGGTGGTGCTGCTGGCTGAAATGCTGCCACATGGCGCGAGGTCCTGTCCTAGGCACGCCGCTGGCTTGGGCGCAGACGACAGCCGCTAGGCGCAGCAAGCGCGGCCGTCACTTTCCTGCCCGCCCACCCACCCAACCCACCCACCTTGTATGGTCCGTCCACTTCGAACTCGATGCTCATCTCGCTGCTGATGGCGTACTGCCGCTTCTCCTTGTCCACCAGGGTCTGGTCACATCACGGCGGAGGAGCACAGCCGGCTCGTCAGCCATCACCACTGCAGCGAACCACCCTTCACGGCCGCAGCGAAACGCAGCCATGACGTACCCGCCGCCCCACCCACCGCAAACTGGTCGTTCGTGTTGTGCTCCGCCACCATGACGTTGAGCATGGCGCAGGGATAGGACATTTTGAACACCTTGCCGCTCTTGTTCTTGAACTGCGGGCAGGCGGTGGGGGGCAGGGTGGCGGCGGTGGTGTGGGTGGGGCAGACGTGCCCTGCCGGCATAGCAACGTGCGCAGCATCTGCTGCTGCTGCTCGCGCTGCTCCTGCTGCTGACGCTGGCACGGTCACGCCACCCGCACCCCCGTATCTGCCTACAGTACTTGCTGCACACCTTGAAGTCCTCTGGGAAGCTGCCAGGCAGGCAGCACCAGATGCCGTCGGTGTCCAGCTCAAGGGGCTTGCCCAGCTGGCCAATCAAGTCGTTGGCGCACTGCAAGCAAGGCGCAGGTGCAGCGGGCATGTGGGTGAGGAATGAGAAGGGCAGAAGGGAGAAAAATGCAGGTAGCACCTCTGGCAGATGCGCTCGACAGAATGGTGGCGAGAAATGCCCCGCACGTGGGGCAGCGCATACCGGCACGTGCGCCAACAGACGCAGGCCACCCTGCAGCGCCACTCTCTGCTGCACCGCAGTACCTTGATGATGTTGGCGCCGGTGTGGGTGACCACCCCGGCCATCTCCATGCTGTACCAGCGGGCTCCCTTGCGCATCACGTAACCGTAGAAAGAGTTGAGGATGCACTTGTGGGCCAGCTGCAGGCGGAGACGGTGCAGGGGTGCAGGCAGGAGCGGTGGGCACGTGATGCGGTGAAGCCAGGCGGAAGCCCACGCGCCGTCTGTATCTGCAGGCCCCGCCATCCCTGCGTGCTGCACGTGCATGCACCCCTCGGAACGCGCCTGCAGCGCGCCGAAGCACGTGCCACGCACTGCTCGCCCCTGTGCCAACCCAGCGCAACACGGCATGCCCGCCCGCTGGCTCTTCCGTACATACCTGCAGCGAGTCGAACAGCACGCACATGTCCTTGGCCTCCTGGGTCTTGATGGGGTTGCCGGAGGCCTGCGGCAGCACGCGGGGAAAGAGAGGGGCGGAAGCCAAGGCGGGCAGCTGAGTGGCTGGGCTTGGCGGGTAAGAGGCGGCCCACAAGCGTACGCATAGGTGCCCAACTGGGCGGAACCCGCGAACCCTGTCCGCCCCACATTCCTTTGCTGCACCCACAACCTGCACTTGACCGTTCAAATGCAGCGCCGACCGCATTGAACACTGCACACCTACCCCTTCCCAGCAGCCGACCCAAGTGCGGTCAAAAGCATCAGCGCCCACCTTTGCGTCGTCCAGCTTGCCCTTCCACGTCTTGTTGAGCCCCTTGTACTCGTAGCGACGGTCGCTGCAGCCAGGGGGTGGTGGTGGGAGATGGTGTGTTGCCGTGGGGGTGTCGGTGATCCACCCTTCCACCCTTCCCAACGTGTGCTGCACACGCCTGGCTACCCGGCTGCGTCTGCCCCCACATGTGTTCCCGCACAGCAGGGCGCTGGCACCCCACCCGTACCGGAAGGCGCGCACTGTGTCCACGTAGAAGGCGTTCTCCCGCTGGCAGATGCCCGCCAGCCGCTTCTCGCTGGTGGGCTTGTCAAGCACGCGCTTGTACACCTGGGCATGGCGCAGGGAGGGGGAGCAAGGCAGGGCAGGCGTCGGCGTCGCGCAGGCATGACGTCCGCGACAGCACTACGGACGCTTGTGATTCTGGTGCACGTCGCGTTCCGCAATTCCGCTGCACCAGCTGCGCACCCACCTTTTGGCAGTACTTTTTGAGGCGGTCCTTGAGCAGCTTGCCCTTCTCGTCCTGGCACGAGGAAACGGAGGCAAGCAGCACGTGGCGTGTGAGCAACCGCACGAGCACAGCCGGGAGGGCATGCAACCGCAGGAGGACAGCAGGGCACACATGCAACCCAGGGCACAGCGCAGCCCACTGCATGCACACTCCCCGCGGCCCCTCCCCCCGTCGCCCAGTCACTTGCCGGCATGAGGTCGCTCCACAGGCGCTGCGGGCCGCCTGGCTCGGCTGCCGGGAAGGTCTCCGACTGCAGCTGGCTCTTGAGGGACAGGTACTCAGAACGGGTGGCTGCAGCAGGGGACAGGGAGAGCAGGGGCCACCGCATGGCGTGCCGCATGAGCAGAGAGCGGTATGGTGGCCTGCCAAGCCTGACGCCCCAACCTGCCTTGCGCCCGACATCACACGCCCGTGTGAGCTCTGTTCGAGCGCCGCTGTCGCGCTGTGACCGCTTGTTCCCACCACAATACACCATTTGCGAGGCAGGCGCCTGCTGCATACCACCCCCCATGCTGATGGTGTACCACCCACCCAACCCCACCAGTCCGAACCCACCCACCTGAATACTTCTCCCCGCGCCACACCCACTCCATCTGGCGCAGGCACGTCTTGCCGGGGCGGTTGAAGTCGCAGGCAGCGCAGTCCTCGTCTGGGGAGGGGTGGGGGTAGGCAGTACAACGGAACAAGTCAACGTGCAGGCAAATGCAACGCAAGAGTGCACATGCTGCCGCCGAGCAACCGTCAGATGGCGGCAACCTGCTGGCCGTGAAGCTGCATGCTCGCTCACCCGTGACGATGGACGAGGGCTGCAGGCGGTTGGTGAGGATGATGTTGGGGTACATGGCGGCCACATCAAGATGATAAATCAGGGGCACCTCGTCGCTGCATGGGAGGTGCAGGGTGCCACGTTGGGCAGCAGCAGCAGAGTAGGCAGCAGCAGCAGGGAGCGAGGCGCAGCAGCAGCATCACCATCCGCATCCGTATCAGCTGGTGTGCATCAGCAGCATCGGGTGCTATGTGCTGCCAAGCGCTCGATACCGCGCTCGGCGCTGCCCCACAGCCCTCGCCTCACCGCACTGGCGTGTCGCGCAGCTTCTCCAGCATGCCCTTGATCTCGTCTCGCACCTGCAAGGCGGGGAGTGCATGTGTGGGCGGGTGAGTGGGTGTGAATGAGGGTGGGTAGGCGCCCTCCGCTGCGGCGGCAGCAGCAGCAGGCACGCAGCAGCAAGCATGTGTGTGCAGCGTGGGGGCAACCGGCAGCAGCGGCGGAACAGCAGCAGGAACACAACGAGCACAGCCGCAGTACCAGCAGGCAGTCCGGCCCCAGGCCCCCACCTCCTCGTAGTTCTCGCAGTCCTCGGGCGCCATCTTGCCGTCGGTGCGCAGCGCATACGCCAGGTCTCCGTCCAGCTTGTCAATCAGTTTCTGTTGGTCGCGCAAGTGGGTGGGGGGTGGCACGGCACGTTGATGCATTGCAGATCGTTGTCGGCGTGATAAGCAGTTTCAGGCGCACACGCGCATCCATCCACCTGTCGATGCATCCATCCATGCGTGGACCCACCCACCCACCCACCCACCCACCTGGTAGCCCTCAGACTTGGTCCGGAAGCGGCAGGGCAGGTCGGAGCGGAAGACGCCTGCACGGGGGGAGGGCGAGGGCAAGGTTGGTTGGACGGTGCACCAACGACTTGGGACAGGAGCGGGAGAAGGAGGTGAGGGCTGGCCCTCCTTCCCCCCGCATGCCCCTGCATGTTGCGCTCATGCTGCCTCCAGACGGGAAAAGGGAATATGACGCCTATGCCCACCTGACTCGATGGCCTCCACCTTGCCCCCGATGTACGTCTCGCTCTCCAGCAGGTGCCCCTTGTACATCTTCTCGGCAGCAGAGGTGTGCTTGTTGGGCGCCACGATGCCCGCTTGGTAGGCCTGCACAGGCAGCAGTGGCAGCAGGCGGGCCAGTGAGCAGGGAAAGCGTGACTAGGCACGGGAGGTGTGCACGCCGCTCGGAAGTCATGCAGGGGTCCCACTTAGCAGCGAGCAGGCAGAGTGAGAAGCTAGATGCAGACACTGTCGGCATGCTCCGCAACGCACTACGCACGGCCGTGCCTGCGCAGCCACGCTGCCCCTCAGCACGCCCCCAGCGCGCACCTGCACCATGAGCAGCATCTCGCACAGCGTGCCCGACCCCTTGCGCAGCACCTCGTCGGGCGGCATGGGGATGATGGTGGACAGCCTGCGGGGGTGGAGCGCGACGACGAGGAAGATGAGAGGGGCAAACGCAGAGGGCACCTGCGCAGCACAGTCTGCCTGCCACAGACAAACCACTCCAAGCCGGTGGGCCCTCGCCGCTGATGCTGATGCTGGTGCAGCCGCCGCTGCTGCTGCTGCTGCACAGCCAGGCGCTCACGAGAAGATGAACGGGTGGATGTAGGTCATGTAGAGGTAGTAGGTGGCCACCGCGTCGGACACAGAGTAGGAGGCCATGGCCTGGGGGGTCTCGCCAGCCAGGCGCACCTGCAGGGCGGCAAGAGGGAGAGGAAATGGTGGGAGGCAGGAGCAGGAGCAGGAGCAGGAGCAGGAGCAGGAGCAGGAGCAGGAGCAGCAGCAGCAGCAGCAGCAGCAGCAGCAGCAGCAGCAGCAGCAGCAGCAGCAGCAGCAGCAGCAGCAGCAGCAGCAGCAGCAGCAGCAGCAGCAGCAGCACTTGCACCGCAGCAGCAGCACTTGCACCGCAGCATCAGCATCAGCATCAGCATCAGCATCAGCAGTGGGCGCATGCCAGCAGCAGCAGGCACAGGCCAGTGTCAAACAGGCGCACCATGTCCTCAGGGTCCACCTCCACCGGGTCGTACCCCAGCTTGTACTTGGTCACCATCTGGAGCAGGCAGGCGGGTGGGCAGAGGTGGCTTGTGTGTGGGGAAGTGTGTGTTTGCACAAGCCCTGGTACAGGCGGCGCGCGTGCCTTGCGCCCAGGTGCTGCCGCGCTGCTGTCCCACCGCCCACCGCCCACCGCCCACCTTCAGACCGCGGCTGCCCTGGGGGAGGTACGAGTCGCGGTTCACCCAGTGCAGGCAGTCCATGTGCACCGCCATCCTGCAGGTGCGCGGCACGCAACAGGGAGGACGTGCTGGTGACATTGAGGAAGCGGGCACGGAGGGCGGCTGCACCAAGTCCTGCTGCACTCACCTGCCGCACGCCGGCAGCAGGCCCTCGATGTGCCCCCGCCTGCATCGCCCACCCACCTGCTGAGCGTTTGGTTGGCCTTGCGGTCGCAGGTGAACCCGATCTCACGCTCCATGTCCATGCCGTGCTTGGTGGCACGGGTCTCTGGGGGTCGGGCAGGGAGGGAGATGGCCAGGGTTGTTGCAGGCCGGCGAGCGCACTGCCGCCCCCGCCACCCCCTACATGGCAGCGTTGGGGGCCACACACCACTGCCAGTGCACGTCCCATCCACGTTGCACATCACCCACCAATGAACGGCCAATCGAAGTAGTCTCCGTTGTAAGTGACGTAAATGGATGGCTTGACCTGGAGAGAACAGCAGCGCAGCAGGGGATGCAGCGTGGGGGGCTGGGCCGACGGGTGCCGCAGCACACTGCCAGCTGCTGCTGCTGGTACGCCTCGACGTTGCCTGCCAACAACAGCTGACCCCTGGGATTGAAGCATTCAGCCACCCTGTTTCGAAGGGCTCCACCCACCTCCCGCATGTGGTCGAACCAGCAGCGCAGGCATGCCGCCTCGTTGGCGCAGTTGAAGACCTTGAAGGGGCCTGCGGGTGGCGGCGAGAGACATGGCACAAGGGGGGAGGGAGGGTGGGCAGGCAGGCAGGTGAGGGAAGCAGTGCCCACCATACCCTTGCGCGTGCAGCCATAGCTTGGGCACACCCTCCTACTTCGCCTCCTACTCGCCTGCCCCCCATAGACCCCACCCACCCACCCACCCACCCACCCACCCACCCTCGAACTCCGGCTTGGGTGTGTACTCAAAGTCCTGGATGTCTTCGCTGACCACCTGCAGGCAGCAACACACAGGCGGGGCAGGCGGCGGTGCGGTGCCCAGCAGGCGGGTGGAGCAGCGGCTGCACACCGGCCATCGTCGCAGCACGCACAAACTACCGGCCACACGGCCGCCAGCCCTGCATGTGGAAGTTGCAGCCCGTGTGTATGACCGTGGTCTGCAGGGCATGCCCAGACAGAACCAGAGCAGGCTGCGCACCTCTCTGTTGATGATGAGGAAGCCTTGGCGGTCGACCATGTAGGAGATCATGAACACCTGGCGGCCGCGGGGGGGGGGGGGGGGGGGCGGGGGCGGGTGCAGAGGGGGCGGGTGCAGAGGTGGTGCATCGGAGAGTGTGCGGGGACGATTCGGCATGGGCGCGCAGCACGCGGTGTGCGGGCAGTCACGTTCGTCCGTCCGGGTGGCACTCGCCGCCCGCTGCCGCGGCGCTGGCATGTGCTGCCACCCAGCCACGCACCTGGTCGTATTCAGCGTTGGGGAACTGCAGCGGCAGCTTGGTGGTCTCTGCAGGGAGGCACAGGGAGGCAGGCACGCAGGAGGGCACATGCAGGGTGTCAGTGCAACAGGTAGGATGCAGTCAAGGGAGGCGCCGCCCACGCGTCGACGCTCCTCCTGCTGCCACCCTCGGCAGGCGCTGCGTGGCCCCCCGCGCACCAATATCAAAGGCGCAGATGCGCGGCTCGGCGCGCTGCAGCAGGTCGGCGCGACGCTCCAGGGAGACCTTGCCGCCCTGTGTGGTCATGGGGGGGAGGGGGAGGGGGAGGGGGAGGAGGGGGAGGGGGGTGACAGGCAAACAGGCAAGGAGCGGGTGCGGGAGGGTGCCAAAGCGTGGGGGCGTGGCAGGGACAGGAGTTGGTGGAGTGACGACGTCGGCGGACAGGCAGGCAGGCGGGCGGGCAGGCGCACCCTCGGCGGACTGCCGCAGCTGCTCTTGTCACCCCCCCTCCACCTCACCACCCGCACCTTTGCCTTGACCATGAACCAGTGGCCGCAGCGCACATCGGTGTCGATCTCAAAGCGCACATGGTAGGGCACGTCGTACTCCCGCATCTCCACAATCGACTCCAGGGCATCCTGCAGTGGGCGCGCGCGTGCGGCGTGTATGGTTGTCCGGCGCACCCATGCATGCAGACGACGTTCCCATGCAGCGCCGTTAGCATGTGCTCCACTCGCAACGTCACCTCACAAACACCATCGACAGCAACACACGCGTGCCCGCCCGCCCACCTGCAGCCGCTCCTTGCCCGCCTTTGCGCCCGTCGGGCCCTGCTGCTGCTGCAGCACCTGGTACGCGCTGATCCCGTCCCGCCGGTACCGGTTGCGCGAGACAATGGGGGAGATCTCGCGGCGGACCTGCGGGGCAGAAGGGTGGAACAGGGAGCGCGGGCAGACGGGGGCGGGTGGGAACCTGGGGGCACGGCACGGGCGGGCGCGCAGGCGACAGCGTGCGCAGCAGGCGTACAGCCATGCGTCGCCACCTGGGATCTGGCCTGCCCACCCCTCGCGCACCTGCTGCAGCTGCTCCTGGTTCCAGAACGATATCTTGAGCAGCTTGCGCTGGATGCCGCTCAGGTGGTTCTTCTGCGGCAGGGGAAGAGGAAGGGGGCGACGCGCAAGGCAAGGGCGAGGGGTCGAGAAGGAGGGGGTTGAGGGATGGCAGTGCAGCCCCTGCATTACCGGCTGGGTGCGGCGCTCTGCGCTGGGCGCCACCTTGGTGATCCACTTGCAGGCGGGCACAGGCAGAGCAGGAGGGGGAGGCCAGGCAGAGCAGCAGGGAATAGACACAGGGGCAGCGGCGTCCATCACTGGCCTCACACCGCCCCCCCCCCCCCTCCCTGCTGCCCCTCTCGCCAGGCCCAGGCCCTGCCTGCGTACACACGTGCTCCTTCACACCTCCCTTCACCACATACTGAGCTAGGTGCCCCAAGTGGGCTGCCGGCGCAACAAAAGGCCCTGCCGGGCAGGGGGAGGGCCCAGTCGCAACCCACCAGGTCCAGGTCCTCCCTGTGCACAATCTCCACCTCGCGCACCGACCCCTCGAACTTGCGGCGCAGCCAGCTGTCGACCTCCATCTCGAGGTCGTCCTGCGGGGCGGCAGGGCAAAGGCAGGCAGGCTTGGGATGCTGGCGGGCGGGCGGGCGGGCGGGCGCTGTGCAGCCGAGCAGGACGGCATGTGGTCGCATGCGGCCTCCTGCTTCCTAGCTGCTGCCTCCCCACACACGCACCGTGATTTGGAAGCACAGATAAGATGCAGGCAAATGCGTAAAGCGAGCAAACGCGCACCTTGATTTGCAGGTAGAAGTAGGGGCAGTACTCCACCTGCGCCTTGAACATGCCGCCGTCCTGCAAGGCCGGGTTTGCAAGGGCAGCGCGAGGGTGGTGCAACACAACACACTCAGCGCGGCAGGGTGTGGCACAAGCCGTCGTCTGACACCGCCGTGCGGCACCTTCGGCGCTGCTGCTGCTGCTGCGCTGCTGCTGCTGCTGCTCAACTGCTCGTTACCATTGCTGCCCCCTGCCTGCTGACCTGGCACATGAAGTAGCAGTTGACCACGCTGAGCGTCTGCCCGTTCTCCTTGTCTATTTTCTGGCTCTGCAGCAGCAGGAGGGCGGAGGGGGCGGGGCGGGCGGGGCTGAGCGGCGCAGCCGGGGGTGCGGCCGTGTGAAGCATGCATGAGCAGGCGCTGACACGCAGCTTTGCTGTCCATGCGCGTCACATCTGCGTGTTGGGCTGTTGTACACCACACTGCCATATACTGCCACGCACACACACATGAACAATGCTGTCCCCCTGCCTCGCCTGGTTCAAGTTCATCAGCCAGCCCAGCCTGTCGGCCCCGTCGGTGTGCAGTGCAAACCCCAGCGCCGCCTCATGCGGGTGGTCGTCCTCCTTGGGGGCCGCCGCTGCCTCTGCCGCGCCGCTGCCGCCGGCGCTCTCCTGCCGCTTGCCGATGTAGTTGCCCTTGCTGAGGTTCATGCCGCGGTTGAGCAGGCGCTTGCCGCGCCCCCGCCCGCCGCCGCCGCCGCTGCGCAGAAACGTGGCAAGAAGGGGAATTGAGCGGAAATGAGGGGGCACGGTGCAAGCATTTGGTGTGCATCGTGCTGCAGTCAACCAGCGGTATGTACGCCACGCAGCACGCAGGTAGACCTAAAGCCCGGCTGCATGCCCTTGCACACTCCCGCGCGCCGCCTGCCGCCGCCGCCTGCCGCCGCCGCCGCTCGACCGCCCATCCAGGCCTTACCCGTCGTGCGCATCGCGAGCGCGCAGCGAACTGATGCCCGCTCCGCGGATGCTGCCAAAGGGCTGGGCCTTCTTCATCGCGCCCCTCCTCGCTCCGCTGCTGCCGCCTGCGTTCGGCTGTCAGATCATACGCAGCCAGGGCCGTGCTGATAGCTATATGCGAGTGCTCAGAGGCACAGGCTGGTCGACTAGAAAAGGCAGCACAGGCTGCAGAGACCTTCTGGCAAACTCGAGCAGCGTGTACTCGCAATGGGCAGCGCTCTGCGAGTCACGGGAGGTGTCTGGATTGCGGTGGAGTGTTCACGTGATCAGCAAACAGTCGGGCGACGGCGAACGTGGTTCTGCGCGCGGCCGACGTGGCGGAAATTGAACCCTTCTTGCTGTGGAGCGCTCTGGAGTTGCGTTGTACCAACATCTATGCGCTGTAGTAGCACGCGACGCTTTTACCGCAGCGGCGAACAAGCTGGAGAGGTGCTCGCCCGCCGCCGCCGCCGCTCGCTGCCGCCCAGCAGGTCGCTGCCCGGCATGATGGCCACCCATCAGTTGTCATGCTTCTGATCTTGCAACCCTCCGCCTCGATGCGCAGCACTGCTTGCAGCTCTGCCCCATATGCTGACACGCTTGCCCTGCCAAACAAAGCGCGCCGTGCAAATCTCCATCCCCCCTACCAGCAACTGCAACTGCAAGAGCCTGCCACGCTCCGCCTGGGCCAGCAGAGTGCTCTTTACACGCCTCCGCGGTCGGCGGCCGAGCCAGGTGCAGGCCAGAGGGCAGGCAGGAGGCCCTGCAGGGAGCGAGCCGACACGCCGCAGCTGCCAACTGCGATGCAGTCGGTGCTTGTGTTTACTGCTGCTTGTCCCCGCGTGGCCGGCGCCGACGATCCAACACAAACTCCAGTTGCCCCAGGGGCATGACCTTCACTGCCGCCGCCGCTTCCACGGCCCCACCTGCCTCTCCCGCTGCTGCGCCGTCGCCCGCTGCATGAGAGGAGCTGGTGCTGCTGCTGCTGGCGGGCAGGTCGGGGAGGACCTCCTCCCCCTGCCCCCAGAAGCCGCTGCGCTTGACAACGTGCAAGTTGCCCTCGCAGGCTACCTGCAGGCGGGGGAGAGGGATGGGTGGTGCGTTCCGACTGGCTGCAGAGACGCTGTGAAGAGGGCGTAGGCGAGGCTGCATGCAAGCATCAGGCCGCATCTGAGCACACGGTGTCGTGCCACTTGCAGCATACTGCTTGCAGGCCCCTTTTTAACCCCCCCCCCCACCACCCACCCGCTCACCTGGCAGGCGAGGCGCAGGCGAGCGTTGCCCGGCGCGCCGTGCGGCGGGAAGTTCAGGCGCAGACGCTCTGCCGCCGTCCACTCCCCAGGGTCCACAGCACCGCGGACCTCCACTGCGCAGGTGCCGCAGGTGCCCAGCCCTCTGCAGTTGATCAGCCGTGCGTTGCTGTTGTGAGGCGTTGCGCCGGCCGTCAGCAGCGCGGTGCGAAGGGTGCTGCCGCGCTCTACGTGCAGCGCTTGGCCACGGTAGGTGACCAGCACTGTTGCTGGACCTGCTGGGGTGCTGCTTTTGCTGGCACTGGTTTTGCCGGTGCTGTGTTGCGGCTGGGCGAGCGTCGCTGGCTCGCCGCCGCCGCCGCCGCCGCCGCTGCCCACCGACGTTGCCCATCTTGCGCGATTGATGGCTGGTCGTGCCCACGCCAAGCGTGTCGATACTAGGGTCGCGACGGGGGCCGACGGGCCCGCCTGCGCACAGCGACACAACATGACGCTCTCTACTACAAGCGCTGCGCAGTCAAATCGATGCACCTCGATATGGGATCAAACACGTGGACCTGGTGAGCAGGCGGGCTGTCCACCGGCAGGCTGCCGCTGCCGCCGCCGCTGTGTGCGATGCGCAGCGTGGCCGTGGCTCGTCACTTGCCCGACTGTTTCCTGCTCCTGCTGCGGCGGCGGAACTCGTCCCATTGGGCCTGCCGCAGTGATTTGGTCACCTGCGTGTCCCGCCACTGCCAGCCCCCCAGTAGACTGCATGCAATTTACTGCATTCATTCACAGGTTAAGTCCCGCCGAAGCGGGGCGGGGGTTCAGCTGGCTGGCAGGGTCATGACGTGGGGGGGCAAGTCATGAAAGCAGACAAGGGGTGAGGTAGGGGAAGGAGGCAAGGCGCAGGGCGGGAGGTGCAGGCATGAATTACGTAAAAGGCATGCTACATGTATGTGGCGAAAGCCGAGGGCACAGCAGCCAGTGCTCGAGCACGCCAACAATGTGCTCGACTTGCTCAGGGAGAGGAAAGACAGCAGGCCGCAATGCAAGCACGGAAGATGGCTTTTATAGAGGCTGGAACAGCATCGCCAGTCTAACAAGCACCCGCTCACCACTTGCCACCCGCTCAGGCCAGCCCTGCCACCCCCTGCCAGTCGCCTGCCGTTCACCCACCCACAATGGCGGCGCGCTCATACGTGTGCCGGTCTGCTGCCGTCGCCGGGTCGCGCATAGGTTCATGCGTGATGGGGCAGCACAGCTGCTGCAGCAGGTCGTCGTCCAGGGCAACAGGGGCGGCAGCAGGGGCTGCAGCAGCAGCGTCGACCTCTCGTGGAACTGTTCGGGAGACGGGTGGCGTGCGTTGCGGGAAGTGAGCTGCAGGCACGTCTCGAAGCGTGTCATCCAGCGAGAAGGGACGTACGGGCACCCGCATGCTCGCGGCTATGCAACAGGCATGCCTGAGTGCGGAGCTGCCGGGTCAGGGAAGCGAGCGCGAAGCAGCAGATGGGCCTCGCAGCGCCGGCGCAGGCGACGGCTGGCAGTCAAGGCCAGATTTAGGTGAACAGTTTGGGTGAAAGCAATGGCGCCAGACGATCAACGTGCTCATATGTCAGGTAGCATTCTGGGACGCCAAAACGTGGGCTGCCTCTGCTCTGCCGTCAGCGACCACATGCATGGCTGTGCCGCTGGGCATGCTGTGCTGGGGGCGAACGGGCGCACGCGGGCGCCTGCCATTCTGCCGAGATCAGCTTCCTATTTGGCATTCCAGGGTCTGGCGTCTCCGGCATCAGACCTGACCCCTGACGGGTTGAATTGGTCTGCCCGTTCACTCGGCGTCCCCCGGACGGTTCGCGCTTGCTCACTGGGTTCTTGCAAGCGGCAGGTGGGCCCCGTGGCGTAGGCAGGCCCCGCGCGCGCCGGGGGGGAAGGACGCAGAGGGGCGGCAGCCGCTCGCCCCCTGCCCTGGCGCCCCGCCCCGCGCCTGAAAAGGTTCCAGCAATTGCTCCAGTGCAGAAGCCGAGCGGAATGCCAACGGGACGGCCGCTCCTGGCGCTGCGGCTCGCGCTGGCGGCGGCGGTAGTGGCGGCGGCAGCGGCGGCGGCGGCGCAGCCTATAGCGTCGCCGCTGTGGGGCGAGGCAGGGGAGCTGTGGAGGCCCGATGGACCGTTCATGGACTTTAGCTACGCAGGTGATACGCTACCTGCTCACTCCAAAGCTGTCGAGAGGGCCGCACCTGACGCCGCCGCTGCTTCCCCTGATGTAGCGCCCGTGCTGCCGCCGTACCCTTCTGCCCCCTCCCCATGGTTTGCCCGACCCTCGTGCCCCTCCTGTCGCTGCAGGTTACCGCAACGGAGACGTGCCGCTGCCCAGCCCTCCCGTCTCTCGCACGCTGGACCAGTTTAGGCAGCCAGGGCTGAACGACAGCGCGGCGCTGGCGGCGATGGTGGCGTGGGGCAACGCGCAGCCCGCCAGCGCAGGTGCGCCAGCAATCGCGGGGGGCAGCAGCGGAAACGCAGCCAGGGGACGAAGCCACGGGGCGAGGAGAGCAGCTGGCTGGGCGGCTGGGTGCTGACGCTTCTGCCGACTGCGCCGCGTCGAACCCAAGCTCCGCCCGCCGCCGCTGCCTCCCCTCCCTCCCCTCCCTCTGCAGGCTGGGTGGTGCTGGGGCTGCCAGAGGGTCAGCTCACCCTGGACCGCCAGCTCAGCCTCAACCGCTCGCAGACGGTGCTGCGCGGCGCGGGGCGGGGGCGCACCGTGCTCTACATCACAAAGAGCATGATGGACCTGTTTGGTGGGTGGGTGGGGGGCGGCGCACCGGGGGGGGGGGGGGGGGGGCGCGCGCGCGTCGCCTGGTGCGCCAGCAGCGATGCACGTGCTCCGGGATCCACATCGCTGGTCCCAGCTGCCTCCCACACCACCTGTGGCCCCCCCATGCATCCACCACCCCTGCAGGCCCCGCCCCCTACCACCCGGACGGCTACTGGGTGTGGTACGGCGGCCTGCTGTCCGCTGTGGGGGAGACAAACCAGACCTGGCTGGCGAAAGTGAACGCCACCCCGCCGGTGCCCCGTGGCTCCAACAAGTTCCTTGTTGACAACGTGGGCAAGCTGGCGGTGGGGCAGACGGTGTCGCTGCTGTACAACGGGGGCAACGGCACCTTCAAACACGAAATGTGAGGGCTGCCCCGCCCACCTGCTCCTGCCGCTGCTGCTGATGCTGCCGCCGCTCCTGCTGCTGCGTCGTTCTTCTTGCCATTACCCCAGGCGCGGCTCCTGCCTATGCCGCTGATGCGGATGTGGGGCCGGATGCGGACCGCATGCTGGGCCGGCTCGCCGACCTTCCCCCCCCCTTGCTGCCCCCCCCCCCCTTCTGTGTGCGTGTGCAGCATGAACAACAAGCTTGACCCTGGAGAGAAATACGAGTGATTGTAGGGGTCACACGAATGCGGAGAGGAAAAGGGGCGTTGGCGGCAGTGGTGTGGCCGCCGCAGCGCTGCGCCGCTCCGTTGCAGACCCAGGTGATGTGCGCGTGCGGCTCCCTTTCAAACCGCTTTCGCGCATCGCTGGGGCGTCTTCCCACCTCCACCGCTGCCCTGCCCCCACTCCGCCGCAGCGTGAACGACGGTTGGCTCTCCTCACGCATCCTGGCTATCAACGGAAAGGTGAGGGTTGAGGGTTGAAGGCGAGCACGAGGGACACACAACCGGGTGCAGCGCGCTGGGCATGCCCAGCGGCCGCGTCCTCTGCGTGTGCCCTGCAGCCCGGCCTCACATGCCAATCCTGGTGCCCCGCGTCATATGCACTGCCATGCCTCTACCCGACCCCGCCCTGCCCTGATCCTGTCACGCCCTGCATGCATTCTCCTGCCAGGAAGTTACGCTGGAGAGGGCGGTACCCTGGAACATTCGCGAGGAGTACGAGCCAGGTGGGAGAGCGGCGCACGTTGCCTGCTGAGCCGCTGCCGCCGCGCTGCGGCTGCTGCTGCCGCTGCCGCTGCTGCTTGCTGTGGTCCTGCCAGGGAGCTGCCGCCGCATGCCGCCACCGGTGCCCGCTGCGTGCAGCGCAGCCTTGACCCCTTGCCTGGGGCACCACCGTCATCCTCCACACCGCTGCGGAACCTGCCTTGCAGCGCTCATCACGCGGGTGCCAGCCATGGCTGATGTGGGGTTTGAGGGCTTCACAATGGAGTTCGCCTGGACGCCCTACATGGTGCGCTGGCGGCCGGCTGCCCCCGCCGCCGTTGCTGCTGCAGCTGATGTGGCGCACACGCGCCCTGCGGTGCTGCTGGTGAGCGTGGTTTTGCTGCTGCTGGTGATGCTGCACCTGTCTGATACGTACATTTTTGTACCTGTGTGTACCGCTGTGCCTGTGCAGGGCCACCACCTGGAGCAGGGGCTCAACGGCATTCAGTTCGACGGCGTGGCGGACGCGTGGGTGCGTGACGTGGCGATCGTCAACTGCGACAGCGGCATACTGGTGAGCGGAGAGAGAACCCAACGGGGTGGTGACTGCACGGACATACTTTGGAAGTCGGGTGATTGGAGGCCTGTGATTCATTGGCTGGGCACCGTGCGCCGCGTTTCAGTGGGTGGGCGCCTGTGCGTGCGTGGCGTGAGCTGCATGGCGGGGGCTGGAGGTGGTCGTCCCCCGTGCTGCGCACGCTGTAGGGATTCCAGGAAGCTGTGGTCGTGCCGCATGGCTACCGCGGCATGGCCGCCGTGCCAAGCGTGCTCAGCGTGCATTGGCAACTCACAAACTTATCACGCCGCCGCCGCGCCGCCGCCTGCCCTCGGCAGACGGAAAACAGCGAGCGCTTGACGCTGACCAACTTCACGGTTGAGACCACCAAGCCGCGGTGGCAGGGGGTGATGCAGGACGACCCGCCAAAGGGCACCAAGTTTGACGGCCACTGGGGGACGCGCGTGGGTGAGCAAGCGCTGGGAGGGGCGGCGGGACGCGGGGCGAGCTGGTGGGCGTGACTGCACTGTGCTTCGGACCGGCGGGCGCCTTCCCTGCGTGCACGCTTGTGTGCCCGTCGCCCGTTTAGACGTCCCTTCCTCGCATCGAGCGCTCACAGCCGCCCCGCCGCTGGTGCCACCCCTGCGCAGCGCTCGGCAGCGACGTGCTGGTTCAGAACTTTGACATGAAGGCGCACCTGCTGCACAGTGCGGGCGCCGACTCGCACGGCATGTTTTCGGTGCACCACTCGGGGCGGTGCGACGCGTGCACCCTGGAGATGCACCGGTGGGTGGGTGGGCGTGGGGCGGGCTGAGGAGAGGTAGCCAACTTGGATGCGGGGGGGGGGGGGGGGGGGCAGCCGGGGCGGGCTGGGGCGGGCGCCACCTGGCCGCGCTGCGTGATGCAGCCAATCGCTGGCCGCAGGCTGGGGCGGCCGTGCAATGCGGGCTGGCAGCGCTTCTGCAGCAGCCCCCCTCGCCCCCCACCCCACCCCACCTCTTTAAGGTCTGCCCCTGCCCCACCCACCCACCCACGCCCCGTGCAGCGCCCAATCCACCCAGTGCCTCTTCACCGACATTGACGTGGGCAGCCCGGAGACGGCGCTGTACAACGGTGGGTACTGCAGATACCGTGGCCTCTGCACAGCACCCTCGTTTCGTCATCACCCCGGTTGAGGAGAAAGCGCACGAAGCTGGGCTGCGTCCACATGCCTGCCTCAAGTGGGGCATCCAGAAGCGTGCCTGCACACGCCATCGACGCCGAGCCGCGCGCCCATTCGCTTCGCCTGGCTCCCCCCCCTGCTCCACCCCAAACAACAGGCGGCCCCGTCAGCTCTGGCCCCAACACTGGCGCTTGGACGGCGTATTGGAACATCCGATCAGCCACAGGCAGCCTGCCACCGCCACAGTCGGTGCGTGGGAGGGCATGCAGCAGCAGCAGTGGGAGGGGCACATGTAAGCAGCGGCAGCGGCAGTGATTCAGCATGCCGTTCACGTCAGGCGACAAGCTGTGGCCTGCAGGGCTGCCCCTGCGGTGCGTCTTGCAGTGCTGCTGTGCCCCAGCAGCTGCTGCACGCACAACACCCGTGCACTCCTTGCACGCTGCCCTGCTCCCACCCCGCCACTTGTCCACCCACCCGCCCACCCACCACTGCAGAGCGACGGCAGCCCCCCCGGCAGCTGCGTGTTTGGTCCCGACCTCACGTTTGTGGGGGTCACCTTCAACACCACCTCCTCCACGCCTGGGGCGCCACCCTACACGCTCTGCCCAGGCTGGATTGTGCAGCAGGGGGAGGTGGCGCCTCCCAACCTCTACCTCGCGCAGCTGCAGCGGCGTCAGCGGCTGCAAGCGGAGGGGAAACCCGCGGCAGTGGCGGAGCGCGGGCCGGCGGTCGGGGATGTGGAGGCGCCTGCCCCCGCGCCCGCGCAGGCTGCTGTCCCTGAGGCGGCGCCAGTAGGGGCGCCGGCACCCGCCGCGACTTTGTAGTGCTGCACTAAAAGAATGCCGTCGGTCCCACCTTTGCATGCTGCTTCCAAATTCGTGCAGCGATGTCACCCCGCTTCTTGCGACCTCTCCCACTGCATGCCCCTTCATCTCCGCAAGAAAGGACTGTAACCTATCGACGCGCCCACAGCTCGTTTTGCACCAACCGTATTCTCCAATCCTCTCGATCTCCCCTCCCCTGATATGTCCCTCTCCCCAACCAACACAGCCGTGAAGCTCCGCTCAAGACTTTTTTCTTGTTCGCTCCCCATGCCTCCTTCCCTGCTGGCTCCATCACATGTTGCACATCCCCCGAGTTTACAGTGCCCTGGTCCTTTCCAGACCCTGTGAGTTATTGATACAGCAGGGCAATCGGCAGCAGAGGCGGAGCAGCGGTGCGCGCTGCAGCAGCAGCTGGCGGTGCAGCAGGCGCAGCGTGAGGCAAGCAGGCGCAGTCGGCAGCGGCGGAAGCGCGAGCTGCATCAGCAGTGCAAGCGCGAGCGGCATCAGAGGTGCAGCAGCGATGGTCTCGCCGACCTGCAGCAGGCGCAGCATGAGGAGCACAAGCGGATGGCGGAGGCAGCTGCGGAGGCAGCTGAGCCAGCCGCTGTGCACCATCTGTGAGGATGCACCTCGCGGTGTGCTGTTCATGCCCTAATAACAAATAACAAATAATAGCGCTGCCGAGCAAGGAGTGCCCCTACTGGCGGGCAGCATGTCACCAAGAAGTAGCGCGTCTTCATGGCCTGAGCTGTGCCGTGCTCCCCGGTGCTCTCTCGACACTCTCAATCAGCACTACAGTGCTACGTCCAGTGAGCTGGTGGATCTCGTCCCCTTCTGTCCTTCTGTTTGCCCCACCTTTGTCGCGGCGGCCGCCGACGTCGGTGCCCCGCGACAACGGATATCTGCCGCAGACTCTCCAGCTGGACGATAACAACGGCAACTACCTGCGTCGGATCGACGGCATGTGCACCGCATGCTGGCGAGGAGTTGATGCCGGCGCAGCCGACCTGCCGGCGCACCGCCGCCGCGGCGTCCCCGCGCCTTCATGCGCATGCCGCCGCCTTCATGCAGAGGCTCGGTCGCAGTCCCACCGCATCCCAGGTTGAGATTCGCCGCCTTCTTGCTGCGCTGAGCGCCAAGGGCCGCGATTCCAGCGGAGCTCTGCGATTGGGAAGCTTTGAAGGCGCAGTCAAGGCGCCCAATAGCTAGCTAGTCGCCCTGCGCGACCCGCTGTGGCAGGTACGCGTCGCCACTACCGCCGCGGAAGCTGTGTGTGAGCTCAGGGGTGCTCCAGCGGCGCGGCGCAGCCCGGCCCTCCACCCGACGCCTGCTGCTCCGCCCGGCCCCTCCAGCGCCCCTCCGCCTCCACCCACCCCGCTTGCCCGCCGTGCAGCCACCGCCATAGGGGACTTGGGGGAAGGCGAGGCGACCTTGCGGCTTCAGCACGCGGTGCTACTCGGAGAGGAGGCGGCGGCTGAGGCAGCAGCGGCGGCGGGCGGTGACGTCAACAGTGTGACGCAGGGCTTGGCGCTGCTGCACGTTACAGCAGCGTTTGGGCATGTCGCCTGCATGGACGTGCTGCTGCGGGCAGGCGCTGATCCAAACGTGGTGAACAGCTCCGGCCGTACACCGCTGCACTGCTTGACACCGCTGAAGGATCCAGAGGCAGCCGAGGCATGCGCAGCAGCGCTGCTGGCGGGCGGCGCGGACCCCAACGCCACGGACCGCCAGCAGTACACGCCGCTGCACTACACAGCTATGAAGGGCAGCGAGGGCGCTACGGCGGTGCTCCTTGCAGCTGGCGCCGACCCCGCAGCTCGCGCGGCAGGCAGAGGAGATGTGGCAGCCCACCTTGCCGCCACACAGGGCCACGCTGGCATCCTGCGCCTGCTGGTGCAAGCAGATCCGTCTGTTGCGCTGCTGGAGGCAGGTGCCGGTGTCACCCCACTTGCGGCCGCAGTAGTGAGCGGCCATGTGGAGGCCGCAAGCTTCCTGCTCGAGGAGGCGCCGCTGCCGCGGGGGAGCCCTGCTGGCGTGCTGGGTGCATTCGCTGGTGCTGCCTCTGACGACATGCGGCGCCTCATCCCCGTGCTTGTCTCCCGCCTGCCCCTCACACAACGCGAGTGGCAGGTGGTGCCCACCCCCTGCGCCGGCCTGCTCGCCGCGCTGCCCGCCGTGCTGCAGCGCTCCACGGCCGAGGCTGCCGAGCTGGTGAGCCGCCTGCCGCCCGTGGGCAGCACCCGCCTGCGCTGCTTCGCGCTCTGCCTGGCCCGCCTGCAGTGCCGCCACGGCGTGTCGCTGCCCGCGCCGCTGGCGTGGCGCCTGCCGGCAGCTGTCGCCACACACGCCGAGGTGCCTGGCCCAGCCTGACCGCCCCAACCCTGCCTGCTGTGCCTGCTGCCCTTCTTCCCGCCGCCCAGCCGGGCCAGCTTCCCTGCCGCACTGCTGTTGGCTCCACCCAAGTCATCCCCGGGCCTCCCTCATGACTCCCCCCCCCCCCCCCCCCCCCCCCCACACACACACACCACACACACACACCATGCGCTACGCCACGCTTTTGCCGCGCTTACCCCTCTGATGCCCTCCCCGCTCGCTGCCTCATCTGCCACGTCCCGGGCCCTTTGTGACCTGCTTCCCTGCTGCTCCCCCGCTTGTGTGGTCGCCGGCCGCCAGCCTCTGCTTGCGTGTGAATTGTTTCCACACTGCTGCGAGATGCAGGGGCCAGGACGGTGCCTCCAGCGTGTCGTGCATGCCAGCCAGCACGCGCGCCCACAGCCGGTCACCCGCGGCCACGTCATCTGGCACGTGGCGCCACACGTGCGCCCTGCAGAGAGCAAGGTGGAGCTGAGGTTTGGGCGCGGCAGATTAAGTGCAGATGGGTAGCCAGGCGACATAGGGCGGCTGAGCGGGGGGCGCCACAGCCCACCCCAGGACGCAGCCAAACAAGCGCAGCCCATGCTGCGGCCCCGCATGCAGCACAGTCAATGTGGACCGTGGTTGGTTGCTCCGTTGTGGCCCTTGATTGGCTGCTTCATGAGTCATCGTTGTTGATCACTTGCACATTGGATACCAGTTTGCCTTTCGCAGAGTTCCCCAGCCCACAATGACCTGCGTGTCGCTGCCCCCGGCGACTGTTTGCTCGCCCCTAGGATCACCCTCGCCCAGGCCGACGAGAGTTCTCCTACACACCCCTTACTCCCTGCCCCTTGGGGTGTCCGCGATCTGCCAAGCGCTGAGCAGGGATTTTAGGCAGCCAGTGACAGCGAATGGATCAAGTGCACTGGGGGAGGCAGAGCGACAGCATGCGAGAGAGCGAGAGAATACGTTTGGCGGGACAAGCGGGGCGCACTGCAGGGAGGGATGCGGGGGCAGAAAAAAATGCCAGGCACGAGGGAGCGACCGGAGGGAAGAAGCTGGGAGTGCGGGAGATGCGACCAAAGGGGAGGAGGGGGTGAACACGGCGGAGGCATGTCGGGGCGCTGCGCCGCTCGAGGCGGCAGCAGGCGCGGCAGCGCTGCATGCATCACGGAAGGGCAGTTGGGTTCTGGCAGCTGGAAAGACGACGGCAGCCTGGTGTGCCAGGCTTGGCTGAGTCGGACTGCGTTGTTTTTGACAACTGCAAAGCAGGGCGTGCAGCGTGGCTGCTGCTCGCCGAGGCTGCTGTATGGGCAGCACGGCTGCGCTGCACGTGTGGGGCTGGCACTCTCAGTAGGGCGCGTCGCCGCCGCCGGCCTCGATGAAGCTGCGCCGCTTGGCATGCTCCGCCACCTGCCAGGCAGCGGTGGGCGGATGGGAGGGTGGATGGGTGGGTAGGGCGGGTGCACGAAGCGCGCTCCGCAGGCAGCAAGGGGGCGGTGCCTGGCAGTCTGAGGGAGGAGACCAACGGGCACGCCAGTGCACGCTGCCCCTGTGAGCCCACCATGGTGGCCATACAGCCAGGGGCAACACAGATGGGCAGCACAACGGCCCAGACCGGGGCGGGCGGCAGCAGGGCACATCCATGGCACACCATGCGTGGGCCCCCTCGGCACGCATGCAGTCCTTGTCAGTGCAGCAGCCGGCGCACTCATGTGCTGCAGGCGGCCCCCCTGCTCTGCGCACCTTGTTGTCCACCAGTCGCCGGAACATCTCCGCCGTCAGCTCGCTGTTGTGGCTGCCGTAGGCCATGGCCTGCACGCTGGCCATGAACTTGGCCAGCTCACGGCCTGCGGGGCACCGGGGGGCCAAGCTGGAGAGTTGAGGGCGTGCAGGGGGGGCGAGGCGGCAGCGGGACCAGAGGAGCAGCCGGTTCCTGCTGCCCCAGGCCACTGTACCGTCGCCGCCAGCGTACCCACAGGAGCTGACCCTGCCGCCGTTTGCTGCCTGCCGCTCTTTCCCGCGTGCGCACCCTGCCCCTGCGGTGCTCGGCACCCACCTGAGAAGCCCTGCATCTTCTCCGCAGCCCACCACAGGTCCTCGTCAGCCACGTCCTTCACCGCAATCGTCTCCGGCCCGCTCTTGCGGCCGCGCACAAAGGCGGAGAGCCGCGCAAAGACGCCGGTGGCGGCGCCGGCGCCGGCGCCGCCCTGCGCGGTGCCCGCCTTGAGGATGTACTGGTCAAAGTAGACCTGCAGGATGCGGTGCCTGCAGGGGTGGACGGCAGAAACAGTCGTGTGAGGTGAGATGCGGCGAGCAATCGCAGCGCGCGCAGGGTGCGGTGCCTGCAGAGCATGGGGAGACGAAGAGACAGCCGTGTGCGGTGAGAGGCGGCAATGAGGTACATGCTTGCAGGGTGAGGTGCCTCAGGATGGCAACACAATACCGACACCCGACTTCTTCAAGGCAGCAGGCAGGCAGGCAGGCAGGCAGGCACCCCTCCGCATCCTGCACCCACCGCTCTGCGTCCCCCGGCAGCGCGAACTCGATTGCTTCGTCTGTGCGGTCGATGACAGCTGGGTCCAGGTCAGAGGGGCGGTTGGTGGCCAGCACCACGCAGAAGTCACGGGACTGCTCGCCTGCGCATGGGGCGGGGGGTGGGGCAGGTGGGTGGGTGAGGTGGGTGGCACCGAGTTGGGAAGTCAGCACGAAGTGGGTGGGCGGGGAAGACAGTGAGCATGGGAGTAGCAGCAATGCATCGCTTGCAGCTGGAAGGGTGGATGCTGCACGCAACAACAAGCTGGTCGAGCAGCCACGTGCTCGCATCCAACACTACTGCCACCCAGCGCAGCAAGCTGCAGCCCGCCGCTCTCCATTCCGGTCCTGCCCCAACCCGCCCCCAACCAATGTACCAGTGCGGTAAAGGAACGCGTTGATGGCTGCGCGGCTGCCCTCGGAGAGGTTGCCGCCACGCCGACCTGCAGGGAGGCCAGGCGGGCAGGGCCAGCGGGTTGCAGCTATACAATGGATAATGACTGCTGAACGGCAAGCTGCTGCGGTTGACACCGGCGCCCTGCCCCTCCCCCCATTCCGGGCAGTGCCGGCAACGCCGCTCACTCAGGAAGGCATCTGCTTCGTCAATCAGCAGCAGCAGGCCACGGCGGGAGCGCTCCGCCCAGTCAAACGTCTCGTGCAGCTGCGGGGCGGGGGGCAGCGGCAGGGCACAGGTGGTGTGTGCTAGGCAGCAGGCGAAGGCTGCCAGGGGCCACGCCACCCAGCAGTGCACTCTGGAGCAGCCCGCGCTACATGCCTTGCCGGCTGTCCACTGCACAAGCAGCAGCGCCGACCAGCCCGCCCAGCGACGCTCGCCTGCGTCACCGCATTGCCGCCCAGCGGCGCCACGTCACCGCCCGACAGTATTGCGTAATCCATGCCGCTGGTCTTGGCCAGCCGCTTGGCTGCCATGGTCTTGCCCGTGCCGGGGGGGCCTGCGGGCAGGAGGAAGTGCGGGGGTGAGCACGCGCTTGAAGGCTGGAGAGGGGGGGGAGGGAGACGGGCGCACGCATGTAGCGCCTTGCGGGCTTGGCTGCGCTGCCGCCGCCGCTGCTGCAGCTGCGCCCGGCTGCACGCCTGCTGCAGGCCTGCACCTGCCGCCTCCACCCAGCCTCTCACCGTAGAAGAGCATGTGGCGGAAGGGCGCGCCGTGGCGCTTGACGTTGGCGGTCAGCGCTGCCAGCGAGCGGACGTGGTCCTGTTGGGGTGGGTGGGTGCGGTGGAGCCGGCAGCGGCGGGTGGGTGAGCGAGAGGGTTTGGGTGCAGGGAGGGCGGCACGATGTTGGAGGCATGCAACAGCCGTGGGCGCCGACACCAGAGCACCGGCACGCCGCCGCCGCTGCCGCTGCAGCCGCCTCTGTGGTGCACGCTGTCCTCCCCTGCTCTCCCCCCCACCGCTGCCCCACCCACCCCCCACCCCACCTGCAGGCCCGGCTGCAGCACAATGTCTGAAAAGTCGCGCTTCACCTCCTCCACCGTCTTCTCCACCGGGGCGGCGCCGCGCCCCACCAGTGGCTTGCGGCTCGTCTCCCGCACCAGCTTGGGCGTGCCAAACCAGCGGTCGAAGGCCTTGGCCGCGCTGCGGGTGCCCTCGCGCGCTGCAGGCACGGTGGTCGGGCACGACGCGACTCAGCGGGGAAGGCTTCTGGGCTGCCGGCGCCAGGTCTGCTCCTGATGCTGCTCCGATGCTGCTGCCGCTGCCCCCCCTGCTGATCGCTGCAACTGCTGCCACCGCCGCTGCCGCTCCTGCTGCTGCCACAGCCGCGGCTGCTGCTGGCGCTCGCGTCGTTCCTGCCACTACCCCTGCCCTCCCGCCGTCAACACACACCCAAGCAGGAGCTTAACAAGTGTGAACCACCCCGCCGTGAGTAGCCATCCACCCTGCGCACCCGAGTACACGCCCAGCGCCAGCAGGGACAGGCCCCCCACCGCCGTCAGCAGGCGGTCGCGGTCGGTGAGCAGGCCCAGCGCGGCAGACCCCAGGTTCGAGAAGGTCGTGTTGATGGCCTCCACCAGCCGCTTGCGGTCCTCTTCCAGCTTGATCTGCAGCTCCCTGCGGTTGGGTTGTAAAGACACGGGAGGTCGTGGGTTGTAAAGACACGGGAGGTCGTGGTTTCTAAAGAAACGGGAGGTTGTGTATGGGCTCAGGCTTGGTGGGCCAAAGGCTGGGCAGGCAACAGGCGGCCGGGCCGGCCAGCAGGGCGTCGCGCCGACAGCGGGACGTGCCGGGCGGCATGCCGAGCCGCCAGGCCGGTGGCGCTGCACACAAACACTCACACACTCACTCTCGGTAGATGTCCTTGTTCTGGCGTCGTTCCTGCGTGCGGCCCTCCGCCTCTGCCAGCGCCTTCTCACGCTGCACCTCCTTGTCCAGCTGCAACGCCCACGCGGGATGCAAGGCACTGCCAGGTTGGCGGCGGGCGGCGCGCGCCGCTGAATCAAGCCCCGTCCCCTGCACCCACCCGCCCAGTTGTGCCTGCTGCACCCCGCCATGCGCTGCCTTCAATCCGACCCCCCCCCCCCCCTCCTCCCTACACCCCAACACAGTTGCCGACTGCCCCCCCATTACTGATACTGCAGCAGTACCTGCGCCTTGTACTTTTCTGTGGCCCGCCGCTCCGCCTCGATCTGTGCCGCTATTGCCGCCTTCTCGGCCTCCGCCCGCTTGCCAGACTCCTCCTGCAGTGGGACACGCACGGGGGCAAGCAGCAATACACGGGGCTGTGCTAAAGGCGTGCCGGCCAGGCAAGGCAAGGCGGATCTGCACCGCCAGGCCACGACGGCAGTGCAGGCCTGTCGCGTGCCTGTAGGGCAAGCCCCGGCCCCCTGCTCCCCCCCGCAGCCGCCTCCTCCCCCAGCCCCTCGCGCCCCACTCCTCCCCACCTGCAGCGCCACCAGCTCCATGTTGCGCTGCCGGTTCTTCTCGTGCTCAGTTTCCATGCGCTTGCGGGCCAGCTCGTCCTGGAGGAGGTGTTCACGGCAGCGCAGGGCAACGTGGTTAGGCTCTGAGCTTTGGCAGCGCCCCAGACGAGGCGGCACAGTGGGCACGTGCGCCCGCTGCCCACACGCAGTTCCTCCTGCAACCCGTTCCTGCACCCTCCCCCCCCCTTGCACGCGCATTCCCGGCCGCCGGCGCCCCGCCCGCCACACCTGATACTGCGCCAGCTGCGCCTTCTGCTGCGAGTCCTGCTGCATGCTCTTGCGCTGCTCCTCCCACCGGACCTTCTCGTGTTGCTGCACAACAGGCGGGGCCAGGGGAGGGCGGGGCGGCGGGCGGGTGGTGAGGAGGGTGGGGACAGCAGCCAGGTGGCGGCCGGCCAGCCGGCATCTGCATGCATGCATGCATGCACGCGTCCAGCTGCGCGCGACAGCCGCACCATGACACGTCAAGGGTACCTAACAGGCGGCCTGCCACACAGCCGGCACCCACGCACGATGGCCGCCTGCTCCGCCTGCGCCTTGAACTCCGCCTCCTTTGCTCTCAGCTCAGCCTGCTTGGTCTGCTCTTGCACGCGGATCTGCTCAAAGACCTGCATGTAGCAGCGGTGGCGAGGTGAAGGGTTGCTGGTGAATGTCAGCTAAGGGTGAAGTGCGCATGGAGTGAGGGCACCAGGAGGGCGATGCTGCAGGCCGAGGGAGCGGCGGCAGGCGGCTGGCAGCGGCGGCGGCGGCGGCGGACATGTGCAGGCGTGCAAGCATGGCCCTGGGTTGCCTGGTGCATAGCGTGCGCTCGATCGTGCCCGCGACCTTGGGCGGGCGCGTCCCCGCCCGGAACTCGCCTTCTTCGCCCACGGTGAGGCATTGATCTCGCGCAAAGCCTTAGCGCCCCGCTCCAGCCCCTCCGGGTCGAATCCAAGCCCCTTGTCATCGGCGCAAAGAGCGGTGCTTACGCCAGCGGCGGCGCCAGCCGCAAGAGTGGCAAGCAGCCTTGCCGCCATCGTGAAGCCTGCCGAGCCTCCTGAGCACCAAATTCAGGAGCTGTGTGCCCGGCAGGTTAGGGTTGGAGGGTCGGCGCGCTCGGGATGAGGGCACTGGCGGGCAGTTGCATCACGGCAGCGCCGCCGACGTGGCAACTCCGCTGGCGACAAAGACACGTGCTCAAGCAGCAACAGGCTCGAGCTTACAGAGGGCAAGCAGGGGTGACTTAAAGATCAGGGATTTCCAGCTGTGACCAATCCGGTGCTTGGTGTGGCCGGCGAAAGCATGCAGGAGAAGAGGGCTTCGACAGGCCTGTCGAAGGGGGGAGCGCCCGCGGCGCCGCCCCCTACGGGGCGCATTTGGAAGGCGCGCTGGTGCGGCGCACTAATTGAGCGAGGAGAGGGAGGGCCTGGGGGATCTGATGCGTTGGGCACCGCTGAGGTTCAAGTGGGTAAGGGACTGCTTGGCAGTGCCCCAGTGGGAACAAAGCAAGGTAGGCGGGCTTGGGGCGGGGCGTGGGTTGGCCTTATGAATCAATAAGGCCATCAAAATACATCAAGGGGGCCTGGTGGGGTTCTGGGCTCTACGCGAGGAGGAACGGGCGTTACGATGACAGGCATCCCACTGCTCCTCCGGCACGCTGCCTTGGCTGGGCGCGTCAAGCAGGAACAGCTCCTGCAGCGCCAGCATGGCAGCCAGCGCCGGCACGCTGGCTGCTGCAACAACCCAGCAGAGGCTCAGGCTGCGCATGCGCTGCAGGCGGTGGGGCAGCGGCAGCGGTGGGCTGCTTGGTCGGGCTAGCAAGCTGCACCTGCCACTGCCGCTGGCGCCGCCGCCGCCGCCGCCGCTGCCGCCCCAAGCGGAGGTAGGGCACCGTTGAGTGAGCGCACCGTCTACCGCCCTCCGCATTCCCAGCAACCGCCCGTTCTGTTGCTGCCTCCGCGCCTGAACACTGGCCTGGCGAACAAAGAGGAGCCGCTGCAATTGTGCTGCCTTTGCCGCCTCGGGCCTTCTCACGGTTCCAATTTGAGTTTGTGCGACTCCGGGCGATCTTCGAGCCCTATCTGTGGAAGCCTAGGCCCCAGCGTCGCTGCGGTAGGTCAGCGGCTCTGCTCAGGCGCGAAGGCCCCAGCGCCCTCGCCGGCCGGCCGATCAGCAACTTGAGCCTGCCCTTACGACTAGACTTTAGCAGCGCGGCAGGGCGTCCCGGCGACGCTGCCGCCGCCGACGCTCGTGCTGCCGCCGCTTGCGGCTGCCGCTGCGGCTCGGCCTGTCAGCCCGCTCAATGCTCTTCCCTGCCCTTGCCCATGCAGGCCACGCACTATGCAGCTCTTTGCGCGCCTGCCGGCTGGGCTGCTGCGCCGCCTGCGCACGGTGCTGCGCCTGGCCATCCCCACCGCCGTCGCTGCCGACACGGCACGCAGCGTGGTGGTCACGTACCAGCTGGCTCAGCAGCGGTTCCAGGTGGGTGCTGGGGTGGGTGCTGGGTTCACAGCAATACTGATGCACTTCCGCTACACGCCGCCTGTTTACTGTGTGTGCGTTGCGGTGCCATGAATGCCGCACCAGCCTGTGCAGTTTTGCCTCTGCATGCAGAGGTTCCGCAACTCCGCCGCACTCAAGAGATTTTGCAGCTCCCGCATTACATCAACCTCCTAACCTTCCGCTCGCTGCGGCTGCCGCCACGCAGGAGTGGGAGGAGGAGGATCAGCAGGAGGTGCGGGAGCAGGTGCGCGACCTGATGCGCCGCGTGGTGCGCCACCGCGAGGCAGCAGACCGTGACTTCTGGCCGGCTGCCCTGCGGCTCGCCAGCAGCAGCAGCGCAGCGGCCGCTGCTGGCGGCTCTGTTACTGCTGCGCAGCCAGCAGGCAGCGAGGCTAGCGCAGCAGAGGAGCTTGCGGCGGCAGATGTGTGGCAGCTGATGGGCCTGGCTCGCGGCATCGCAGCAGCAGGCGGCAGCCCCAGCTCCTCCGAGCAGCAGCTGCAGGAGCAGCACGCAGCGGCACCGCCCCCGCAGCAGCAGGCCAGCGCGGTGGCGGAGTGGGCCGAGGCGGAAGCGCAGCAGCTGTTGCGCTTCGAACGCGGCGAGGCGGCGGCGGCGCAGGCGGCGGCGGCGCGCGGCGTGGCGGCAGGCGCCACCCTCGTGGTGGTCACCCTAAATGACGCCATGGCACAAGTGGCTGGTAAGCTGGCTGGCCTGAGCCTGCCCTGGACCGCGCTGCTGTCCCGCCCGCCCCCTCCAGGCGTGGTGCGCGTGACGCTCGGGGATGTGGTGGGCATCCTGGGCGCCACGCCGCCCGCGCGCGCCGCCGCCGTCGGCGGCGACAAGCTGGGGCGACGCCTGCTGGCTGCCGTGGACGACGTGGCGACCACGGCGCGCGCAGCGCTGCCTGTGCCCCAGATGGGGGTCAGCCGCAAGTCGGCGCTCAGGTGGGGAGGGGCAGGTGGGGTGGGCGGTGTGGAAGGCGCATGCTGGGGCGGCGACGGGCGGGCCCAGACCTGCTGTGCGTGCCCTGGCCTCCCTGCGCCGCACTATGCACTGTTCGCCCACAAGCTATGCCACCCGGTATTCGGAAGCAACAGCCAGCGGCGTGCCCCACCTGCCCCTGCCGACCTCGTCAGGTCCCAACCGCCCCTACCCACCACCCACCCACCCACCCACCGCAGGTGCGCCGTGAATTGGCACGGCGTGCGCTGGCCCGAGGTGCCAGCGACTCCTCTAGAGCGCGACCTCTCCTGCTGCTGAGACGGCCGGCCCTGCTCGCCGGCAGGGGCACCTGCCGCCCGTGCTTTGCTCCCTGGTGGCGGCCCGGGGGCCACCTCTGCTGTCGTGCGGGCAGCAGGCCCAAGCGCCCCCCCTCCTGCCGCCAGAGGGCGCCACCCTGCTCCCACCTTTGTGTCCAACAGCCTCTCAGGATGCTACCGCGTCGCCCGCTCGATGCGCTTGCAATGCCGGCAGCTAACGCTGCACCCTTTGCCTCACAACCTGCTCGCCGCCCAGCTGGCAGGCACCAGGCGTCACCTGCGCTCGACTGCACCACCACACACTCGTTACCCCAACCACCGCTGGCGCGGCCGCCGCCGCCGCCCACCCGCTTGTACCCCTGAGACCTGCTTGCTTACCTTTTCTATCTTCCATCTCATTATAACAGCGGCTTTGCTTGCCGCACCCGCGCGTGCCCTCTGTTTCATTTCCCCCCAACCCCTCGGCCTCTGCATGCCCCCGCCCCCTTCATCTGCGTCCGCCCCCCTTTGCGCGGCGCCTCTCATTTCGTCAATTGCGCGCTGTTACTCCCGGAACCGCGCGCCCGCGCATTTCATTTCATTGCGTCCAGCCCTTTCTGCCACCCCCAGCTGCCCCCTGTGCCACCCATTTTCTTCCGGCGCAGCATGCCGCGTCGCGGCACCCTGTACCCTGCCCAACACCCAGGGGCCCCCCTCCCCCCCTTTGATCTTCTCCTTACACGTCGCTTGATGCAACCTGCTGCTGTGTGAACTCCCTGCTTGATGTGGTGGCCAGAAGGGGTGTCTGCGGCTGGGACCTGGCAGGGACGAGCGGCGGCAAAGGACGGCCCGTCGCAGCGGGCGCGGCGGGGATGCACCGCCGTGGCAGAGACCTCCCATACGCTCTCTCCATTCGGCACGCTGCAATGCTCAAGGCCGCGCTCGTAGCCTGCGCACCCACAGAAGACACTTCGACAGCATTCGTAGTTCGCACGTCCCTGCGGCCCTGCAGTGACACCCGGCCGAGCGCGGGGTCTCTCACCCTCGCTCTTCCCTGCAAGCTCTGTCAATCCACTGACCATCTCTTCGAGCACGACAGGACGCCCTGCAGGACCAGAGGCTTCGAACCGTCGCAGAAATGTCGCGCTCTGGCGCGGCGCCAGCGCTTTTGTTGGCGCTGGTCGCACTGCTGTGCGCAGGTGAGATGTGTGCGCATAGCGAAGCGCGTGTGAGTGACCTCCGCCCCCCGCCTCTCACCCGCCCCCGCCGCCGCCGCCTCTCACCCGCCGATCGCCCGCTCGCCTTTGCCCCCCTGCTCGCAGCGGACCTCCCCGCTGTAGCCGGGTGAGTGAGCGCAGTTACAGAACTGCTTGATGCGCCACACCGAACCAATCCTCGATTCAGTTATCGCGTGGCGGCTGGGTTTGGCTTGAGTACTGGACCGTGGCTAACTTTTTTGCGTAGCTAATTTTCGCGCGAAGCGTCAAAAAATCATTTGGTGCTCTTAGATTTTGCGAGATTCAGCAAGAGAAATTGAGCAGGAGTGGCAAATTGTTTGCGTTGAGGCCAGCCCTGCCGGCACCCTGTTGGGGGCTGCTGGCGGGGCTGGCGCATGCGTGGGGGCAGGACGGTCGTCCAGCCTGCCGCCTAGGAGGCAGCAAGGCAGCAAGGCAAAAAGAGGCGATGCTAAAAGGGCGGGAGCGGCCGTCAGGGCAGGCACAGCGGGCGGCCGCCGCTCTGGGCGGCCGACCGGTGGGGGGGAAATTTTGCAACCTTCCGCCCCTTTTCCTGCCCCAAATGCTGATTTTGCGTGTGTTTTTACTGCACGCAAACATATAAAACTCTCAAACACTTAGCCACGGTCCAGTATCCCGGCAGCGACGCTGTAAAACAACGCCTGCCCGCTTGCATGCCGCGTTTGCGTCATGGCCGCCCCATGCAGGCATCCATGCCCTACCTACCCCACTATTGCGAAAATATGGAACGTCAAAAACACAGTCTGGTTTGAGCTGAAGCCGCCATACACCCAGGGTGCGACTGGACGTGGCAAAGTGCTCACGCACGGCAGAATGCTGACACGCCGCGGCGGCGGCAGCAGCAGATGGGGCGGCAGCAGCGGTAGCAGCAGCAGAAGCAGCAGCATTGCCAGCAGCCTGCATGCGTTCTATGCATATATTCCAAAAGGTGTCGCCGTGTATGCAGATGCATGCCCAACCGCTGCATGCCCTGCACAACCCAGCCAGCCAGCCATCTGTTTGAACTGCAGAACCCACCTTTTACGCCATCGTCGGCGACCCTAACACACCGGGAAAGCCCATCACCATCTCGGGGCCTGGCGCCAAGCGGCTAAACGGCAACGTGAGTGATTGCGCAGTTGCACGGCAAGTTGCAGGGCGGCGGCAGAGGGGTGGCGCGGCGTGAAGCAGCAGCAACACCTAAGTTGCTGGACATAAAGTTGCTGGACAACGACGTGAGGGCACGTCCAGCGGTGTGTAAGGCACCGACACAGAGCATCAAACAGTCGACCACTCAAGCCCGACCTTCCCCCTCCTCATTGGCTCCGATTGGCCATCCCCCCGCAGCTTCGGTACAGCATCAATCCCCTAGCCTACTCCTCTGGCGTCGCCTACGTGTTCGAAGCCTACTCCCTGACATCACGCTGCGGCGAGAGCGAGCACAGCCCGCCCAAGCGTTTCGTCATGCCCACCCTGTGAGTGCCTTGTCCAGCTTCTGTGCAGCATCGAGGGAGACGGTCGGGCAGTGTGACAGACAGCAGCTGGGCAGCCTCCAGTGGAGGAGAGAAGCGCGGACAGGCAAGAGACATGGTGGCGCCTGCGTGCGGACGGGCAGGAAGCACAGCCCGGCAGAGACCTTCTGCATGCCTTCATCGTACCACACCCTCCGTACCACACCTCCCACCACGCGGTGGGGCCCACAGGCTGCCCGGCGAGGCCAGGATCACCCGCATCAGCTACCGCGCGCGCAGCCTGTGCACGCAGCTGACCGCCAGGCTCTTTTTCGGCACCGGCTGCGCCAACATGGTGCGGGTCGGGCAGGCAGAGGTTGCGGGTTGGCGCGCGACAGGGGGGGGGGGGGGGGGGGGGCCGTGGCATTGCAGGCCGTGCTCCGGCAGGGGCGCAGCCAGGCCCAAAGCATTTGAAGCACCAAGGCCTTGTCTGACCGCCCACCCTGCCAGCGCCGTGCATTTGAACCTCACCAGCGCGTGTGTGTCCTCGGGCACGCGGTAACAACACTGCTGCGCTGCGCATCCGAGCTGCTGCGTGTCCCCGACGGCCGTACATGCAGATCGTGACGGTCAAGCCGCCTCCCAGGCGCTCTGGCTGTAGGTTCTTTAAGCCGCCAGCGATGCTCGGTGGGGCCGCTGCACCGGCGTCCCCTCTGCAGCGCTGCGACGCAGGCACAACTGCCACACGACACCCCACACACCTGCCTGCCGCCCCACGCCTCGCCCGCCTCCCCCCTGCAGCCTGGCAGAAGCTGCGGGTGACCTGCTTCCCCGCCTCGTGCGGCTACCCCTGCTCATGTGGCTCCGCCGCTGGGCAGGCCTACCTCGAGGGGGACGACGTGCCCGCCTGCGACCGCGTGTTCCAAGGAACCGCCCCCAGCACCATCCCCGGCTCCGACGGCATGGTGGGTGCCCGCTTGCGGTTTACGGACCTGCGATGTGGTGTGGCTATGGAGTGAATGCACAGGAGCATGTGATCGTCAGCCTGGCGCGGGGCGATGCACCTGGGAGGCTGCACGCAGGCTGCGCCACTTGCTGAGCGGCACGTGGCAGCGGCGGTGGTGCATGCCCGCGGGTCACACGGCTGCGCACTTCCCCACCTTCAGTGCCGCACCAACCCGCTCGGCATGCTGCACACACACGCGTTGGCTGCAGGTCCGCGTCAACGTGCCCTTTGTGGCTCGCGACTTGGATGTCAAGTACATTTGCAGCGTGTATGCTTTCAACCAGGTGCGGCCAGGGTGCAGGAGGGGGCGGGCAGCAGCCCAGGGGCGGCCCGGCCGCCTGGTGCTGCCCTCGGCGACGGCGCCGCCAGCTGAGCTGCCTGGGCGACCTGCAGCGTAAGGACGAACCCTCCCCCCGCGGCCTGGGAACCCTCCCCCAGCCTGGGGACGAGCCCTCCCGCTGCCGCTGGTCAGCAGCACGCTTGCACCATGAGCTGGAGCATCGTGTATGCGGAGCACCGAGCGACCCTTCAGGGTGGCAGTGCCGCTTCACCGAATGGACCCCCGCACCCACGGACACTGGCGGCACAGCCCGAGCAGCACTGTTTGAAGCACCTCCACATACTTTGCGGTGCAGGCTGGAAAAGCGCCCATCACCTTCTTTGGTGGATCCCGCAGTGCCGCACAGTCGGGCACCACGACGCTGGCCTTCGGGTGAGGGCCAGGCGGGGCATTGGCGCGGGCGGAGGTACACGCGCACACATGATCAAAGACTAGCCAGTCGGTAGTGCAGGCAGCCACTGGTCACAGGCGGCAGGCCTCCGAGTGCGTGACGCAGACGATGCGGCGCTGCCCTGGTGGGCCGCCAATGCTGCCTGGCTGACGCTTCACAGCCCGCACCCAACCCCCAGGGTGCTCCCACCCTAGAGACCACCCTAGAGACCCCTGCCGCCACTCGCGCCCTCCCTCGCTTCTGCTGCCCCATCGAATCAACAGGATGGCTCTGCGTCTGTGTTTGCTGCCCCAACGCGTGCAGGCCCCCCACTAAGATCCCCACCATAAGGACCCTGTCGGTCACCTTGCAAAACAAGCTGACCGTGGTGGTGCAGCAGCAGGCAGACGTCCGTGAGTGCCGGCAGCACCGCTGAGTGACGGTGCAGCAGGAGGACTGCGAAGGGTGTTGGCTCTCGCGGCAGCTCCAGATTTGCGCTGCTGACAGGGCACTGTTGGTGGGTTGGGGGTTCTGGGAGAGAGCGCAGCGAAGGTGCTAGTGGTGCGGTGCTCCCCATGTTCCTCCCCTCGCCTTCCCCTCCACTCATGGATCCTGCGGCGCCTGCAGCCAAGACCATTGTTGTCACCGTCAAGCCCCTCGACCGCAGCGGCCCCTCGCTGGTCAAGTACGGCCCCGGCAAGCTCACGGCGCAGGGGGTGAGAACACACAGCAATCAGTACATTGTGTTCTTACGAAAGGAGGGTATCGGATCGCATCCCCGTAAGACGGCCTGGCCTGGCTGTCGCGCTGGGCCTGCTGGTGCCCGGGTAGTGGCGCGTTTTGCATGGGATGCCCCTCTTACGACCCGTTTCGACCTCGTTCCTCACACCTCGTTCCTCACCCCTCGCGCCTGCCCCTGCACACCCACCCCACCCCCTGCAGCTGGAGTTCCACTTCGGTCCCTCTGAAGGCCTCCTGTGGAGCACTGTGCGCATGGGGCGGAGGCAGGGCAGGCGTCGGCTCAGCGCGCGCAGCATGCCGCAGCACGCAAACGCGGCTCAGCAGGGGCCGCGCGGTGCCACGTGCTCGTGCCAGCTGGCGGGGCAGCCGGCGTGCAAACAACCCGTCTAGCTGGTGTCTCTTCCCTACCGCAGAAGTACGAGGTCACCGCCGCCTATTACAACGGAGCCTACGGATCTGGCTACTACCTGGTTGGCAGCGCCAGCCCGAGCAAGAGGATCACCACGTGAGGGGCGCCTGCGCTGTGCATCTATCTGCAGTGGGGGCCGGGGGCGGGCAGACGTGCAACTCTGCCAAGCGCCGCACGCCGTGACTGCGGCCAGCGCGATGCGTGGTGACGAAGGCAGCCCCTGCACGCCCTCCCCCTCCACACCCATGCCCACGCCCCACCCCGGCCGCCACCTCCGTGCGCCGCCCGCAGGCCCGTCAACCCCGCCACCCTCCCCTCCATTTCCGAGATCCTGATGAAGGACCGCCGGCAGTGCACGGAGCTCAGCTGGGACCAGTTTTACGACGGCGGCTGCGCAGAGCTGGAGGTCAGGGTGAAGAGGCCTGCGCTGCTGACGACGGGTGGGTGTGCGCCTGGGCGCGGCGCAGCAGCGGCGACTGCACACTTTGGTGGGAAGACGGCAGGGCCCTGGGCCGATGCCTCTTGGTGGTCGTCTGGGCGCGGTGCAGCAGTTACAAATGCGAACGTCGGCCCAGGGAGGGCACCCTGGGAAGTGCTTAATGTGGGGCGCTGCAGACACGGGGTGCTGCTTTGCTGCCCCGCCGCCCGCCCACCACGCCGCCGCCACCCCCGGCACGGCAAGCATCCGTCCGCACCCCCTCGCCGCCACCCACCTGCAGACATGCCCTCTGGCCTGTACAACCTGCGCTGCGTGCCCGTCAGCTGCGCCCTGGAGGACCTGGAGCCGGCTGTGGGCCGCCGCCTCGCCTTCTCCATCATTCCACCCTGCGAACGCATCTTGGAGGTCTCTGGCTACGGCAGCCGCGGCTCCGACGGACGGGTGCGCTGCGGTGTTGTGAGACGCCGTGCAGACCGGGGTTGGGAGGTCCTCACAGCTGGAGGATGTGTGGCGGCGTGCGTGGGGGATTTGTGGGGAAGCAGAGTTATCGTGATGGCTCGCGCCGGCCCGGGCCCAGCCCTGCCATCACTCCCAGCAAGCGGGCTGGCATGACAGCATGGTGGTGAGGCGGCGGTGTGAAGGATCCTGCAAGGCCTCCCCAGGTTGTGAATCGCCTCCGGATTCCCCGAGGGTGGGAGGACTCTTGAGACCCCCCCCGCTGCCGGACCGCCGTGCCTCCACCCCCGCGTCTCACTTAAACGCGCCTTGCCCCTGCCACAACCGCGCTTGCGTCCCCCCCCCCCGGCGCTGCTGTGCGTGCTGACCCAGCTCCCTGCCTGCTGCCCTTGCCTTGCCACGCAGCGCGTCTTCCGCCTGCCTTTCACGGCCACCATCGCTAACCAAGACTACAAGTGCCAGGTGCGCAGGGCAGTGCAGCAGCAGGGGTGGGTGGGCGAGGGGGGAGCTGAGCAGGCACTGGGCAAGTCATGGAGCGGCGGCGGCGGTGGCGGCACCAGCACCAAGCCACCAAGCAGGTGCTGTGCGCCCTAACTGTAAACTGGTCCCCCCCCCCCCCCCCCCCCCCCCCGCGCCCTCCCTTTCCAGGTGGCGCTGCGCACGGGAGACGCCTTCGGACCGTATTCTGAGCCTGCCAAGCCCGTCACGCTTCCCCTGGGTGAGGCCCCTCGTCGCCGACACCTACCCCCCGTGTGTTGCCCTTCCCCTTCGCTCCATTGCATGCACCGTGTTGTGCCGCTGCTTCATCTAGCCGGGCCCACCTCATGGACGCCCGCCTCCTCATCGCCTGCCTGCTTGCAGGCCCACTGCCGGCCAAGGCACCGCTGGCCCCCCCGCCACACCCTCCCGACCTGCCTGCCTGCCTCCCCCTCCCCTGCACCCGAACAACTCTGCCCTGCCCCCTCCAACGCCTGCTCGCGTGCAGGCCCGCCCACCAGCCAGGGACCCTCTGGCGCCCCCACCATTGAGACCATCACCGCCGACCCAGCTGGCAGGCTGGCCGTTAAGATCAACACGTACATAACGGGTGTGCTGCCGCCCCGCCCGGCCCTTCTTTCTTTGGGCTCGCACCGCCTCTGGGCTGCCGTGCGGAGCGGCTGCCAGTGCGCGTGGCTGAGCGAGGGGGCGGCATCGAAACTGCAGGCACAAGGTGTCGAAGGTGCCAAGCAGCTGAACCCCTCACCCGCCCCTCCCTCGCCCCGCTGCACCCACACCCCTTCCCACAGGCGGCTCCTATTTCATGGTGGGACGCCCGGTGGACGGGGAGGCGGGCAAGGAGGTCCGCGTGCCATTCAGTGGGGTAAGAAGATAGCTTGAGGTGCCATCGAGGCGTTGGTGGGCTCCCGAGGTGGTGTTCACCCCGCGCTGATGCAGCTGGCGCGGGGCAGTTTGTGAGGTGCTGCGGTGCGCTGGCGCATTGCGTCGCTGCTCCAGGCAGCACCCGCGCCAACGCTAACCACATACGTACGACCCTTTGGAATGCACTGCAGACAACTGGCTATGTGTCTGCCTCAGCCTACACCCCCGGCACGCCCTACGAATTCACCGTGTCCTATGTCACTGGTGCGCCGCCGCTGCTGCCGCTGCCGCTGCCGCTGCTGCTGCTTTGCCGGCACCAGCGCCGCCGGCGCAGCCCGCAGCGCCGCCGCCGCTGCTGGTGCTGCTGCTGCGGCGCTCGTGCAGCTCGCACGATCAAGCCACAACGTGGTGTTCACTTTGTGCAGGCGAATACGGGTCCGCCTACTTCTTCATCGGGGTCCCGTCAGCGCCCAAGGCCTTCACCACGCCCGCCGATGGCCGCTGAGCGCAGGCACAGCGTGGCGACGGGCAGGTGCTGGCCGCGTCGGCGGCATGGAAGCATCTCCGTCCTTGACTTACGCTCGCCGCACGCTAGCAGCAGCCGTGTCGCTGACGTCGTTTTCATCTTGCTTCCTTTCGTTGATCCTTCCTTCTCAAGCGGGGCGCACGCTCTGCCGGACCTTGCATAACTGCGCTGCGTGGCGATCGTCCCACTGCTTCACCGTCACGCCATCTCTCGTCCCGCCGCTGGGCCTGTGCAACCGTCTTGTGTAAACGCATGTAGCTGCTCCTCTCGCACATGACCACATCGCCCGCGCCCTGTGACAGTCACAAAAACGGGCGCACACGCACATGTGGGAAGGTGCACGGAAGCCCGGCTAACTGCTTGAAGGGTAGCTGTGAGGGACCGCCTGGGGAGAACAGCAGGCACTGCCTGCCTGAGCACGGCGGCCTGCTGCAGGAGCTGGAAACAGCGCAAGGGGGAACACGTCTCAGCTTTACGCCCGCCAGACTTGCTCTTCCGCATCGGTTATCATATCACAAAAGTTGGCCAGTGGCTCATGTCAGATCAGGAGCGCAGAACTCGCGCCAAATCGTTATGAACATAGATAATTTGAATCAGTAGATGCCATGTCACAAAGCATCCGCCGGACGCCTTGCGGCATCGCTCGCCGCCGCCGCGCCCCACCGCCGCCCCGCGTTGTGGTCGAATCACTCTGTGTGCACGAGAGGAGCGCCATGAAGGCTGCATCGCCAGCCAAGCACAGCGCACTTGCTGTCATGTGCGGTTTCCAAGCCAGGAGGACCTGTAGGTCATCGGCCTTCAGCGGGCAGGTAAAGGGAGGGTGGAAACGTTCAGACCTGGTTGCCTCCCCGCACCCCCGGGCTGCCACAGTGTGTGCAGGGGGCTGTCAGCTCAGGACTGCTCGCGCTAGGCCACCAGCCCGGTGTCCACTTCACCACCCTCCTGTAGCGCAAAGTCACTTGCCCGCGGCTCCGGAGGATCCTGGCTCCCAGTGGCCAAGTGGCCAGTTCACCCTCCCTTCATCCCGTCTCACCCGCATCATGCTGCACCAGCGGCGGTCTCGCGGCCGTCCAGCACTGCCTGCGCGCGCTCCGCCAGCACAGCCATCTGGCAGAGCGTGCAAGGAACGGAGGAGGGGACCCATCCATGTCAAGGTGGGTGCATGTAGTGGAGTTTGGTGGAGCGCGGGTGAAGGGCAAAATATTCCCATGTCAGGGCCTCTGCCATCCCCTTTACGGTGCACCGACCTTGTCGTCCAGCTTCTGTGCGGTCTGCATGATTGCGTGCGCCTGGATGGCCAGCTCTGCCACCTCCTCCTGCAGCGTTGGCATGAAAGGGCGACGTTGGCATTGACCCTGCCGGCCGTGCGCGGCGTGCCTGCCTGCTTTCAGCCTCTGTGATTGCGACCCGGGAGCCAGGCGCTGGCGTGCGTGCGCTTGGCAGAAGCGGCAGACCCCACCATGCGGCGCACCTCCAAGTTGTCCTCATGTTCCTCGTGGTCGGCCACCACGCCCGCCGCAGCTGGGTGCACAGGTGCGGGCTGGGCGTCAGTGGACCGCTGCCGCCTCTTCAGCAGAGCGGTCATCTTATGGCGCAGCGCGAAGAGCACAGTGGTCGCCATTGAGTGGTGCGAAGATGTAGAAACCTGCAGGTGGGCGGGGGATCCACTCCGGAGTGACGTCACCGAGTCGGCGTGCGACGGCGGCGGCTGCGGCGGCAGTGCTGGCGGCGGCAGTGCGGCGGCAGTGCTGGCGCCATGCTTCGGTCGTCGGCACGTGCTTGCTTCTTCTGGGAATTGGAAAGCAGGCTGCGACATCCCGAGACGCGAGATGGCCTCGCCAGCCCCCCGGCTCCCTCTGCAGCTCGCCAGCCCAGCTATATACGTACCAGCGGGAGGCGAACAGCGATTGCCGGGCGTTGAGGCCGCGAGAGGGAAGGGCGCTGACCAAAATTGCTGCGGAGACCAAACGCGAGCAGCTGGCTCTCGGTGAACGATGCAAGGGAGGCGGAGGCGTGGGGAATGAGCAGCCGCTGGTAGAAGCCTTGCCTCTCGCGGGCGGCGGGCACGGCAGCGGCAGCGGCAGCGCACGCTGAGCTCGGCATGGTCTTGACATTGCTACCATGGGGGCAGAGCGCAGCCAATTAGATGAACATATCGCCCGGCGAGCACCCAGCTGCTCCCGGCAGCATGTCTGATGGCTTTGGCTTTGCACCGCTTGGCCCGCAGCACTCGCGTTTGTGCGCCCATCCGCGCAGCGCAGTCAGCACCCACGTCCTGGCAGGGGCAAGGAAGCGAACAGGCAGAAGCAGCTGCATTGCGCCGCTGACAAGCTGACATCACTGCTGCAACTCGCAGGAAATACTAGTACCTCCTGTGCTCTTCCAAGCAGGTGTGACATTAGAAGCTGCCAGCCGGCCCGGTGCAGCAGAGTATGCGGATGTGGGCAGACGCACGAGGGAGGGGGCAAGCAGATCAGCATGTCGTTGCACACTGGCGCACTCACGCACGCAAATTTGATAGCGCATACACGCGGCAGGGCATTCTGTGCAGGGGTGCGCCAGCGGCATGCACGCATGCGTCTAATACTGCTACATCTAGAGCTGCATGCTGGCATTCAGGCCGGGGCAGCTCGTTAGTTCGACGGCGAGCCGCAGCTCTCAGTGCACAACGGCGTGGCGAGCGTGGAGATCATGGAGGCAAAGACCAGCCTCAGAGATGGAGGTGCGCAGCTGGCCAGTCGCCAGCGCCACAACCATCATGAGCAGCGGCGGGCACGCGGCTCGGCGCGGCCGCACCAGGAAGCCGCGCATGCGACCGCTGCCGCGGCGTCAGGCTGCTGCGGCTGCTGCTGCTTGGGCGCCACCTCCACCTGCAGCATCACAGCACCAGCTGGCATGCGTCGCCCCAGCTGCCAGGCGCACAGAGTAAACACGCAGGTGGGCATGCAGGCGGAGGCGCCAGCTGGCACGCATGCATGTGCGCACAGGACCAGTGAGCAACCAATCAAGCATGCCTGCCTGTGCCTTCTCGAGCGAGCTGCCGGTTCAGGCTAAGCGTCGCTGCTGCCCGCCGGTCGCACCTTGTGCAAGAAGCGCAGCTTCTCGTCCCAACGCCAGAGCCATCGACGCCCTCAAACTGGGAGATTAGGATCCGGGGGGGGGGGGGCAGCAGCAGCGGCCGCAGCGCTGCCACAGGCACCTGGGTTGACCTCGACGGTTTCCCGCATCCCCATAGCATCGAGTTGATGCTCAACAGTGCGTGCGTGTGTGTGTGTGTGTGTGCGTGCGTGCGTGAGTGCGTGCGTGCGTGCGGGTGGGTGGGTGGGGGGTGGGGGTGGGTGGGTGGGGGTGGGGCATGCGTGCGGTGCACCAGGGATGCGGCGGTGTGGCGCAAAGGGCAGCACAGCTGCAAGCGCAGCATGGCGGCGTCCTCATGGTCAGCGGCACGCCTGCAGCACACTTGTGGCGTTGCGCGCCTCCTGTGGCCTGGCTCACCCGCCCGCCTGCCGAATGCCTTCCCCTCGTCACTCGTCACGTCACTCGTCATGCTACCCAGGTCGAGCATGTCGACGAGAGCGAGACGGGCAGCGAGATAGACAGCGACAGCGAGTGGGAGGGCGAGGAGGGCAAGAAGGAGGTAGGGCGCGTATGCGGGGCTGCAGGGCTGGCGGCCCCTGTGCTGTGCTAAAACGCGGTGACTTTTGTACCAAGCAGGGCAGTGCAACATTGGCGGGCCTGCCTGCCTGGTTGGCCAGATGGCGCAACAACGGTCATGACCTGCTGCATGTGCCCTGCCTTGAGCAACTCTTCTGTGGAGCAGCAGCATGTGGACCTGCTGCGCGCATCGGCGGCGTCGCTGCGCCCGTCAACATGACAGCCCTGCCCTGCACCGTCCCTGCTGCAGGTCTCATGCCGGGCATGTCAGGGCCTCTGCCATCCCCTCCACGGTGCATCCACTTTGTCGGCCAGCTCCTGTGCGGTCTGCATGATTGCGCGCGCCTGAATGGCCAGCTATGCCACCTCCTCAGCTGGACAGCCGCCACCTGCTGGAGCTCTCGGCAACCTCCTCCATGGAGCTTGCTAAACCTCTCCGCCAGTCCCTGCAGCAGCCTGTCCCTGTCCCTGTGCATACCCAGGGGGAGCGGAAGGGCGAAGAGGGGGGGGCGCGTTGCATGGTGAGTGCTGGCACAAGGAGCTGCCGCAGGCCTGCGCCCACGACGCTGCTCCGCCGCCCTCTGCGTGCAGGCGCGGTCCTCAGGCTGCGCGGCGGGCTGCCCGCACCGCACACGAGCACGCAGTTTGTGGAGCCTGACGAGCATGGCCTTTGCCACGCATGTGGCGGTACCTTGCCAGCCCCGCTGCACACCTCCCATGCAGCAGCGGCGGCACCAACCAGCCATCCGCAAGCTGCTCGTAGCCCGCACCCACCTGTCGGAGATCTTGCCTCCCTCCGCGCTGGGCGGGGGCGGTGGCGGCGCCGCAGCCTGCTCCGGCTCATATGCCGCACTGTGGCCTGTGCTAGCCAGTGGTGCGCCAGCGCTGCAGCAGCGGGCAGCAACAGGCAGGGACCCGTCAGGCGGAACGGACTTTGCAGGGCAGCAGACCGCAGAAAGCACTGCAGCTCCCTCTCATACGCCACAGGGAAGCAGGCAATGTGGGAAGCACTTGAAAAGAGAGGCAAGCGCATTGTTCTTGCTATCGTAACAGGAGTTGAGCTGGATGCCAGAGAAGCTTCCCATGCACATTCCCGTTAAGCTCACCTCGCCATGGGCTCCTCCTCGTCGCTATCAAACTCTTGGGTCCGCTCGGCAGCCTGCTCCTCCCTGCAGTGTCCAACGAACGTGGTTGCCTTGAAGCGCGGCGGCACAGCGCACACATGGCACAGCAGCAGGCCACAGCGGCAAGCGACCTGGGCAAACATCAAGCGCAGCCGGGCACGTCATCACCTGGCCCAGTCCTCGGAGTGCCCGGGCTTGGCGCAGGACCGAGCTGCGATCTCCGGCCGCCGCTGCTGCTGTCGGTCCGACGCCGCAGCGAGCCGGTGGCCGTCAGCTGGCGGCCGTGCCCGCTGTGGCGCCGTTTGCGCGGCAGCTGGTGTGGTGCGCCGCCCTGCCCCTGCGAACGGACGGGCGGCGGCGACAGCCCTTTGAGGTCTCACAGGCAAGCTGGAGGTGTCTATGCCAGTGCCTATGCCAGTTCCGACTCCAGCTCACTGGCATAGACACCTCCAGCTTGTCTCACAGGCAAGCTGGAGGTGTCTATGCCAGTGCCTATGCCAGTTCCGACTCCAGCTCACTGGCATAGACACCTCCAGCTTGCCTGTGAAACCATTCCCGCTCGCCGCTCCCGCCGCCCGCCCCGTCACCACTTGCCGCTGCCCCGTTACACACGCCATCAATTAGAACCAGGCCCCTCAGGTGGGCAGGGCACCTAGGTAGCTCAGAGCCCAACCCCTTGAGTAGAGAGAGAGAGAGAAACCTTTGGGCGCCCTTGGGCGAGCGCCCTTGGGCTAGCGCTAGGCAGGCTGTCGCCGCCGCCGTCCGACACGCGGTATGATCGACTTCAGAAAGGAAGCTGGCACCGACTGAGCTGGCACAGACTGAGAGGAGCGGGCCTGAGGAGCGGCTCGCGAGGAAAAATGTCGGACAACTTGACAGGCAGGCGCATTTGCCTGCCCGCCAGTTTGCCCCTAATCGATCTTGCTAGACACCCCAGCATCCAGCAGCGAGGAGGGGAGGGCACGGTGGTGCGCGTCGGGGCTGCCGCTGAGCGCGCGCGCGCCGGCGCTCCATCGGCTCTCCGCACCGCTCTGGCGGGCCGGGGACGCGCTTGGGAATGAAATGACATAGCGTTGCGCACGTGCCGCGGGCCGCCAGCACCCGCCGCGCCTGGCGGCGGCTGCGTGCCGTCCACCGCTCGCCGCTGCTCGTGCCTTGCCCCCTTGCACTGCTTCAATGCAAATGCACCACCCTACGACAGTGTATGATGGTACTGTAACATCCCATGGCCTCTCGTATCGGTAAGAGGAAACATAAACGAACAAGAAACCCCTCCATCTTCCTGTTTGAATCGCAGCTGCGCTGCCTTCATGCATGCCGACGGACTGCAATGTACATATGCACTATGGCTGACAGTGGGGCCCGGCACGTCGTCATGCATGGCAGGTCATGCAAGACAGGTACCGCATGGGGTCAGTCTGGCGAGTGCTGCTTGCAGCCGCGGGGCCCGAAGTGGCTGGCCCCTGCGCCCTTGCCCCGCAGCACCGCGTGGCACTGCGCGCAAAAGTGGCCGCCGCAGCTCCAGCAGCTGATGTGGTTGTTCTGGGCTGCAGGCACAGCCGGGGGGAGGCAGGCATGGCTCAGGCGGAGCAGGGCGGGAGGTGCAGAGAAAAGCGACAGCACTGCGTGGCAGCAGCAGCGCGCGCAGCATCCTGTCGCCGCCATACCCCTCTCTCGCCTATTTTGTGGTTGACTTGCCCACACTGCGGGCAGAAGCAGCCTCGTGGGCGCCCGCCGGCGCGCGCCACCTGGAGCACGCAGTGAGAGGCGGGTGCACGTCAGGAAACGGGCCGGCAGCTGAGGGGGGCGCGGCAGCGCCGCGTCGGCAGCGCCGCGTCGGCAGCTGACCCGTGCGCCCGACGCAGGCAAGCCGTGGGCAGCTCACCGTCTCTGCCATGAAGTCGTTCCGCATGCCTGCCGCCGCGATGCGCGCCGCCGCCTGCATCTCGTCCCACTGCGCTTCCCAGCTGCGGCAGGAGGGGCAGGTGGCGGGGCAGGGGAGTAGGTTCAGGGGCTCCAGCGGCGACATTCGCTGTGGCTGCAGCGGCGGCGGCAGCGCAAATAACGGCGGCAAGCGACGGCGACGCTGGGGCGTCGACGCCGGCGAGGGCGGCGGCAGCGGCGGCAGCGGCGGCTGCCGCAGCAGCAGCATGCTCACTGCTTCCCCCTGGTGCTTGGACCTCACCGCAGTATCTCTGCCTCGTCAAACAAGATGCAGTCGCCGCTGCGGAAGTGCTTGTACCCATCAATCTCCTTGCCACACCGCCAGCACCAGTACGCGCCGCACCCGCCGCAGCTCATCTGTGCAGGCGGGGAGAGGAGGGAGGCAGGGGGTGGGAGGAGGGACGATGCAGGGTGCGGGCACACCACCAGCGGCCACGCGTAATGCAGCTGCTGCAATGCATCATCTGACGGGAGCAGTGCAACGAGGGGGATGGCAGCGCTGCATGAACCGGCATGCACCATGCCATGTCCGTCGTCCACAGCTGCTCGGCTCCTGTGTGCTGTCGTGCAGCCTCCGGGCTGCCTCTCCAGCCCACCTTGTTGCAGCCCTCGGCCTTTTCTGTGGCCATGCCGCAGCGAGGGCACTTTTTGGCAGTTTTCTGCAGGCAGGAAACCAGGCGGGGAGAGAGGGGGGTGGGATGCGCGGGCAGGGCTGCAGCGGCAAATCCGGGGAGGTGGGAGGTGGGCGGCAGCGCTGGGTCAACCCTGCATGCAGCACTGGCGCACTGCCTCTACAAGTGGCGCGGCGGAGAGGTGGCACCCCGCCAAGGCCCCCCACGTGCCTCTATCTGCGCGACGCTCAGCAGCTCCTGCTCCTGCCGGCGCAGGTCCTCCAGCGCCGCGCGCCCGCCGCCCTCCATCTTCCGCCGCAGCATCGCCAGCTTTGTTTCTGCGCTGACGCAGGTGGTGCCTGCACACACACCCAGAAGCACTCCATTTGTCAGTCGAGTCGGTTTCCCTGAGCTAGGCACTTTCCTGAGGGGCAATACAGAGAGCGGGGCTGCCACAGCGGAGCGCGCATGTAAGCGAAGGACGCCTGGCAGGGGATGGCAGGCAGCGCGCGGCTGTACCTGGGTGCCAGCCCTCGTTGCAAAGCGAGCAGAAGACGAAGAAGCACCTGCGGGCGGGGAACGGGCGGGCACAGCGCATGGGAGAGGGATGCGCAAGCTGGAAATCCATGGCAGGGCTGTGCCAGCACGGCCACACCCTTCTCCACCCACGCCCCCCGCCTTGCATGCCACCACACAGCCGCGCCGGCCGCACGGGTGCCCCAACCGCCCCCCGGTCCCTCACTTTGGGCACTGCGCGCAGCTGTCTGCGTCCTCGATGCTGATGGTGGAGCAGCGGGGGCAGTAGGCGGCATCTGCAAACAGAGCCGGGGCGGCGGGGTGGCAGGAAGGGGCGGTTCGGTCACCCGGTGGGCGGCAGCATGGGGCAACACACGCCACTGGCTCGCCAACCTCTCCACGGTCACCCCTCCCCTATCCCAAACCCCACCTGGCATGCTGTCTAGCGTGCGCTGAAGCGTGAGCTGCTCCCAGCGCGCAAACTCCTCGGCTGTGAGCAGGCGCTGCAGCGCCGAGGGCGGCAGCGGCGCCTTGCACTGCGGGTCTGGGCACCTGCAGGAGGAGGGGGAGGGGCGCACCGCGACGCGGCGGTTGAGCGGCGGCGCAGCGCCGGCCGCAGCGGCGCGCGTGTCTGCCTGGCAAGCCCGCCAGGGACAGTTCAAGCCAACATCGACAAACACGCTACACAGCCGCCCGTCACGCGTTCCCTCAGTCGCCACACATGGCCCTCTGCAACACACCCAGCGACGCCCGCGCTCAGTGCTGCTGTGGCACGCCGCACCCCCTCCATGCCCGCCCTCAGCCCCCCAATCCCAGCCTCCCACGCCGCCCGCCCACCCACCTCAGCCGCTCCAATCCGCCCTCTGCCACCGCCAGCGACGCCTGCGCCCCCAGGCAGCTCGAGCACCAGGCGTGCCGGCAGTCGAGCCGCGTGAACTGCCGCCCCGGCTGCTCTTCCAGACACACGCCGCACGTGTGCATGCTGACGTGGAAGGCCTGGTGCTCCTGCACTGCGTTGTACCTGCAGGGTGGCACGAAGATGGAGGGGCAAGTGGAGCACACATACGTGGGATGGCCACGTGGTGGAATCATGGGGTGGAGGGCAGAGAAGAGGGACGGAGCGGCCTGGCCGGACGGGGTTGCCTGCAGCTCCTGGCTTGCGGTGTAGTTGCATGCAGCGCGTGGGAACGCCGGAGAGCACGGAACGAAGGGGCAGGAGAGCGGCGGGCATTACAGATCACACCAACCCTCCCTACTGCACGATACTGCATCCTCACCGCAGCAGCATCATAAGCGTGTCCTCTGCCTGCCAGGCGCCACCCTCCACTTGGCCGCCGTCGCTGCCGGCGGCCTGCTGCTGTCCACTCTGCTGCCCTGCCTGCTCACTGCCGGCGCCGCCACCGCTGGGTGGGGCCCCTAGCTGCAGCGAGCCACCAGGGGCGAGCTGTCGCAGCACGCCGCCCTGCAGCCAGTCTGCCCAGGCGTAACAAACGGGTATGCCTGGCCCCTGCTCCTCCCACAGAGCCTGCAGCTGCTCCTGGAGCTGCTGTGACGCGCCGCCGCTGAGCCATGCTGCCGAAAGGCTGAGCTGCGGCGGCTGACGGGAGGGGTAGCCCGCCGCCAGGCGCAACTGCATGCACAGGGGCGGCAGGTGCTCCGCCCGGTAGCCGCCGCTGCCGCTGCTGGCGCCGGGCTCGCCGCCGCCGCCGCCTCCCTCGTCGTGAGGCAGCTGCAGCCGCAGGCCGCCAGCGGGCAGCTCTGGACGCACCAATAGGCTGCAGTCCAGCTGCCAGCTGTCGCTTGCAGGCGCATCGAGCACTGCTAGTGTGGCTGCATCGAGCGGCTCCGTGCCGCGGCCGCTGCTGCTGCTGGCTGCGTCGCCGTTGGCGTCGCCCCTGCCCTCGGCAGGCAGCACGTCGCTGGCTGCTGCCAGCCGGAAGTCGTCGCCATAAATGGCCTCCAGGGCCTGCACCTCATCCACCTGCTCCTGCCAGTCGAGCAGAGCATCCTCGCTGGGAGGCGCCATGCTGGCTGCCGCAGCTGCTGTGCTGTGGCAACTCGCTCGCGGCTAGCTCTTCTGCTGTGCCTGATCACGAAAGCGGCGCGACCTGCGGCAAGGGCAAGCGCGACTGATGGGTGGCAGCAGGGGCAGCTGACGACAGGCAGGCAGCGGCGGCGGCGGCGGCAGTGGCGGCAGCCTGCGCAGTGCGGGGCGCTGTGGGCGTCGGCCAGAGTGATCATGCAGCCCAGCAATGCCGTATAGCTTACTCGTCGGCCACCAGGAAGGCTCCGAGCGTGACCAGCGCCGTGCCACACAGCGCCACGCCTGTCAGCACGGGCGCAACGATAGCGTAGTAGACGGGAGGGAAGACCCGAAGCACAGGGTGACCCGCGTCCACAAAGGGCTGCAGCGGGAGAGCGGGAGAGTTTGGCGGGACTCAGCCACGCCTGCAGCGCCCCTGGTATCCTGTGGTTGACGCCATCAGATCATCAGTTAGCAATTCGCACCGCGATGAGAAGCCAAGACGTGTAGTACACGAAGAGCGTGCACGCGACGGCCAAGTGCAGGCTTTCCCAGGCCCGGGGAGAGGCCATGCGGTGGGTGGGAGGCGTATAACGCGGTTGAAAGCGCTGCCAGGCCAGTACCCACACGGCAGAGCGGCCACAGAGCACAGCGGCATCGCATCGTGAGAGCGGCGGCGAACCGAGTTGCAATCACCCTCTGAATGAACACGATTCCAGGCCTGGCTTTACACTATATCTGTGCTCTGATCCAGGCTCTGCCCTTGCAGGCGAACCTGCAATGGCAGAGGCCCTGGAGATACTCTAGATAGCTATGTGATGCCTCCCGGCCTAGGCAGCTGAACAAGGGTGAGCGAGGAAGAGACGGGAGGTCAACGGGGCCCGAACGCCTGCAGAGAGGCAGGCGACGGGGCTTGCCAGTCTTATCTGCGATCTGTCGTGAGCTCCAACCGTACAAGGTTATCATCAACAGAATGCCAAACCGCCACGAGTGCTGCCGCCGCTCGCGACTAGGGGCGACGACTGCAGCGGGTCAGGCCTTTGATGGACTGGTCGGCTAGCCTGCCGCGGGCAGCAGCCCGCCCCGATGCCAAGGCTGGGGAAGGAACGCCTATGCAACGCCGGGCTGCCTGCAAGCATGCTTGTGGCAGTTGCTGCGGCTTCTTAAGCTTCCTCGCTATGGCTGGGTAGGTGGGGGGGATGCGAGCCGCTCAACCTGCCAGCGCTGGCAGGCAGCGACACCCCCGGCCCCTGCTGCATCCGCAGGAGTGCGTCAGCCCACCCCTTCTCCCTGCGCTTGCAAGCACCATCTGCGCTTCCCAAGTTGGAAGCCACACTCGCCTGCTGCTGTGTGCACGCACGTCCCTGCCCTTGCCTTCTGTTCGAAGGCAGCTTTGAGTTGAGCCAAGCACCTCGTGCCCCCACATCCTTGTTCCCTTCTACTACATGCCTCCACACGGCGTGCGCCCGCACCTGCTGCTCTTGCCGCGGCAGCCGCCTTGCCCGCTGCACACTCAGTGTTGAAACAATGGCCCCGGACGGGTGTGAGGGTGTGACAGCACTGGTTGGTGCTGCACTCTGTTCCCCTCTGCACCCCACGCGGATGTGTGTGATAACAACGAGGGGGAGGGGGGGCAGGAGAGGCGAGTGTGGGTGGCGGCGGTGGAGGCAGCGCAGCAGCTGGCTTGGTGCAGTGCGGTACCGGTGGAGGCAACCGGTGGAGGCAACCGGTGGAGGCAAAGCCGTGAAGTGAAGTGGGCGGATGGTGCTGGACCAGCGACTCGCACTGATGAACCCAAACGAGTGGGCAAGTCCAGAGGGGGAGAGCGGCGGTGGCGGGGGCCCATGCGGCATACAGCCCGCCGATTCGCAGCAGCAGCAGCAGCAGGAGAAAACTTGCTCGCACTGCGGCACCAGCAGGACCAGCATGTGGCGACGCCACCCCACCAGCGGCGCGCGGCTGTGCGCAGCATGCCAGCAGCACATGGAGAGGCACGGCGGGCAGATGCGGCCAGTCGGCGTGCGGTGCCTGCAGTGTGGCAGCGACAGCCCAGGGACTGGCCGGGGGTCCACCTGGCGGCAGCACCCTGCTACTGGCGACCAGTGGCTGTGCGAATCTTGCTTCTTCAAAGCGCGGCGGCAGGCGGAGGCGCGGCGCTGCCTTCTGTGCAGCGCCGACCACCCCGGCCCTGCCAAGGCCCACTGGCACCGTCAACCAACAACAGGCCAAGAGTGGCTGTGCCAGAAGTGGCTGTGCCACATCTGCCACAGCCGGGAGATCAAAAGGGCAAAGCGGGCGCGGCGGCAGGAGGAGGCTGAGCAGGCAGAAGAGGAGGAGGAGGAAGAAGAGGAGGAGGAACCTCGGCCAGCCATGAAGACGCTGCGCACTGGGAGGCAGCCAATGCTACCAGCTGCACCACCGGCTGCAAAGCACCCAATACAGCGCGCTGCTGGCAACGCAGGCAAAGCTGCGGCAGCGGCGGCAGCGACGGTCTCAGCGGCAGGGTTGGCTGTTGGCAGTTCGAGCGCACCGCAGCAGGCTGGCCGCCAGCAGCACCAGGAGCGGGAGCGCGAAAAGCGTCAGCAGCGGCGGCAGCAGGGGCAGCAGCAGCAGCAGCAGCAGCGCCGCCAGCAGCCAGCTTTCCAAAGCCAGCGCAGGCAGGAAATGCCAACAGTGACAGAGGGCCAGTCGCCTCCATCGCTGCCGCTGCAGCGCCGGCAGCACCAGGCTGTGCTGGACGCGGCGCCGGCGGGTGCGGTGGCGGCGCTTGCAGGCCGGCTGGGTGTGCCTCCCCACGGCCTGGCCCCGCTCCTCCAGCCTGCCGAGCTGGATCAGGTGCAGGGCGCAGCGCACGCGGCGTCCGCGGAGGCAAATGACGCGGAGGCAGTGGAGATGGAGCAGCAGCAGCAGCAGCAGCAGCAGCAGCAGCAGCAGCAGCAGCAGGTTGCTTCGGAGCCGGCGCAGCAGCAACAGCCGCAGCAGCCTGCCGGCCAGCCAGCGCAGCAAGACATGTTCACGCTGCTGCTGGATGCGGCCAGCGGGCCCGCCGCTGCCGGCACCAGCCTCACCCCTGAGCTTGTGTGTGACTTCATGGCGCTGCTGCCCATGCTGCCGCCCGCTGCACACGCTGACAAGGTCCGCTGGGCTGCTGGGTGGTGGGTGGCCACCTGCGATACATCTCAGAGGCCAGCGATCCGTCTCACAGCGTCCCCGCTCAAACCCCTCCACCCATCCACTCCCCCTCCACGCCTGTCTACCAGGAGCGCCAGCTGCGCACCCTGCTGCAGCGCGGCCTGCCAGAAGCGGCAGCGCGGCTGATGGCGGCAGCGTGGGAGCTGCGCCGCTTCATGCCTGTGCCAGCAGCTGCTAGCGGCGCGGCCTGAGGGAGTCCAGTGGGCACGCATGGCGTGCCTTCCCTCCCGGCACGCAGCTTCCTTGCCGCTGATCAGGCAATGCTGACCTTCCTTGTTCTAATCTCTGCGATTGCACCTTCACACTCTGGAGTGCTTTCCAGTTCATTATCACCGAATAGTGACGTTTTGGGACCGCTGCGCTGCGCGCCCGGTCCGCTGGGGTCCTCGCCGCGAGACTAGCCCCAGTTTTCGGCGGCGGGGGGCCCGACAAAGTGTCAGGTTTTCCGGGGGTGTGGCGGCGCGAAGGGTGTCCCGATCGGGGCTCCCCTGCGTGCACATTTTGCAGAATTTTTGGCCAATTGTTCCTCGCGTGCGCGCGGCGCCCGAGAAGGACGTTTGGGTCGATGCAATCACGCATGGCTCGCCACGCTGGCGATAAAGCGCAATAAAGCGCAAAAGCGCGATAGTGTGTGATGGCGCGCTTCGGTTCCACGCTTGAAACAGGAGGAGACGGAGCTCCAGGAGAACAGGAACAGCGGAGAACCAGTAGAACAGGAAACCCTCACGCCTCGGTTGCCCAAACTGGCACGCCAGGTTTCCTGCGGCAGCCAGCACACCTCGCAGCCCTTCCACCTGAGTGTTGCAGGCAGCACCCCAGGTGCCCTATCATACTGTGTTGGGGGCTGTCCCTTGCCAGGAGAACTCGCCCTGCATGTCTCTTCGCTACAAACCCCAGCTCTACACCACTATTGCTAGTGTTTGCACACGCGCTGTCGAGCGTGGGCTGGTCAGGCAGCAAGAGAGGGCGCGGTCGGGCGCCTTTGCGCTGGGGGCGTTACTGGTGCTCTCTCGCTATTCCGAACACACTAAAACAAAGTGAAAATGCGTCTGGAAGGGCGCCATTGCGGAAAGGAGGCGCGTGGGAGCCAAACGCAATGCCCGCCTGGCTCGCGCGGGGAGCCGGAGCTCTCTACAAACGCAATGCGGAGCTCTGCTTCTTTGCACAGCACGTTTACTAGGTGGTCAGGTTGGGCTGAAGCGGTTTGGGGTAGCAGCGCCGTGAGGGCCGTCGACCTCCAGCGGCGGCAAGCACAGGCCAGGCCGCCTGCGGCAGTGGCTAGGCGCCGGCTTTAGAACACCCAGATCAATCTTTAACATATCCTGACACTTGCATCGTGTTAGTTATACCATGTGCGACGATCACATATAATTTGGTGGGGCAATGCCACAGGCGAGGCCCCCAAACCGAGCAACCTTGAGCACCCGCAGAATGCGAGTTGACCGCCGGTCAGCGGCAAGAAAAGCCCTGCAGATCACCCTAAGGCATTGTGTTTGAAACATATCTGTGATGTGGGATCCTTCTGGAATTGCAGTACCTGATTGCAGCTTGATTCGGGGTGATCTCGGTCCCCGAATTGATCGCCGCCCACCGCCGCGCAGTGCACGGCATTCGCCGCCTGGCGCCTTCAAAAATGCAAACACAATTAAGCAAGAGCAGCCGTCTATTACTTGCACCATGTCCCAGACACTCTCAGGAGTCTGGAAATATATCAACAAATGGGGCTGCACCAAGTAAATTCTTGACCCCAAATGCATCGCCCGCCTGCCGCCGCACTCTGCGGTTGACCGCCGGCGGCAGCCAACAATGCCAGTTTTTGGCCTGCCCTACGTAGCGTAGCGAAGTGGGCGCAGGCCTATGCATTTCGAGCAGGGCGACTTTGGGCAGATTCCACGTGGCACCTGTTATAACACCCCTGTTTGTGGCCGTAAGCCGGTTCGGGGGTGGTTGCTTATCGCAAAGGAGCAGCAGAGAAAGTCGTGTATGCACTGTGGTCGTGGAACGGCGGTTCTCCTCGCGAGGGGCCTTTGGCGGGCTAGCGATGCGCAATAATTGTTCACACGTTGTATGCGAGTAGCGATAGCTGCTTGAAGTCGTCTCTGCGCGCGTATTCTGGGAGTGTGATCGCTCTGAATCAGCGGTGACGTGTAAGCTTCGCGCGACTGCTCCGAATTTCGGCGTGTGGGGCACAGCATGTTTGTAGTTGCTCGCCAGCGCGCATCGAAGCAGCGAGCAAGGCCCCTGAGTTCTGAACTCGGCGAGCTCGATTCCTAGTGCTCCTTCCAGGGTGCGCCCGCGCTTGCCCGCGCGGCAAAACGCGCTAGTATGGCATGCTCGTTCCAAATAGGCATCCCCAGGGCTGCCGTACTTGTTCTCCCCTGCGGTGCCGCTGCCTGCCGCCGCCTGCCGCCGTCTGCCGGCCCTCCCACTGCAGAGTGTTTTCGCTGCTCCGAATAAAGAACGAGGTTTAGCTAGTCTGCGACTTTTCCTGCCACTCTCCCCTTCCGTGCTTCAACATTTCATCCATTTGAAGGGCAGGCCCTTGCGCGCGACAGCCCGATCATTAGATTACCCCAATGCAACTTGTTGAGACTGCCATCGTGTTGCTGGCACTCTCAGGAGTCGGAATATATTATTTCCAGGCTGCACTGAGCAATTCTTGACCCCAAAATTGGCATCAGAAGTTGGAGAACTGGCCCTCCCTGGTGTGGTAGGGCACCTAGCACCCCTGGAGTCGGGCCCTATGATCACCCGGCCCCTGCGCTGATTTACTGCTTTCCGGCCGATCCCGCCCGGCAAAGTTGTTCATCAGGGTGTGGTAGAAACCTGGCGTGCCAGTTTGGGCAACCGAGGCGTGAGGGTTTCCTGTTCTACTGGTTCTCCGCTGTTCCTGTTCTCCTGGAGCTCCGTCTCCTCCTGTTTCAAGCGTGGAACCGAAGCGCGCCATCACACACTATCGCGCTTTTGCGCTTTATTGCGCTTTATCGCCAGCGAGTCATGCGTGATTGCATCGACCCAAACGTCCTCCTCGGGCGCCGCGCGCACGCGAGGAACAATTGGCCAAAAATTCTGCAACATGTGCACGCAGGGGAGCCCCGATCGGGACACCCTTCGCGCCGCCACACCCCCGGAAAACCTGACACTTTGTCGGGCCCCCCGCCGCCGAAAACTGGGGCTAATCTCGCGGCGAGGAGCGGAGCGAACCGGGCGCGGCGCGCAGCGGTTCGAAAACAACACATATCGAAGGACACCCCGGCAAAACCGGGAGCACGCGCAGCACGCCCGCGGGCCGCGCCGAGTTGCGCTTCGGTTCCCTGCCGCGCGCTCGTCACTAGCCATCTGGTGCCTCCTGCGAGTCTACTGCGGGCATCACAAAGCCGCAAGATCGCGTGCCGACCTCTCCCACCTCCCCGGCCCGATCTCCTCCACTTGCCGGCGCCCCATTGCGCCTCCGGCGTCCGTTGACTACCAGAGGCGCCGGGATGCTCCCAACGCGCCCTCCTTGCTGCTGTTGCTTTGCCTGGCTGCGCCGCCGGCCGCTCGTTGCCGCTGCAGCGTGCCCTGCCGGCAGTCTGCAACGTGTTGCGAGACTCGTTCTCGCGCCACACAGATGCAGGGAACACACACAGCAGGATATCCAACTGCAGGAGCTCCCACTGCAGCAGCAGAGCCCCCGCACACCTGCCTGCGCACGCGCACGCAGGCGGGGCACGGCGGAATACACGCGATGCGCCGTCTTCGTGCGTTGTGCAAAGCGGGGAGTTCCCGGGAGCAGGGTTGCGCAGGCGTACTCTGCACCTTGTCAACCTGGAATGATAGCACGGGCGGCGGGCTCCCCCTGGGCCAAGCGCAGCTCCCACTGAGGCCCAGAAGTGGACCTTCGCCTCCATCCTTCAGTTTTGAAGCTGCCCATCCTGCACCGCCTGGCTCAGAGTCGCGAAGCGGAGATCTGCCTAGACCTGCACGTCGTGCCGTTGATCCCTTTCTAGTGCTCAATTTCCAATGGTGTGCACCCAGCGCACCCTCCGCCTCTGCGAGGCGGCACGCGTCAGCAGGCAGCCGCGCCGCGCGCCCGTCGTGACCCACTCCCACACACATCCCACCGGTGTTATGAGACGCCATCTAACCGGTGTTGTTAAAAGCCACCCCGCCCTACGGATACGGTATAGCTGTGCCTAAGCAGCGGGGAACGGGCAGGGAGCGGAGTGCGCCGCTCGGGCACAACTCGCAGGTCGCTCGCAGGCGGCGGCGGCGGCGGCGATGGCGGCGACCGCCGCTACGCTCAGGCCCGGCCAACACAGGCCGACGCGCTTTGCGCTACGGCTCCTGCACACAACCTGCGTGCGATCCGGCAATGCCGGCAGTGCCGGTTACAGCGAGCTAAAGTTCAGCTGGGGGAGAGCAGGCCGGACCCATACTTGTCCGCTTCAATAGCTGTGTCGAAAAGGGTGTCCTCCGTCCATTATGTGATAATGAACTGGAAAGGCTCAGAAGCGCAGCAGGGCCCCAGCACGGGCCGGGCGGGCACCACCCGAACCCCTGGCGCGGGAGGCAACGGCGGCCGAATGCAGCCGTTTGGCGCCGGTCCCTCTGGCCAATTTGTAGTTCGATACCCATACAATACCCATACAACCCTCTGAAATTGGCGGGCGGGCGGGCGGGGCAGTGCAGGCGGCGCGCATAGCCCTGGCGCACCCCCGTGTCAGAGCGAGGTGGGTGGCCCGGCGTGCTGGGGCCGCTGGCCGGGATTTCCTCTGAGGGTTTTGTTGGGGGTGGGATGCTGGTTCTCTGAGCGCGGGGGCGCCGGCGGGGGACCGCCCAGCGAGCCTGGTTGGGGGCCCTAAATTGGTGGCCTTGCTGCAGACGCGCTGCCGGGCGGCGCCACGACTCAGGAATCCTGACAGGGGGTTGCTGGATGCCTGGAAGCCCCTGCCGACTCGCCGCTGCCGCCGCCCCTGCATGGCCGCCGCAGCACCATGCCCCCAAAGAACAAGGCACCGGCAAACCTCGCGGAGGCTCGGGAACGTCGCTGGCCTCAGCAGCAGGAGCAGCCAGAAGAGGATGCAGAGCCGGTCGCTGCAGCAGGCGCTGCGCCGCCGCCGCCGCCGGCGGAGGCAGGCCTGCCGCCGCACCCTGCAATGGCCCGCAAGCGGCTGCGCGACCGCCCGCAGCAGCAGCACGATGGGGAGCAGCGGCAGTGGGGCGGCATGGCAGGCGCGGTGCTGGGCGCGGTAGCCACGGCTCTGACGTCCCCGTTCAAGGCTGCGGCTGCGGCGGCAGCTGCCGTGCTGTCGCCCTCGCGCCCTCCCCGCCCCGTGCGGCGGCGGCTGGCTGACGACGGCACGCGCTCGGAGCAGCAGCCAGCTGTGGGCAGCGACGGCGAGCTGCGCGCCGGCATGGAGGTCGAGTCTGGCCAGCTCAGCGGCAGCAGTACAGAGGCGGAAGATGAGGGGCCGCGCCGCGTGCTTGTGGGCTCTCCGCCGGCCCCACCGGTGCAGCAGCAGGCGGCGGCGCGAGAGGAGCCTCCGCCTGCGCCACAGCAGCAGCAGGCACAGCAGCGGCGGCAGCAGGAGCAGCAGGAGCAGCAGGGGCGGCAGGGGCAGCAGGAGCAAGAGCATGCGCAGGAGCATGCGCAGGAGCAGCCACCGGGCGGCGGCTGGGTGCTGCGCAGCCGTGGTGTGGCTGCCACGCGGCAAGAAGGTGGGTGCCGCTGGCGGTGGTCGCTGTCGCCTCCACAGCGCAAGCCTGGGTGCGCTGTGACAGCCTGCTTGCAGGCGCTATCGCGTGCCGCCCTCCGTGTCGCCGACGGCCCCGCTGCCCACCCGCTGTCTTCCCCATGCAGACCTGGACCAGCAGCAACGCATGCTGCTGCAATTCACAGAGGGCTGGGACAAGGGTGAGCGCCGTTCTGTACGGCTGCACTGCCTGCACGGGCCTGCGAGCCGAGGGCGGCCGGCACTCGCTGCTGCGCACAGGTCCGGCCTGCCAACATCCCTCCGCCGTTCTGCCCCCGTTGCAGTCACGCCCAGCGCACCTGCCGGCGGCGACGACGATGGAGGCCAGCGTGGCGGTGGCGACGGCGCACAGGGGGAGGCAGCAGGCGCAGCAGCGGCGGCGGGGCGGCCGCTGCGCGCAGCAGCCGGGCGAGGCGGGGCCCGAGGGCCTGTGGGCCCGCACGCAGCAGGGGATCGACACAGCAATGGACCTGAAGACGGTCGCCAGCTGGCGGCAGCAGCGCTAGCAGCGCGGCGCTGGCAGTGCCATCAGCCGCACGGCCCCACGTGTTTTGCTGTGCTCCCGCTGCAGTGCTGTGTGCTCAGTCTTGCCCGCGACACCCCCCACCTTGCTCCTGTTCTGCGCTCCACCCGGCCAGAGGTGCCTGTTCTTGCGCTGTCGCCCCCTCCGCCTGGTGTGTCTGCCTGCCCGCCCCCGAGCTGGCAGCGCCTTTGCGTTCATCCAACATCTTTACACTGGCACACATGCAATGATAAAGGCCATCAGCCCGCCATGTCAGCGTCAGAGTCCCCAACCTGCAGCACCGCCGCTCTCGCCGTCGCTGCCAGCACTGCTGGGGCTGACGAAGCTGCTGGGGGCATAGCTCCTGTCCCTGCCGCGAGGGCTGCCTGCTGGGATCCCTTCAGGGCTGACCCCCTCCTCCTGACCCTCTGCCGCGGGGCCGGCGGCGGCACGGCCGCGCCCCGCCTTTGCCGCCGCCGCGCCGGCTCCTCTCGCCTGCCGGCCCCGGCCCCTGCCAGGGCCACGACCTCCACGCTGTCCGCCCCTGCCTGCTCCCCTGCCGCCCGCTGGAGGCCTGCCCCTGCCGTGCTGAGGCGCGGGCGCGGGGGCGCCAGCGGGGGCGGGCGGCGGCGGCGACACCCCGCCGCCACGACCACGTCCGCCCAGTTCAGGACCTTGCGGGCGCGCCTGCTTCGGCCTCGTGGATGCTGATCAGCGTTGTCTGAGCCGCTTCCCGCGCTCATGGCGCCCGGGATGGCACCGCGAGGTTCTCGCTGATCTCACGCAGTCGAGAACCGAGTGCGAAGAAGTGGGGACGTGGTGGAATCGAGTGCGAGGAGTCGAGGCCAAGGGGGGTGGGGGTGGGGGTGAGACTTGGTTCTGACCAGTGCCAGGTCGGACAGTCGCAGGTTCTGACGTCAAGTGTCGGCAGCGCTTGCGGGGTCACGCACACCTCCAGGAATGCCCGGACGGCGTGATCGTGAGCTTCAGTTCGGGTGAGGGTCGTGTGAGCTTCAGTTCGGCGAGCGGGATTGTGCTTGGAGAAGCGCTTGCGACCGTGCGGCGTTCCAATTGTGTTCTTGTGCAGCGATCACGAGCTGCGAGCCCAATGGGTGCAGCGTGCGTCGTCGTCGGGCGCCCAGATGCCAGTAATCTCTCCCTGCGCTTGCACCCGGGGGCGCTCCGGGGCGCTCCGGGCCTTAAAAGCGATTAACAGTTCCACCACGAGTCGAATGCAAGTATCCGATCGAAAAACCATGCAGAAATGAGGCCGTGCGGGGCCCTCATAAATGGGCCCCAGGCCAGCCTATCGGTTGCAACACTCAGATTCCAAGCCTGCTGGTGGTCTTTGCAGGCACATCCACACAACCAGCAGCCCTCCTAGCGCCGTCCCAGCGGCCATGGCCTCGCAGGATCAGGCTCAGGGCGCCCAGAAGCGCAAGCAGACGCACCCCTCGCGAGTGCTCAGCCCCTGGGCGCCGCAGCCAGCTGCCGAGGCTGCTCCCCAGGCTGGAGCGGCAGGGGCAGCGGCGGCGGCGGCAGGCGGCACACAGCCACGGTTGCCCGGCGCCGGCGCCGCTGACGGACACCGGCAGCAGCGGCAGCAGCAGCAGCGACAACAGCAGGAGAAAACCTGCTCGCACTGCGGCAGCAGCAGCACCAGAGTTTGGCGACGCCACCCCAGCAGCGGCGCGCGGCTGTGCGAGGCATGCCGGAAGCACATGGACTGCCATGGCGGGCAGATGCGGCCAGTCGGCGTGCACTGCCTGCAGTGTGGCAGCGACAGCCCAGGGACTCGCCGGGCTGCCGCCTGGCGGCAGCACCCTGCTACCGGTGCACAGTGGCTGTGCGACCCTTGCTTCTTCAAAGCGCGGCGGCAGGCGGAGGCGCGGCGCTGCCAGTGCTGTGGCAGAGACAGCCCCGGCGGCGGGCAGAATAACTGGCACCGCCACCCAGTCACTGGCGAGGAGTGGCTGTGCCACAAATGCTATCAGCGAGAACGCAGGAAGGCGAAGCGGGCGCGGCGGCAGGAGGAGGCTGAGCAGGCAGAAGAGGAGGAGGAGGAAGAAGAGGAGGAGGAACCTCGGCCAGCCATGAAGACGCTGCGCACTGGGAGGCAGCCAATGCTACCAGCTGCACCACCGGCTGCAAAGCACCCAATACAGTGCGCTGCTGGCAGCGCAGGCAAAGCTGCAGCAGCGGCAGCGACGGTCTCAGCGGCAGGGTTGGCTGTTGGCAGTTGGAGCGCACCGCAGCAGGCTGGCCGCCAGCAGCACCAAGATCGGGAGCGCGAGAAGCGGCAGCAGCGGCGGCAGCAGCAGCAGCAGCAGCAGCAGCGCCGCCAGCAGCCAGCAATCCAAAGCCAGCACAGGCAGGAGGTGCCAGCAGTGACAGAGGGGCAGTCGCCTCCATCGCTGCCGCTGCTGCGCCGGCAGCACCAGGCTGTGCTGGACGCGGCGCCGGTGGGTGCGGTGGCGGCGCTTGCAGGCCGGCTGGGTGTGCCTCCCTACGGCCTGGCCCAGCTGTTCCAGCCTGCTGAGCTGGCAGTGGCGCTGGATCAGGTGCAGGGCGCAGCGCGCACGGCGTCGGCGGAGGCAAATGGCGCGGAGGCAGTGGAGGTGGAGGAGCAGCAGCAGCACGCTCCAGGGCCGCTTCCCCAGCGCCAGCACCAGCAGCTGGAGGCACAGCAGGCGCAGCAGCAGCAGCCGCAGCAGGCGCAGCAGCAGCAGCGGGGGGCACCTGCTGCGCCTCCGCCGCTGCATCAGCAGCCTGCCCCCGCCCCCGCCGGCCAGCCACAGCAGCAAGACCTGTTTACTCAGCTGCTCGATGCAGCCAGCGCGCCCACCGCGGCTGCAGCTGGCCTGACGCCCGAGCTAGTCTGCGAGTTTGTGGCGCTGCTGCCCCGCCTGCTACCTGCAGAGCAGGCCGATAAGGTGTGCGTGTGGCAAGGCCTGCTCATGGGGGGCAGGGGGGCGTCGGGTTGCCGGAGGGGCCTGATCAGGCACAAATAGCAGCAAGTCATGGACGCCATGCCCAGTACCTCCTTTACATGTCATGCCTGCCCCCTCCTTCCCTCCTGCCCGCGTTTGCAGGACAGACAGCTGCGCCTGCTGCTGCAGCGCGGCCTGCTGGGCCCGGCGGCGCGACTGATGGCGGCGGCTTGGGGCCTGCACCACTTGGCGCACACACCAGGCGCTGCAGGCGGCACGCCGTGATGCACACTGGCAGTCGGGTTCTCGGTCTCCAGCTGCTGCGCCCGCATTGCACTTTGCCTTGCTCAACACACACAAGAGAAGCTTTCTATCTTGCCGCCTGCCGTCCTTTCTTCTCCCACCGCACAGCAACCCCTCATTGCCCGACTCGCATGCCCAATCAATTGCCAGCTTAAACTCGATGCAGCCCCTGTAAAGCCTGCACTGTGAGTATCTCTTGTCGGCTTGCAGGTGCCTCCTGGCATGGCAGAGACTAGTTGTGTTGCAGTCTTGCAGTCTTGCTGTGTTGACCTGCGCCATCAGTCTGTTGTGCCGTGCCGCTGCATGCCAACGCCAGCTGCCTTCAGCCGGAGGACCTCCATGCAAGCGGCTGTCAAGCGCCGCGCCCAGCGCGCCGTGCCCTCACTTGCGCAGCGCTTGCGGCAGCTTCTTCACCCGCAGCTCGCGCGTGCTGGCGCCGAACTTGAGCACGCTGCCGACCTTCAGCGGCTTTGCAGTCTTGGGCTTTATCCAAACGCCGTCCACGTTGGTGCCGTGGGCTGCAAGAGGGGATGGCGAGGCATGCAGGGGCACGTTGGGAGAAGGCAGTGGAGAGATGCAACGCCGAGGTGCCACGTTCGGCGGTGTTGTGCTTGATGTACCGCCCGCCACATTGGCGGTCAAGGTAGGGGCGGGGAGGGCATATAGGGGCCTTCAGCGAGAGCGTGGCAGGCGTGGAGGGGGCCTACTGGGGAACGCCTGGACCGCCAACCGCCGTGGCCGCACCAGAGCTGCCTGAGCCTGCACATTGGACCCTTTCCGCCCGCCCGCACCCACCCGAGCCCAGGTCCGTCACAAACAGCCCCCCGGCGCCGTTGGCGGTGAGCTGCGCGTGCGCGCGGGAGATGGAGAGGTGCTCCAGCAGCACGTCGCAGGAGGGGTGCCGCCCAAACGTCCCCTCCTGGCTCACGCGCTGCATCTCAAGCACCAGGTGGCCTGCACGGGGGGGTGCAGGGGGGGCAAAGGGGCCGTCAGTGCAGGCAGGTGAGCCTGAGGCTAGGGGTGCAGCTCGTGGTCGCATCGCCGCCACTTGCAGGTGGCCTGCAGGGGGGGTGGCAGGAGGGGAGCACAAGGGTCGTCGTGCGGGAGGCCCCAAGGCCCTCCGTTGCCGCCCCCTGGCTGACTGGCTGCATCAGTAACGCAGGGTGGCATGCGCATTATGAATGGGCTGCGAGCAGGGAGCAAGGCAGGCAGGCAGGCAACCGCCCAGGCAGCCCTCCCTACAGCACCCCTGCTCGTGCGCCCTCACTCACCCAGGTGCTGCCCCTCTCGCACAACCTCCAGCACCACTCCAGGGGTTGTCTCTACGTCCACCCGTTCCTCCTGCGGCGGCGGCTGCTGCTGCGCATGCTCCTGCAGCTGCTGCTGCGCCGCGGGCGGCGGCCCCTGCTCGTCGCGCCGCTGGCGGTCGCGGCTGCGGCTGCGCCGGCAGTCGCGGCTCCTGCTGCGCCGCCCGTCTCGGCTGCGGCTGCGCCGCCGGCGGTCGCGGCTGCGGCTCCTGCTGCGCCGCCGCTCGCGGCTCCTGCTGCGCTCCCCCCGCCGCCCCTCCTCCCCGTCTCTGGCACGCCCGTTGGCTGCTGGCGCCGCTGCTGGCGCCGCAGGTGGCGCAGCCGGCGGCGCAACCTTCTCAGATTTGCTGCCTGCAGGCGCCGAGGTGGCGCCGGCGGGCACAAACGTGACGCGCACCGCCCCTGCTGGCTCCTCTGCCGCGGGCTTGGCATCGGCGCCATGGAAGCCAGTGAACTGGTCTGCGTCACTCCTGTATGGATGAGGGGCGGCAGGGACAGGGAGCGAGGCGTAAGGACGGGATGGAGCTGGAGGGTGGGGGGAGACGGACAGACACACGTAAGCTGCAGTCGCCCTCATAGCCCCGCGTGCTTCTGCGCCACCCGCCTATCCATGGACCCCACCCGCCCCCTGCCTGCACGCCCCACCCTGCCAGCCGCTGCACCCACCGCTCTGCGATGCCGAGCTGCGCCTCCAGCGCGCACAGCGTGCGCCAGAACCCATCGTTGGGGGCCACCGCGCTGCGCCGCTCCCGCGCAAACTCCAGCGCTTTCTGGGCGCTCCACCTGGCAGGGGGGCAAGCGAGGGAGGGCGAATCGGCATGGCTTGCTGCTGGTGGCGCCTTGCGAGGACCTGCCGGCAGGCCCCTGCACGAGTGCATGCGCTGCCAGCTGCCAAGCGTGCCCGCCCGCCCACCCACCTGTTCTTGCGCATCAGCCACGCGATGCAGAGGGTGGCGGAGCGAGAGACGCCGGCGCCGCAGTGGACCAGCACGGCTGCGCAGCATGACAGGAGACGAGGGGAGCGACGCTGCCAGCGTGAGGGCACCGTGTGGCACCGCAGCGCGCCCTCCTCTGCACGCTGCTCCGCCCCCCAGCCTCGAACTCCTCTCCCTGCCGTGCAAACACGACAAGCCAGGGCATCCACGAGCGCATGTCTCTTCAACACAACCGCCGGCGCAGGCGCGCGTGGGTTTCGCCCCCCCTCCTCACCCTTCTTGGCGGCGCGGCACTCCTCGATGAAGTCGTACGCAGGCCGCAGGTGGGAGGAGATGTCTGCGCTGTCGACGTCTGCCAGCTCGATGGCCAAGCGGGAGTACCTGCAGAGGGCAGCGGGGGGCAGCACAGACCGCACACACTCAGCCCATGCTGCCTCCAAAACTGTAAGTAGATGCCATACAGCTGCACAACAGCTGCACGCCAGCTCGGCCTGTCCTGCTCCCAAAGCCAACCGTGCCTGGCTCGCAGGACATGCAGCTGTGCGGGCTGGCTCCCGGCGGACCGCGCATCATGTGCTGCAGACCCCAGAGACGGAATAACGAGCGAAGCAGGGGGGGGGGCACTCACTTGCCGGGCGGCAGCTTCAGGTTGCCTGGGTTGTTGTGGATTGTCACGACGGCCTGGAGCGGACGGTCGGAGGGAATCAGGGGTGAGTTGTTGCCCAGGGAGGGCGGCGGGGCAGCGGGGCAGCGCGGCTCGACAGCATGAGGGAGTGGAACAGGCAGCCGAACTCTTGGCAAGCTCTGCTCTCCTCTCCACACCCGCACGCGCGCGCACCTTGATGCCCAGCTCCGCGTGCCGCTCGATGGCCTCGGCATGCGACCAGTCCCCCAAGTAGAGGAACGTATCCAGCTGGGAGGGGTAGCTGCGCAGAAGGTGGGTGTGGGTGCAACACGGCGGATGGGTGGGCGTCGCAGGGTGGTGGTAATCAAGTCCTGGCAGCCAGCCGCGGCTGCACGCAACGTGGCAGCGGCTGCATGCTTGCCGGGCCACAAGGCGGGCCAACCACGGCCGTCAGCCGTGCACGTACGCATACACAAGTGGTGGGCATACACAAGTGGTGGCCCCTCTGCCTCACCGGCGCGTGGTGGCGGCGCTGGCGCGCTGCGAGGAGGTCACCAGGAAGGGATAGGCCTTCTGGAAGGCCTCCAGCCCCTCCCGAAAGTAGCTGACGCTCTTCGCGTGCCTGCAGGCGGGGCACAGGAGGGGACGGGAGCTCTCAGAGGCGCACGTGGCAGCAGGCGCCGACCAGCAGGCTTGCATCGCTGCAGCAGGCAAGGCCTGGACATCATAACTTCGTGCATCCCGCATCCCTTCGCTCCGGAGCCGCGCTGCAGCCGCGCTGCCGCGTGCCACATCCACCCACCCAGCCGCCTCACCCGTCCTTGGCGAGGAACGCCAGCACCGGGTGGTCCCGCTTCAGCCCAGCGTCTCCATACGCATACACGTCCTTGCCCCACCAGCAGTCCTGCCCCCACTTCACTTCGCACTCGTTCTTGGAGAAATCTGCGGAGGTGGGAGGGGGGGCGGAGGAAGGGGCGGCCAGCACGTCGCAGGCTGGCAGGAGCGGTGCAGCGGCAGCGCTGCCCCCACCGGCCCGGCGCGCGGCATTCGCCGTGCAGCGCACTCACCCAGCAGTGCGGCGCCGTTGGAGGGCACCCGGATGCAGTAGGCGCCTGCCACGTGGCCCCGGTCCCACTTCTTCTTGTCACCACGCACGTCGATCACGAGCGGGCGGGGGTCGGCGGCGCAGGCTGTGAACACGCGGAACAGCGCGTCCGCCGGCACCGCCTTGGCCTCCAGCATGGTCCCTGCAGCGCAAGGTGCCGGGAAACACACAACGAGCAACACCGACCGCGAGTTGGCGAGTACTGAGAGGCACCCCCCAGGGTTGTGAACGCAGAAGCAGCAGAGGAAGGCGGCGGGCGGCGGTGGCAGCGGTTGCCGGCGGCGGCAGTGGCGCGCTCGCCTGCCGCGCTGCGCGGTAGCCAGCAGTCTCGATTTTGCCTGAAGCGCTCGTGGCAGCGGTTGCAGCTTGCGCACTCACCGCTTGTGCGCAGGGGCTCCGAGCTCTCAACGGTGTCGAGGCGGCTGGCCACGCCGCGGCGATGAAACCAAGTGAGCACCTCCTGGCCCACACTGGAGCAAGCGTCACCGGTCCCGGTACGGAGCCAGCTGCGGGCGGCGTTGGGGCGCCAAACGCGGCCCGATGGTCACCCACGCTAGCTGGAAGAGAACCACAGCGCCAAGGCAGCGATGTGGGAGCAACGGGCAGCACAGGCAGTCGGTTCTCATCAGCGGCGGCGGCGGCGGAGCACAGCAGCGCTTTCCGTGCTGCCGCCCTCCCTGCTCTCTGCTTGCCCCTCCACAAACTGCACGTCTTGGCTGTTACACGGACGCGCCGCAGAGTGCAGACGCGGGATGGCGGCAGGCAGGCACGCCACCAAGGTGCACCGCTGCCGCTGCCGCACATCACGCCGCGCTACAGCACGGCGGCGTCGCGCACCGACTCGCGCAGGATGACTGCAACTGAGGTGGGTGGCACAGCACCCATCTCGCTGATGACCACGTTCACCACATCGGCAGGCGTGAGATCATACGCCAGGTTAAGCAGGTGCACCAGCCGCTGCGGATGCTGCTGCTGCTGGGCCGTGCCGCCGCTGCCGCCAGGCTTGCCGCCGGCCGCCTCACGCCAGCCCTCCATTGGCGGCACGTCTGGCCGGTCGGGCACCTGCAGCAGGGGAGAAGTTCAGTGATCACGACAGTTCGTCAACCTCCAACGCATACAAAGAAATGAAGGCACTGGCGTGTGTGCTGCCTCCAGCGCCTCCGCCGTGCGTTGCGCCGCTCGCGTTGTGGCGCTGCCTGCCCCACCAACAGCGCGCTGCCACCGTGTCGCGGCAGTGACGCGCACCGTGGCCAGCAGCGAGGGGTCCAGCAGCTCGTTGTGCGTGATGGCGTCCAGCTGCACTCTCTCGTGAAACTTGTACGTCTCGCAGCACACCAACACTGCAGGGCGGGGGGGGGGGGGGGGGGGGGGGACAGTGGAACCCAATCATAAGGGGGGGGCACTGCAAGCAGCGAGCTGGTCAAAGCTCAGGAGAGCAGCCCAGCAGCGCTGCAACATGTTCAGCCCTGACAAGCCACCAACACGGACAACCACCACAAGGCACCAGCCCTCCAAACGCAGCCCACCCCCACCTGGCACTCGGTGCGCCGCCGCCATGGTTGCCACCGCTGCAGTGCCAACCCGGGACAGCACTGTGCCGTTGGACAGCACCGAGGCGGCGCCCAGGAAGACCTGCGGGTGTGTGGGCGGGAAGGAGGGGGTGCGGGAGCGATGGCAAGCGAGGAACACCCCATGCTGCAGGGGTCGGCGTGCAGGTGCCCCACACAGGCAGGCCGAATGGCACACACGCATGCGGGATGGCTTGGGCAGCAGCAGGCTCAAGCAAGGCGCCAGTGGCAGCGGCAGCGCCAGCGCCAGCGGCGGCGCACCGCCAGCAGCGCCACCGCCAGCGGCGGCGTCGCATGCACAGCTCACCTTGTCCACCTGGCTGATCTCATACGACAGCCCGTTGAGGTGGCAGTACTCGCAGGTCAGGCCGCCCGCCAGCAGCGCGGTCAGCATGCGCCGTCCCTCAAACAGCGGCCGCGAGTCGACGACCACCACGTCAAACCGCTTGCCCGCCTGCACAGAGGGGTGGGTGGGGTGGGGGGCTGAATGAGGCTGGGATACACGAGAAAAGTGGGCATGGCACTGCTAGCCTGCATGCGTAGCGCAGCATCCGGGCCCGGCCCGGCCCTGACCGGCACGGCGTCCAAGCTGCCTTTCCCCCCACTGCCCATCCCTGCCAGCGCACGTTGTGTGCGGCCAGCAGCGTGGCCGCCACCACCGAGGAGTAGGCGTACGTCAGGATGGTGTCGCCGTCCTGGGGCAGCAGGGGGGGAGGGGGGGAGGCGGGGCACGATTTGACGTGGGTGGGAAGCGCCAGCGACCCACCTGGCACCACCGCCACCTGCCTCGCAACCTCTGCGGGCGCGGCCCTCGTCCTGCCGCCTGCAGGCCGCGAGCCGCACCTGTATCTTGTCGATCGCGTGCTTGACCAGCATGCGGTCCGCGAACCGCACTTTCTGCTCAAGGTAGTCCTGGATGCGCTCAATCAGCAGGTCCTTGGCCTGCGGAGGAGGAGGCACGCGCATGCGAAAGCTTCTGTCGGGTGCCTGCTCGCCCAGTTCAACCCCACCCCCTGTCGGCCCCGACGCCGCCTGCCACGCACCGCCTGCTCGCTGGGCGGCGGCTGCAGCTTCATCTTCTCCAGCACCGACTTGAAGCACTTGATTGCGTTGCCCATGGAGATGGAGAGGGGGCGGCAGGCCACCTGCAGCAGGCGGGGCGGGACACAGGGCGGCGGCGTTCATGCAGGCAGTTCGGCCGCCGCGCCGCCGCCGCCGCCGCCGCCGCAGCAGCAGCAGCAGCGCCGCATGCCGGATTGCGGCGGCAGCGGCGAGGCCCGCCCGCCCTCCCCACCCACCAGGAAGTTGATGATGTTGTTGAGGGCGGGAGAGAACTCCTTGGCAAACTCACGCCCCGGCGGCGCCTTAAACTCCTGCAGCCAGGCAGGCAGGTAGGACCGAGCAGGCGTGACAGGGGACGGAGCAACGGAGCAGCAGCGTTGGCGGTGGTGCAGGCGTGCCGGGCAGTGGGACGGGCCGTGGATGCAAGCACGGAGGGGCGGCGCAGGCGGTCGCACATCCGCGGTGGCGCGTCGAGGTGCGACAGGCGCTCGCAGGACCTGCCCACCACACCCACTCCCTGCCCGAAAGCCACGCACCTGTATGCACTGCACAAAAGTCTGCAGCATGGCGATGCAGCGCGCGTTGCCGCCGCGCAGGCTGCCGTCTGCGTAGCGCAGACCAAGCTTGACGGCAGACAGGGGCACTGCAGGGGCAAGGAAGACGCGGCAGCACACTTGATGTACAAAAACATAACACAGGGAGCAGACAGCGTGAGGCTGCCGTTAGCGTAGCGCAACCGTAGCGTAGCGCACCCGTAAAATCATGCAACAGGGAACGTGAGGGTAGCCGGGCCGAGGACAAGCCACGCAGCTGCCATGCAAATGCACACTGCAATGCCTGGTTTCCACCACTGCCCTACTGTCAGGCTCAGCAGGCCCACGCACCGGGTGGCCCCTTCTGCGCTGCCACGCTCTGCAGCGTGACGCCCCGCGGCGCCGGCAGGTGCGCAAACATGGCGGTCAGCTTGGCAGGCGGGGGCCCCGCCTCCGCCTTCTGCATCGCCGGCCCGCCCTTTGCTGCCGGGGCGCCGGGCTTGCCGCCGCGCGCGCTGGCGTCGCCGCCTGCCGCTCCCTTTGCTGCCTCCTTGACGTCGCTGCTCTGCCGCCCCTGCCGCACAAGGTTGCTGCCGCTGCCCTGCTTCTGCAGCTGCTTGCCGCTGGGGGTGGCGGCGCTGCCCTGGCCGCCCTGGCCGCCGCCGCCGCCGCCAGCCTTGGCCGCAGCCTTGGCCGCGCGCTGCGCCTCCTGAAGCGCTCTCCGCTCCGCCTTGCTCATCTCCTTCAGAGGCTTCTTGGCTTCTCCCGGGGGCCCGCCGCCGCCGCCGCCTGCCGCCGCCGCCGCCGCCGCCGCTGCTGCCTTGCTCGCCGTCGCCGCTGCCTGCTTGGGCTTGGCAGGCGTGGGCTTGCCGCCGGTGCCTGCGGGGGACGGCGCCCCCTCTGGGATGGCTGGCTGCATGACGCGGGGTGAATCTGCGGACGCCGCCTCTGCAAACTGCCCCCCCAGGTCTGCGGGGGCAGAGGTGCCCACAGGCGTCAGCGGCAACGCGCGGCCCTGCGGAGACATCACCGCATGCGCCTTGGTGGGTGTGCGGTCTGCACGGGGGGGCAGGTGTGTGCGTGGGGGGGTGGGGGGGGTACGATGGAGCCTGTTAATACAAGCGTGGCTTGTGCATGGCCTTGCTGCTGCTACCCCCCGGTGAACTGCGGCACGTCGTTGCGCCCGGTACTTCCTCGGACCTGACCCCCCCCTCCCATCCAGACCTCCTATATCCATCCCCGCCCTGGCCGGCTCTACGCAGCGCTTGGGCACCACCCCCAGCCCGGCCATCACTTGCGTGTGAACGAGCAACAGCGGCCGCCCGCACCCGGCCACCCATCCACCCATCATCCATCGGCCCACCTTTGGCAAACGAGTCTGGGTCAAGCCCCGCCGGCCCCATAACGTCTGTGCGGATGGGAGGCAGCGGCCCCGACCCAAGCCCATCGTCTTGCCGAGGGTAGGGCCCAGAGGTGACGCTGCCGGGGGTGGCTGCGCCGCCCCGCACGTGCACGCTGGGCGTCGCCTCGCCGCCGCGGCTCTGGCCCTGGACGACAGCACGTGTAGGGGGAGGGAGGTGGGGTGAGGGACACCTGCCATGCATCCCCATCTGTCACAGACGACCGTACAGGTGCAGTAACAGCAGCTGCACAGCCCCGCCGACAGCACACCAACACGCCGGCGCGCACCGCAAAGGCTGGAGGGATGATGACGGGGCTGGGGGAGCCGGTGACTGTGCCGACCGCTGCAGCGGCATCCGCCAGGCTGGTTTCCCGGGGCGAGGGTGTGGCACCCTCCACCCGGAAGCCAACCACCTTGACGGGCGGCGACTTGGAATCGGGCTGCTTCTTCTGCATCGCTGCTGCTGCTCCTGCTGCTCACGTCGCCGCCAGCTGGCCACGCCCACGGGGGCTGGTCTGCGACAGGGCCTTAGGGGCGGGCGGGCAAGGTGAGCGGGAGCGGCAGCGGCAGAGTGGCGGCGGGTCGCAGGCGGCGGCAGCCTGACACGCGCTGGCAGCTGCACAACGGCGGCGATTGCATGGCAAGCCAACACATACGCCCTGAGGACCCCGGCAAGCAGCAGACAGGGCTACAGGCCGCGGCGCAGGCGGCGAGCGAGGGGCTGGCTGGCGGAATTGGCGCCTTGCAGCGCTGCTACAACGCTGACAGGCACCTGATATTGTGCACTACGGCAGAGAGCCGGAAGCGCGACTCCAGCGCTTGCAGGCGGTGATGCCAGTGAAGCGGAGTGCACTGGCTGCCTGGTGCGCTGTGGCTCGGGCAGGGACACCGTCGCTCACACCGATTACCTGCATGACCAGAGGTTCCAGCGCTCGAACGCTCTGTGCTGTGAGCATTTCAGCACGCCCGCAATTTTCAGCCTAAATGGCTTGCTGTCGCAATCACAGACTCCGCTCAGCTGCCCGGTTGCTGTGAGAAGCACGCCGCAACCTGCGGCAGCCGAATAAACGCTGGTCTCGCAATCGCCCTCCCAGTGCTTCCTGCAGCCTGACAAGCGCTGCCTGAACGCTCTGCAACGCCACACGACATTGTGGTCGCGATGGCCAGCCGGATTCACCGGGTGCTCGCCATCCTGGGCGGCGCCACCCCAGAAGACGCGCTTGGGAGCGAGCAGGCTGGCTCCGGGCCGCTGGGGCAGCTTGCAGATGCCCCAGGGGAGGCGCTGGAGGTGCGGGCGGGGCTCCTGGGGTGGAAATGCACCAGTCTGGCGGAGCAAGGGGTCTCGAGCGCTGCCGGCGTTCCCGCAGGCGGCGCTCGATCTTGCCCTGCGCATGATTCAATCGCGTGCTCCATGTCTCGCAGCTGCACGTGGTGCGTGACCCCAAGTCGTTGGCAGACGTTCTGGCGGAGGTGCAGCGCTGGCGGCCCACCCTGCTGTATGTTGGCGGCGGCGTGCAGGCGGGAGGCGCCGACGGCGACCTGTCGACGCAAGTGCTGCAGCCGCCAACCTTCCTGCCGGCGGGCAATGGTGCGCGGCAGCGATGTGCCAGCAGAGGGCCATGCGTGGTGTGTGTCCGTTACGTCCGGCGCCCAAGGTGCACCTCACCCCCCGCCTCCAATCCCCCTCGTTCCCTCTTCCCGCCCCCTTGCAGCCGACGCTGCCGACCGCTTTGTGGCTGCTCTGAAGAAGCAGCCCCTGGAAGCTGTCTTCTTCGACTTTCCTGGCAGCGCAGCACTGGCAGAGCGCCTGCTGGCTTCCCGCAACGGCGGCGGAGCAGCAGCAGCAGCAGCGGCGGCAGCAGCAGCAGACGAAGGCAGCAGCAAGAGCAGCGGCGCGGCGCAAGCGATTGCCTGGCAGGGGGACGGTGCTGCGCCTGTGCTGCCTGCCTGGGCCTTCGCCCATGCGTTCTTCGGACTGCTGCGTGTGTCGGGCGTCACTGTGTCAGAGGTAGGCGTGGACGAGGAATTCCAGGAGGTGGTGCAGGGCACGAGAAGGCTTTAGAGAAGGTTGCAGCGGCCTGGCGTTCTCGCGCCCCCCCCCCCCCCCACCCACCCACCCACCCACCACCACCCCACCCCCACCCCGCCATCAGGCCTATGCCATCGCCAGCCGCGCAGCGCGCATGCACGGCCCCGCAGCGCCGGCCAGCCCCGTCAGCAACGACGGCACGCCGCCGCCAGCGCCGTCGGAGCCCCTGCCGCTGCCGGCGCTGCTGCCCACCGGCCCGCCGCCAGAGCTGCCCGCCTGCGCTAGCATCGCGCCTCTGGCTCTTGAAGGCGTCGACCTGTCGGCCGGCGTGGCGGCTGCGTTTCCGGGGTGGCGGGACGTGCGGCTGCTGGCCCCCAATGCCGAGCTGCGGCTGCTGCTGGCGGGGGTCTCGCAGGTGGTCAACACGGAGAGCCTGAGGTGAGGGGGAGCAGGGGGGAGGGGGGGTCGGCGAACGTATCACACCTCGCGTCGCCGCCGCCGGCAGTGCACAGGGATTTGAGTTCAGCTATGCAGATGCAGACGAGGAGCCTCACATCTTGCATGTGCCTGTCCCCTCTGCGACGTCCCACCACGCCTCCCCGCCCTTTGCAGGTTATTCGGAGAGGCGCTGCGGGGCCTGCTGGCCGCCGAGGTGCGCTGCCTGCAGGTGGCCGCCGTCACACCGCTGGAGCGGCCGCCGCCGCACCTGGCCCAGGGGGCGGGCGCGGCGCGCTGCCAAGTCACCACTGCCAGCAGCGCGCTGTGCATGGTGACGCTGGGCGGGCCGACCGACCTCCTGGAAAACAAGGTGGGGGGATGCACACAGGCAGGCGCCTGCTCCTGCCGTGGGCAGGCCGGCGCTGTCACCTGCGTCCTGCCGATGCCTGCCGCTCTCTGCGCCTCCCACAACAACGCCGCTGTGTGCACAGTATCCCAACCCCCCCTCCCCGCTTCTTGGCATCCCCCCCCCCCCCCCGGGCAGGAGCTGGTCTGCCACGCCCTGCGCCAGGCAATGACGGCCGACGCGCACACGCTGCAGCTGCGGGCGCCGCCGCCGGGCGTGGCGCCGCCGCCGGTGCACGCCTCCCCCGCGGTGGCCAGCGGAGCGCCCGTGGTGGAGGTGCTGGCGGCCGCCTCCGTGTGGTGTGTGCAGCTGCTCAAGGAGCTGGCTGCGGTGAGCAAAGGCAGTGCAGTAGAGCGCTTGCTTCCGTGATCATCCTCCTGGGTTCATCAGGGGGGTTGGTGTGCATCATCCATTGGTTGGTTGACGCAGCTGCTTGGGGGGCAGGCAGCAAGGGAGAGGACGCACGCTCGGGCGCAGGCTCTGACGGTGGGGGCGGTCGGCGAGCCACCTGCTGTGAACCAGTGCTGCAGCGTCGGCGCCCTGGCCTCTCAGCCCCCTCCCACCTGCCGCACCCTCCCCACAGTCTGCCAGCTACCGAGGGCTGGTGCAGCTGGGCGTGGCCGCGGTCAGCACCACCCCCGTGGCGGCGTTTGGGCCTGCCGACGCGCTGCGCTTTACGCACGTGGCAACCAATGGGCAGCCTGACAAGGCGCAGCCCACGGCAAGGAAGGAGCCCACTCCAGAGGAAGCAGCAGCGCCGGCGGCTGCGGTGGGAGCTGGCAGCGGCGCCGACGAAGAGGCAGCGGCGGCGCCGGCGGTGGTGCAGCAGTTGGTCCAGCTAATGAACGGCAGCAGCAGCGATGCTCTGGCAGCAGCAGCAGCAGCAGTGGCGGCGGGCGGCAGCCCTGGCGTCTCGCTGCCGGCAAGCGGCGCGACCGGCAGTGTGGCGGCGGCAGGGCGCAGCGCCACCCCAGAGCCTGCCCCCGCTGTCGCACAGCAGCTCCTGCAGCAGCAGCAGCTCATCATGCGGCAGCAGGCCGCGTCCGGAGGGCCCTTGCCCTGGAAGTGAGCGGGAGCCGGGGGGCCGGCCAGCGCGCGTGCTGCGCTGGCGCGGCTCGCCTCGCGCTGCCTGTGCCGCCGGCCTGTGCCAGCCTCTTCCTTTGGTGCGCGCCAGCTCACAGGCTCACAGCGTGGGGCCCCTGGTACCCGTCCACTCTGCCTGCAGGAGCGCTCGCCCGCTGCTGGCTGCCTGCAGCGAGGAGCACTTCTTGTCGGACCTGATTGCCTTCCTGACCGACCGGCAGGTGGGTGGGTGTCGCGTGGTCCAGGGTGCCCCCTGCTTGCCGGCGGTGGATCACGCCGAGCCTGGATGCGGGAGCGTGCTTTGCGCCAGGCAGGCGCAGCGTGCTGAGCCAGGGCGCGTGCTCCCTCCCTGCAGGGCCGTCAAATCGACCCGCGCACCTTCCCAGAGGCTATTCTGAACGGCTCAAAGCTGGATCTGTTCCACCTCTACAAGTGAGAGAGGTCCTGCAGGGCTGCAAATGTAGTACGTGCGCAGCGTGTACATGCGCAGCATGGGGCAGGCGGGCGGGCTGCACAGGCTGGGCAGGGGGGAGCGGGCGCAAGCGGCGTGTCTAAAGGGCTGGCAGACTGCACGTCTGAGCCGGTGTTTGCCGGCTCGCCGCGTGGCAATATCCGGCGGGGCGTGGGTGAGCCCCCGTTGACGATGCACGCCGGCCCCGCCCTCCCTGCGCGACTGCCAGGGAAGTGACAAGCCGCGGGGGCTACAGCGTGGGCAACGGCATCAACTGGAAGGGCCAGGTGGGGATCTGTCCTTGGAGGGGCGGGAAGGCTCGCCTGCGTGCGCGCCCCGCTTGGCGTGGCAGCACCGCGCACGAGCTCTGCTCGCTGCCCGCTCTCCGCCCCAGCCAGCATGCGTTGCTGTAGCGGCGTGCCGGCGTGTCCCGTCAGCCTGCCATGCCCACCTGCTCGCCACTGCCCCTGCCCAACATCCGACCGCGCGCCGCCGCAGGTCTTCCCCCGCATGCGCAACTACACAGCAAACCACAAGATGACGGGTGGGGAGCGGGGTTGAAGGGGGGGGAGGGGAGGGCCGGCACGAGGGGCTTGGCAGCGGCGCCACGTGGGGTTGGCGCGAGACGGAGGCAGCGCTGTTTCCGTGCGCCGACTACTGCCGGGGCTGCGCGCGCGCCCCCCCCCCCCCACCCCCCCGCACGCACGCACGCACGCACGCACGCACGCACGCACGCACGCACGCACGCACGCACGCACGCACGCACGCACCGACACTCCCTTGAACCCACGTTCACATGCTTCCAGGCGTGGGCAACGCGCTCAAGCGGCACTACCAGGTGTTCCTGCAGGAGTACGAGCAGGTGATTGATTGAAATGAAGCAAAGGAAATGACGTGCAGCAAAGACCGTGCTTGACAACAAGCAAAGGCAGTTTGCAGGGGTGGCCGCATGGGGGGGGGGGGGGGGGGGGGGGCGGCGTGCGGCGTCCGCATGCGTGCAGCTTGCAGCGGCGGCCGCGTGCCAAGCTCCCTATCGATCTTGCTGGACCGGTTTCCCACACCGCCCTGCCACGCTCCTCTGGCAGCCCTTAGTCCCTTGTGCACTGGCGGCCGCCCCCTCCCCCTTCCTGCTTTCCTCCTAATGTTCCCCCAGCTCATCACCTGCCGCCGCGCGCTCGTTCCCTCCCCCCTCTTGTCTGCAGGCTCACCCGGAGGACCTCACCGGCGACCGCTGCGCGCTGTGTGGCCGCGGCGACGACGCCGGGGGCGACTGGGTGTCGTGCGACGCCTGCGACAGCTGGGTGCACTTCTCCTGCGACGTGCGCCACACCCGGGGTGAGTGACGGCGGTCGGCTGCGGCACCGCGCCGGCTACACGCACCCTCCCCAGAGTGTGTCGCTGCCCGTGCATGCCTCCTGTCTCATGCCGCCTGTGCCACTCACGAGGTCAGCGTAGTGCTGTTGGGCGTCCCAAAGGGCCGGCCCTGCATCTGCCTCGTTGCCTCTGAGCGCGGGCATGCTTCTGCTGGAGAGCGTGCATCTTGCGACACCTGGGGAAGTGCTGGCACGCCGCCGCCGCCGCTGCTGCTGCTGCTGCTGCTCCAGAAGACGGTGGTTGTGCCGCTGCTTCCACACTGCCTGCCCACCACCCCACCCTGGCTGCCCTCTGCTCCCCCACCTGCAGGCTCGTTCAAGGACTATGCAAAGGGCCGCGGGCGCGCCTACCATTGCCCCTCCTGCTCAGAAGTGAAACGGCACCGCATCCAGCAGACTGACGCGCAGCAGCAGCAGCAGGCGGCGGTGCTGCAGGCGGCGCTGCTGCAGGTGGCGGGCAACCAGGCGGAGATGGCGGCAGGCGCACCAGCGCCGGTGGAGCTGTGAGGAGCCTCTGCAGAGGGGGAGGCCGGACCCCTCTGCAGCTGCTGTGTTAATGCATGTAACAATGATCAACATGTAGGGGACGGGGCGCACACATTTTTTTTTGTGCAGGCATGGCAAAGTCGAGGCGGGCGCATGTGCTTGCTTGGAAAGGACACGCGCAGGCATGCGCGGCGGGCATGGAAGGTGCCTGGCAGGGCGAGGGGTGCAAACTATGTCGGAAGGGCTGGGCTGTGGGGGGGGAAAAGCTATCAACAGTGAAAGGAACAAGCAAAATGCCACCAGGCGTGATATCTGTGCTACTTGTGAGCAGAGCACATGGATGGGGCGTGGCATTGGGAGCTTGCCAGCACTCTGAAGCGCCGCTGTGGCAGCAGAGGCGCCGGCCCCTCAAGGTGCGGCGGCAGGTGGGGCAGGCACACCGCGGCGCAGCTCCCACGCCGCCGCCATCAGCTGCGCCGCTGGGCCCAGCATGCCACGCTGCAGCAGCAGGCGCAGCTGGCGCTCCTGCAGCGGCAGGCAGTGGAGCGGCAGCAGGATGGCCGTGCAGGCGTGAAATCTAAAGGAGTGCGACATGCTGTGCACTCGCCGTGGCTGCCACCCCAACTGTTGGCGCCAGCCCCAAGGGCACACCTCCTGCCTGCACCTTGGCAGGCGGACTCACCTTGTCGGCCTGCTCTGCAGGCGGCAGCCGTGGCAGCAGCGCCACAAACTTGCACAACAGCTCAGCGCTGAGTTCAGCAGCAGCAGCAGCGGGCGTGGCTGCGACGTCCAGCAGCAGCGTGAACAGGTCCTGCTGCGCTGGCTGGCCGGCAGGGGCAGGCTGCTTCTGCCTTTGCTGCTGCGGCAGCGGCTGCGGCGCTTGTGCCTGCACCTGCTGTGCCTGCTGCACCTGCTGCGCCTGCGCTTCCTCCTCCTCCTCTTCCGCCTCTGCCACCTTGTGAGCCGCGCGCACTGCCCCCTGCGCCTGATCCAGCGCCACTGCCAGCTCAGCAGGCTGGAACAGCTGGGCCAGGCCGTGGGGTGGCACACCCAGCTGGCCTGCAAGCGCCGCCACCGCACCCGCCGGCGCCGCGTCCAGCACAGCCTGGTGCTGCTGCAGCGGCAGCAGAGGGGGCTGGGATGCCTGCTCGTCATCTGCTGGTGGCTTCCCCTGCTCACGTTGGCGCCGGACTGCAGGCCGCTGGCATCGCTGCTGCTGCTGCGGCTGCTGCTGCTGCTTCTGCTGCTGCTGCGGCGGCGGCGGCGGCGGCGGCGAAGGCTGCTGCTGCGGCGGCGGCAGCTGCGGCGGCGCAGCAGGTGCCCCCGGCTGCTGCTGCTGCTGCTGCTGCTGCTGCTGCCGCCGCCGCCGCTGCTGTGCCTCCCGCTGCGGCTGCTGGCACTGGGAAGGCGGCCCTGGAGCGTGCTGCTGCTGCTGCTCCTCTGCCTCGGCTTCGTTTGCCTCCGCCGACGCCGCGTGCGCTGCACCCTGCAACTGATCCAGCGCCACTGCCAGCTCAGCAGGCTGGAACACCTGGGCCAGGCCGTGGGGAGGCACACCCAGCTGGCCTGCAAGCGCCGCCACCGCACCCGCCGGCGCCGCGTCCAGCACAGCCTGGTGCTGCTGCTGATGCAGCAGCGGCAGCGATGGAGGCGACTGGCCCTCTGTCACTGTTGGCATTTCCTGCCTGCGCTGGCTTTTGATTGCTGGCTGCTGGCGGCGCTGCTGCTGCTGCTGCTGCTGCTGACGCCGCTGCTGCCGCTTCTCGCGCTCCCGCTCTTGGTGTTGCTGGCGGCCAGCCTGCTGCGGTGCGCTCCAACTGCCAACAGCCAGCCCGGCCGCTGAGACCGTCGCTGCCGCCGCTGCTGCAGCTTTGCCTGCGCTGCCAGCAGCGCGCTGTATTGGGTGCTTTGCAGCCGGCGGTGCAGCGGGCAGCGTTGGCTGCCTCCCAGTGCGCTGGCGCTGCTTCTTCATGGCTGGCCGAGGTGCCTCCTCCGCTTCTTCCTCCTCCTCCTCTGCTGCCTTCTCAGCCTCCTGCCGCCGCTTTGCCTGCCAGCGTTCTCGCTGGTAGCAGCTGTGGCACAGCCACTTCTCGCCTGTGAGTGGGTGGCGGTGCCAGTTTGGATTGCTGGTGCCGGCGCCGCACTGCAGGCAGCGCCGCGCCTCCGCCTGCCGCTGCGCCTCGAAGAAGCAAGGATCGCACAGCCACTGGTCGCCGGTAGCAGGGTGCGGCCGCCAGGTGGCACCCGGGCCAGTCCCTCGGCTGTTGCTGCCGCACTGCAGGCAGTGCACGCCGACTGGCCGCATCTGCCCGCCGTGCCTGCCGATGTAGTATCGGCATGCCTGGCACAGCCGCGCGCCACTGGTGGGGTGGCGTCGCCACATACTGGTGCTTCTGGTGCCGCAGTGCGAGCAGGTTTTCTCCTCCTCCTCCTGCTGCTGCTGCTGCCGCTGCTCAGCGGTGCCCGCGCCGAGCGTCTGCGGCTGTGTGCCGCCTGCCGCCGTGGCAGCTGCCGCCACACCCGCCGCTCCTGCCTCGGGAGCAGCCTCGGCAGCTGGCTGCGGCGCCCAGGGGGTCTGCACTCGCGAGGGGTGCGCCTGCTTGCGCTTCTGGACGCCCTGGGCCTGCTCCTGCGAGGCCATTGCTGCTGGGACGGCGCTGGGAGGGCTGCTGGTTGTGTGGATGGGCCTGCCAACAACATTTCCAGCAGGCTTGGAAGGGCTGCGAGGTGTGTTGGAGGCCACAGGACAGCACTCGATCAACCGCCTTCGTTCCCAACGCATGCAGGCTAGTGGTCTCTCTACTCTCTGCTTCGACTGTGCCCTGAACACCGGGGCTAGAGGTTCGTGCGACCGTGACATGGCAGGCAGTGCGCGGCAGGCCTTGCGAGGCTGTCGCCGTAGGCGGCAACAACGGCACGGCCAGGCGGTGTGTGCAGTTCGCCGCTGCCCCTCCTGTCACGCTGCGTCGGCACTCAAGACTGCAAAGCTGTGCGATTAATCATCGTGGTGGGGATGATCGATGCCGCGCTGTGCAGCGCGTGTAGCAGCAAGGTTAACAACATGACAGCTGCGGAAGCCTGCCCCTCGGAGGGGACTACGCATCTCTAGATGGTCGGAGCAAGCAGACAGGGGCAAGCCAACGCAGGTCGGGCAGAAAAAGCTGTGTGTGCGTGTGTGGGATCGTTGTGGTCAAAACATACGTCAGATCCAGAGTACGGGTGCCGTGCTGGGTGATGTGCTGCTTGAGGAAATGTAAGTATGGATAAACGGCTTCCAGCAGACGACCGGCCGCATGCAGGGAGCAGCAGGCGAGCCGGATGTGCCCGCTGGCCTCCCTCAGGGCGCGCCGCCTGCAGGCGACAGCGCGGGCACACCGCGGCGCAGCTCCCACGCCGCCGCCATCAGTCGCGCCGCCGGGCCCAGCATGCCGCGCTGCAGCAGCAGGCGCAGCTGTCTCTCCTGTAAACGCAGGCAGGAGGGAAGGAGGGGGCAAGCATGACATGTAAAGGAGGTACTGGGCATGGCGTCCATGTCTTGCTGCTATTCGTGCCTGACCAGGCCGCCCTGGCAACCCGACGCCCCCCTGTCCCGCCCCATGAGCAGGCCTGGCCACGCGCTCACCTTATCGGCCTGCTCTGCAGGTGGCAGGCGGGGCAGCAGCGCCACAAACTCGCAGACTAGCTCGGGCGTCAGGCCAGCTGCAGCCGCGGTGGGCGCGCTGGCTGCATCGAGCAGCTGAGTAAACAGGTCTTGCTGCTGTGGTTGGCCGGCGGGGGCGAGGGCAGGCTGCTGATGCAGTGGCGGCGGCGGCGGCGGCGGCTGCTGCCGCCGCCGCCGCTGCTGTGCCTCCGGCTGCGGCTGCTGGCGCTGGGGAGGCGGCCCTAGAGCGCGCTGCTGCTCCTCCGCCTCTGCCTCGGCTTCGTTTGCCTCCGCTGATGCCGCGTGCGGTGCCACCTGCACCTGATCCAGCGCCACCGCCAGCTCAGCAGGCTGGAACACCTGGGCCAGGCCGTGGGGAGGCACACCCAGCTGGCCAGCAAGCGCCGCCACCGCACCCGCCGGCGCCGCGGCCAGCACAGCCTGGTGCTGCCGTCGCTGCAGCGGCAGCAATGGAGGCGACTGGCCCTCTGCCACTGCTGGCACCTCCTGCCTGCGCTGGCTTTGGATTGCTGGCTGCTGGCGGCGCTGCTGCTGCTGCTGCTGCTGCCGCCGCTTTTCGCGTTCCCGCTCTTGGTGCTGCTGGCGGCCAGCCTGCTGCGGTGAACTCGAACTGCCAACAGCCAACCCTGCCGCTGAGACCGTCGCTGCCGCCGCTGCTGCAGCTTTGCCTGCGCTGCCAGCAGCGCGCTGTATTGGGTGCTTTTGCAGCCGGCGGTGCAGCTGGCAGCGTTGGCTGCCGCTCAGCACGCTGTCGCTGCTTCTTCATGGCTGGCCGAGGTGCCTCCTCCTCTTCTTCCTCCTTCCCTGCTGCCTGCTCAGCCTCCTGCTGCCGCCGCGCCGGCTTCGCCTTCGTGTGCTCTCGCTGATAGCAGGTGTGGCACAGCCACTCCTTGCCTGTGACTGGGTGGCGGTACCAGTTATTCTGCCCGCCGCCGGGGCTGTCTTTCCCACAGCTCTGGCAGCGCCGCGCCTCCGCCTGCCGCCGCACTTTGAAGAAGCAAGGATCGCACAGCCACTGGTCGCCGGTAGCAGGGTGCTGCCGCCAGGGGGCAGGCCGGCCAGTTCCTGGGCTGTCGCTGCCGCACTGTAGGCAGTGCACGCCGACTGGACGCATCTGCCCGCCATGCTTGTCCACATAGCGCCGGCATGCCTGGCAAAGCCGCGCGCCGCTGGTGGGGTGGCGTCGCCAGTCACTGGTGTTGCTGGCGCTGCAGTGCGAGCAAGTTTTCTCCTGCTGCTGCTGCTGCCGCTGCCGCTGCTGTTGGTGTCCGTCAGCGGCTCCGGCGCCGCGCGACCGTGGCTGTGTGCCGCCTGCCGCCGCCGCCCCCGCCGCTCCTGCCTCGGGCGCAGCCTCGGCAGCTGGCTGCAGCGCCCAGGGGGTCTGCACTCGCGAGGGGTGCGCCTGCTTGCGCTTCTGGGCGCCCTGGGCCTGATCCTGCGAGGCCATGGCCGCTGGGAGGTCGCTGGGAGGGCTGGCGCTGTCTGGTTGGGCTGCCTGGGCTCAGGAGCAGGCCGGTGCCAGGCTGCGAGGTCCGGTGGAGGCAGGCGGTGAAGGGCAGTCGGGCTTCCACCAGCGATGAAGGCTGGTGGCCTCCCTCGTCCTCTGTCTATTGGATGTTTCTTCGATAGGCGAGCTTATCATGCATAAAGAGCTGCCAGGAAGGCCGAGGCTCCGCTGGCGACGGCAGAGCATGCATGATGGACCGACAGTCGTGCTGGCTGCAGATTGCCCCCCCTGGCCGCCTCGGCGCCGTGCATTTGATTGCGCCCTGCCACCCTCACACTCCCCTCCCCCTTTCTGCGCACACAAACACCCTTCGGCGGCAGCCCCGCCGCCGATCGCCTCTGCCTGTAGGTGCACTGCGTGCATGGATGATCGCAGAGGCCAGTATGTGCGGAGCTTCACATGCAGCTGTATGTTGCACTGAGGAGGCACGTGTTCAGGGTCCCATGCAGCAGCGCGTACCGCATGGGGCCGGCTCAACAGGGGATTGCAGCGCATTCTTCTCGCGTCTGGCATGCATGTGCAGGCAGGCGCTGGCGACAGCCGCAGCCGCCATCGCATCGACTGGCACTCCGCCGGCAACACGCTGCTCGGAGGCACGTGGGGCGCAGAGAAAACCGGGAGTGCTCAGCTGCCTGCCGGCCAGCCAAGCAACGGCCGCTGCGCTCCGCTGCGTGGCGCCGCGCGTCACGCACGGCGCCGCGGCGCCGCCGGACGCGCGCTCAGTAAATGGTGAGAGTGGTGGCCGACTGCCCGGCTGCCTCCTTGTGCTCTGCAAACAGCCTCTCCAGGGCTTCGATGAACTGCTGCAGGTGGTCATCCACCTGCGTAGCGCAGCACAGAAGCATGTAGAGCGGCGCTGGGTACGGGTTTGGAGACCATGGCAGCCGGAACGGCATCTCGTTCTGGGCAGTACGCTGGGTCCCAGGCAGGCAGGGGTCTCGAACCGCGGGTGGCGGCGCCTGCGCGGCTTGGGGCAGAAAGGGTCCAGTAGGGCTGTGGCAGGACGTGCGCGCGCCACTGCTACACAGACGCGCACCGGGCATGCCGGCATGCTGCCTGTCGCACGTCGTCGCAGCAGCGCACGCCGCCTGGCAGCCTCCTGGCCACCCGCTAACAGCAGCCTGTCTACCCATTTGCCCTTGCAGGGGCGGATAGGGAGAAAGCAGCTGCCGGCCCTACAACCTGCTCTGTTGTAGGGCTTTCGATGCGGGGCACCCTGAGGGGCTTGCCCACGACAATGTACATCGGCACCTGGGGGCCGGCAGACGGGGGTGAGATGCGTGTGAGTCATGCTGTAGTGTTGCCGCCGGAATTGCTGCTCCCCAGCGAGGGGCAGCACACTGTTGCCCTCTCAGAGGCTCGCTGTGTTCGTGATAGCAGCCCCCAGGCATGCAGCTGTCCTGCGCCGGGCACCGCGATCTTGAAACCCCGCCACCCACACGCCCACCTGTTTCGGCATGAACGAGCCGAACGCCCCCCAGGCGATGAGCGGCACATAGCCGATGCGCCGCACAAAAGAAGCCCAGGCGGCACGTGGGATCTGAACGGCGAGGGATGGGGCGGGGAGCAGCGATTAGGCCCACGGTGTGAACGACGGGTGTTAGTCGGGGCAGTAGGCAGTTGGTTGAATAGGCGGGTTGGTGGGTAGTACAGGAGGAGAGAGGTGAGGGGAGGCAGTGAGCCAGGGAAGTCGACAGGCAGAGGCTGGTGTGCACTGGCATGGACCAGCTGCAAACCCAGCCACCCTCTGCCACATCCCTCAACGCGCACAACACACCAGGTTGCGTGGCCAGTCGTAAAACAGGCGGCAGTAGGAGTAGAGGTCGGTCTGCGCAGCAGGGCAGGCGGGCGGGCGGGGTTGGGGCTGCCAGGTGGGGGAGGCGGCGGGAGATGCAGACACTGTGGGTGCCTGTCTGTGCGGGGCAGCTGAAGAAACAGCCACACTGCAGGTGCAAGCATGGTGCCCCGTCAGCATTCCCTGTCCAGCACTGCATGTCAACAGCGGGGCCAGGGATGCTGCACTGGTGCCAACCCCCTCGTCCCGCTCCGTCACCTGGCCGAACGCCCACACAGGCACCAGGGGCGCCCCTGCCTGCAGTGCCAGCCGCACGAAGCCGCGCCGCTTGCGGAGGTACGCCACCTCCCGCCCGCGCTGCATGTACAGGCACTCCTTGACGCCGCCCGGGCAGACGGCCACAGACCTGCAGGCAAAGCCGGCGGGCGAGCTTGGGCGGCGAGGCAGCGCGGCAGGCAGGCGGGCCGAGGCAAGCTGGGGCTGTCACGGGGAGCTGCTGCCAGTGACTCGAAGGGCCCACCCCTTGCTCGCGCCCCCTGCCGGGTGGGTGGGCAGCGGGCCCACCCACCTGCCCTTGGCCAGCAGACCCTGGAAGCAGGCGCGCGACACTGGGCGGCAGCCCAGCCACCACCACATGTGGCGCATGATGGGCGCCCAGAGGCCTGGGGAGTGGAGTGGGCAGGGGAGGACTGGGCAACGGCTGCACGAGCCACGCTCTCAGGTCTGGGTTGAGCGACAGGCGGCAGTGCAGGCCGTGCAGGCGGGGCAAAGGGCCACATGCAGGCTGCGCTGGCTCCAGCGCTGGCAGCGCGCTATCGAAGCAGCGGACTACAGTGACCTCCACAGTGGCTGGGCCAATTTGCGGGGGGCAGCGGTGCTGGCGATACAGGCTGGCAGCATTCGGCGGCACAGCGAGGATGTGTGCGGCTCATCAATGTGGCAGACTGTGGCTTCGAAAGCGGGAGCCCTGCGCACCTGTGCACCGGCTGTGGCAGCGCAACAGGGGAGCACAACAGGGCAGACCGCGGTTGCGGGGCATGCCGCTGCAGCGGCGACATGCTGCAGCGGCAAGGTTGCACGGGCACCTGAAGAGGACACCAGGATGCGTGTGTTTTTCAGCCCAGGGGGCACGCCGTCCACTGCAAACTGGCTGAAGATGCAGATGCCCTGGGGCAGCACCGAGTGGGGCTCGTAGCCTGCGGGGAGGGCGGGGGGACGGGCAGCGCAGTCAAAACACAGGACGCGGCGCCCATGACAACACGGTTTGACTGGCAGTGCCGCTGCTGTTGGGCAGCACCGAGCGGGGCTCATAACCTGCGGGGAGGGCAGGAGGCAAGGGGGAGGACAGTTGGGAGGGCTGTGGGTGCGCGTGCAGAGCGCGCCGAGCCGAGCCGCTACTGCCTGCCCGGCACATGCCACACGCGCCCCGGGCACAACACCCCCACACACAACCCTGGCCCCCCCCCCCGCCACCTGCCCCACCCACCGATGCGCTCACCAATCACAAAAGGACCTTCGGCGTAGTCTTCTTCCTTTCCCTCCCACACGACTTTGACGGGGAAGTAAGCGCCGGCGGCGACCATCGAAAAGCGGAGGAAGCGTTTGACTGGGCTGGGCGGGGGTAAGCGCAGCGGCACCGCCAGCAGCACAAGCTGTAGCCGGGGAGGGGGGGCATCCACGGGGGTGTAGGGATGGCGGCCTTGTGGTGCGACGGGGGTGCGGCACCAGGACGGCAGCAGCAGCGACAAGCGGCAGGGTACAGGGGAGGGACACGCCTGGTTGTGGCCCCCACCCCCTCCCACCTTGATCAATATCGACACGAATGCAATGCGACGCGGCATCAAAGCCAGGTCCACAATCCACCACAGGCTTACTGTACGGCAGGAAGAGGCGGGGCAGGGAGGGATGGAGGGCAGGATATTCGAAAGCCGCAGCCACATGTTGTACAAGCCCCTGCACCGCCGCCGCTCGAGCTCGCCCCCACACCCCGCGCCTCACGCACGCGCCTGCGATCAGCCCAAAAATCCAAAAGCTCAGAGTCAAGAAGATGGCGACGGAACGAACCCTGTGCTGCACCGCCGTCCAAAGGCCGCCGGCCGACATGGCGAGGCGGGCGACGGCCGGCGGCGGCAGGCGGCGACGGCGCGGCGCCCAGCAGGAGAGCGCGCTAGACAAATATGCCACGCACGAACCCTGCCGCCCCTTTGGGCTTCCTGGGGCCGAAAGGGGAACACTCGGCCTGGAGCACGAGGCCCGGGCTGCCAGCGACCCTTAGGGTGAGCTGATAGCGGCGGCAGAATGGAGGAGCGTATAAAGCTTGCAGAACGCGTAGAGGTAAAGGCAACTCGAAAGAGGAGGAGCGTAGCTAGGTTAGCTACAGGTGCCGTCGCCGCCGCCGCTCGCCCACTGCGCTGTGCCAGCCGCCCCATTCAGCACTGCCGCAGGCTAAGGGCTTGCCGGCCTCGCACCGTGCCAAGGTGTGTTGCAAAGCAGGAACGCGGGAAATTGCACGATTTTGACGCAAGTGGCACGACGCGTCGACGGGCGAGCGCTCCTGGTTCTTGCGGGCTGCAACTCAGCTGCTGCCACCATGCCGCCCCAAACTGTTTGAGGAGCTGGCAGCCAAGCGCACACCGGCTTGCCGACCACCTTCTGCGCAGCTTCCTGCATCCGAACTGCAGCCTTTGTGGCTGGGCAAGTCTCCAGGCATGCGTCGTCTACAGTGTGTGTGTAATGCCCCTCCTTGAGGCTGCACATGTCCCCTGCACCGTGCCACCCTGTGTTGTGACAACCCCTCCCCTGAAGCTGGCCGTCCCTGGCAGCAGCTTCTGTGATGGCCACTTGTGTGGCCTGCACATCAGAGAATTTATCAGCAGCCCTGCCAAAGAGCAGCTTGAAATCAGCAGGGCGTGATGCAGCAGGCTGCGCAGGCGAGGCATCAGGCGGCGAGCAACGGGCCAGCGGGGAGCACTGCCGCTGCAGCTGCAGCTGCACCAGCCTCACGCCTCCGCGCCCACGCCCGCCAGCCACTCTGCGTGTGACGGTGCCCTTTCCTACCCGGGGAATCATCCATTGCCCCACACCAACTCTGCCAGCGCCGTCTCTCACCGCTGCGCCCAGAGCCCGCAACCCGTCCCCCATCGCCGAGCCCACCGCCACCCCCACCCCATCCCCTGTCATCGCATCACCTGCCGGCAGCTGCTGCTGCACCCATATGGCGTGCCGCCTCCAATATTGCTTCCCCAGCCCTATTTACTTGCTCCATGCATGCAAAACAAGCACACTCCTGCATGCTGCCTGCACCTGTCGCACGGGGCCTCCCAATGCCGACGCTGCCTCACACCTGCACGACCTGAGCACCAGGTTCGTCGAAAGGGCTCCGACAAGGCCGCCAGCATCTGCACAAACTTGCCGGCTTGTCAGGTCCCCTCAAGCTCTGCACCCCAGTGCTGCAGCTCCTGCACAGGCCTCGGCAGGCAGCGGCGGCGGCGGCGGCGGCGGCGGTCGGGCCGCTAGCGCTAGTCGGCAGACTTTGAACGGAAGACGATATCATGATAGACCAGGTTCAAGTTGCAAGGGCGCCGACTCGTGGGCGAAGCTGAGCGCGGAGTTCCACCCTCGGCAGGGCCGGAGCCTCTTGGTGCTGGCACCATGCTGTTCTTCTCAGTCTCTGCTATCTCCTCGCCACGTTCCACGTATCCTATGCTGGCACCTCTGCCGCTCAGCCGCCCGTAGGGACACGAACAGCCAGCGTCCCGACAAAAGAGTTGGCTTGGGGCACGCTATGCGCGGTGCCAGCATGCCTGGCAGCAGCCCCGTCGCTCGCAGGACGCGCAGCGCTGCCGCCAAGGCGGCTGTGCACGAGCCAACAGCAGCGCCGCCGCCGGTGCTACCGGCACCGTGTCCGGCACCAGCTGCTGCCGAGGTGCACGCTTACAGCAACGGCAAGCGGCCTCGAGAGGATGAGCCGTCGCTGAACGAAGATGACTTCAGCTGCAGCATCTGCTTCGGCCTGTTGGTGGTGAGTTGAGCAGCGCCGCCTGCACAGCAGCCTCTGCACAGCCGGGTTCACCCTGGGGCGGCCGGCACGTGCCTGGTCACCGGGCGTCGCTCCTCCTCTCAACATGCCTTCTTTGGTCACCCTCCTCCATGCGCCCTCCCCGTGCCTCCGTCCCTTCCCTTGCCATCAACAGGACCCCGTTGTGTCCAGCTGCGGGCACGACGCCTGCGAGCTCTGCCTCTCCCGCTGGGTAGTCGACCAGGGCAAGCGGTCGTGCCCCTCCTGCCGCCAGCCGGTGGCCGCCAAGCTGCCGGGCATCTGCCGCCGCCTGCAGCGCACCATCGCAGCGCTCTTCCCACGCCGCCTCGAAGAGCGGCGGGCGGAGCGCGGGCAAGAGCGGGCGGCGCTCGCGGCGGAGAAGCAGGCAGGGGCAGAGGCGCGGCGGCACGAGCGAGCGGCGCGCCAGGCGTCCGCGGACGAGCGAGGGCAGCTGATGCAGGTACAGCTGATGCAGGGGCTGGGGGTCCTGCTGCTGGCTGCAATCCCCCAGGTTTTGTTCAGCCCCGATGCCGGGTACCCTGGCAGTACCCTCGCCGCTCCAGCTGCTCCTGCATTGCCTACCCGGCGCTACCCCACCCCGTGGCGAACGCTGCCCCAACACCCCCGTGTGTGCAGGCCCTGCTGGAGCAGCTGTACGCAGAACCCATCTTCAGGCAGCAGCCGCGTGGGGTGCCCGCCGGCGGCCAGCCAGCCGCGCCGCCGCCGCCGCCCACGCAGCAGCAGCAGGCGGGGCGCCTGGTGCAGCGGCGTTACCCGGTGCGTTCCGCTGCGGCAGCTGCTGCTGCTGCAGGAGGTGCGGCGCAGCTGCGGCCGCAGCAACCGCCGCCGCCGCAGCAGCAGCAGCAGAGCGCGCAGATGCAGCAAGTGGTGGATGGAGCCATGACCTTTCTACCCCACTTGTTCGGCAGCGCCCAGCAGCGAAGCGCGCCGCCTCCGCCGCCGCAGCCGCAGCAGGCACAGCAGCAGCGGCGCGTGGGTCGCGGCGGTGCATCAGGCCCTTCCGACGCTGCCGCCCCTGCGCCGCAGCAGCAGCCAGCCATTGAGCAACACCGGTTCGAGGTGCAAGTGTTTCGCTTCACTTCTGTGCCCACGTCGACGGGCATTGGCATGCAGCCGGCCTCAATGGTGAGGCGGGAAGCGACGCCGGCTGCCTGCGTGCCTGCGCTCACTTCGCGCTGTGAAGAGCCTGCCTCATGCTCACTTTTACAGAGCTGACCCCCTGCCGACTGCACGCCTCCGACAATGACGCCCCCCCCCCCCCCCCCCGCGCAGGCGCTGCCCCTGGATCCCGAGCCGGCAAGCGCTGCAGCGGGCGGCCGGGGCGCACTTGCTGGCGGCCCCCCACAGCCCGCACACGGCTCGCCCGGCTGGCCCGGGGGACCTCCCCTGGCCGAAATGCACTTCGACATGGGCTGGCATGACCCCGCAGCGGGCCAGGGGCGCCGCCGGCGCAGGCTCTGCACTCGCTGAGCCTAGCGCCGCTGAGCCCCGCTGGCCTGCGCACGTGCCAGGCCGGCCGCCACGTCACGCACGTGCAGCCACGCATACATACAAATGAATGTGCATTCCATTCAATGGAATGCCGGCCCCATCTGGTTGTCCGTCTCTTCTGCCTCCAACTTGTCAGGTCGGGCCGCCGCTCGCAAACCGCCCCTGTACCCGCCATGCTTGCCGCACACCAACTACTGTTGCTCCTCACCCAGTCGTACTCCCTTCAAAGCGTGCTACACGTGTCCAGAAGTTCCTGCTTTTACACAGCGTTGTGCAGGCTTGAGCACTGCCTGTGGTGCCAACAACCAGGCATGCGCATCCCAACACACACAATTAGCTGCGGCTGTGCGGCGTGTAAAACAGCAGTGCTGCATCGCCGATTCAAGCAGGTCTGGGCAAGCAGGTGTGGTGGTGGTCAGCCGGCCCGTCCCGCAGCGCCCAGGCGTGGTGCCGCCAGCGCTGTCAGGACCTCCCCGTCCCCCGTCTCGTCAGCCGCTCCATCAAGAGTCCAGTCGAACAGTCGCCCCTGCAAAGCGGCGCAACCCTGGGTGGCGGGCACCCCCAGGCGACGGCCGCTCCGCGTGCCCCACAGCAGTCAGTCGTCAGCAGTCCCCCGCTGAGCTGAGCGCCCAGCCAGTCACTTTTTGCTGCTGAGCAGCGCGTCCAGGCCGGAGCCGCCTGCCAGGTCCTGCAGCTTCTTGGTGGCCTGCAGCTTCACCATGGCCTGCACCAGCAGAGCGGGGTTCCACACATGCAGGAGCAGTCAAGCCAACAAGTGGGCACGCCGGCCGCACCTGGGAAGGAGCACGCTTGCAGGTGGTGGGCGGCACACAAGGTGTCCACGCATGCCTGCCGATCAGCGGTTAGTCCTCGTCGAAGCAGCACCGGCCGTCGATGCCATGCCGCTGTCCCCGCCCATCCCCCACCACACCCACCCACCTCCACGATCTGCTGCCGCTGGAAAGACGCCTGCATGTTGGCATGGCGCCGCTGGTCCTGCAGGTCCTTGCGCTGCGCCAGCAGCGCGCGGCTGCGCTCCGTCTCCTCCTGTATGCGGCGCAGCTGCTGCGCTCGTTCGTATGCGTCGCGCCGCTTCATCTCCTCCACGCTCTCGACCTGCAGTGAAGGGGCAACAAAGGGAATGCGGCAGGGCGCGCAGAGAGGAGGTCGCAGTGGGCCACAGCTGGCGGCAAAGCCAGGCATGCCGCCAGCAGCCCTGCCTGGCAACCACGACGCCCCTACCCCCTCTGCTGCCTTCAGCACGCCCGACCCACCTTGTCGTGCAGCTGCAGGCGGCGCTCGAGCGCGCGGCGTGCGTTGTGTGCATCGCGCTCCTCCTTCAGCCGCGCCAGCTCCTCATCCTTCTCCTTCTGCTTGCGCAGCACCTGCAGGCAAGTCGGAGGGGGCTACTTTGTGAATCGGGGCGACAGGCAGGAGAGGCGAGCTGCCCGAGAGGCAAGGCTGTCCACCCATCTCCATCCTCCTCCAGCCTCCTCCACAACTACCTATTGCTTGCTTCCGACCCCATCCACCCCGCCAGCCCCCTCTCCACACCCACCTCTGCAATGCGCTCCGCCTCGTGGCGCTGCGCCTCATCGTACGCTGCCTGCCGCTGCTGGTCCTTGCGCTTCTCCAACTCACGCTTCTCCTCCTCCTCCTGCTCGCGCTCCAGGTCACGCTGGCGCCGCCGCTCCTCGTTCTGGCGCTGGCGCTCGTCGTACTCGTCGCGTTTTTTCTGCAGACGAGGCGAGTGAGCGGAATTTGGCAAGCACGGCACTGATGCACACGGCTGGGCAGCTGCAGCACACACCTGATGGGCATGTCCAGCCACAGCATGCCATGCGTCTCTCCTCCACCCTTGTTGCGACACAGCGCCCCCCCCCCCCCCCCACCCCCACCCACCCACCCACCCACCCACGCACGCCGCCACCCCCCCCCCCCGCGCGCGCGCGCGCCCGCCCGCCCGCCCGCCCGCCCGCCCGCCCGCCCGCCCGCCCGCCCGCCCGCCCGCCGCCGCACGCACGCACGCACGCACGCACGCACGCACGCACGCACGCACGCACGCACGCACGCACGCACGCACGCACGCACGCACGCACGCACGCACGCACGCACGCACGCACGCACGCACGCACGCACGCACGCACGCACGCACGCACGCACGCACGCACGCACGCACACACACACACACACACACACACACACACACACACACACACACACACACACACACACACACACACACACACACACACACACACACACACACACACACACACACACACACACACACACACACACACACACACCAGCGCACCTGCATGATGGCTTTGTTGGACTCCTGGGCCGCCGCAATGCGCGCCGCCGCCTGGCGCTGCGCCTCTGCGTTGGCCGCGGCGCGCTCCTCTGCCTGTGCCAGCTTCACCTTCTCCCGCTCCTCATCACGCTTGGCCATCTCCGCCTTGCGGCGCTCCACGACCTCCTGTTGAGCAGAACAGGAGGGTTCATTGACCAGTACCCCCAGCACAGGTTGTGCGTTTCAAACCAGGGCAGACTCTGCTGCAGCGTGCCGCACACAGCGTCTACCCTGACGCCCAGCCCTGCCTGTTACCCCCTTCCCGACCCCCACAACCACCCACCTGCTGCTCGCGCAGGATGCGCTCGGTCTCCTGGCGCGCCGTCTCTGCCTTGCGCATGCGCTCCTGCTCGCGGTCGTACGCCTCCTGGCGCCGCCGCTTCTCCTCCTCCTGCTCGCGCTGCAGCAGCTCCATCTCTCTACGGTGCCGCTCAGCCTCCTGGACCTGCAAGGAGGTGGAAGGACAGCAATGCAGCTGGGCAAAGGGAGACCGCAAAAGAGGGAGGGGCTGCCTGCCCAAGCTGCCCCTCACCGCTGGCACTGCGACCTTGTTGTTGCCTCGCATGCACACGTTCACCCGCACCATCCGAGCAGTCGGCCCCTTAGTTCGCCGCCCACCTTGATGTCCCGCTCCCGTGCCTCCTCCTCCACCTTGCGCTGCATCTCACGCTCGCGCTGCTGGCGGCGCCACTCCTCATCGGCTGCCTGCTTGGCCTGACGCGCCTCCTCTGCGCGGCGCTCCTGCTCGCTCACCTGGAGCCCAGCGAGAGGCAGGCGCATGCAAGGCAGGTTGATGACCAGGGCGTGGGGCAGACCACGCTTGCAGCTCCAGCTGCAAGCGGCATGCTGCGTGCTCCCCCCTCCTGCCCCCTGCACGTTGTGAATGCGCTCGGCCCGTGCTCGCCTTGGCCTCCGCGCGCTCCTGCATCTCCTTGCGAGCAAGCTCATACGCCACCAGCTGGGCCAGCTGCGGGAAAGAAGGCAGCCAGACAGCTGGAGGTTGCTAGCATGCATATACGAGTCTTGGGGAGGCGGGGAGGTGCTTTGCGGCAGCCAGAGGCCAGCCATGCTGCCAGATCGACCGTCGACCTGCACTGCACGGTGGCACCCCTCCTGCTCCGTCCACACCCCAACCCGCGCGCACCTCGCGCTCCTGCCGCCGCTTCATCACCTCCAGGCGGCGCGCCTCCCTCTCAACCATATCCTCAGCGCCGGCAGTCGAGGACCTGGGGCCGGGGCTGGTACGGCTCTGCGCAGGCAAGGAAAGGAAAGGAACGGCACAGAGGTAAACACAGCGAAGGGTAAGGCGGGTCGGGGGTGAGGTGTAGGTAGCGTCAGCAGCGCAGCGCAGCTGCATGCTGGCCTCCAGGTATACACCACCGCTGCCCACTGCTGCCAGTGTTTCCCACCTTGCCACCAGCAGCGGTGCCACGGCCCCCCTCCTCCAGGCGGCGCCGCTCCTCGATGAGGGCCTTTAGGCGCTCCTGGCGCAGCTGCTCGTCATGCTCAAACGCCAGCTTGGCCAGCTCAGGGTAGCGCTCCTGGCGCAGGTAGTGCTCGAATGGGCGGGCCGCCAGGGTGGCGGGGTCGACGCCCAGCCGCAGGCAGGCCTGCGGGCATTGGTGGGTGCACGACTATCGATGGTAGGAAACGTGCGGGAGAGGGGCGGGCATGGCAAGTCGAGGGCGTGCCCTGCTGTGGCCTGCTTGGCCTTGCCGCCCATGGCCCGGCGCTCCGGTGGTCGCCATGAACCTGCAACACGTGTCACGCTTGCCGGATCGAGCGCCCAGTGCAGCAGGCGTGCGGGTCAACGCACCAGCTGCCTCCACCCTGCGCCGGCTGTCGCTCACCTCCACAGAGCACGGGCTCGTGGGCATGCAGGCCGCGGCCGTGACGCCAGGCTCGCCGGCGCGGTCGGCAATGTCCAGGATGGACACCTTGGGGCGCGTGCCGGCTGCTGCTGCATCGCGCATGCGCTCCAGGTCGCCGAGCCAGGAGTACAGCGGGCGCGGGCGGGAGTTGGCGCCGAGCAGCGGCGCCGGCCCTGGGGAGCCGCGCGCGTTGCCGCCGCGCGGGCTGTTGCCCGACGAGGGGCCTGCACGGGGTCGTGGGAGGACTACAGGCGTCAGCTAGGAGCCTCGAGGAGCGCAGCGGCCAGTCGACGCGAGACCTGCAGCCCCCAAACGTACGTGAGGCTGGCATGGCTTGACGCTGCGCCAATCAGCCGTCAATTGCGGCCCTGCGGGGGCGCAGGCTAGCGCGGCGGGGCGCGCGCGCCGATACCGGTAACGGCAAGTCCGCCGGGGCGTGCTAGAGCCGGTTTGGATCGTAGAAGAATTCAACGGAATCGGTAGGCGAACTGGGAGGGCGCAAATGGCGTGGCCAGATGAAAACGAGCGAGCGCCAGCTCACCCTCCTGCCATCCGGATGTTTGCCCGCCTGGGCCTCCCAATTGCGTTTCAACCCGGTTCCCACGATTCTGCTCGCGTATTTGCACCTCCACAGCCCGCAGCAGCGCCAAACATGCAGGCGCTCGCCGCGCCTACTTTGGCACTCCGCCTGGGGCGGCCTTTCTGCCCCGTGCCTCCCTCCCAGCGTTTCACCCGTCAACAATGTGCCACCTTGAGGCGGAGGCAGCTGTCTGCAGCGGCAGCGAGCAGCGGCACCTCCTCTCCCCCCGCCACTGCCAGCGCCAAGGAGTCTGTGGAGCGGGGGCTGGAGATCTTTGCTGCAGGCGATGCGGAGGCAGCGCTGGCGCTGTTCCAGCGGGCGCAGGGCCAGGCACCGACGCCCGACGAGGCCCGCGCCGCCTGCTACAACGCCGCCTGCGCCCACACGCGCTTGCGCCAGTGGCAGGCGGCCGTCGACCAGCTGACACGGGCAATCAACGAGTATGACCTCAAGCTGTCTGTGGCGCTCAAAGACCCCGACCTGGAGCCGCTGCGCGAGCGCCGCGAGTGGCTCGCCGGCCTGGCCATTATGCGGGGTGCGTCTGCGTGCGGTGGTGGTGCTTCGTTGCCGCACGCTCGCTGGAACGCAATGCCTCGAATGCAGCACATCACTTGTGATGTTGCTTTGTAAGAGGCATGGCCGGCTGGCACACAGCTGCTGCAAGTTGCAGGCTCCTGCACAGGAGCTGCGTGCCCACGTGTTTGCCCCCTGCTCAGCACCGGGTCCTCCTGCCCTCCATCACCCGCCTCCTGTCCTCCTGCCCACCTCCTCCTCCCCCACCCGCAGGCGGCATCAACGACAAGCAGTACATGCAGCTGCGGTCTGAGGCCAAGGCGCCCTTCCGCCTCACCCGCATCATTTTTCTGGGCGGCCTGGCGGTGGGTGCCGGCCTGGGCCTGCTCATCATCACAGGCCGCCTGGTGGCGGCGCTGCAGGGTGAGGGGCACCCGGTGGGGTGGTGCTGCTGTGGCATTTGCGGGAGTCTCACCTGTTGACCGGTGGGGCGTTGTTCATGCCAACCGCGTCTGCCTGGCTGCTGCGTGCATGCCGACGTGCACCATCACTGCCGCTCTTCCTCTCCCTCTCCCTCTCCCGCCCACACCTCCACGGCCGGTCGTCCGGGCTCCTTCCCTTCCCCCGCAGGCGGCGAGGGGGCACCCGAGTTGCAGGAGACGCTGCAAAACTTTGGCATCAACTCCGCTGCGCTGGCGGTGCTGGGCTTCTTTGTGTACCGCGACGTCGCGTCTTCGCGGCGGGACCAGGCGGTGATCGCGCAGGAGGAGGCGCTGGGGCAGCTGCAGGTCAGCAGGGGCGACGGTGGGCGGGAGGGGGTGGGCTGGGGCTGCTGCAGGTCAGCAGGGGCGACGGTGGGCGGGAGGGGGTGGGCTGGGGCGGCTGCAGGTCAGCAGGGGCGACGGTGGGCGGGAGGGGGTGGGCTGGGGCTGCTGCAGGTCAGCAGGGGCGGCGGTGGGCGGGAGGGGGTGCGCTGGGGCGGCTGCAGGTCAGCAGGGGCGACGGTGGGCGGGAGGGGGTGCGCTGGCGGTGGTTGAGCGGCAGGAGGGCGGTGTGGCACCTGGGTGCAACGAGGTGCAGGGCGGCCGGGGAATCGGGCAAGCGAAATGGCCAGCGGTGCAGCGGGCTGCCTGCTGCCTGCTTGGGTACGTGCACCCCATGCCCACTGACCACTGCACCCCCACACCGGTCACCACACCTCTGCCTGCAGCTGTCCCTGGGCGGCGGGTCGCGGGTGATACCTCTGGCGGCCTTCCGCGGCACCACCCGCCCCGTCATCATCGCCGGCAGCCGCAGCCAGCTCAGCCGCGCGCTGGCCGGGTCAGAGCCCTTCCAGGCGGCGCTGCGCGAGCGCGGCGTGTCTGTGGTACCGCTGGAGCTGTCGGCGGAGGACGCTGGCGAGAAGCTGCGGCAGCTCAAGGCGGAGTTTGCGGGCAGCAGCGGCGGCAGCAGCAGCTCAAAGGGCTTTGGCGGTGGCGCGGCCGCGCCGGCGGCGGCGCAGCCCGCACCTACAGCAGGCCTCACGACAAAGGTGGGTGCAGCAGGCGGCGGGGTTACAGCGTTGGTGGGATGCTGGGTCCGTTGCACTTGGTTTACGCATGAGCAGGACCGCTCTGGCATGGCCGCGGCGCGATTGCATTGCATGCACTTGGCACAAGTCATGCGTCTGCTGCGCCCCACCCCTCCCTGCCTCCCTGCCCCCCCTCCCTGCGCACAGGACCGCAAGTGGCAGCTGAAGGCGCACGACGAGGCCGAGTGGCAGCAGTGGGTGCAGGCGCTGAAGGCGGCAAAGGGCATCACAGCGGACGCGGTCTATGTGCAGGTGGGGGGCTGCTGAACTGGGGATGGGCAGGGATGAAATGGCGACGTCACGTCTGTACCATGGCGTGTTCTACCTTCATACACACGACTGTGTGGTGCAGCCCGCGCTTCCTCTGCTTCACTCTGCGCCTCCTCCGGTCGCCCTCGCCCCCCTGCCGCCCTCGCACTATGCCGAAGGTGCCAGTGGTCGGCACAGTGCCGCCCTGCCAGCCCTACAACTCATTTGGCTATCCTGTACCCCAGCCACCAACCCCTGCCTGGCACCTGCCCTCCTGCGCTGCAGGTCCAGCTGGACGGCACGGTGCGGGCGAGCGGCGCGGGCATGCCCCCTTGGAGGCAGCTGGTCGACGACCTGCCAGAGCTCGACTCTGTGCGCACGAAATTCACCGACGGTGTGGGCCTCTGAGGAGGCCTGCCAGCGCTGTTGCAGCTAAAGTTTATATGCAGCCCTTGGCGGCCCCCCGCTGGCCGCCGCTTTGCTGATGTGATGCCCACCTTGAGCCCTGTGGCCCCTTGCCTGTCAGCGGCTGCGTGCGCATCTGCCTGCCGCAGCCAGCCCTTCTGGCACCCTTGCTTCCTGGCCTATGCTCTCCTCCCTCTGGCGTTGAACCGTGGGGCTGTGTTACACGTGTGTCAGTCAGGTGTCAGGTGTCAGGAGAGATCAGCGGGCAGCAGGGATGATCAAGCGCAGCGGGTTGCAAGAGGGGGGAGTGGGGGCGGCGACGGCAAGAGCAAGCAGCGGGGGGCGGGGTGGAGCTGGTACACGACGGTGTGGGAGAGGAAAGCAGAAGAGGCTGTGCAGATGTGAGGCAGCAAGGGGCACAGGGCATGGCTAGGGAGGCGACGCCCCTGCACCCCTGCGCCCGCCGCCGCCTAAAACCCAAAGCGCAGGTCCGACTGCCCCACCGCCGCCAGCAGCGCAGGGTCGATGAACGCAGGCGCCCCAGGGTACATCCCCCCGGGCTGCCCTCCCGGCTGCCTGCCGCTGCCGCCGCCACCGCCGCCTGGCCCTGTGTAGGGCAGCAGCGCGCCCGCGTTGGCGCCGCTGGCGGGCGGCAGCGCCAGCGGGTCGCCGAGCTGGCCGCCGCGCGGGCGCCGCGGGCCGCGCGCCTCTCGCTCTGGCAGGATGTTCTCGTTGGCTTGGTTGGCGACCTGCGACGGGGGGGGGGGGGGGGGGGGGGGGCATAAAAAAGGTTGAGCAGCAGCCGGGGGCGGGGGGCGGCAGCGGGGCGCGGTGGGAAGAATCCAGCAGGTCGGGTGGGGGGGGTGACAGTCACCGCTGCCTCTTGCTCTGGCATTGCGCAGTTGGCCGGCCGTGCCGGGAGCAGCACCCGCACCGGAACAGCGAGCCCGCAGTCGACCCCCAGCTTCTGATGACGCCTGCTCTCAAATAGCAAGCGACAAGCGGCAGCTGCGCTGCCAAAACTCACGATATTGAGGTTGCGATGCTCCCGCGGCTTGCATGCCTCGAGGGTCTCGGGGTCGGGCGGTGGGCCGGTCTGCCGCGTGTGCTTGAAACGGCACTGCGAGCGGGTTTGGGGCAACGAGGGGGAGGACGAGGCGGGAGTCAGAGTTTGGAAATTCTGAGGAGAGGTCCTCTGCTGTAGCGTGTCTGCTCAAGGCTATGCACGGGCGGGGAGAAGGGAGAAGCCACGGCCCACCCGGTACTGCACAGCGCATGCCGCACCCTGCGCGGTACCACGCAGCGCACTCACCGCTGGTCCGTAGATGCAGAACCCCAGCTTGTACATGTTGCACTCCTTGATCGCATCCATGGAGTGCTTGTACGGACAGTCTGCGGGCGGGGGTGGAGGAGGGGTGGAGGCGTAGCATGTCTGGGTGTGAGGCACGTCCAAAACGTGGCGCGGCCGAGCGCAGCAACGCAAACGCAAGAGAGCGCGGTTCATGCCCAGGTGCACGTAGCTGCGGCTGGCTGGATTCAGATGCACCACCGGCTGATCGCGCTTTCCAAACCTCTCGCCATCAAACCTCTCGCCATCACAACCGACCCCCTCAAGCCTCCACACGCATGCAACAGTCTCCCCTCTGCGGTGTCCCCACCTGGCTCCTTGCACACGCCGTGCTTGAGCAGCGCGCGGCAGACGGGCATGCGCTCGGGATCGAACTGGTGCAGGAAGCCGCAGGTGTCCCCCTTCATGCACAGCCCGCGCAGCCAGTAGGTGCACACGGTGCGCCGGTAGTTGCGCGGCTTGGGCTGGCCGTCGTCGGTGGGAATCTGCGCGGCGCCGCTGGGGCCGGCGCCGGCGCCATACCCGCCGTCCTGTGCGGGGTGGGGGGAGGACGAGAAAGGGAGGATGAATGAGAAGCGAGAGCGGGCGGCAAAACTTGCGCTCTGAGCTCGCCGCCCGCTGGCCGAGCTGCACTCTGATGCAACTCCGTCGCCCACAGCAAGCCACGAGCTGCCCCAGGCCCCGCACAGCCCTGAGAGACCTCACCTGGTAGCCCTGCTGTAACTGGGCTTCAAAGTCGAAAGTCAAGTCGTCCATTGTGTTGACGGCGGCGGCGGCGGCGAGCGGCGGCAGGCAGCGGCAAAGTGCTGCAGTGGTGCCGAACGGCCGTCGATTGCCGTCGGCTAACAACCTTGCGCACTGCTAGAAGGCGCCCACGGCTCGGCAGGCCCAACCAGTGAGAGCAACCAGAGGCAAGGTGATGGCGTCTTGCGGCTGCTCACCACTCACGGGCGGCGAAGTATGGGAGAGTGCAGCGTATAGATTGCACTCTCGCCTCTGAGGCAGGACCTTCGCGAGCGAGTCCCGCTCATGTGTTGCGTGCTGCGTCAGCCCTCTGCACCCGTGGACCCCCCTGCGCCTCGTGCTGCGCCTCGTGCTCGCTCGGGAGGCAGCCTCCCTCTCAGCTGGCTTCGATCCGTGCTCGCTGCATTCATAGGTACGTACAGTACAAGCCCCCAGAGCTACAGAGCCTCAGGCTGCTCCCTGCAGTCCCGACACACCTCCTGGGTGCGACACCCGCCGAGTGCTTATCTCATCAGCTGAGATGAAGCGCAAAAAGTGGGATGTCGCCGGAGATGGCGCCGGAGACGGCGGCATCGTCGGCCCCAGCGGCGTCATTGGCCCTGGCGGGCCTAGCACGTCCGCTCCTCACGGCAGCAGGGCGGGCATAGGCGCATCGTTGTTGCCGCCGAGCCAGGGGGCAGGCATCGGCTTCTCCTCTGCCGGTGGCGCCGTCGGCGGCATCGGCGGCGGCCTTGGCTTTGGCGGCGCAGCGGCCCTGGGCGGCGCAGCGGGGTTGGGTGGCGCAGGGGCGCCTATCATACTGCTCAACGCCGACATGGTGCAGAAGATGCAGGCCAGTGCTGCGCAGTTTGCGGCGCAGATGAACCAGGTGGGGAGACGGGCGGGGCCTGATGGTGACTTGTGGTTGCTCTCGCTGTGCCGGCACGTTGCACCGCTCACTCTGTGCCGGCAAGGTGCGTGCCGCCGTGCTGCCCCCGCCGCTGCGCTGCACCTGCGTTGCGCTCAGCGCCCCCTGCCGTCACCCTCCCTCCCAATGACAATACCTCCCCGGCGCAGAACATGGCAGCCACGCAGGGCCTGATGCTGCCCCAAAACGCGGCGGTGATGCAGGCGCAGATGGCGGCGGCGCAGATCCAGGCGGCGCGGCAGGCCGCCGCCGCCGCCGTGCTGGCGCAGGCGCAGATGCAGATCAGCGCCAAGCAGCAGCAGCAGCAGCCGCAGACCAACATCAAGGCGGAGGTCACCTTCAACAACACCAAGCCGGCCACGCGCAACCAGCTGACGCGGCGCAGCACGCACCAGGAGTTGGAGCAGAAGTGGCGGGTGGGCGTGGTGACACGTGGGTGCGTGCGGGCGGTGGGGAGGGGCGGGCAGCAAGCGGGGCTGGGTTCCTGGACGCCGTCGCGCTGCTCTTGGCCGATGCTTGTGTGAGCGGTGTGCTGCTGCATGCTGCAGGGCGAGGTCGCCTGCCTGCCGCCTGCCTGCACCGCTGCGATGTGCCGCATGCTGCCGACTGGCCCTGTGCTGCCCGCACGCTGCCGCGCTGCAGGCGGTACTACCCGCCCGGCCAGAAGCCCACCAGCCACGAGGAGGAGGACCGCCCACTGTTCCTGCGCATCACCCCCGGAAAGACGCTGCCGCAGGTGCGTGCATGTGTTCCATGCCTCTGTCCTGCTGCCCCGCGACGCGCCGCTGCCCCCGCCTGGGGCTGTGAGGGCAGGGACCGACGGCTTGTCGACGCACAGGAGCAGAGCTGCTCCACGTGCTACAGCCGCCCGGTTTGCGCACCGCTGCAGTGACGCCGCACCTGGCGTGGCGCAAGCGGCGGCTGCCTGCCCTGCCCACCAATATGATCACTTGTTTTCCCTCAATTCCTGCCCATAACCCCCCCCCCCCCCTTCAACAGGACCCCAAGTGGCAGCAGCACGCCTGCGACATGTGCGCCGCCGACGTGACCGCCATCATCACCGGCCGGCCGCGCCCCATGCCCCAGCCCCCCGCCGCCGACGGCGGCCCCCCCAGCCAGCCAGGCCCTCCCCACGGGCAGCAGTCCAGCAGCGGTCCAGGCCAGCCCCCTGCTTACCCGCCGCCGCCTGGCGGCGCTTCCGGGCAGCCCGCCGCATACCCGCCTCCCCCCGGCCAGCAGGGTGCCTACCCTCCCCCTCCCGGCCAGCCCGCAGCCTACCCCCCGCCCCCCGGCCAGCCTGCGGCAGCGCCGGCGCCGCCGCCCTCGCCCTACGCCGCCTACGGCCCGGGCTGGGTGTGCCTCTACCCGCGCTGCGAGGGCGCCCCCGCGGATTTCGACGTGGCTGGTGAGGGGGCGGGGAGGGGGCGAGGTAGGCCGAGCTAGTAGCGTCGCCCTGGTGCGTGCTTTAAGCAACAAGGCAACAGCCCGCGCATGCACCGTCCCCAGCACGTGTGCCGCCAAGCAAGCAGAGGGACCCCGAAGCAGCCCCACCTCCCCGCCCCCGCCCCCTCTCCTGCAGGCCGCCTGCGCGGCCCTGGCAGCAGCTACCTAGCCCACATCCAGAGCGCCACCGGCGTGGTGGCCAGCCTGGCGGGCCAGCGCTCGGGCTCCACCCCCGAAGGCACCGAGCCCCTGCACATGCGCCTCGCCTGCCAGGATGCCGCAAAGCTCGAGGAGGGCCGCAAGTGAGCGGGGGGTGCTGCAGCTGCTGGGCAGCCACGGGGAGCATCCTGGTTGCGCCTGCCGTGCCTGCAGCCTGCCTGCCTGCCTGCCTGCCTGCCTGCCTGCCTGCCTGCCTGCCTGCCTGCCTGCCTGCACAGGCCAGTCGCTGACGCGCAGGCCCCGCCCTGCCCCGCCCGCAGGCTAGCCGCCAACCTGATCGACACCGTTCGCGACGAGCTCAAGACCCAGCACCCCAGCGTGCCTGCGCCGCCCCCCAGCGGGCAGTACGACCCTCCGCCGCCGGCGCCGCCGCCGCCTGCACCGTGGGCACACCCGCCCAGCCAGCCTGGCCAGCAGGTGCAGCAGGCACCCGGCGGCTACTACCCGCCACCTGGGCAGCCCCAGCAGGCGCAGCAGCCCGGCGGTGAGTGTGGGCTCAGCCGCGTGCGCCGTCTACAGCACGCCCGCCTGCCTGCCTGCCGCAGCAGGGAGATGTGAGCAATCGGTGCGGCTGACTTGGCGCTGCCTGCCATGCTTCCACAAGTCTGTGTGTGGCTCCCCCTGCTACTGCCTGTGCAGGCTACTACCCCCCGCCTCCTGGCGCTGGGCAGGCGCAGCCCTCGGGGCAGCAGGCGCCCCTGGCCGCCCAGCCGCCGCAGCCGCCACAGCAGCAGCCCATCAGCTCCTACCCGCCGCCATCGCCTCAGCAGCAGCCCTCCTCTCCCGGCCATTACCCGCCGCCTTCCCAGCAGGGCCAGCAGCAGCAGCAGCAGCAGGGCCAGCAGCAGGGCCAGCAGCAGCAGGGCCAGTATGGCGCGCCTCAGCCGCCGTACTACCAGCAGCAGCAGGGCCCCTATGGTCAGCAGGGCGCGCCGCCGCCGGGCTACGGCCCGCCTCCCCCTGGCTACGGCGCGCCACCTCCGGGCTACGGTGCTCCCCCTCCTCCACACGGCTATGGTCCAGCCAGCCAGGGCCCTCCCTCGGGCCAGGGCCCGCCACCTCCGTACCACCAGCAGGGCCCCTACGGCGCGCCGCCGCCCGGCTACGGCGCCCCCCCTCCCGGCTACGGGGGACCTCCCCCAGGGTACGCCCCCCCCGGCCAGGGTCCTCCGCCGCCCTACTACCAGCAGCGCGGCCCGCCGCCCCCCGGCTACGGCCCGCCGCCCCACGACGGCGGCCCCCACCACCCGCCGCCCGAGCAGCAGCAGCCCCCACCCAAGCGTCGCTTTACCGAAGCTCCCGCAGACCCAGGCCACCAGGTTGTTCCTCCCCCCTCCCCCTGCCAGCCAGACGCTTTGCTGACGGGCCCGCCCCCCCCCCCGCCCCGCCCTGGCTCCCCTACCAGCGCCTATGCATGCAGCGCGCCTCTGCAGGAGATGCATTGCCGAGCATCCAAGCTCCTTCACACGAGACCCTGACGCCGCGCTGCCTCCGCACCGGCCCCTCGCCTGCCGCTCCCGACCCGCTGCTGCAGGGCATGTCGAACCCTTACCAGATGTACCAGCAGGCACGCGGCGGCGAGCAGCAGCCCGCCGCCCTGCACGCGCCCCCCCCACCGTCCCAAGGGGACGGCGCCCCACCCCAACCCCCCGGGGGGTCCATGCCTCCGCCCCCGCCCCGCCTTCCTAAGCACCAGCCAGCAGGTACTTTACACCTGCCAGACGCACTAACACATGCGCACTCGCCCCGTGCCTGCCTGCCAGGGGCCGCAGCATGGCCGCCCGAGCATGTGCCTGCTGCATCATGCTTATGGCCGCCTTTCACCAACCACACCAGCCAACCGTGCACTAACACATCCGCTCGCTCTGCCCCATGCTTGGCCCCTTCTTTCTCATCTGCGCTGGTGCAGGCCCGATGCTGCCCGGAATGGAGAACTATCAGTAGTGACGCTGGCAGCAGCCGCTCGCTGCTGCACGCCGTTGCTGCACGCCGCTCCTGCTGGGCACGTGTGCGAGTGCCACGGGCCGCCTTGACGCAGCGCCCTGCATTGTGCGCGTCCTGCCTCACCGCCTCTGGTCTGCTGCCACAGCCATGCCGCCACAGGGCTGCTGCCAGCGGTCACGGCAGTGCTGCAACCGCCCGCAGTGCTGCAAGCGCTCGCTCCCCCGCCTGCACACCTCCTCACTCTGCCCCAACCACTGCCCTCTGTGCTTGCCCTCTGTGTTTGCCCACCAAAATCTCTCCCACCTTGCCCGCCACTTACTCACCCCACAGCGCTTTCCCGTCTGCTTGCTTCAGTGCTCCCCAGCCGCGCTGCCACAACAGCTCCCCAGTGTTCCGCCCTTGCTTGCCCACAAACCCACCCAACAAGCTGCGCGTCTCGCTCATGCTCCATGCAGCGCCCACCTCGTAACATTGCAAATTCTGCAGAGTGGCAGCGCCGTGCCGCATGCATGCCGCACCAACACAGATGCTCACGTCCCGTGCCCGCACAGCGCTGCACTCCCCTGATGCCTGTACACAGATGGCCAGCGACTTCAGCTGCAGACATCAAGCAGCTGGCGCCGCCGCCGCGCATCCTGCCGGCCGCCGTCCCTCTCTGTCCTCTCACACGTGTAACTCCTGTGGTCGATGTTGCACGCTCGTGCCGTAAGCGAGCAGGAGCAGTGCACAGTGCAGGCAGTGCAACACAGTGCAGGCAGTCGGTCGGTCGCCGTCACCCCAGCAAGCAGCGCTGCCCGTGCTGCAGGTAGAACAGCGCCAGCAGGAAGCCAGCCATGGCGGCCAGCAGCAGCACCGTGGGCCAGCGGAAGGTCGCGGCCGTCTGCAGCGCCAGGCGGCACAGCGTGGCGTAGCTGCTGCAAGCGAGCTCCCTGTCGGCAGCTGCCAGCGTGGCCGCCTCCCTGGTGAGCTCGTCCTCCTCCCTCACTGCCGCCTCCCAGTGCAGCTGCGAGCGTGGGGTGCGCGGCGACCCCAGCTGCCGCGCGTGCTGCCGGGCGCGCAGCCAGTCTCGCTCGCTGCGCTCGCGCCGCCGAGCCGTGTGCTGCACCGCCGCTGCCAGCTGGGCGCTCCAGACGAGCAGGGTAGGAAGGCAGAAGCCAAAGGAGGCCTGTGTGGGGGCAGGGGAGAGGGACAAGGGAGGTCGTACAAGCGGGATTGCACACAAGGGCGTGAAGGGGTTGGACGTAGGGTGCTTGCAGCCGGCGGCGTGCGCACACGAGCGGCTACACGCCACCCGCCTTGGCAGCCCGCACGCCACGCCAGGCACAGCGCAGCGGCGCACCTGCAGCGCCCACACCACCGCTGTGCACCGCTCGCAGTCGCTCAGCAGCTCTGCCGCCGCCTCCAGGGGCAGGCGCGTGCCCAGGCTGCAAACCGGGGGCGCCAGGCTGGCAGTTCAGAACTGGAAGGACGCCGACCTCGCAGGGCGGTGCGCAACTCTCCCTCAAACGGGCACCTTTGCCCCCACGCAAGCCCAGCTCCCGTTGCCAGCGCAGTGCTGCCCTCACCAAAGCGTGGACACCACCTGCTGCAGCAGCCAGAAGGCCGCAGACGCGGTGCGTGCGTTGGCGGGGTGGTGAACCACGTACTGGCGGCAGACTGCGCGGGGCGAGAGGGACGGCGGATGGATGTGCTGCCTTCAAGTTGGGGAGGCATGTCACAGCCCCCAGAGGGGGGGGGGGGGATGCACACACGCATGGGATCGTGGCCAGCCGCTGGCTGCCCTGCCCCTGCCCGCACCAAGCCCGCTGCGCGACCCACCCCTGGGCGCGCGGCGCAGCACAAAGGCGGTGGCGACAGTGTGGTGCGCGAGGTGCAGGAGCGGAGGCAGTGGCCACCCCGCAGAAGCACCAATGCTGCCGTGCAGCCAGGCCACGGGGGCGGCCAGCAGCACAGCTGCGCGGGCATGCGCGCCCACAAAGGCCAGCATGCTCCCCACGACGGCGACGGCGCCGCCCCCGCCGGCCGCGGCCGCCGCTGCGGGGTTTGGCGGCGCCGCCCCCTGCCAGACGGCGAGCAGATCCACCGTCTGGGGGAGCACATACAGGGCACATGTGCGCAGGACCAGCACCAGCACGGTCCGGAACAAGCCCACAGGGCCGCCACGCCGGGCGGACAGACTGTGCACAAGCAGCCAGCCTTCCAGGGCCACCATGAGCGCTTCCGTGCCGCGCTCGGCAGGGGAATTCACGCAGAAGAACATGTAAGTCTGCGGCACCGAGGGGGCGGGGCTAAGGCCAGGCGGGGTGATGCCTCTGCAGCGCTCAGCAAGCACCCGTGCATGCGCAGAAGCGGCGTGGCACCCCAGTTGCGCGGGGCAGTGCCACGCAGCCGCTGCCGGGCCCACCCCACCTGCATGACAATCGCAATGTAGCAAGTCACTGCATCCTGCTTCGCCCAGCGCCGCTCCAAGACAGCCTGCAGAGTGGGCGCCTCATCGTCCTCACAATCCATCACTGTGCCTGCAAGGTTTTTTTGCAGAAAAACCGTCGGTGGTTGAGAGGGGTAAGTTGCAGTTCGGCAGCGGTAGTGGCGGCGCACTCCGCTGCGGCGTGTGTGGCCGCCGCGCATGCCGCCTGCCGCGTGCCGCGTGTGTGGATGTCTCCCTGCACGCTGTCTGCCTCTGGGACGCAGGGGAAGCCCGCGAGGGGGACGGCCAAGCGGAGGCGTGCAAACCTGAGGCAGCTGCGCAGGATGACCTCTCAGGCGGCCACAACTACCACACACGACAAACAGAAACTTGCGCCGCAATGTCCGCGAGCCAGCGTGCGGCCAGCTGCACTCGGCACCCTGTGCCCTTGCTGACGACCACAACTCGTCTGTTTTTTACAGCAATGGGTAGACGATGACGTGCGTGAGGTTCAGTCTGTCGGCAGACAGGTGGCGCGCCGCGCCGCGCCGCAGCAAGCGGGCAGAGAGGAGGCGCAGGGGGCTGGGGGCGGCGCGGCGCGCTGACGGGAGCAGGACGTGGGTGAGCAGCGGAAAGGGAGCGCGGGATGGAGCGGGGGAAGGGGAAGACGGGTCGGGGTGTGGCGAGGGAGGGGCGGCAGCGCGTTTGACGTCCGCCAGCGCGGCCGCCCGCCGGCGCCCGCCCCCTCACAAAATAAGCTCGGATCAGTATACAATGAGGCGCCGCAGGGGCCGGGGGCAATGCGCCCCCGGCCGCGCAGCACACGTGCAGGCTTGGCGAGGCCCTCTGGCCGCCCACGCTTGCGGCTGTCGGCAAGGGCACTTGAGGGTGGCCGCCGCAGCCGCTGGGCCATCGCAGCATGCTCGGCGTGCTCATCACGCCTCCAGCAACGCGTCGGGGGTCATGTCGGCGGTCGCTGCCTTCGCTTCCTCAAGCTTGAGGGTCTTTTGGATGACGTCGAACGCCTCGATCTTGTCGCCAGCCTGGGGAGGAGGAGGGGCGGAGCAGGTTGCGGCTCGGCGCCTGCTGGAGGCTCGTGCCCCTTGTGCACCCCCGCCGCCCCTGCTGCCACTGAACGCCCTGCCCCTGCATGAAGCGGTTGCCGCGGCAGCACCCCATAACGCCGGCCAGCCCTTGCAAAGCGGCCACAACCCTGCCCGCTGTGCTCGCCGACGTAGCGGCCCCTCCCGCAGGGGCCAGCCTAGGGCGGGGCAAGGCCTGCGCCCCGACGTCCGGCGGAGGGCCCCCTCACCTCCCACTCCTTGAAGCCTTCGACGGCGATGCCGCACTCGGTGCCCGCAGCCACCTCCTTGACGTCGTCCTTCACGCGCCGCAGCGACACCAGCTTGCCCTGCAGGCCAGGGAGGAGCAGGAGACAAGCCAGGGTTACTGCGTGTGCGTGCCGCCGGCGGTGCGCCTTCGCCAGGCGCAGCGATGCCAGCATCTGCACGCGCGCCGGCCTGGCACGCAACGATGCAACGCCCTGCTGTCTGCACGTGCCGCTGGCCAATCACCCCGCCTAGACTTGCACGGCAGCTCTGCCTGCCTGCCCTACTGCAGCACCAGCCCCTCGACCCGGTTGCGTGCCGCAGCCCGCCCGCCTCACCTCTGCCACCACGCGCTTGCCCCGCTTGACGACGGCAATGGCGTCCTTGCGCATGTTGCCGTCCGTGACCAGGCAGCCGGCCACGCGGCGGTTGCCTGAGCCAAACACCGCCTTGACCTCGGCGGTACCGATGCTGATGCGCTCCTCGACTGCAGGGGGAGCAGGGGCAGGCAGCGGGGTTTACACCAGTGCTGGGCTGCTGCCAACAGCATACCACCGCCTCGCCCTCCGTCCTGCCCAGTGCAAGCGACCTGCGAGCAGCCGGCGGCAGCCCCTGGCAGCCCCTGGTTGGCGCCCCCCCCCCCACTCCCGCTGCCGCGAGAGCTCACTCGACCGCAGCTTGCCCTCCATCGCCAGGCGCACGTCGTCAATCAGGTTGTAAATGATCGAGTAGGTGCGGACCTCGACGCCGACGCGCTTGGCAGCGGCCTGCGATATAAGGTGTGAGGGCAGCGGGCGAAAGGGGGTGGGCAGCGGCGGGGTGGGGTGGCAGGTACCACTGGAGACAGTGGGGACGCGCACGCACCACGTGCTACTGTTGTTGTTGCTGTTGCCACCGCTGCTGGCTGCAGCTGCCTGCTGCCCACCTGCACTGCGTCGTTGACCGGCACGTTGAACCCAAGGATCAGGCCCCCGGAGGCTGCCGCAAGGTCGATGTCGCTGCAGCGGGCCAGGGGTGGGCAGGGGTGTCTGGCGTGAGGCGGGGCCGATAACAGGTGCCGACACAACCCCGGAAATCTCTCCGCTCGCGACGGCCTGTGCCGCACGACCGGCAGCTGCTGCTCAAGAGGGGGCTACGCACTGGCTGCTGGCCACCATTCACCCAGAATGCCATGAACCCAAAGGCATGCACCTGGTGGTGATCTCTCCGGGCGCCGCCATCAGGTAGCGCAGCAGCACGGCGTCCTGCGGCAGCGCGCCCAGCGCCGACCGCACCGCCTCCACAGACCCAGACGCGTCCGCCTGCAGGTGGTGGCAACAGGCGGGGACGAGGCAGGCGCGGGTGGGGTGCAGGGCAGCTGGGATGCGGACAGCGGGGCGCCAGGCTGGCTGCCGCGCCGCGACTCCTTCCCCGGGCGAAAGCCAGCCCCTCGGCCCGCCACTTGGGGGCGGGGCCCTTGCGCTGCTGCGGCTGCTGGCCTGCCTCCAGCCCCATGCAGTCCAGCAGAGGGACACAACCACGCTCGCAAGTAGCCCAACCACGCAAACCACCCGTGCCAACACACCTTGAGGATCAGGCTCAGGCGCTGCTGCAGCTGCTGGTCGCCGTCCTCGTCGATGGAGGCCAGGGAGGAGAGGGTCACGCGGTTGCCGCCGCCGCTCATCTCCGCCAGGCGCTCCAGGCGCCGCGCCGCCTCGATGGCCTCGGCTGTGGGGAGAGGGGAGAGAGCGAGCGGAAGAACGTCAGCAGTTAGCTGGGGGACGACGGCTGTAGATGGGCGGTCAGATTGAGCAGCAGCATTGAGGCATGCCTACTGGGCCGCGGTGGACTAATGTACGCTTCCTGCTGACGGCCTCACAGCGTCCTCAACGCGGGGCACGCCCCTCCGGCCGTGCGCATGCAGCTGCCGCTGCGCCCGCGCCCCGGCGCGCACACACCTGCCGAGCGCGCGTCCGCCTCGCTCTCAAACACGGTGAACTCGTCGCCGGCCGTCGGCACGTTGTTCAAGCCCAGCATCTGCACCGCAAAGGACGGCCCCGCCTCCGACACATCGCCCTGGGGGCTGCGCATCTGGCGGACCTACAGAGAGGACCAGCCAGGGAGCCAGGGACAGAGAGCGCTCAGCCACAGGGGAGAGGGTGCGTGCGTGCGTGTGCGGAGACGCGAGAGGCGTTTGCTGGGGTGCAGCGCGACGGGCAGCAGCAGGGCCATGCGATGCAGCACCGGCGTGATGCAAAGCCTGCCGCTCGTAAGCCCCTGTGCAAGCCCGCAACACACACAGGCACCTTGCCGTACGACGAGCCCGCCTGCACCGCGTCGCCCACGCGCAGCGTGCCCGCCTGCACCAGCAGCGACGACACCGCGCCAGCCTTCTTGTCCAGGCTCGCCTCCAGCACCGTGCCGCGTGCGGAGCGCGCCGGGTTGCACTGCAGCTCCTCCAGCTCGGCCACCAGCAGCACCTGCAGCGGAGAGGGGGGGCATCACGAGAGGCAGACAGACACACGTGAGCAGGGGCGAGCGAGGGCTGGCAGACGAAGCGACAGGGGGGCACACGGAGTTGCACTAGCTCTGCCACCAACACGATCTGGGCGGGGCATGGGGGCAGCAGCAGCGGCGGCACACGTGCGTGCATGCCAGGCTCGGCACGACCGTCTCCTCTTTGCAGGACAGGCGCTGCAGGCCAGCGCCCACACTGAGCGCACCGTCTCCAGCAGGCTGTCCACCCCCTGGCCCTTCTTGGCGGAGATGGGCACCATGGGGGTCTTGCCGCCCCACTCCTCCGGCAGCAGGCCGTGCTCGGTGAGCTCCTGCTTCACGCGCTCTGGGTTGGCGCCCTCCTTGTCAATCTGTGCAGAGCCACAGGGCAGGGGGGACCCAGAGGAGCGAGGGCGGTCGAGCAAGGAGTGGCAGTAACAGCACATCAGCCGTTGCAGCGGCGGACCGGCAGCACCAGCAGGTCGGCAGCAACCCCGTCTGCACCCACCCACCCACACACCCACCCACCTTGTTGATGGCCACCACGATCGGCACCCCCGCCGCGTTGGCGTGGCTGATCGCCTCGATTGTCTGCGGCCGCACGCCGTCGTCCGCCGCCACAATGATGATTGCGATGTCGGTGACCTTGGCGCCGCGGGCGCGCATGGCGGAGAAGGCCTGGAGGTCGAGGGGGAGACGAGGATGGATGCGTGTCGGCAAACGACTCGGTAGTGGCAGCGGCAACGGCTGAGGCGGCGGCAGGCACGAGGGCTGCCAACATGCGTCGCCCACCCCAACCGCACACTCGGCTCCTTCCTCACGCTACCCAAACGGCCCGCCCACAAGGCCCCCCCCCCGCCCTTCCACTCGACCCACCTCGTGGCCCGGGGTGTCCAGGAAGGTGACCTGGCGGTCCTCCCCCAGGTAGTCCACGTCGCAGGTGTAGGCGCCAATCGCCTGAGGGAGGGCAGGGAGGGCAGGGCAGGGAGGGCAGGGGGCGCGCTGGGAAGGACGTCAGCCGAGGGCACCAGACTGCAGCCGCCACCCTCCCACTCCCGGCGTCGCGCCTTGCGCCTTGCGTCCCCACAAAGGTGCCAGCGGTCGCAGCCCAGCCGGCCCTGCACGCCACACAGGGTGTGTCCCAGTGCCGGCTCCGCCGGATCACCTGCGTGATGCCGCCGGCCTCGCCCGCCGCCACCTTGGTTTTGCGGATGAAGTCCAGCAGGGAGGTCTGCAGGCACGCAGGCGAGTTGGGAAAGCAGGTGGCAGCTCAGAAGTGGGCAGCGACGCACGGCGTGGCGGGCAGCGCTGCGGCAGCCGCACCTGTCGCCGCCGCGAACTCTGCCACGGCCCCCACACACACTTTGCGCCGCTGCCGCATACAGCAGCACCGTGCCGCGGCCACAGCAGCAGCCTAGGCAGCGTCAGCGGCGTCAGCGGCCGCAGCAGCAGCCTAGGCAGCGGCAGCGGCGTTAGCGGCCACAGCAGCACCCCAGGCAGCGGCAGCGGCAGCAGCAGCAGCAGCAGCGGCGGCGGCGGCAGCAGCAGGTCGGCAGCAACCCAATCTGCGCCCACCCGCCCACCCACCTTGCCGTGGTCCACGTGTCCCATCACAGTCACCACCGGCGGCCGCGCCTGCAAGAACTCCAAATCCTCGGCGTCAATGTAGTCGACTGCAGCACACAGGGAACGAACGAGGTGAACCAGGTTGGCGCAGGGGCTTGCAGGGGAGGGGTGGACCCTGCGGTCGGCCCAAGGCGGCGCTGCTACAGCAGCGCCCTGCCTCCTCCTCCGTCATGTCGCGGCCCCCGCGGCAGGGGCTGCACCGCGACGTGCTGCACCAGCTGGCACGACACCCCCTGCTGCGCTGCTGCCCCTCCTCCTCTTTCATGCCAACAAAGGGCGGTGCGGCCCATGGGACCCCTGCCAGAGCACCGCCAACCAAACGCCCCGCCCGTACTGCACGCACTCGACTTGCGCGCGCCGTCCTCCACCTTCCACTCATCCTTGTCCAGCACGTCTACTCCGTACGCCTGCAGTGGCGAGTTCAGGAAGGCAGCCAGCTCAAACATTAAGGAACACGTAAATTGCTCATGCATTTATACAGCGTGGGCGAGCATGGTGGCATGCACAGGTCTTGGCAGCGTGCATGCCAGGCCTCGAGAGTAGGGAGGGCTGGCGTGGTGCTTCCCAAAGCACGCCCCACGCCCCCACATGCAGGCTCGCTGTGCCGTGGCACTCACCACTCCCACCGCCTTCACTGTTTCGGGGTCCAGGGTTGAGTTCATTTGCACCTGGAGGGGCAGGAGGGGAGGGGTGTGACGAGCAGCGGTGACTGACTGAGCCGAGCTGGATGCGCGGGGTTGTTCATGTTCTATGATGGCCTTGGGGTTCCAGACGCGCCGCTCGGGCCAGATGCGCAACCATGCGTCCGCGGCCGCCTGCCGTTCCCAGGCGCGCCAGATAAACCAAACGCGCCACCCACCCACCCACCACCCACCCACCCACCCGTTGCAGCCCCCACCCAACCTGCCCTGATGCCGCGCGTGAACAGCAGCCTGGCCCTGCCAACTCTCCCAGGAGTATCCGTGACTGCCTGCTGATCCAGGCACCCCGCCCACCCTTCTCACCCACCCTTCCCACCCCACCCACCATGATGCCGCGCATGAACAGCAGCTTGACTACCTCCGTGGGCTGCAGCGCCAGCATGTCGGCCAGGTCCTGCACCGTCATGCCCTCGGGCCCCACCTCGAAAATGTCCTCGCGGACGGCCTGAGGGCCGGAAGAGGGAGGGAGGGAGGGGTGGAGGCGTGTGCGTTAACATCGAGTGTTAGCACCGGTCAGCACTCCATGATGAAGCGTCCTCGGGGTTGTCTGAGGGCCAACAGAGGGGGGAGGTGGATGACGAGGAGCAACGCGCTTTCGAGCACCCGGGCTGGGCAGAGGAGGGGGCCGGAGGGCGTGCATCAGGCTGCACAACCCCGCTCCCAGGGCACTCTCCCGCCCCCCCCACCCCCACCCCACCCCCCCCCACACACACACACCACCACCACACCCCACCACCACCACAAACACACACACACCGCCACCCACCCCACCCACCTTGTTGGCCTCGCGGCTCTCGGCGCGCTCCTCGCGACGCGACTGCCGCGCCTTGCGCCGCGACACAATGTTGATCTTCTCCCCCTTCTTCTGCCCGCGGTTGTCCTTCCACCCGCCGCCGCCGCCGCCTGCACAAAGGGACGATGCGCACAAGCCAGCCAACCGGCGCGTCAGGGAGCAGGACGGGTGGCGGGCAGGACAAGCCGAGGGGAGGAGGGTCCGCGTCATGCATGCGGCATGCACACGCGCACCACATGCGACTGCCGCCGGGCCGCACGGGCACAGCGGCCCGCCCCCTCGCCCCACGCACGCACCCCTGCCGCCGCCGGCCTTGCCGCGGCCGCCCCAAGACTTGTTGTCTGTGGATCCGGGGGCGCTGCTGCCGGGGGCTCCGCCAGGGCCTGCGGGGCCGCGGTTGTAGCCGCCTGGGCCGCCGGTAGCAGGCCCGCGTGTGTAGCCGCCGGTCGCGGGGCCGCGGGTGTAGCCGCCTGGGCCGCCGGTTGCGGGGCCGCGGTTGTAGCCGCCACCGCCTGCCGGGCCGCGGTTGTATCCGCCTGGGCCGCCGGCGCTGGGGCCGCCGGGGCCGCGCCCACCGCCGTCAAACCGGCCTGTGCGGTCGGGCTTGGAGTTGTAATTGCCGGGGGCGGGGCCGGGGCTGCTGGCGGCAGCTGACGCGGCGCGCTCCGCACGCCGCTCGTCCCGCTGCTCCTGCCGGATGGCCGCCTGCTCCGAAAAGTATTTATACTTCGAAGCACGCGTGCGGGCTGACGGCGGAGCGCGCCAGATGGGGGGCCGCCGCGTGGGCGGCGCAAGCAGCTCGCCGCCGGCGGCGCCGGGCGGCGGCGCCGCCGCCGGTGCCTCTGGCTCTGCTGCCGTCGTGCGCTCTGCGTCCGCCACCATACTACGCACAATGAATGCGCCACGGGGGGCCGGGCGGGACGCGGGCTGGCGAGCTGCCAGCCCTGCGCTGCTGCCGCATTGCAGGGCGCTGTGGCTCAGGAAGAGCGACATGGCGGGAGTTCGGGAGGCTGCCTGGACGTTGTGAGAGGCTGCTGAGGGCGTCGGGGCAGTGCTGGGTGGTCAGGGCCGCCGAGACAACGCTTGCAAGTGCGGCCACCGGCTTTGGGCACGCGACAGTGCAGTCGGGCGCTGCTAATAGACAATGTTCACACAAATACGCATGCGGGACGCACCAGAGGCGGTGTGCACGACCGAGAATGCAGGCGATAGGATGGCTGGGCGTGACGGAAGCTTGCCCTCGCCTGCCTGTTGTATGCGCAGTGATCCTTGTGTTGTTTGCGCAGCCCGATAGCTCGCTGCGGCTCCTACTCTCCGAGACACCACCTCGCTCGCCGAGCCGCAACAGCGCCAGCGCCCACGGCGCGTGCCAGCGTTCCATCCACGTTTTGGGCAGCTCCCAGACGCAGCGAGGCGGTCCAACAGCGGTCACAGCGGCAGCATGGCGAGCGCGGTGGGCTGCCTGCCAGCCTACAGCGGCCTGCGCACGCAAGGTGCGCTGTCGATGGAAGCCCCGTGACGTGTGACGAGCCGCAAGAAGTCAAGCAGGGTTGTTGGTGGCAGGGCGGGCGCCGCTTGTCGTCGGCCGCCGCCGCTGCCGCCGGCGGCGGGCTCGTCGCCCGCTCTCACTGGTTGCCTGCCCACCCCAATCTGTTTTGCGTACCATCTGCAGACAGCATGCCTGTGCGGCAACAGACTAGCCACTCGGCAGGCTTCTGGCAGTCGGCGCAGCGAGCAGTCGGCAGGTGTGTGGCGAGGCGGGAGCGCAGGCGTGCATGGCGGCGACATGCACCCAATGTTGCCTGCTTGCATCGCTTGGGGGTCGCTTCCACACACGCAGCGCCGCTTCAACGCCCACGCATGCGCCGCGTGCCCACCCCGCTTGCTTGCCGTGCCTCTCTCGCTCGCCCCACAGGCCCGCGGCGGCGACGGCCCGCAGCGGCGGCGTCGCCACGCGTCGCCAGGTCACTCGCATGATGCCCATCGGCGTGCCGCGCGTCCCCTACCGCACCCCCAAGGAGGGCATGTGGCAGTGGGTGGACATCTGGAACTGCCTCTACCGGGAGCGCATCATCTTCCTGTCCAAGCCTGTTGATGAGGAGCTGGGCAACCAGGTGCGCGCCCGCACCCGCCTGCTGGACTTCGAATGTAACTGATCACCCGGCCTGCGCCGCGGCCGCTGCTGCGGCTGCTCCCGCTTGCTGCTGGCGTGTTTGCTCGCTGCGCGCGCTCGCCCGCGCGTCGCCGCGGTTTGAAGGGCAGCAGGCGGCAGCGTCGACTGTGTCCGTGCCGACCGCGGCCGCCCAGCCCGACCGAGCGCCTCTGCTGCACTCTTCTTCAACCCGCAGCTTGTGGCCACCATGCTGTACCTGGATAGCGAGAACAAGAAGGACATGAACCTTTACATCAACTGCTCCGGCGGCGAGGTGCGCTGGGATGGCGTGCTGTGGTTGCGTCTGGTGGAGCGTGCGGCAGCTGTGCAGCGGGCCGCCTGCGCGCCCCTGCCCCGCCCGCTCGCCCGCCCGAATCAATCATGCCCACCACAACTCCACACGGCGCCTTCTGTTCTGTTGCCCACACCTGCCACTGTGGCCATCGACACGTGCGTGCAGGTCGTGCCCTCCCTGGCAATCCATGACACCATGCGGCACATCAAGTCGGATGTGGGCACCGTCGGCTTTGGCGGCTGCATGGGCATGAGCGGCTTCCTGCTGGCTGTGGGCAAGAAGGTGCGGTGGTGGGTGCAGGCGGGCTGGCAGGCTGGGGGCGGGGGCCAACAGGGCATCCGGTGGCGGCTCGTCGGTGGGGTGTGCGCCGTCGTGGATGAGCCGCGGCTTGAGCCCTCCCCCTGCCTGCCGCACGAACCGTGCTGGCTTTGTCGTTGCGGCGGGCAACGCGGTACGCGCTGCAGAACGCCGGCACACCTCTCTGCCCCCGCTGCTACTCGCCGGTTTTCTGAACGGCTCTGCACATCGTCTGTCGTGCTGCAGGGCAAGCGGTACGCGCTGCAGAACACGCGCATCATGGTGCACCACCCCAGCGGCGCGGCACGCGGCCAGGCGCGTGCTGGGTTGTGGTGACGTGGCGTGCTGGGTTGTGATGACGTGGCGTGCTGGGTTGTGGTGACGTGGCGTGCTGGGTTGTGCTGACGTGGCGTGCTGGGACGTCGACCACGAGGCCTGCCCGCCGCCGCCGCCGCCCTCGCCGCTGCTGCCCTGCCTTGCACCCTCTGATGCCTCCCCCCCTGCATGCGCTCCGTACCCCTCCTTGCGCCAACCAGGCCTCCGACATCAACCGCGAGGCGCGCGAGCTGCTGCGCATCCGCGACTACATGGACAGCATCCTGGCGCAGGCCACGGGGCAGCCCTTTGAGAAGGTGAGGCAGCTGGTTGAACCTTTTTGCTAGGGGACGCGGTGCGGAGGGTGGGGGTTGGTCTGGGACCGGTCGACGCAGCTGGCGGCCCTCAGGGGGCGCACCCAGCCCAGCAGGGGGGTGGCGCAAGCGAGCCAAGGGAAGCACCCTTTGTTGCCGCCTGCCTGCCCGCCCGCCCTCGCCCCTCGCTCCCACTCCTCCGCACGCCCGGCACCCAGCAAGCCTGCACGCTCCTCTGCCCCCCCCCTCCCACTGCTTCCTGCCTTGTTCAGGTTGCCCAGGACTTCAGCCGCAACAAGTACTTCGACACCAACGAAGCCCAAGAATACGGGCTGATTGATGAGGTGCGCAGGGTGACAACGGACCTTGTTTTTTGGGGGTTTTGCCACAAATGCACCGCTGACCTGCCACCCCCTTCCACCCGCCGCCGTCGCTGTGTGCAGGTGGTGCGGCCGCGGCGCAGCGCGATGCTGGGGGTGTGAGTGTGTGCCGACTGCTGCCGCGTACGGCGTGGCGCTGCCAGCCTCTCCCCAGCTCCCCTGCTCGCCCCCTGTATCATACTCTCCCACAGCACAGAGCCCCTATCGTTCCCCCTGTCCAGCCTGCTTGCTTTCCTCCCCTCCCCCCCCCCCCTTTCGGCTGTAAGTCGCTCACCGCTCATGGCGCTGCAGGCAGGGGGCGAGCAGAGGCAGGACAAGGCTGGACGGTTGGCTGGACGAGGGGAAACACGAATCGCGGTACGCAATCCATGCAGGATACTGCGCACGTCCCCACGGGAAGCACTGCTGAGCAGGGGCGGCATCAGCAGCGGCAGCGGCAGCAGCAGCAACGCAACAGCCGTTGCCGCAGCAGCAATGGCAACAGCCTCTGCAGCATGTGCAGTATCAACTTCCCCAGCAGTACCTGAGTGGTTTCAAGTGGGATGACATTCTCTGTTGCTGACAACCTGCCAAGCGGAAACTACGGTGCACACCGGCTGGCAGGCGTCGGCGGCGTGACGGCGGTGCTGCAGGGGAGGCTGGGGGTGCTGCAGGGGGTGCTGCAGGGGGTGCTGCAGGGGAGGCTGGGGTGGACGCCGCCGTGCCATCCTGGCCTCGGTATGGCCAGCCGAGCACTGCTCCCCACATTCCTCAATGACGTCTCTCGTGACACTCGAACTGCGTTCTCATGCCACGAAAGCCCCATCTGATTGCGGCCACCCTCTGCTTTGGATGGGCGCCAGCCTGCGCATCGCCTGCTCCCTCCCCCTGCGCTTGCGCTCCAACACCTTGCTCAACCCACGCCCGCCCTGCCTGTCAATGGCGCGGCGCACCATTCTGTCGTGGTGTGACACCGATTCCGCTGTGCAGTGCGGGAGGGGTCAGCTGGGTGGTGCGGCGCTGCCGGCGCAGCGGCGTGCCGCGGCGTGCCCGCTGCCCGGTCGAGGCGGTGCTGGCTCTAGGGCTGTGGCAAGGCCTGGCGCAAGCAGTGCGCGTGCTCTTCGACTCCCCTCGCCCGCTCAGCTGCCAAGTCTCTCCCAGGGCCCTTCCAGCGCTCGAAAGCGGGAGTGCGAGAGCTCGCGGCGCGCCTTGCGTGTCGTGGCGCCTGCGGGCGCCTGCGGCTGCGTCTGGCGACTTGTGTCGGGCCGCAGAAGGCGCTGGAGCGCGCAGACAGCGGTCAAGGGCTCCAGGGCACTTTTGGAGCAATATGGCTCCGCCCAAGAAGGTTAGCCCCTGCCGCTCCTGGCCGCATTCCCGTGGGATCAGGGCTAGGCGAAAGGCTGGCGCCCCGGGAGCAACCGTGATCGCCTGGCTCCGCACATCGCCTCCCGGCGTCGCGCAGTTCAAGATAGAGCCTTTCAAGCACCCGCTGAAGCTTGATCCCAACTACGCGGGTGCGCGCTGCCTGGGGGCCGCCATGGCTGGCATTGCGACAGCGCAGCTCGTGCAGGCTGGCGGCGAGGGAACGCGGGAGCGGAGCGTGCTGCTTCGTCGGCCCAATCGCATGTGCACGGTGTCGCTGTGTAGCCGATAGATCAGATGGCCGCCGCAGTATTGCATTGCGGTGCCCCATCTGACGGTGGCTGCCGCCGCTGAACTCGTGCACCCGTTTGCGCCCTTTGCCGCCGACCTCCCCACCCGCAGACAACACCTGGGCGCTGCTGGATGCTGCCATTCACGAAATCAACAACCACAATGCCAGTGGGCTGAGTTACGAGGAGCTGTACCGGTGCGGGAGCAGAGGGTCTCGAAGGGGCGGGGTGCTGCCTGGCGGTGGGTGCGTCGGCAGCGCAGAGGGGACACCTTGTGTGTAGGGGAGGGTAGGTGGGTGCTGCGCCAAACTGGCTAGCCCCGACCCTGTGCCTGCAGCAACGCCTACAACATGGTGGTCAACAAGTATGGAGAGCGGCTATACAACGGCCTCAAAGACACTGAGACCGCGCACCTGCACAAGGTCTGTGAGAGTGTGTATGTGTGTGTGTGCATGCCTGCCAGGTGCTGCGCGGCACACACGCGCCCGGCGCGCCCGCTCCTAGCCAGCGAGGCAGTGGTGCTGGATGGCGACATGGTGTGCCCCGTGGGACGACGGCAGCGCACCGCGGAGCTCCTCCGCACGTGTCCCGCTGCCCTCCGCTGCAGGTACCGCCCCGCATCGAGGCCGCCAAAGGCGAGGGCTCCCTGCTCGCGCTGCGCTCCGACCAACTCCCTCCCTGCCCCTCTCCCGCCTCCCGCCCGCAGGTCGCGGCCCGCATCGAGGCCGCCCAGGGCGAGGGCTTCCTGCGCGCGCTGCGCTCCGAGTGGGAGCTGCACAACAAGGCGGTGCAGATGATCCGCGACATCCTCATGTACATGGACCGCATCTACGTCAAGCAGCAGGTGGGTGGGTGGTGCAGCTGGTTGGCCGCGTGCTGCACCGCTGCGTGGGTGCACCAGCTGGGGCTGTTGACCTGCGATGCAACATGCCAAAGTGCTCATGCCCGCCTCCACTTGCCCACTCTTTCACGAGCTCTCGCCCCCCCGTTGTTGTTTCGTGACGCAGAACCGGGTCACTGTGCACCAGCTGGGGCTGGACCTGTGGTGCGACGTGGTGGTGCGCAACGCGCGCATCCGCGAGCGCCTGCTGGGCATGCTGCTCGACATGGTGCAGGTGTGTTCGGGGTGTGCGGCAGAGAGGGCAACAGGGGGCCGCTATTGTGACGACATGTGCGGCGTGCACCCCCCTGCCCTGCCCTGCACGCCTGCCGCCCCCACTGATCGCGCGTGCTGCTCGCCCCCTTGACCTGCAGCGCGAGCGCGGCGGCGAGCATGTGGACAGGGGGCTGATCCGCGCGCAGACGTTGATGCTGGTGGACCTGGGGCCCGAGGGTGAGCGCTGCCTGGGGCTCAAGAGCGGGCGGGGCCTCCCTGCCATGTGCTAACAGCAGAAGGGGGGCAGGCAGTGCGTGTCTGTGTGGGCGCCCTCCTGTGTGCTGCAGGCCCTCGGGGGGCAGCGTCCCCGCAAGGGCGTGGGCCTGCTGGCGCCTCCCCTTTGCCGGATTCACAGCTTTACCTGTACGCTCTCCAACAGCCTCACCTGTTTCGTGCGTAACCTTCCTGGCCATGCTGTGCCTGCAGTGTACTGCGAGGATTTCGAGGGGCCCTTCCTGGAGCGCACCGCAGAGTTCTACGGGGCAGAGGTGGGTGGGCGGGACGGAAGTGTGGACCGGGCAGGCAGGCTGCCTGCTCACGCAAGCGCTCCGAAGGGAGGGGCCGCCTGCACTGAGCGCAGCGTGCGCGACGCGCTGGCCGCTCCCCTGCTTCCCCCTCCCCCTCTCGCTGTGCAGCCTGGTCTGACATGCACGACGTGCTGTTCCTGCCCCCCCCCACCACCACCTGACCAACACGCCCCCCCCCCCCCCCCCCCCGCTTCCCCCTGCGCCAGGCTGCCGAGTACATTTCCTCCTGCGACTGCCCCGCCTACTTGGCGCATGCGGAGCGGCGGCTGCAGGAAGAGGCAGACCGGGTGGCTGCCTACCTGGATGCTTCCACGGACGCAAAGGTGGTCAAGGTGAGAGGGGCACGATGGCCGGGGGTTGGTGCTGGTGGGCAGGCGTGACGCCCTGCCCCGGTACCTGCGGCGTCTTGCCGCCGCCGCGGCACGGACAGGTTGCTGCCCTCCCCTGCCGCTCGCCGGTCTTGCGCCCACGCACGGCCCGATCCCCGCCCGCAGGTGGTCGAGGGCGAGCTGATTGCGCGGCAGATGCGGGCGCTAGTAGACATGGAGAACAGCGGGCTGGTGGCGCTGATGCAGCAGGACAAGTGAGCGGTCGGGAGCGGCAGTGGCAGCGGGAGCGGGAGGGCCAGAGGAGCAGCCACGGTCGTTGAGGGCTCGAGGAGGGGCCTGGCAACGTGCATGTTGCACATTGAAGAGGCCACCGATGAGCAGCGATTTCCTTAGTGTAGGCTGCCCCCGCGGCGCGCTCACCCTCGCGCCTGCCCCCTCGCCCCCTCGCCCCCTCTGCGCCAGGCACGCGGACCTCTCACGCATGTACGCGCTGTTCCGCCGAGTGGACGGAGGGCTGGACCTGCTGCGGCAGGTGAGGGGGCTGCAGGCGCAAGTGTTGGTGGCGCTGCACAGGCCCGGTCGGCACGGCGCGGTCCGCATATACGTCAGGGCGGGCCGTCGTTGTGCTTGTTCTGAGCACTCGTCCATGCCAGCCGCCCAGCGATCTGGCTGTGTGCCTGCCTCTGCCTCGTCCTGTTGTCCAGACCATGGGGGACCACTTGAAGGAGACGGGCAAGGCGCTGGTGATGGACCCGGAGCGGCAGAAGGAGCCCTCCGAGTGGGTGCAGCGGCTGCTGCAGGTGCGCAGATGGGTGGCGCGGGGGCCGCAGGCAGCGCGGGGGCTGGGGCTGGGGCGGGCGGGCGGGCAGGCGGCGGGGCCTGAGCACCACAGGAGCCTGTGGAGCGGGCAGAGCGGCCTCCCCTGTGCGTCTGTGTCCTGGCCCTGCCATGATGTGTCGCCACGCGTGCACCTCTGCAGGAGAAGGAGAAGTACGACGAGCTGATCTCCAAGGCCTTCTCCTCCGACAAGACCTTTGTGGCCGCGCTCAACTCTGCGTTCGAGCACTTTCTCAACCTGTCGCCGCGCTCCCCTGAGTACATCTCCCTCTTCATGGACGACAAGCTGCGCAAGGGGCTCAAGGTGCGCGCCCCTTTGCTCTCGTCGGCGCGCCCCACTTGTGCTGGACGGAGGGCGCAACTCGCCGTCCCCTGAGGGCTGCCTCACCCGATCTTACTTTTGCCTGCCCGTTGTGTGTGTGTGTGTGTGTGTGTTTGTGCCTGTGCCTGCAGGGCATGTCTGAGGACGACATCGAGGTGGTGCTGGACAAGGGCATCATGCTCTTCCGCTACCTGCAGGAAAAGGTGGGAGGTGGGGGGCGGCAGCGGGGCTTCCGGCGGCATGGCAGACGACGGCGCAAACGCTTGGCGCAGTGACTCTGCAGCTTTTTCCATGGCAAGGCTCCTCTTCGGCCAGCAAGACAGGCACGCGACAACCACTCTTCCCACCACGCCCCCTAACCCTTTTTCGTTATTGTCACCGCTCCCTCAACCATCCGCAGGACGTGTTTGAAAAGTATTACAAGCAGCACCTGGCCAAGCGCCTGCTGCACGGCCGCTCATCCAGCGAGGACGCAGGTGGGAGGCCTGCCGGGTGGGGGGGTGGCTGCAGCACGAACCCGCAGAGCCAGCCGGTTCGCACCACCGCGCTCCTGAGCCTCTTGTGCGCGCTAGTCATTGGCCCACGCACGTGCACTAATGCGGTTTGGCGCCCCTGCCCCCTGGGCGCTTCCTGTTTCCACGCTGCAGAGCAGCTGCTGCTGACCAAGCTGAAGACAGAGTGCGGCTACCAGTTCACCAGCAAGCTTGAAACCATGTTTGGAGACATCAAGCTCAGCAGGTGGGCCGGTGGGAGAGGGGCTCAGCTTTGCTGCGCCTGTCTTGAGTTTGATATGTCGGTGTGTCTCTGCCTGCAGCGCTCCCACACCTCTGCCCCCCCTCCCCTCATTCGATGGCCCCGCAGGGAGAAGATGCACGACTTCAAGGCGCACCTGGACCGCAAGGGAACAAAGCTGGAGGTGGACATGAGCGTGCAGGTGGGGTGCGCCTGCGCTGCGCATGCCTGAGCCTGCCGTCGTCCTGCTGCCCCTGCCCCTGCCCCTGCCTGCCCTGCCGCTGCTGCCGCTGCCAGCCCTCCTGCTGCCTGCCCTCCTGCTGCCTGCCCTCTTGCTGCCTGCCGACTCTCCCGCCGGCTCTCCTGCCTCCTCCACACCACCTCCCCTCCACAACAGGTGTTGACATCGGGCATGTGGCCGCAGACCACCGCCATCGCCACCTGCAACCTGCCCCGCGAGCTGGAGCAGTGCACCACCGAGTTCTCGAGCTACTTCCTGCACGCCAACTCGGGTGAGGCGCGTGGTTCTCTAGCAGCTGAGCGTTGAGGTGGGCAGTGTTGAGGTGGCAGCATTCGCAGGCAAGGGGACGCCTTCCCTGCCCAACCGGCTCCCTGCTGCATGCAAGCGCAACATGCTGCATCGTGCCGACTGCCTGCCACCGGCCCGCTTCCCTCGGCATGCTGCGCAGGGCGGCGGCTGACGTGGCAGACGGCGCTGGGCACCGCAGACATCAAGGCGGTGTTTGGCAACGGCAGCCGCAAGCACGAGATCCAGTGCTCAACGTACCAGGTCAGATGGGGCCGTTGAGGTGGTGGTTGCTGTTGAGGAGAGCATGCGGCGCACGTCTGTTGCGGTGCCAGCATGCGAGGAGCTACAGCTGCAAGAGTTTGGCAGCGTGAGCGCGGCATGCAGAGCGCCTGCCGGCGCGGCGCCGCGCCGCCCCGCACTGCCCTCCGCTCAACCGCCGCCCTGGTTGCCGCACCTGTTTGCCCCGACCCTCCCAGATGGCAGTGCTGCTGCTGTTCAACGATGCTGAGAACCTGAGCTTTGAAGACATCCAGGCGGACACCAAGATCCCAGAGGAGGATTTGAAGCGCGTGCTGCAGAGCCTGGCATGCGTCAAGGTGGGCCTGCTGCTTGGTGTGCCGATGGAAGGTGCATGCCGAATCGCTCAAGCTTTGCGCTGCTGCCAGTACATATCGTGGCCTTCGCACCCTTGCACCCTGGCCTCAACCTCTGTCTGCAAACGTCTCCTGCACCTTTTGCAGGGCAAAGCTGTGCTGCGCAAGGAGCCCATGAGCCGCGATGTCAAGCCAGGTGCGTTGCGTTCCCTGCTTTGTCAGAACCTTGCAGGCCTGGACAGAGCCTGGGCAACGGTTGCCTCGCCCCATGCGGCCCCGCGCCTCCGTGCCTCGCCGGCAGCACCCCGTCGTGCCCGTCCCCACCCGTTCTGCTGCGACGCCACCTGCAGGGGACGTGTTCTCTGTGAACGACGCCTTCACCTCGAAGCTGTACAAAGTGAAGATCGGCATGGTGGCGGCGCAGGTGGGCGGGGGTGGGGTGGGGGGTGGGGAGAGGGTGGGTGGACGGCGCGGGGAGAGGGTGGGTGGACGGCGCTGGGGTGGGGGAGTTGCTCATGCGGTTTTGCCTCCCATCGTTCTGGAGTGAAAGCTACAGCATCTCCCCACCGCTGCTCGCTTCACATGCCGTGCATGCACGCCCTCCGTCCCTCCTGTGCCTGCAGCGCGAGAGCGAGGGAGAAAAGGCTGAGACGCGAGAAAAGGTTGAGGAGGACCGCAAGCCGCAGATTGAGGCAGCAATCGTGCGCATCATGAAGGTGCGTGGCTGTCTGTTCTGGGCTGCCGGGGTGGGGGCTGCTGATTGGGTTGGCCGGGGCACGAGCCGGCCGGCTGGCCTCGTGTTTGGCGCCCCGCACCAGTCCGTAACTGTACCAACTGTTCTTTTAGCTCTCCCCGCCAACCTCCTGCCTCAATAACCACCCACCTCTTGCGCTGCAGAGCCGCAAGCGCCTGGGCCACAACGAGCTCATTGGTGAGGTGACGCGGCAGCTGGCGGCGCGCTTCCTGCCGCAGCCGCAGGTGGTGAAGAAGCGCATTGAGAGCCTCATAGGTGTGTTTGGGTCGCTGGCACTTGTCGGCAACAAGGCATGCGGGCGGTTTACTGGGCTTGGACTGGCGGTGGCGGTGCAAGGCGTGGATGTGCACACGTTCAAGGGGACCAGGAGAACACCCACTCAGTAGGGGGGGGGTGACATTTCCCTCGTGCTGAGACACTGCCGCCCGCCCTCCCCCCCTTGCAGACCGCGAGTTCCTGGAGCGCGACGCAACCGACCGCTCCACCTACGTGTACTTGGCATAGCCTGCCTGGGCTGCGGCCATCCAGCCATCCGGCCATCTCAGCCTGCCTGAGGCTTGGAGGGTCTCAGCGCTGGCCGCCGCGCGCTGCCGAGCGGCAGCGCCTGCACGCCGCAGCCTGGCTGAGCATGCCTGCAGTGGACGCCGCCTGCCGGCCGCCTATCTGTGCGTCCGCACACGCCCTGGGCTGCAGCTGCCCAGGGTGCCTCGTCTGTGTTCTCCCTTGCGACCTCCGTCCTACCCCTGCTGTCCCCTTGCTCTGGCCCGCCTGGCACAGCCTCTGTTCCGCCGCCGCCCCTCCTGCTCCCACATGGCTCGCTCAGGCCTTCCCTCTGCACCTCCCCCCTCCAATCCCTCTGCTTGCCACACGCCGACTGCTGCGTTTCATGTGTTTACATTGTAACACTCTTCCGCATGGCACCAGAAAGGTTCGTACAGGACTAGGGCAGAGCTATATTGAAGGGAGGGCACTAAGGGAGCAAGTGCAATGCTGAGAGATCACTACTGCAGAGGTGCACGCCGCCCTGCTGCCTGCTACTTACATAGGTGTAATGCCAGCCATGCCGGTGGACCGCCGCTTGCTGCTGGTGCTGCCCGCGGAGCTGCCACGCGGCGAACCGTCTCCCACCGAAGGCAGCGCTGCGATAGCGCCAGGCAGCGCGGTAGTCGGGCGGGCCGCCTTGATGCGCGCGCCAGGCGACTGCGGCAGCGAGGGCAGCGCGCCCTTGCTGCGGGGGTCGTCGCCAACCGCCAGCCCGCCGCTGGAGCCGCTGCCTGCCACCTGCGGCTCCTCTCGGATGGCCTCGTAGAATTCAGTCGCGTCTTCCTCATGCCCGCCCTGCCCCACAGCCTCGGCAGATCCCGACAGCTGCTGGGTGAACAGGGGGCGCGGTGTGGCCATGGGCGCCGCGGTGTGCGCCCTGCCCAGGGCCACAGCAGTCACCGAGGGCTGGTGCAGCAGCTGCGGCTCCTGCTGGCTGTCGCGGCGCGACCCAGGGCCGCCTGCCTCGACGCCGCTGCCAGTCTCCCGCCGCATGCGGTGCATCCAGCTGCAGTTGGGCCGGAGGGCGGGGGAGGGCAGCGGGCACGTCAGCAGGGACGCCTTGGCCAAAGTGCATGCAGATTTTCTTCAGACCTTTGTTTGAACTTGCTTGCCATACTAACAGTAGTCCCACTCCTCGCTCACCTGACAGGTGCGCCAAGCCGCGATGCCCCGGTCGACGGCCGCGCCGTCAGTGGCGCCGACTGTGGCGCGTGCAGCTGCACGTGCTGTGCCCCGCCGGCGGCGCCGCCGCCGCCGCCGCCGCTGCTCAGCCCGGAGGTTTCTGAGCCCACAGATGCAGGGCCTTGGGGAGAAGCCCCTACAGTGGCGGACGCCCAGGGCTGCCCAGGCGCGCGCGGCGGCGAGGCCACCGGCACCTGCGAGTACCGAATGTCAGCGACGCCCGCGTGGGCCGCCGCCTGCAGCGACTGCGGGTAGGGCAGCCCGCCGGGGGAGGCAGCAAACACGACGGGCTGCAGGTCGGTGTCGCAGCTGATGCACTTGAACTTGAGGCCAGCGGCTGGCCCGGAGCCAGGCTCGGCAGTGCCCGGCTGCGGCGCGCGGTGGGCGCGCAGCATGCGCTCGACCTCCTCGCGCGACACCTTGCTGCCGACCTGCACGGTGCAGCAAGGGGGAAGGGAGTCGTGTGTGACGCGTCAAGCTGCACGCTGCACACCGCAGCTGTGCGTACAGGTAGGGCTGTACGGGCGAGCGTGGCGTACAGTCCCCGTGGGGCCCAACCGCATCCCACTCCCCTCCCCTCCCCTCGTCCACGATGGGCAGCGGTCGCCCACCTTGACCGACAGCAGCTGCAGGTCCTGCCGCGTGGCCAGCTTCTCCGACAGGCGGCGCTCTAGCGCCTTGCCCACCTCCACCACAGCGCCGGTCACAGAGTCGTGCACCTGCAGGGGGAGAACAGGGGCACGGGTATGGCGAGCGGTGTTGATCCACGGCTTGAAGGGTGGGAGCACTGCAGGTTGATGTGACGTGCAGAGCCCATGGCCGCTGAGACGTGCATCCGGCACAACGCTCTCTGCACCGGCACCAGCGTGCAATCTCCACTCCCCAGCACTCCGCCCGCCTGCAATCACCTGGCCAGGCAGCGCCTGCCGGATGCCAGCTGCCAGCGCCTCCATCTGCACGTGCAGCTTCTGCTGCTGCGCCAGCAGGTGGCCCTGCATTTCGAATGGGGGCAGAAGGCATGGGTTGCGACTCAGATGACCGTGCTGGGTAGTCGATGCGAGCCAGCGGCAGTTTGCGGCCCTCGATGATTTTGTATTGGGAGTGCTCCAAGTGCCCCCCTACCTGCAGCGCTGCCTGCGCGTCGCCCACGCTGCCGCTGGAGCTGGCCCGCACAAGGGTGGCGGCCGTGGTGCCAGCCTCTGCTTGCGCCTCCAGGCGCGCGAGCCGCTCAGCGCTGGCTGCCACCTGGCCGTCGAGCGCCGCCAGCGCAGCAGCGCCAGACTCCACGCGCTCGCTCACCGCCCCCACGCGCTCCTCTAGGGCCTGCGCAGAGGAAAACACAGCGACAGGTTGTGGAAATCCGTGCACGGCCTCTGCACCAGCTTGCAGCAAAGCGTGCTCCAGCTTGCAGCAAAGCGTGGTCCGTTGCTCGACTGCTCGCCCTCCACGCCCTCTCTGGCCTCCCCCTCGTTCACCCACCTTGAGCTCATCTGCTGATGCGTGCGGCGTCATGGTGCGCGCGCTGACTGCCACGCTCCTCAGCTCTGCGGCTGGCGTAGCATCGCCGCCAGCCGCGGCGATGGCGGCGGCCACGGCCTCTGCCAGGCCGCCCTGCACGCCGTCGATGCGGCGGTTGCAGCGCTCCAGCCCCTCGCCCGCGACGCCCTGCACCTCTGCCAGGCGCTCCTCCAGGGTGTGGACCTCGCTGCAAAGCAGGGCCGGGCGGGGTGGAGAGGGATTGCAGAGGGGGAAGGAGGGGGGAGGGGGGAGTATGTGGAGCACTAATGGACGAGTGCCGTACATGCTCCCAACCACGACGCCAGCGCGTTAGCAGGAGCAGGAACCGTGGCCCCTCACCTGTGCAGCCGCTCCTGCTCCGCCACGCTCTCCGCCAGCGAGTGCTGCAGCTTCCACAGCAGGCCCGTCTCCTTGAGGCTGGGGCGCTTGCGCAGCAGGCGAACCACCTCGGCCAGCCGGCAGGCAGCAGCTGGGAACAGAGGGGAGGGGGAGGGAACAGACACAGAGACGTTGGGTGGGGGTGAATCAACGAGCTGTGTGCCCGTCCCATCTGCTGTGTTGAGGGGGTGCATCCAGTGATCAGCCAGCGGCACAGCAGGCGCCCTCAGCTGTGGCTTGTGCACGCTCATCACCTGACTTGGGCCGCGCGCCGTCGGCGCCACCCTCTGAGCCGTCGGTGGACTCTGGCTCAGGGCTTGGCTTGCGCAGTGCCGCCGTCGTCGCTGCCCCATCAGCGGCTGCGCCGTCCGGCTGCACCGCCGCGCCGTGCTGCGCTGCCGCCGCGTCGGGATCAACGCTGCCTGGACGCGCGGCAGCCGCTGAGCCTGCAGCCTGCTTGGCCTTGCTGGTGTGCATGGCCGCAAGCATGGCGGCAGGGCAGGGCACTAAAAGCCGACCGGGGGCAGCAGGCGCTGGCGCCGGCGCAACGACGTCAGAGAGCACAGGCGCCAGGGCGCCAGGAGCACGGGCTGCCGCGGCGCCAGTGGCCGGCATGCTGCTGCCGGTGGCGGTGTGCTGGTTAGCTGCTGGTGCGGGCGAAAGGACGGATGGGGGCGCCGCCGCTGGCGCACCGTCGCTGCTGCTTGCGATCGCATCAGCACCATCGGCAGGCACGCTCTGCGCCGCCTCCGCCACTGCATCATCCCCATCAGTTACGTCGGCAGCATGCTCTGCCGCCGCGGAGGCCACGCTGCCTGCCAGCCGGCTGCGGGGGCGTGCCTGGCTCTGCGGCACGGTGGCCTGCTCTGGCAGGGGACTGCCGCCGCGGGATGCGCCGCCGCCACCCTGCTGCGGGCTGGCTCGGGCGGAGCTGCCGCGGCTGGCTGGGCTGCTGCCGGCGGCGCCACAGCCCGCGCTGCTGCGCCGCACAACCAGCGGCGATGCGCTGCCGGGCCGCCCCGCCTGGTGGTCCTCGCTTTCCTCGGCAGCCAGCTCGGTGTGCCCCTGCTGCTTCGCCGCGCTCAATACAAGCTGCGCGGCCTCCACTGCACCCTGGAATCCCTCTGGGCTTGCTGCCTCTGATGAAGCTGTCCCCACATGTGTTGCGTGCCCCGCCGCCGCAGAAGGTTGCACGGCGCCGCTGCCGTTGGCGCTGCTGCTGGCGGCTCCGCTGGGCACGTGGTCGAAGCTGTCAGCCAGGCCCAGGGGGGGCGCAGGGGCGGCGCCTGCTGCGGCCTGGCCTGCCAGCTGTTCGGCGGCCGCGTCCACGTGTGGGGGCACGAGCTGCAGGGAGCAGGCAAGGGGGGCGGTGGCGCATCGTCAACGAGGCGAGACAACCGAAGGTTCAAGAATTGAACCTGGCTGGAGCAGCGTAAGCCTGCTAGGCATGCATGTCGCCCCAGCACGCACCACCCCACAGCAGGACATGCAAGTGTGTGCACCCTGGGCGCACCCCCACCAGCACCCACCTCCGGCACGTTCACGCCCAGCATGGATGCGATGTCATCGATGGCAGCCGCCCGCCCCGCCAGGTTGTGGGCCCCAGCCAGGCGCGCCTCCACTGCGCCCAGTCGTGCCGCCAGGCTGCGCCGCTCCACCTCTGCCCCTGCCAGGCGCGCCTCCAGGCGGGCGACCGTGTCGGCCGAGGCCGACGCGGCGGCTCGCGCGTCTGCAGCACCCACCGCCGCCTGCAGCTCGCTCACAGCAGCGCCCTGCGCCGTCAGCAGACGAAACAGATCCAGCAGGACGGCCTGCACGGAAGTACGATCGAGGAAGTGTGGGAGGCGACAGTGGCGGGCAGCAGTGGGGACAAATGGCGGCGACGGCGGTGGAGGGCGGCGGCTTTAGAAGGCAGCTGAAGCAGCTCGACGCCGCGGCTACTCGCCTCCAGGGGTGCCTGCAGCAGCAGGGCTTGCGCCACGCGCTCCGCGAAGGCGTCCATTGCGCGTCCGGCCGCAGGGAGAAAACGGCCAAAGCGCCTGCGCCCTGTCCACGCGCTAATGGGTGACAGAGACCGGCGCCAACCAATTCAATGCGACGGAGGGATCAAAAACGGGAGCCTTGAGAGACCGGGCAACGTCCGAGATGCAGCACTACGAGTGCAGGTCGACTGAACCCCCCTCTGTCGATCACCCACACACCAAAAGCTGGTCTTGAGGCTAGAAATATACGCATGTTCGTGTTTGCAGCCGTCTCGCTGCTCGCCGCCGCCACCGCCGCCACCGGCCTCTCGTCCATCCCATGGGCGCACTGCCAGGGCGCACGATGTACAGGGCACACGATGTAACGTGCCGACTACACCAGCTGGGCACCAGTCATTGCAGTGGCCAGCTGCAGCGGCGCAAGTTTGCAGGCACATCAAGCAGCAATGGACTGCTGCCTCACGGCGCACTGTCGTCGTCGCTGCCTGCGTCGCTGGGCAGGCCCAGGCTCTCTCCTCCTAGGCTCCCACCAACGTCGCTGCTTGGTCCAGGGCTGCGCCGACCGCCCCCAGCCGTGGCCAGGCGACTGCCCGGGCTGCCGCCGCCGCCGTCCGAGCTGCCGCCGCCGCCGCCACCGCCTGCCGGCCCTCCCAGCGACAGCGCCTGCACCACGGCCTGCAGGTGGCAGGGGCAGCCGCATGTGTGAGAAACATGTGAGAGACAGGTCGGCGTTGTCGCAAAGCTTGGTGGCAAGCAAGGCGCCGGACCAGCGACAGGGCGGGCACCGCGGCTGTCAGCGCCCGCGCGCAGGCTTGCCAACATGCCACCCCCACACAGCAGCACACACGCCAGCCCAACAAGCCAGCACAGCGCAACGCCTGCAACCGACCCCCACAGCCACCTGCAGGTCGTGGATCTCCGCGTCCTTGCGCAGCAGCTCAGAGTAATGCAGCTGGAAAACGTTCGAGTGGTTTTCAACCTCCTCGCTGAGCTCGGCGACACGTGCCTGCGTGCAGGGTGTTGGGGGGTGGGGCAGGCAGACTGGTGGGCCAAGAGGGGTGTGATCGGCGGCAGGGTTGTGCAGGGCATGCGTGTGGTGCGAGCGCAACAGCCGAGGAGGCTGTCAAGGATCGCTGGGCTGCGCCCCAGCATGCCCCCTGTAGTCGCGTTACTAAATGATTGTCAGTTCCATCGATGTGTGTTCACAGGGGACAATCTGTGCTGCTGAGGAGCAGGGCAAGGTGGGCCGCTGAGCTCCCAAGCCACCCTTGCAGGGCGTACCTGCTGCCCCCGCCCGCCCCACGCCCACCTCTGCCGCTCGGCGCGTGCGCTCGCTCTCCTCTAGCCGTGCCACGACTGTCGCCAGCTGTCGCTCCAGCTCAGCAATTTTGCGCTGCTGGCCCTGCGGCAAGAGGGAGGAGGCAAGGGAGAAGGACAGAGGTGACAGGCAGCGGCGCCGACGAGCTGTGGCTGCACCGCGCGTGCCTGTAGTTTGAATGCAAACCATGCCTGCCGTGGCGAAACGTCATGGTTTGAATCACTGTACACCAACACAGCCACGTGCCTGCCGGCATCGCTTGCCGACGCCCCCCAAACGCACATGAAGCGCAGCAGTGACCTGCGCCTGCGGCACTGCCGACTGCCAGGCCTCTTCGTCCAGCCACAGGGCGCCGTCGAGCTGCGACGATAGCGCCTGCAGGTGACACCAACACGTGAGCGAAAGGTGAAATTGTTTGAGCTTCGCCCTTGTGAGCGGCGGCAGCGGCGGCAGGCAGGTGCAGCTTGAAGCGTTTCACTCGGAGCGGCGCAATCCGACGAGTCTGCGGAACCACACGAACGGCATCCTTACCTCCAGGGAGCGCTGCGCCGCCTCTGCGTTGCGTACCGCCTCGGCCCAGCGAAGTGGCAGCGGTGGCAGCGAGCCCCCTGGCTGCAGAGGCCGCATGGTGACTTGCAGCGGCTGCTGCATGACGGTGGGGGGCTGCGACGAGAGCGGTGGAGAGGGCGCGCGCGGGGGTGCGGTTGGCAAGCGAGCGGCGGCCCCTGGAGCGATTCAACAGATTAAGAATGATGATCAGAAGTCAATCACGCACGCCACTCGTCCTCTGGGGCTGCGCCGCTGCGCCGCTGCGCTGCCATAGCGGCGGAGGACGACTGGCCAACCTTGGGCCCCGCAGCAGCCAAGCACTCGTTCCGCGCCCGCTGCCATCCGCACCTCCGATCTGTGCGCGCCCAAGACGCTCGAAACACGCAATGGCAGCCTGGGCAAAGCTGGCACCCCATGTCGACATGTCCCTCGGAGCCGCGGTCAGTTTTGCCTCGTGCAGGGCCTCGGGTGCTGCACAGCAGGCGTCTCTGTTCCTTTGTTCACCCTGGCAACGGTCCCCGAACCCTCCTGCAGCTGGCGCCTGTGGGGACACAGGAAGCCGCCGCCGAGGGCGCCGCGCCACGGCCCACCGCCGCCGCGGCGCTCGCCGCCGCCGGCAGCGAGCGGTTGACGCGCACCTTGCGCGCCATGCAGCTGGGGGACTGGCAGGCGGCAGCAGCGCTGCTGGGAAAGGAGCTGATCGAGAAGCCAGGGGACTGGTTGGCACTAGAGCTGCGTGCCGCGTGCTGGCTGCAGGCGGGACGGCACGAGCAGGCGTTGGATGATGCGCTGCGCTGCACCGGGCTGGCACCCGACTGGTGGGTGGGGAGCGGAGGGCTGTGGCCGGGAAGCACGGAGACACCAAGCAACCGATGCAGGGAGAGTGTTGCATGCCGGCTGCTTAGCAGCAGCATGGTCGAGCCTTGCTGTGGCACCCAAGCACAGCAGCACGACTCAGCCTGCTCGCCTCAACACCCCGCCCGCCTTGGCCCTCTGCAGGGCGCGCGGCTGGGCGCGGCTGGGCGCGGCGCAGCTGTGCCTGGGGCACCCGCGCGCGGCGGCGGCAGCCTACCGGCGCGGCTTGGAGCTGGAGGGCAGCAACAAGGAGATGCGGCTGGGGCTGGAGCTGGCGCAGGCGGCGCTGGTGTCGTCAGCAGGCCGACGCAAGGCGGTGCACCACTAGATGTGGCGGAGGCGAGCAGCAGGGGAGCGCTCTGTGAGCAGGCGCGCCACAGCAGCAGTGCGTCACATTCATGAGCTCCTGTTCACTGCAACCCTTTCCTTGCTGCCTGCCACCACTGGCCACATCTTGCAAGCTCTTCGATGCACGCTGCCGCCACTACAGGCGCTGCTGCCGGTGCAGGCTCGGCGCCGTCGCCGCCGCTGCCTCGTGCTGCCGCCGGCTGCCAGCCGCCACCAGGGCTCCACTCAAAGCAGTGGGTGACCTGCCGCACCGGTCCTGCCTGCTGCAGCAGCCAAGCAAAAGCGGCTCGCGCATCTGCGTGCGGGGGGGGGGGTGGACGTCCCGCGGGGACGCTGAGAGGGCGCTGCAGAGAACAATCCAGCAGCAGGGTGGAAGCAGACCGCGGTCACTGCTCAGGAGCGCACCCAGCGCCGCCTGCCCGCCGCACCTCCCACAAAATGAGGCGGCTCGTGCTCCGGGCTCGTGGAGTAGTTTTGCAGCAGCTGGGCGTCGGGCAGCGCCGCCAGCTCAGCCACGTGGTGCAGCAAGTAGGCGCGTGTTTGGCCATGCCACAGGCGCAGCCGCAGGCACCGCCCCGCCGCGTCGTACACACCGCGCAACGCCCTGCTGCCGCCGCCGCCGTCCTCGTCGCTGTCGCTGCTGGTGCCTGCGTCGCTGCTGCAGCCGCTCAGGCCAAAGGCCCACTGCGCCAAGCGAGCCGGCAGCATGGGGCCGCGGGCAGAGGGCGGTTGGGGCTCTGCAGGGCGCGCCGTCAGGCTGCGCAAGTCTAGTGCCAGAGCCGTGCAGGCGGGTGCGCCGCCGGGTGTCGTGTTGAGCCGCCCCAGGCACGCCAGCTGTACGTCGCAGCGCGCCGAGTTGGCGGCCAGGAACCCCAGGAGGCGGGCGGCCACACGTGCCCCCACGCCACGCGCGTCGGAGTACCCGCCCGCCAGCCACAGCCGCACGCGTGGGCCCAGGCCCGCAAGCGTGCCACCCAGCGCCGTGCTCTCGTCGTGATGCACGACCCGTGCCAGCCGGCTGCCTGGTGCCGATGCGTCGTCCTCGGTGGCCACTGCCACGAGCGCCACGCAGGTGGTGGCGTCGCTGGTGCACAGCCAGGCCTCCTCTGCAGCGTCCACCGTCGCCTGCTCGCCCTGGCAGGCGTAGATGGGCTTTGCGAGGGCAGGCCCTGGCAACGTCGTGCAGCCGCTGCAGCTCCGCCCCTGCGCAACGAAGGCCGCTGCCGCCGCCTGCACCGCTGGGTGGTCCAGCAGGTCGGCGGGGCCGACGGGCATGCCATTCACGACCAGCATGTGGGCAACCTGGGGTGTGAGAATGGGCATCCAGTTATTGGACGAACGAGTGCCGAACAGGCGAGCGGAGGTGGGAGGCCGCGATCGGCGGCGGCAGGTGGGAGGCGGCCAGAAGCCTGCGTGCAGCAGCAGCAGCTATCCCTGATCGACACGCCATACCGTGCCCACCTGCCAGATGCAACCGCAGGAGCCTGGGAGAGCGCGACGGTGAAAGCGCGGGGCGGGCGAGCGCTGGGAGGAGCCTGCACAGACGGCTGCAAGCCAGACGCGACTGGGAGACGGCTACTAGCCGATGTCTTTTATGATCCCGAGCTGCAGGCTCGTCCAGCAGGAACTCTCGGCATGTGCCGCTGACCACCTCCTCTCCAGGATCCTCAACTTCCGCAGCAGACCCTCGCCGCCAGCGTGCCACAAACGGTCTGCCGCCGCCGCCGCCGTTGCCGTTGCCGCGCCGCATCGGCGCTGTCGATTCCCCCAGTCTGCCGCCGCACTGCCGTCGCTGACGCTGCCGCACCGCCGGCGTTTTCATTTCCCCGCCGCCCCGCCCCCGCCCCCCCCCCCCCACACACACACCACCCCACCCCACCACCCCCACCCCCACCCACCCACACACACAGTCTGCCGTGGCATCACACATGACGCTGACGCACCACAGCGTCGGCCGGCGTGCGGTGGGCTCTGGACGTGCCGAGCCCGCACGCGGCCACCGTCCTGACGCCCCCCCTGGCACCACGCTGTGGACGCCGGCCAGCGCCTGCATGCCGCCCGCACGCCACACCAAGCTGACGGAGCGCGACCCGTCGGCGCCGCTGCCTCACAAGCATGCGGGGGGCAGCGGCATCAACACCGACGCACCCACCACGCGAGTGTACTGCAGCTGGAAGTCGCACATGGGTGGCCTGCTGGCATGAAGCGCTATGTCAATGGTCATCATTGCTCTCACCACACCCTCCCCCTGCGCTGCAGGTACGGCGCCGGGTACCAGTTCCCCGCGGGCGTCGACTACTCAAAGGACCCTCGTGTGAAGCGCCCAGGTGGCGTGACGGACAGCAGCTGGTCGCAGGCGCCGCCAGAGCAGGTGGGTGGGCGGTGGGCGGGCGGGCGGGTGGCAAGCTTGCCCCAGGGCTACAGCACTAGCGCAACATGCCGCACCCACCTGCTTTCTCCTGAAGCAGGCGCAGTTTGGGCGCAGCACCTACCAAATGGAGCTGCTACAGCGCATCGCGGCCGACATCCGCGGCACCGCCTCTGCACCCACGTCGCCCGCCCGCTTCGTCGGCTCCGCGCTGACCGTCAAGCCCGGGTACCTCACCTCTTCCGCCGCCGCCACCGCGCCCGTGGCAGAGCGCTTTGCCACCGCCAGCGCCGCCAGCACCGCCGCCGCTGCCTCGCGCTCGGCGGGCAACAGCCCAGTGGCTGCCGCAGCGACGACCACTGCCGGCGCAGGCGCCGCCGCCTGCCTGCGCGACTCACCGCCCGCCTGGGCAGGCCCTCGTGCCTCGCAGCGTGCCGTCGGCCAGCACCAGCACCAGCGGTTCAGCAAGGACGATGCCTACCTGCACGCCCTGGACCAGCACTCGCGCGGCCGCCTGCCCGGCTGCACCACCCACAAGCCGCAGCACAGCGTGACGCTGGAACAGGCGGCGCCCACCAACCTGACCACCTGGGGGGCTGCCAGCCAGGAGGCACTGCGCTGGTGGGTGCTGTGGCGGATGGATTGGTGGGGGGAGAGGAGGGGGGGGAGGGTTGTGGCCCGTGACGAGGTGCAGGAGACGGGCAGGAGACGGGCAGGCACCGGACGCCCTTGCAAGAAGCCTTGCAGCTCGCTGCCTGCCTGCCCCCGACTGCCCCCCGCGCCACCCCCCGCTTCATCTCACAGGTCGCTGCCGCCAGAGGGTGCCACGCATGGCATCAAGAGCAGCCTCATGGGCTTCTTCTCCGCGGGGAGCGGCACCGACGGCGGCTTTGTGAGCGAAAACGGGCTGGCAGAGGTGAGCGGCAGGCAGCAAGGTGGCCACCCACGGCTGAGGGTGCAATGGGCAGGGGCAGCAGGAAGCACGGCGGGGTAGCACGCGGGGCAAGATACGATTTACAGGCATGTGTGTGCAGGCCCGTGAGGCGTCCCTGGTCCGGTATCCCCCTGCAGGCGGCGCGGTACCACGAGACCTCTCGGCCGATGGAGGGGCGCATGAAGACGGCGCAGCCCAGCCGCACCACCGCCCGCGGCGCCCCCTTTGCCGGGTGAGACCTTGCAAGCGAGAGTGCGGCGGCAGCAAGCGAGAGTGCGCTGCAATTTTGATTTGATTCTCTGAGCGGCTGCGCGGCCCGGGGCCAGCAGCGCTCGTGCGTCTGAAATGATCGTTCGTGTCGAGAACCAGTGATGTAAAAGTCAGGCAGTGCACAGTCAGGGCAACAAACAGTGACCGTCGGCGGAGAGCGGCAGGGGAGCAGGGCAGGCAAAGCACGACAGCAGGGCGGGGAGGCCGGAGCAGGAGGGGGCGGCGGGGGACCAGCCAGCATCAACAACCTGGGCGGCACCAGTTACCAGGTGCAGGCAGCACATCAGAAGTCATCAGCATCAAGCTCTTCGTCGCTGCCGCCGCCGCCGCCGCCGCCCGCCGCTTCCGCCGCCGCGTCGCCCGCCGCCCGCTGCGCCGCCAGCCCCTGCGTGTGCTCCAGCAGCGTCTGCCGCATAAACTCTGCCACCTTGCGGCACCCTGCGGATGGGCAGCAGGGGGCAGCGGCCGGCAGGAAGAATGCGCTCCGTCGGGCCAGCCCTGCAGCATGACACCGATGCATGAGGGGGGCAAGGCGTGTGTCTGCCCGCCAGCCCAGGCAGGCTGCCCCGCGGTGGGCAGCGGGCACAACAAACACCCCCCCACGCACCCGCCACCGCCAGCTCCAGCACCTCCTCAAACGTGTCCACCGCCAGCCGGCTGTCCTGCTGCAGCAGCACCAGCCGGTCTCCCAGGTTGGGGTGGATGGCCACCGCCACGTCGGGGCCTCCGCCTGCACAGCACAACAGAGGGAGCGGTGGCAGGAGCCGAGCGGCTGGATTGCCGGCCGGTTTGCTGCTGCCGCTGCTGTCACCGCCGCCGCTGCTGTGTCGCCCCGCCATGCAGGCACTTGCAGGGGCGATCCTGGTTGGCCAAAGCCAGAGCATGTTGTGAGATGATGAGAAGGACACACACACACCTGCATCTTCAGTGTAGTTGAGGTCGAGCAGAGGCGTAGACTCAAGGTAGCCTGCCGCGCACGACGCCACCATGTCGCACATGGGCACCGCCGCGGCAGCCAGAGCCAGGAAGGCGGCGTTGATGCAGGCGCAACGCGTGCCGCCGTCGGCTTGCAGCACCTGCGCAGCAGAGGGGGAAGCGGAGAGGCAGTGAAGGCGCTGCACGCGCTGTCACCCAGGCCCTGCCACAGCCGGCGGCCGCGCGACGCCCGCCCAGCACCCCAAGCCACCCACCTGCACATAGACGTCCACTTGCGAGCGCGGCAGCAGCTCGGTAAGGATCGTCTGCTCTATCGTGTTGCGGATCGCCTTGGTGATTTCGGTGGCGCGCCGGTCGGCTTTGCCGCGCCGCCGCCGCTCGCCTGCGGGAGGTGGGAGAGGTGGGGGGGGGACGCAGGGCGTGGTGAGCTTCAGGGCAGCCTGGAAGCACCTGTCGCCTGCGCAGCTGCACGTGCCTTCTCCAGGCTCTTGACCTGCCCCAGCCCAAAACCCTGGCCCCCTGCAGTCGCCCCTCGCCCACGCCGGGAGGACTGGCGGCGTGTTCCCACCGCACCCCCTGCTGCAGCTCTACACCCCCAGCGATGCGACCTCCACGCCGCCCCCACCTGTGCTGAAGGCAGCCATGGCGTATTCACAGCGCACAACGGCGCGCTTCTCGTCCTCCCGGCTGCGCTGCTCCACCGGTTTGGGCCCAAACACCGCCGCCAGCACTTTAGTGTTGCCCATCTCGAACAGCGCCGAGCCGTCGGCGGAGGCCAGCACGCCCAGCTGCGCACGCATCGCGCGCAGCTCCTGCGGGCGCCTGTGAAGTGAGACGAGGAGGGCAGGCGGGAGGAGCGATCGGGAGGAGCGATCGGAGGCGGCGGCGGCGGCAGGCGGCCGGCGGCGGGGTGACCGAGCCGGCGAGGCCCGTCGGGCGTGACATTATGTGCTCAAACGACTCAAACATGTCGTGGCCACGCCCCAGGGAGCGCCTGCGGGCGGCCTGAGCAAAGTTCCTGCCCGCGCCCGTCGCTGGGCGCTTGCGCGCCAGCGCGCATATGTCATGATGAAGCAGTGCTCTGGCGTACCTGCCATCCAGCCGGAGTCCCACTGGGCTCACAAACTCCATCGCGGCCTTGCCCTCAGCACGTGCCAACGGGGATTAAAGCGCTGCCAGAAAGTTCCAATGACCAGAGAAGGCAGATGGGAAGAAGCAGGCAGCAGATGAACTACCGGGCCGGCCAAAAACTCGCCTGCCGCTGGGGAGCGCCGTGCACGCTGGCAAAGGGCAGCCCTTCGCCGGCAATTGCCCTGCTCGGCCGCCCTGAGCCACTGATCTCGCGCCGCTCCACCCACCAAACCTCTATAGGCCTCATCAGCGCGTCTCAAGGCCGAGAACGCGGCACAGCGCCCCGTGCCGCTGCCCTGCTCCTCTCCTTGGCCCCTCCTCTCCTCGCAGCGCGCGCTCAGGCATGCCCACCGCCCTCAGGCGCCCCCCAGGGGCCGCCCTGGCGCTGGCGGTGGCCCTTCTGGCAGGTGCGAGGTCACGGTCGGGCTTGGGAGATGGCTGGGCAGCCCTGGGCTCGCTGGCCATCCCTGCCAGCGCCAGCAGCCGCTGCCGAGGCTTGGCGCAGACCTCGCAGCGGCGCCGCCTGCTCACCGCCTTCCGCCGCTCTCTGCCGGCGACCCATGCAGGCCTGTGCTGGCGCGCCGCCGCCGACGTCTCCCGCCCAGGCGGCGCTGGCCACGCTCTGCTGTTTAGAGACCATGGGGTGGTGCTGCCCAACTTTAAAGACTTGGGTGAGCATTGGTGGTGGTGGGAGCATGGGCTGGACGCGACAAGGGGCCAGAGGGCGGCGGCGAGGCGGGCACCAGCGGCATTCTGCCGAGCGGCGCCGCCTGCCTGCCCGCCCGTCTCCTTCCGCTCGCCTCGCCGTCCTGCCGCGCGCCCACCGCTGCCCATACCCCAGTTACCTGACTGCCAACGCCAGTGGGTCGAGCCCTGCCATGCCTCGCCTCCGCCCTGGCCGCCCCGGGGTCGTGGCCCATCCCATGCTGCCCAGCATTTGCGTCTGGCCCGCCTTCGCCCTGCTGCCTGCGCAGCCCCCGACGCCCTGACGTTCGAGGCGTGGCTCTCGACGACCGACTTTTGCCACGCCTCGGCCCTGATGTCTTATGCGCTCGACTCGCAGGCGAGGGTTGGGCGGGTGTGTGGCTGGACGGGGGCGTGCAGGCGTGGGGGGAGGGGGGGGTGGCTGGCGAGGCAGCGGCTGCAGCTGAGGGTTGTGGGCAGTAGGCGGCGGGATGGGCTTGCGCGCTCGTTTCTCTCGGAAGGGGCGGAGGGCGGCACATGGGCGGGATGCGCAGGCCGGCAGCTGCGTCACGAGCGCCTGCGGGCTGAGGGGGCAAGGGGACAGCGCACATCGCTGCGCCGCACGTCACAGGCTCAATTAGGCTCGTCAACCCGGCAACCCGGCCACACTTGCCTTCACCTGCCGCTCCCCGCAGGCGACCGACGAAGCCCAGCGGATTGCGGACTTCAACCACTTTGTCGTGTTCGACCCCTCGAAAACGGTGGCCTGCCACGACTTCCAGTTCATGTGAGCGTGTCTATTCGTATTTCTTCCCAGTCTTCCCCGTCTGTGTTGGAGGCCTTGAGGGCACTCTGGCTGGCCAGCGACAGGCAGGTTCGCACCGTGCATGTGCCTAGGCCGGCCTGCGACAGGGAGAGGGGGGGGCTGGCAGGCGCTGGACGTGGCGCCTTCGCTGGCGTCGCCGTCCCATGTCCCGCGTGTTTGCAGAACACAAAGCACCGTGCGTGCTTGCCTGCGCTGCCTGTGGTAACTTGATCGTGATTGCCGCCCCTAACGCCCCCACCTTTTGATTGGGGATATTCCCTGTCGAGAAGGGCTGGGCGTGAGGTACCGCCAATTACGCTTGAGTAGCCACAGGTAGGCGCTGCGGTGCCTGCAATTTGTAGTGGTGGTGGTGGTGGTGGTGGTGGTGGTTACGGTGTGACGTTACGGTCCGCAGCGGCGGCGGCGGGCATGCAGCCTGCCCGCGGCGGAGGCCTCATGTTTTTGAGCGGGCATCCGCCCGGCGGCGGCAGCACCTGGGACTCGCCCTGCACGTGGCCTGGTCAATGCTTGACCAGGTTGCCCTCAATACCCGACCGTGGTCTTATTGGTGTGGTGGAAAGCATCGCAGTTGCAGTCGAGTCTGCCTCAGCACCGTGTCCGGCATGTGGAGGGAGTCCAGCAGCAGAGGCGGTGCCGCATCCCCACCCGGCTGGCCAGCCCCGGCTCTCATTACTAATAGTAAGTACGTCCCGAATTGAAGGGGGCTGGCTGCCGCCGCGCACGCTGCCTGCGGATCGAGGGCCAGCATCTGAGCAGGGCCTGGCGCGCGAGGAGGCGCGCCGGGCGCTGGCTGCACCGCTGCCGCCGCCTGTCGAGCGGCGCGGTGATTCTTTTCATGCAGCGGGCGCAGGGGCTGCCTAGTGCAGGTCCAGCTGGCTGCCTGATTCACAGATGACGTTCCTCCCCGGAAGCGTTTGCACAGCATTTGCACTGCGTTGAATGCTGGCTGGGTCGCAAATGCAAATGCAGAGGGCCTCGAGCCGCCACCAGCGTGCCTTGCGCGTTTCGCGTCCTGCTCTGAACGACATCGCCTGCAACGGGCTGGCAGCGACCTTGCTCCCTGCCCGCGGCAGCTGCTGTCGTCATGAGCTGGTTTGGCGAACAGGTGCTGCAGGTGGGGGTTGTCCGCCTGCCAGCTGCGGTGGCAACACGGCGTGCTAGTAGTTGTGCCGGCGGGTGGGAGAGCAAGGCGAATGCACTGCACGGCACGGCACGGCATGGCACTGATACTGCTGGACGACGCAGCCCCGACGGGGCACGCTGGGTCTGTCACGTCGTGCCTCCAGCATGTCTTGCTTACATACACAGTGGCTGACGCTGACAGCAAACCTTGAAACGGTGATTGCCCCCATGTACACGTGCCGCATTTCCAGCTTTTCCAGCTGCGTTTCAGTTGTGCGTTGTTGGCTCTCTGTCTCCAGCATGGCCTTTGTGACCGGGCTGGCTGCAGCCCTGCGCTGCTTGCCCGGGACGGAGGGCCTGCCTGTGAGACGGGCCAAACACACCGGCCTCAGAACGCACCAGCCACCACCTGTGGCCTGCTGGCCTGCTTGTGGGATGTGCCGCCGCCGCATTTTGCGCGCGGGGTCGCAGGGCCAGGCCTTGTGTTCAGGCAGGCGCGCTTCGCTCGTTGCTCGCTGCACTCTCGAGTTGGCACGCAGGGGCCCGTTGCTCTGAGAGCACTGCTAATCGAGCATGAACCTGCTGCGTTGTGTTCGACCCAGTCGACCTGCTCTGGTGTGAGGTGCTGGGATCTTGCTCTCAGGCGTGTGTTGATCTCGTACGGGCTGGCTGCAGCGCTGCCTGCGGTTCACCCGCACCGCGTGGCCACCCTCTAGAGCAGGGCCCAGACAGCCAGACAGCACCCGAGCAGGCAGGCGGGGTGTTGCATCAACGCAGGCAGGGTCGGCTGCCTGTGGAGGCGATGTTGCAGTCGCCCAGTGTTGCTATTGGTGATGCGGTTGCGTGCTCTGGACCTGTGGAGCTTGGTGCTGGTTGGCAGCAAGCCTGCCTCCTGCCCGCAGCACAGCTGCCGGCACCATGAACATGCAGCTGTCGACCGGAGCTGCACCGGGGGCAGTGTGGCAGCCAGCCGTGGCGTTGGCGTGGTGTGCTGACAGCTGTGCAGGCCGGGGTTGGGGTGGATGGTGGACCGAGCCACCTGCAAGGCTACAACGCAGACAGAGCGCGCTGTATTACTCACCCAGGTTTGTCGTGCACTGCCATCTGTGCGGGCCCACGCATCGGATGCAGCGGCTGGTTGGCTGTGCACTCGTGGCACAGCAGCTTGCAGCCGGTCGTCCCCAATGCGCACGTGCTGCATTCTTCAGGCGGCAGCACTGCTCTGTAATCAGCGCATATCAGTCTGCGGGCTGGTTGCAAGGCTTGCAGCTTGCCCGCGCTGAGGCTGCTGACTTTCGAGCAGGGCTGGGCAGCCCGAGCTCCTCCGGGGAAGGCAGGGGCGGCGTCGCTTAACAGGCCGATGGCGCAGTACAAACTGCATCCACGGCCACGAGGGCTTGCTCCCACAACTGTGCGCCAAGCAGTGAGGCGCAGTCAGGCAGGCAGCAGGCTTGGTCCTTGCCCGGATCTGATCCGCTTTTGCCATGGGCAGGCCACACGGATCGGAGCTGCACCCGAGGGGCACTCGCCACCTGTACCCCACATGTGGTGGCAATACGTGTCGGCCCGAAGGCTTGCAAGGAGGCACAGGCCGCGCCGCGCCGCACAGCGGCTATGCCTACCTCCTCATTCAACGGCTGTCCTAACAGCCCCCCCCCCCTTTGCCCCCCCCACCCACCCACCCACACCCCACCCCACCCCACCCCACCCCACCCACACCCATACACCCACGCAGCGACCTGTGGCCAGACCCGCGGGGCGAGTCGTGCGCCTTCTCCTTCAACCACTCCAAGTCGCTGCCCAATTTTGTTGAGCGGGACGGCAAATGGTGAGGATGGGGGCGCTGCGAGCGCTCGGCGTGGGCGCAAGCCCTCGTCCCAACCGGGAGGATGCGTCGCTGGCATGCTTGCATGAGCAGTGCCTGCCTGCTTGCTGGCGTGCCCTCGAGGGCCCTCGCAAGCTCTTGGCCCCCGTCCGCCCACAACAACACGCTCACCTGTTTTCACCTGCTGCTCCCCTGTGCAGGCATCACATCGCAGTGGTGTGGACGGCAGCCAACAATGGCTACACACGGGTGGGTGGGTGGGTGGGCGGGTGGGCGGGTGGGTGCGTGGGTGGGTGGTGGAAAGAGGAGCGGTTGGGTAGGGAGCGATCGCGAGGGCACAACAAACCAGGTCTTGCATGGGGTCGTGTGTGCAGCAGGCCGCCCGCGCCCACCTGTCGTCCGTTGTTGCATGTTTGCGGTGCTTGTTGTATGTTTACGGTGCAGATTTACTGGGACGGCCTGCTCATGGCATCCGCCATCACCGGCAAGACCAAGCCGCTGCAGCAGGGCGGCGCGCTGATGCTGGGCGCCGAGCAGGACTGCTACGGCGGCTGCACAGACAGGCACGCGTGGGGCAGGCCGGCGGGACGGGTGTCTACTCACCTTTTGCGGCACAACCTCGGATGCCCCTGTGCCTGGCGCCATGCGGGTCCTGCCACCCACCGCCATTCACGTCTGCACATTGTTGCCAACACATGCCTGCCTGCTGCCAACACATGCATGCCGCAGGGGCCAGGGCTTTTACGGTTTGATGGACGAAGTGCGGCTGTGGCGCACCGCTCGCTCGCAGTCTGAGATCCTGGCGCACATGCGGGACTCGAGCGGGCTGGAGAACCATCCGGTGGGTGGGTGGGAACCATCCGGCGTGAGGCGTCGACAGGCATTGGCAGTGGTGGCCGTAGCGTCAGCAGAGCTCTGCCAGGGCCGCCAGGGCTGCCAGGGCAGGGACAGCAGGCGTCGCTAACGTCACACTTGTGGTCGCCGCGAGCCCCGCTGCGAGCCCCCATCGGGCGTTGACGACGGCGCTGCTGCGCCCCCCACGTGCCTTTTCGCAGGACCTGGCGGCGTACTGGAAGTTCAACGATCCCGAGGAGGCAAGGAGGGGCGCGTGTGGAGGGTGTAGGGGGCTCTGACGCATGAACACCAGGCACTGCCGTACTCTGCCGCCGACGACTCAGCCCTGTGCACCTGTGACTCGTCGTCTCCCCGCCTCCTCCCCTGCCACAGAACGGCATCTACCGCGAGGCCCTGGTGGCCAAGGACAGCAGCGGGCGGGGCAACCACCTGCCGCTGATCACGCTGCCCACCGCAGCGCACGTGGACATTCAAAAGGTGGGTGCCTTGGCTGCTGGAGGTTTGGCTGCTGGCGAGGGTTTGGGAGGTGGAAACTGCGGAGGCCTGCCTGGGCATCGCATTCATGCGTCTGGCGCCGCTCGCCTGCCTCCGTTGCTGCAGGGTGGCGACAGGCTGCAGGCGGGCGCGCTGTCCTTCCGCAACAACTACGCGCTGCAGCCCGATTACACCGGCATGCCTGACAAGTGAGCGGGGAGGTGCGGGAGATGCCTGGTCACATGCCTCCGAGTGTATGAGAGGTGCAAGAGGTGCCGCCAAGCAGCGGCGGCAGAGGGAAAGTTGCACTGGGCAGCTGTCGTGTGCCGCATGCAACAGTCCTGCTCACCTGGCGGCCCCTCTCCGTCTGCAGGGACATCACTGTCGAGTTCTGGGCCCGCACACCCGCCTACACGCCCCGCAACGCAACGCCTGAGCGATACGCCGAGTTCTTCTCGTTCGCCTCCTTTGGGCGCGACGGAGGTGGGCTGCTGCGGGAGGGGTGCGGCAGGCAGCATGGCAGCGAAGCATGTTGAGAGGATGACCATAACCACGTGAGACAAAGACGCCGAGCGGGGGTGCTTGCTCCGAGTCCCACTGGCACGCTTGCTGTCCGCCGTGCGCCACGCCCTCCCACCTTCCAGGCTCCCCGCAGCAAGCGTCCACAGTGTTTATGGACGACGCAATCCTGATCGAAAAGTAAGTCCTTTTGCCACTTGGGCATCGCCTAGCATTGCCGGCCTGCCTGCCTGCTTGGCCTCCCTGCAGTGAGACGGTCCCACACACCTGCTGCCGCCCGCCCGCCCGCCGCCACCGCCGCCCCCACCCCTCACATCCATACGGGCAGCGATGGCACATGAATCAGTGAATCTAATTCAACTGCAGGTACATGGAGGAGTTCCAGGGCAGCAAGTGGATTGACTTTGCGCAGTTCAGCACCCGCGGTAAGAAGCGCTGCGCTGTGCTGTGCTGTCATGTGCTGTGCTGTGCTGTGACGTGCTGCGCTGCGCAATCCGCGCAGCAGGGTGGGGCGCCGCTATCTCCCTGGTTTCCTGGTTGCCGGCAGCAGCAACAGCAGCATCTGTTTCACCTCTGGCCATTGCTGCACAGGCTCCGTGTCTGTCCACATCAATGCCAACCGAGAGGGCAACGGGAAGCGCTACGACCACTGGCTGGACTTCGGCGTGGGCTGGTGCGCGTGGGTTCGTGCCAGTATGCTGCTGTCAAGTGCACGCATGTTTGCAGCGACCACTGGCTGTGCTTCGGCGGGGCTGCTGCTGCCGCATGAGGGGGTTCACTGCACTGCCGGGTGGGGACGCTGCAGCGCGGGGCTCTTGGTTTTGCTGTGCACCTTCTGTGTGCTCGCCACAGAAGGCTCGACTGAGAGCGCCCCTTCCGGTGTGAAGAGACTGCGTGCTGGTTGCGCTGCTCCGGTGAGTGTTCACATTCGACCCTCACTATTTTTCCTGCAGGCTGGATGCAGAGTGGCACCACCTGGCGGTGACCTGGTCCTGGGACAGCGGCGAGGTGAGGCTGACGAGTGCTGCACCCTCTGATGTCGCATGCTTTGCCTGCTGACGCTCTGCCTGCACAAGGGTGACCTGGCCCTGGGGCAGCGGCGAGGTGAGATGGTGCGTGCGTTGCTTGCTGCGGGTGATTGACGGAGGGTGCTGGCTGCGTTGCCTGCGCCGCCTGCTCTGACAGACTGCCGGACAGGCTGCGCCTGCAGGCTCCTGCTCGAGCAATAGCGCTTACGTGAGACAGCTCGCATTTCAGCGTAGAGCAAGCCTCTCAGCTGAACTCCTCAGTACCCCGATGCATTCCTGCTGCACCGGTACAGCTCCAGCCTGCACACAGCCCCTCTGCCCTCCATCGTCTGCCCCCCCCCCCCCCCCCCCCCCTGCCACGCTGGCAGGTCCAGCTGTACTTTGATGGAGCCCCGCAGGTGCCCTTCTGGTCCTCCAAAGCCGGCAAAACAGAGGTGCGTGCCAGCGAAGGCTGCGAGGCTGCTGGCGTGAAGGCAGGCTGTGCTGGTAGTGCAGGGGATGAGGGGGGGGGGGGGGCGCCCCATGTTGAAGCAACACTGGTCATGCTGGCTGGAATGGCAGGGGTGTGTGCCACAGCGCCACAGCGCCGCCCCCGCCTCTTCCCCAGCAGCGCCGCAACCAACCCATTCAGTTTCCTCGGCGCGCTCCACCCCCACATGCGCCCCACAGGTCATCGCCCCTGCTTTCGGCGGCGTGGACCCCCACATCGCCGCCCGCACGTCCCGCTCCATCAACGGCAGCCTGGCCCTGGGTCAGCTCCAGGACTGCATGGGTGCGTGCGGTGGCTGGCAGCCTGCATGCAGGCGGGCGTGCATTGCTGCGGACTCACATGAGCGGTCTGCCTGACAGCCTCCTGTGTCCCGCGCTGCCTTTGCAGCTGCGCAACCACCCCTGCTCCGCCTCCCTGCCCGCTCCTGCCACCCATGGCATCATCCATGCAGGCGGGTGCTTCTCCCCCGAGTATGCTCTGCACGGCGAGATGGCCAACCTGCGTGTGTGGAACCGAGTGCTCAGCAGGTGGGTCGACTCAGCTGGCAGGCCTTGCTGAAAGGCGGCGTTGCATTGTTCTGCTCTTGGGCCGGCGAGCATTCGCTAAACAGTGTGCAGACTCGCGTGGGCTCTGATTGGGCATCAGCCAACCCGTGCTCAGCCTCAAACGGCCTTTCCCCCAGGGACGACATCGCCAAAGGCATGTTCGCGGTTGAGCCGCTCAGCCAGGGCGGGCTGGCGGCGCACTACCCCTTCACCCCAGACACCCTGGAGAGGACGCCAGACGGGCAGGTGGGCACGGCATGGCATGGCATGGCAGCAGTAGCGGCAGGAGTGGCAGCAGGGCGGCAGCGGGAGCCACTTTCTACCTGTGTGGATTCTGGGGGCAACCAGCAGATGTGGAAATGTCATTCACATAGCGAAATATCTGCGATTCACCTCTGGTGATGCAGGGCCGCGTGCGCGACGTGCACAACCAAGGCGCCAACCCGCTGCAGCTCGGCGCCGACGCCCCCGATTGGTGGGTGGGGCGGGAGAGACTCGGATGTGCTTTTGCATTGCTGAGGACACGCTCTCGCAAAGGGAATCGTCCCGTCGTGCACACACATCGAGCCTCCACTTGGCGGGGCGGCCCCCCTTCCGTGTGCACACACTCTGCGCTTCACTCAAGACTCAATCAAGCGTCAGCTCCCCTGCTGCCGCCTGTCCCCCCACCTCCCCCAGGGTGTACTCCACCGCTCCACTGGCCGCCCCCGACGGCACCCCCGTGGCGCCCCCCATGCCCGGCAGCGCCGGCTACGCCATGTTCCTGTCCGACCAGCAGGCAAGAGCGCAACGAGGCCGGGTTGGTGGTTGGTGGTAATGCATTCTATGTATGTTTGTGCACCTGCAGCAGCAACTTTGGGAGGCGGCGGACGCCGCGTCAGCCGTGCGGGTGGCTGCGTGGGCTGGGCAGGAGCATGTCGTTGCCACAGTCTTTTTTCACTCGTGCCAGTCCTGCCGCATTCCTCCGCAGGTGTTGATCCGCCCCAACTTCACCATGCCCTCGGACGAAATCACAGTCGAGTTCTGGATGCAGAGCGTGGGTGCGTGCCGGGTCAGCTTGCGTCGTCGAGTTGCTAGTCTCTGCTGCCACCGGCACCGCTCGCTGGCGCCGCTGCCGATTTGCTGCCATTGCAGTTGCTTGTTCATCAACCTACGCCCTCAGCACGTTCCCTCCTCCACCTCGACCGCTGCAGACACGTGCCGCATGGGGGTGCCCTTCAGCTACGCAGCCAAAGGCAGCGAGTACGCGCAGTCAGGTGGGGGTTGGAGCCTCCTGTTTTTGGCACGCTCCAGGCAGATTTTGCCACAGTTGAGAACTGCCTTGAAGAGCACGCTGGCTTTGACGGGCGTTGTTCGCACCTCCAGGTGTGCCCTGCAGCGGACCGTCAATCGTCTGAAGTGGCGGCTCCCCTCTGCCAGCGCGGTGCGTCACCCCTGCTGGACTAGACACGCCCCCCCCCCCCCCCCCCCCCCCCCCCCCCCACGCCCCCCCCCACCCCGTGCAGACAACGCCTTCCTCATCTTTTCTGCCCGCAACTGGGGCATTGCTGTCATGGAGGACGAGGGAGGCATGACCGGTGAGCACATGTTTTTATGTACATGGGACACCGCCCGCAGCTGCTGCTGTGCTGGCGCCGGCGGCAGCAGCACCTGCAGCACATGCGGCGTGGAGAGATTGGATCGAGCGCTTCATACCAGTCATCCTCCCCCCCCCCCCCCCCCCCCCCCCGTCCTGCTTCTCGTCCTCTTGCCTGCAGACCACCTGTCGGGCGTCTCCGCCACTGACGGCAAATGGGTGAGCAGCAGGCAGCGGCGCCGCAGCAACGGTGGCTGCCGTGGAGGCTGCCATGCAGTGGCGTGCTGTTGACGAGCTGCACTGTGGGGCTGTCGCAGCGGGCAGCAGGATCGGGGATGGGCATGCCCATGCACTCCCTGTCGCTTGCCACACACGCCTGTCAAACGCCGACCACCAGTTGCCGCGCCCGCGCGCGCGCCCCCCCCCCCCCCCCCCTTCCTTTCTCTGGCGCAGCACCACATTGCTGTGACCTGGCGCTCGTGGGACGGCGTAGCCACGCTGTATGACAACGGGCGGGAGGTGGGTCGGTCGTGTGCAGGGTTTGGCGGTCCTCTCTAATGTGGGTCTGGTCAGTGGGTGGGTCAACCTGCGCGTGCAGTCGGGGTTCCGTGCAGGAGCCAGCCCGTGAGCACAGCCATCCGTCCAGCCGGCCACCCACTCGCCGGCGCGCCGCGCCCTTGCGCTCACCCGCGCTGCAGGTGTGGCAAGTGGTTCGGGCCAAGGGCCAGAAGATCGCCTCGGGAGGGACGCTCATCATCGGTCGCGAGCAAGACTGCGAGGGCGGCTGCTTTGACAGCGCCATAGGTGGTCCGTGCATCAGGGCCGGGACGCGTTGGGCGGGCGTCCCGCACCGCTGCACCTGCGCTGCCGCTGCCGCGCTGCTGCCCGCTGCGGCTCGCTGCCCTGCTGCAACACGTGGCCCATGCCTTTGCCCAGGCATGCCCCAGCGCCCACCTGCCATTGCCCACTGCCAGCGTCCCTGCACGTCGCATTCCTGCCTTGAAGCTCCTCTGTTATTTCCCATCCTCCTGTGGCTGCTGCAGGCGCGGCGGGCGGCACGCAGGAGACCTCCCAGCAGGAGTACGGTGCCCAGGCGCGTGCTGTTCGCTGATGCGTCGCAGGGCGTGTGGCAGCGCATGCCCACCGCGCTGGCAGGTAGTGCAAAGTGCTGGCAGGCATGGCCGCCCTCTTACTTTTCCATGCTGCCCCCCTTGCCGTCGATGCCAGGATTTCTTCGGTTCGATTGATGAAATGAGGGTGTGGCGCAAGGCACGCACCCAGGAAGAGGTGGGAGGGGCCTGTCCCAAGGCATGCATGACATTGTGCGGCCTCGCTCCAGCTACTTCTCTCCTACTCCTCTCCTACTGCTCCTCTCCTAGCCTCCCCAATGCACCCACACGCCCCTCTCCCGACCGCCTGTCCCCCCCCCTTGGTGCACCCCCCAGATTCGGGAGGGCATGAGGGCCAATCTCTTCCGCAAGGGCGTCACCGGGCAGAGCTTCGACTCCCCTGGTGTGGACCCCCACCACCCCGACCTGCTTGCCTACTGGTTAGTGTTCTGTGGGAGGGCTGGGTGCGAGCAGGCTGCTGAGGACGCTGAGGGCGCGAGGACCGTGGCGACGACAATCAAGCGTGGCATAGCTCTTTACGTCGGCACGGCTTGCCGGCACGGGCTCTTTACGTCTGCACGTGCCATTCACACTTGATGCGATCGTCTTCTGCCCGTCAACCCCCACCACCCTGCAGGAACTTTGACGAGGGCAAGGGCTGGGTGGTGCGAGACATCACCGGCCGCGGGCAGGTGCGGGCGCAGCAATACCAGCCAGGCCTTGGCATAGCAGGCGGATGGAAGCTCAGGCACGGCATCTGCCTTCAACACATGTGGGAGCAGCCACTGCTTCATGCGCCCCCATTTGCAGGCAGGCCCCCAACGAATGGTTTGCCCGCCGCTCCCAACATCACTCCCACACTCACCAGCAGCGTCGCACTCTGCTGCAATGGCTGCCAGCTGATCCAGCAGGCTCGTCGCTGCCCGCCGCTTGCCTGATGGGCTGCGCATGGCTGTAGCACGCTGCGGCAGCGCACGAGTGGGCACCTCGCCCGCCTCGTCCAGCAGCTCATCTGCCACCAGCTGGCTCAGCCGGCCGCCTGCATTAGTGCGGGTACTGCGCCGCCCCAGGGGAGAAGCGGTGGCAGCAATTTGCAGCGTTGCCTCGTCCAGCGCTGCATCGTCGCTTGCCTCGTCTTCGCTATCCGAGGGCAGCACCAGTTCTGACAGCGTGCGGCGGCGCTTGGGCTGCGCTGCGCTGCCTTTGCGCGTGGCAGGGGCTGGCGGGGTGTCGGCATCGTTCGCCTCAGCCGAGGAGGTGAAGCCCAGCAGGCGGACAATGTCATCCAGCAGTGGCAAGTTCATGTTGGAGGGCAGCGTGCCGAACAGCGCCTTGGTGGGGGCCATGCCGCCGAGCGCGCTGGTGGGCGAGTTGTTGACCATCTGCATCACTGTCAGGACGTGGAACGCCCAGCTGCAGAGTGCAGGGGATGGGTGTGGGTGGGTGGGGTGTGGGTGTGGGTGGGGTGGCGTGGGGGCGGGGGGGGGGGGGGGGGGCAGCGCTGAACCACAGCACAGCACAGCAGCACTGGACAGGAGCGGCAGGAACACGACAGCAGCGTGCAAGCAGCACTGGACAGGAGGGGTAGCAGCACGAGCTGCAATGCACGCAGGCACAACAACACTGGACAGGTGGGGCAGCAGCAGAAGCTGCAGCGTGGAAACAGGAACCACAGCACAGCAGCACTGGACAGGAGGGGCAGCAGGGGCAGCAGCACGAGCTTTCTGTACTCACTCGAACAGCGGGCAAGCCATCAGCAGCGCACGAATCTGACGAGGGACGGGTAGGGGATGTGCACACAGCGGTCAGAGAGAGAGAGCTGTGGGCTGGACCTGCAGCACTGCCGCTGCATCAGCCATACCGCTGCCACACACGACCACCTCCGACCACCTCAACGCCACCAGCAGCAACAACAACAGCAGCAGCACACCAGATTCCTCTTCGCACATTGCCCGGCTCCTACCTTGTTCTTGAGCTCGCGGTTCTTACGCTCCACGCAACCGTTGGTTTCAGGATGGCCGGGCATGCTCTTGGCGTGCCGCACGTTGAACAGCTCGCACAGCTCTTTGACCTCCTTGCCGCAGAACTCCAGGCCGTTGTCGGTCTGTAGCTTGGCAGGCACCTGCGTTCGCATGAATTGAAAGTAGAGCTGCAAGGGAACGACAGGGGTGCGTGGGGGTGGGGGTGGGGTGGGGCAGAGTGAAAGAGAGCGCAAGACGAGGCATGAAGCAAGCGAAGCGGCTGGTCGCTGGTCGGCAGCGCTGGCCGGTAGCGATGCCAATTAGCGTTGGCACCAATCAATGACAGCAAGTGCTTGCAGCAAAAACTGGCAGCAAGCGCTGGGAGGAAGCGCTGGCAGCAAGTGTTGGCAGCTCACATGCCGTGCCACGCCAATGGTCGTCTTGGAGGCCAGCGGGTAAAGCCAGCAATAGCGGCTGAAGACGTCGATCACCACCAGCACGTAGCGGTAGCGCTCGTCACGCCCTGCTCCTAGGTCGATCAAATCGGCCTGTGGGTGGGAGCATGCAGGTATAGAAGAGGTGGTTGGGTGTGACAGTGGTGGGCAGCACATCCCTGCAGCTTCATCGCAGCTTCACACCAGCTTCACAGCAGTTTCCAGGCGCTGCAACCCTGCAGCTGAACTGACCGCCAGGTGCATCAGGGTCATGATGGCCACAATGGGGTGCACGACGCGCTTCTCAGCAGGCTTCTTGGCGGCCATGTCGGCACGCACGGGGCACTCGGTGCACCACGCCTTGGCGGTCTCCACGGTGAACCCTTCAGCACCGTGGACCAGGCGCGGCTGGCCGCCTGGTGCAGGCATCAGCTGGGTGGGCACGGCGTGGTGCAGCTGCGCAGCAGCGGGTGGAAAGGGAGCACAGAGGTGTAGAGTGCGGGGAGCGGAGGCAGCCGGTGGCGGCGGCGACAGGCTGTACAAGCGGCTGCCTCGCACAGGCGCAATGCTGCAGTCTGCACCACCACCATTGAGCACGCACGTGGTGGAACAGGCGGGCAGGGGAGTTCCAGCCCTGGCCCTGGATGCCGTGATGCTTGGCGAAGAAGGCGGGCACCTCCTCGGCGGCCACCACCAACACCTTGCGCGACACTGCGATGCCCAGCTCGTCGTTGCGGGACACCGAGCGCAGCAGGACTTCTTTGCCGTCAATTGTCTTTTCCAGATGGAACTGACGCAGCAACCTGTTGCTCAGCTCCTTGGGCTGCAATCGTGGGCAGCGCACAGCGGGGGATGTGTCCGTTAATGATGGGCACGGCATCAACAGTTCTGCCATGCCTGCTGCCCTCCTGCTGCCCTCGTGCTACCCTGCCCCGCTTCATCCAGCAACTCCAGCCCTGCTTACAGATACAGTATGCTCACCTCCACATCCCAACGCGGCAGGACCAGCTCAGCATCCTCCTGGTCCCCTCCCGCGCCCCGCCGCCGCCGCCCGCTGGCGGCAGGTGCCTGCGTTACCGTCAGGCCCTGCTGTGCCCGTTTGCGGCGCATGATATAATCGATTTGAGCAAGCGGAAACACATTGTGCTGGCGGCTGTTGCTCCAGTTGTCTTCCAGCTGCTGCTTGACTGCAGCTGCAGCAGCCATTTTAAACTGGGGGCGGGAGCGGGGCGCGGGAGGGTTCCACAAGGATGTGAGATGACCTTGAAGGATGTGGGAAGAGCGAAAACGTGATCAGGGGCCGCTACAAGCCGGGGGGTCCACGGGTGCAGAGGGCTGACGCAGCACGCAACACATCACTTGCCGGCTGCCGCCGCCGCCGCCACCAATCCACTTCCGTTCTTCCCTGTGCAGAGAAGGAGATAAAGGAGGTGAAGGCCAAGCAGGAGGGCGCGCACGGCGCGTACGCGGCAGCGCTGGAGGCGCAGGAGGCCGCCAAGGCCGCGCTGGTGGCGGCGGAGGCTTCGCTGGCGGGCGTGACGGCAGAGCGCGCGCACGTGCAGGCAGACCTGGAGGCCAGCCAGGCGCGTGGCAGGGGTGACAGGAGGGAGCATGCGCAGGCAGGCGCGTGCTGGGTGGGAAGGAGGCGGCTCCAGCTGAGAGGCATGGAGCTGCGCAGGGGCGCTGCCGCCGCTGCTGCCGCCGCGTGCAGCACCCACTTGACCTCTTGTGCGCGGCGGTCAACCGTCTGCCGCCCTTCCCTGCCCTTTCTTTTCCCTGCCCTGCAGGCAGCAATGCCAACCTGCTGGAAGAGGTGGAGGCGCTGCCGCGTGCAGCACCCGCCTGGCAGGCGTTACATCTCTCATCTACCTTCCCTGCCCCTTCTCTGCCCTGCCCTCAGGCCGCCAATGCCAAGCTGCTGGAAGAGGTGGAGGCGCGCAAGGCGGAGGTGGGGGACGTGACGGGCGTGGCGGACCAGGCCAGGTGCGGTGGTTTGGGTGTGGGTGTGGTGTGGGGTTGCACCTGCATCGACCGGCACCTGCCTGCCTGCCTGCCTGCCTGCCTGCCTGCCTGCCTGCCTGGCGTGTGTTGCCGCACCAGCCGCCTCTGCCGGTCACACACACACCCTTGGTGTCCCTCGGGATCCTTGAACTCATTGAGGAGAGGCAGGCCTCACTGAGGTCCTGCTGCCGGCATGCTGCGCAGAGCCAGGACCTCCCAGCTCAACCTGCACGCTGCCCTTTCTGCCTCCCCCCCCCCTACTTGAGCAGGCAGGCATTCATGGAGGAGGTGAACGCGCTGATGGCGGAGCTCAGGTTGGGGGAGCCTGGTAATGCAGGTGCTGGTGGTGTTGTGCACCTCCTTGCGTGGCCCAGTGCCTGCATGTCGATGGCAGCACCCTCAACGCAGCCCACCCCTTCTGCCCTCACCCTCTCCACCCTGCGCAGGCAGCTGCAGGCGGCGCACCCGCAGAGCTTCCTGTGCGCGCCGCCGGCGGTGGCTGCGGCATGAGGCGGCGGTCGGCGCTGTGCGGCAGCGCTGCGACCGCGGCTGCTACCTCGTCTGTACTGACGCCCTGGGCCTTTGAAATGAATCACACACGTGCAATCATTTCAAGACTGCGATAAAGCTGACAGTTAGCGAGAATGGAAAGTTTGTGAGAGGCCACGCATGTGCTCGTGAGTTGCGCCGTGCTGCTGCTGCAGCACCGCCGTCGGTCGTGATTGCGGCGGCATGGCCGGGCCAGCCAAGCTGTGCAGCCCCGACAGCATCGTGCCTCAGTGCTGCGGCTCGACCCCCTCACGACGCGCCGCACCTCAGCCTGCCCGCGTGCTGCCCACAAGCCACTGCATTGCCTCTGCCGCGATGCTGGGTGGCACCTGCCCACGAGGGGGGAGGCACAGCGCAGGAAGGGCAAGGTCGGTGGTCGGCTGATTGAAATATTGCGGCACCGACTGCAGTGCATCCCCCAGCGCTCACCCCCCGACACGAGCGCACACTTTTGCCTCACCACATGCGGCCCGTCGAACTCCCTGTATGCCACGTTGTAGCCGCGCGCTTCGAGCTGCGGGACCTGCGGGAGGCAAGAGAGCGGGTGGGCGGGGGCGCAGGGGCACAGGGCAAGGGAGGAAAAGAAGGTGTCGTCATGTTTCGTATCATACGCTTCGGCACCCTTTGGAAGCATTAACAACAGCCCCTCTCCCACAGCCCTCCCACCTCACCACCCGACGCGAGCAGTAGTCGATGCGCAGCACCCTGTCGTGCTCTCCGTGAGAGACGTAGATCAGAGGCTTGCCTGCAGAAGGGGCGCCAGTGCCATGCTCACGTGCGTTTCACCCACCAGCCCTGCCCCGGCTCAGGCCGCTGCGAGCTCCGGCTGCCTGCTCTAGAGCCACCCTGCCTCACGGCTGCCTCCCAAATCCTCACCCCGTGCCCCACCCTGCCAGGTTTCGCCCCGCCCGCCCACCCACCCTCGTGGCGCGGCGGCCTCATGAAGCCAGGGGAGAACGCCGCGATGTGGGTGAACAGCCCGCCGTTTGCGACGCCCAGCGACAGCGCGTAGCTGGCGCCGTCGGAGAACCCGCTGATGCACACCCTCTCAGGGTCTACTTTGCACTGCAAAAGTAAAACACGGGGAGCAAGAGGTGTGCTCTCTGGGCACGAGGCAAGCAGTGCTGCTGTCGAGGCTGCTGCTCTCCCCTGGCCCGGGCGGCCGCCCTTCTGCCTCCGAGCATCCTAGCCAGTCCTTGTCCCCCACCCCCACCCGCCCGCCTGCGAGAACGCATGCTGCAGCGCCTTGTCGATATAAGCCACATCTACAGGCAGCGGAAGGGTGGAGCCATTTGGCCATCTGTCGCTACCTGCCAGCTGCCGGCGGCTGCGCCAGCCACGCTCGTGTGCGCCCCGGCACGCCCCGGCACCGTCACCTGGTCCGAATCCGCCGCGCAGCATGTCCCTAACAAAAACGGGGCAGCAATGGGGGGAGGGGAGTTCCCTTCAGCCTGCTGCGCTCGCCACGCTATGCTGGCCTGACTGGGTGGCGGCGGCGCCTGTGCACGCAGCGGCACAGCGCACCAGGTCGAGCCTCGGCTATCGGGGGACAGCAGGATGATGTTGTGTGCCTCTGCCTCCTTCAGCATCCACCTCAGGCAGTCGGTGCTGTCGGCGCCCGCCCCTGCACCAACAGACGAGCGAGCCGCAAGAATCGCCAAGTGGGAGCAGGTGGGGTGATGGCAGCAAACAGCAGCGGTGGCAGTGGCGCACCGTGGGCGGGTGCAGCAGGCAGCACGCGGCGGCGACGGCACACGGCGTCGGCAGCGGCGAGCAGCAGCCAGCCGCCGGCGGCAGCACTGTCCGTGGAGCGTGAGGCACAGGGGCGACGGCACACCGGGCCGCAGCCCAGGCGGCGCATACAGCAGGCCGTCACGTCCAGGCTCCAGTCCAAGGCAGTGCAACCCAGGGCCCCCTGGCGCCAGCGTCGGGGTGCCGCCCGGCGGCGTTTCCGGCGCCAGCGCCAGAGGCTGGGCGGTCAGGCGGCCAGAGGTGAAGCTTTGCATTGGGGTCGGGTGGTGAGGGAACTGGGTTGGGGAGATGCAGGGCTGGAGACGGGCGGGGAGACGGAAACAGGAATCGGCGCTGGCTTCAGGGCGGTTCCTGCACGGTGCACTGTCTTGGTTTACAGGGGGGGTGCTGCCAAACACATTCTGCACCACCGCGGTCAACATCTCCCTGGCCTAACTCCTGTTCTTGCTCAGCATAGGGCATGCAAGCATCTCTCACGTTATTGCTTGCTCAACCGGGGCGCCGAGCACCTCTGCTTACCGCCCCACGCCCAGGCTGCTGTTCAGCCATACCTATCATCCCCCTACATATCTATCATCCTACCCATCCCGCATCCTTGCTCCGAGGGTCGTTACAGGAGGGCGGCATGCATGCGGCAGCAGGCAAAGGGGTCGAAACGGCGGCGTTGCGGCGAGTGTGTTGGGTTTCAAGTGCGGTCGGGGGGCGGGGGCAGAAGGGAGAGCGGGAGAGGGCGGAGCAGGGAGGGTTGCGGAGGCAAGAATAGCGCGGCAGGGCAATGGCCGCCGCCTGCAATTGGTGTATGATGCGGCCTCGGACACAGTCACAACAAACAGCAAGGACAATGAAAGCATGAGCAGAGTCACAAGGGGAGCCAGGGTGGCACACATGCGGCCCCCTCTGGCTGCCACGTTATGCATCCTGCTTGAACTGGCCCATGCGGTACTGCTTCGGCATCTGCCCGCCGCTCTGCCCCTCCTTCACGTCCAGCCAATCCTCCATCCACTCCCACGCCGCGCCTGCGGGGTGGTGGAAGGACGAACAGTGATCTGACAGAGCGTCGTGGCTGCCGCGTTGATGCCTGCCACCTGCATCCACCCAAGCCCCTGCCCATCCAGCCTGCCCCCCACCCCCGTTTCAAAACCCAGAGGCGGCACAAGGGCGGGTCCCGCATCCTGCCTCCCAGCCTCGCACTCCGCCCCTGGACCCTCCCCCCACCCTGCCTGCCTGCCCGGCCCCTCGTGACCGCCGCAACAAGCGCACACCTGCAAAGGTGGTGTTGACATCTACGTCCTGCTTGGGCTTGACGCACTCCATGCCCTTCAAATCCAGCGGCGCGCCGTCCTCGAGCGCCGCCACAGTGGCCGCGCTCTCCCGCCAGTGCGCCAGCCGAGGGGTGCAGCTGTCCTCGTTGACCCCCGGCTTGCAGTCGCCGCTGCAGCGACGTACAGGTGCAGGCGGCAGGGGGCGAGTGGGAGGGAGAGCGAGGCCAGGGCCAGGGAAGAGAGGCAGGGGGGCACACAGGGGAGCCGTCGCAATTCAACCCCCCTGCCTGCCTTCTACCGCCGCTAGCGGCTGCACCAGGCAGCACCAGCGGGTGCACCAGCGGGTGCACCAGGGAGCCGACAGCGGAGAGCAGCGTGATGCAGCCCAGCACGCGCAGCGCACCTGTACCACTCCAACCGGTCCTTCATGTTTGACAGCAGGCCGGCGTGCCACTTGAAGTGATACACGGTGATGGGGTCTTGCGCCTCTGTCGCCTCCCACAGGGCCAACCCCGGGGGCCGCTTCTCGTCAGAGGAGTCTGTGGGCGGCGGCGGTGGGCGGCGAGCAGGGGGTGGGGTGAGATGCGTGGGGAAGGGCGCGGGCTAACCGTGGGGAAGGGAGGGGTGGCGCGTCCAGGAGGGCGGGGGCAAAGAGATGTCAAACGTCCCCACCTGCTGTCTGGACCCAGTGCCCCCCCCCCCCCCCCCCCCCCAACACACACACGCCACCCACCACCCACCCACCCACCCACATACACACGGCTCCCTCCTACCCCCGCCCCTGAATCACCTTTGTAGTGGTAGAACGACTCAAAGCGGTGGTAGGGGGTGATGTTGAACAGGTCGGCCTCAAGGTTGAAGCCCCGCGGGCGGGGGCAGGGCGCTGGCGGCGGCGAGCAGGGGCCGTAGTACGCCTTTGCGTCGTCGGGGCTGATCAGGTGCTGCGCGCTGCGGCTGACGCGGAAGTGCGCCTGCGGCATGGGACGGGGGGCGGGCGTTGAGCCACGCATGTCAGCGTGCCTCCTTCCTCTTCCCCTTGCATCCTGCTGTGCAGCCTCACCGCTGCTGCACACCCTGCTGCCGCTGTGCTCCACTGCCGCTGCAAGCCCTGCTGCCAACCCCCGCCGCACCGCCTGCCTCCACTTCCCAGCGCTCACCCGGTAGGCCACGATTTTCGTGTCCCACCCCTTATAGAGCTTGCGGCTGACGTTGCAGTTGAGGGGGAACTGCGAGAACAGCGGCTGCACCTGCGCCTGCAAGCAAACGAGCAGCACGGGAGGAGGCCGGCACGGGGTGAGTCAGTCGTGGCTGAAGCTGCAACGGCGTACTCATTACAGCCACACAGCCCAAGGGGGTTGGCTGCTCGCTGACCACCGACGGTCCAGCGCTTGCGACACCAACATCCCGCGCCCCCCCCCCCCCCCCCCCCCCCCCCCCCCCCACCCACCCCCACCCCCACCCACCCCCACCCACCCCCACCACCACCACCACACACACTCTTTCTCCCAGCGTACTTGCGAGTCCCCCATTGGCTGCGCCACCGCCGCAAGCTTGCCGTCCTCTGCCACCCGGTCCACCATCCGGCCACGCACGTGGGTTGCCCAGGGCTCGCTTTTCTGTATGGCCTCCTCCAACGCGTCCCTGCAACACACAAAATAGGGTTTGTCGACGGGCCGCTCAGGAAGCAGGAACGCGCTCCAGAGCGCCTGAGGAGGCACCAGCAGCGGCACAGGCACGGCGCGCCTGCAGGGCCGCGCCGCCCAGCGCCCCGCCTGGCCCCGCTCACTTGACGAACTTGCCGCCCCACCACTGCAGCTCGTCCACGTCAGCAGCCACAATCCAGTCGGTCGGGTCCGCCACATAGTCCTGCCGGGGGGGCACGGGGGCACGGGCAGCGCAGCGTGCACAGCACGTGTTGGCGGCACCAGCGCGGCACCCCTGCCAGCACCCCTTGCTTGCAGCAGGTGCAGAACGCTTGCCGGTAACCTGAAAAACAGCGCAACAGGTGTGCACGTCGCCAACCGACACGTTGTTGCCTAATCGACTCACCTGCAGGATCGACAGCTGCTGCGCCATCGCCTCCTCGCTGCTGTAGTTCCCCTCCCACACGCGGCACTCGACGGCGTAGCCTGCGGGGCAGGCAGGGGAGACAGGCGGCGGGGCAGCCAAGGGAGTGGAGGCAGGCGGAAGGCAGGCGGCGGAGCAGCACAGGAGCGTAGAGGCAGCAGAGGCAGACGGTGGAGCAGCAAGGGAGCAGGAGCAGCAATGCAGCGGACGCAGCCGGTAAAGGAGCAAAGCATGCACGTCGCGCAGAGGACTCAGACCAACGAGAGCTGGCGGCTGCAGGACACCCAGAAGCATAACTAGAGGAAGCACATCCCACGCACACATACGTGTGGCATGCCGGCAAGTCTTGCGCAGCTGTCCCCAGCGCATGCACGCACCTGAGCAAATGCCCATGGCATCCTCCAGCCCCTTGCGGGAGTACCGCCCAGGCGTGTGGTGCAGCAGCACCAGAAAGCGGCGCCATGTCACGCCGTGCGCTGCGTAGCACGGGGCGGGCATGCGACGCGAGGGTGACGGCCGGCCGTGGGGGCGGCAGGGGCACCGTGCAGGCAGGCAGCGGCCACGGGCGAGCGGGCAGCAGCGGCCGTGGTCAGCAGCGCACCACCCACATGCTCCCTACCGTGGTAATAGTTTAAAAAGTGCGGCAGCAGCTTGGACCCGTCGTAGTCGGTGTTGACCAGGGTGTACACCCACACCCTTCAACAGAGCAGGGGGTGGTGGCAGCCACAAGCGAGGGACGCCGGTAGGCCCGTGCCGATTGGGCATGACAATGCTCGCATTGCAGCCTAGGACAGAATCCCAGGCCGACAACAAGGCCACATGCAGGGGCGAAGGCTGGGCGGCAGGCCTGCCACGGCAAGCTGCGGCGCCGGCGCAGGGGGAGCAGCGGCGGGCGGCCGCCGCTGAGGCGCAGCCTGCCCGCGCTTGCGGCGCCCAGGCTGCGCTTGCCCCGCATCGGCAGCTCGTCACGACGCTCCAGGACGCGCGTGGGGGCAGGTGCTGCAGGTTGGTTGGGAACAGCAGGCCATGTCGCCCCCATGTCGCACCTGGATGCCGTTGCACTTGCTGCCAACGACAATAGGATCAGCACCAGGGCGCCAACGCCGCAACAGGGGCGCGCCATGCCGCCGCACAGATGCTGGTGGGGCTACAGAGCGCCAGCCGCTCTACCGCCAGCCTGGACGCGTATGCGCCCGTGTATCTGTGCTTGGGCAAAGCCCCGCGTCTGCACCTGCACGCCTGCCTCCCAAGGCGCGGCGCCTGCCGACAACCCTCGATCTGCGACGGGTCACACGTTGCAGAGAGCGACGGTGGTTGTTGTGGGCTGCGAAATAATGGCAGGAAGCGGCAGGGCAAGGACAGCAACCCGCATTCCCCCTCGCGGTCAGCGCCGCCGCCGACGTGCGCAGCACGGCGGCATGGGGCGTTGGTACTGGCGGGGCAAGCCCACAGCACATGGCATGCAGCGCTGCGCTGGAGATTCTGAAGCTGGGGATGGCGGCACTCTGAAACTTCGGCATTGCCGGCAGCCCTGACCGCGGTGCATCGACTGGTGTGTGAAGTACATGTGGCAGATTCCCGGGTAGCATGTGTTTGTCCATCGTCAGTAAAAGTGAGGTCGTGCAAGAGCGGCAGAAATGGCACAGGGGAGAGGAGCACGGGGCACAGGGCACAAAGGGTCGGTCAGGTAGAAGTACAACAGGGGTCGGGTGCCGTCCGCCCGCCAGCTCATCTTCAGCACGCCGCCATGGGCGCCGCCACGCCGCCGCCATGCTGCGCTGGCGCCGCCGCCTCCGCACGCACGCCCGCTTGGAACTCGCGCCGCATGCAGCGCACAAACTGGGAGAAGCTGCCGCCAGAGTTGAGCTGCGCCAGCAGGGCCGCCATGCCGGGCACCGCCGGCTCGCAGGCCTCCACTGCAGGGCATAAGCGGGGGGAGGGGAGGCGCAGAGGGCATCAAAACGGCAGTGGGGGCAGGGCAGGCAGGAGCAGCAGGCGCACGGTGTGCAGCCGGCGCTGCACCCAGCGCATGCATGCCCCCGCACGGCGCATGCCGTTACGGCGTTACGTCTCCAGCCGCCGTGCTGCCTGCTGCCTCCCCGTCACCGCGGCGGCCCACCCCCTGTGGCCCCCACCCCAGCGCACCCACGTATGTGTTGTCTGGCGCGACGCGCACCGCAAAGCAGAAGGGGCGCTCCGGCTGGCGAGGGTCCACCTGCGTGAGCACCACGCGCAGCTGCTCCCCGTCTGCCTCGCCGTGCTCGAAAGCCAGGCCCAGGCGCTGCTGGTACCTGCGTGGCCGCACGGGCGCAGGAACAGGCCGTCAGCACCCCTGTTTGCTTGCTTGTTCTCTCTCGATGCTGCACGGCCGCGGCAGCACCCTGTCCAGGCTCCAGCTTGGCCTCCACCAAAACCCTACGCCGCCGCCGGCTCACCATGCCAGCGCCTGGTGCAGCGCCCCCAGCTTGCGCTCTTTGAGCGCCTCCTGGTTGGACAGGGCTGCAGGGTTGCAAAGTTAGGAAGGCACGCCGTTTAAAAACGCGTTCACGGCAATGGGTAGCAACGAAGATCGGAGGCAGAGAGGCGCGACGCGCACGACAAGCACGGCGGACGTCCCAGAAAGCGGCGGTCGGCTGGCGGTCAGTCTTGGCAAGCAGCGCAGACCCACGGCGGCTGCGAGGGCTCGTGCGCAATGCGTAGGCCAGCAACACCTGCCAGACCCCCCCTGCTGCTTGCTGCTCCTGATGCCAGCACGCACCCGCTTCCTGACGCGCAAACGCCGCCGCCTCGGCCTCCAGCGCATCCGCCACCTCCTGCACCAGCGCTGGCAGCCGCGCCTGCTCCTCCTGGATGCGTCCCAGCTCCGCCTGCAGCGCCGCCGACTCGCTGCTCTCGCTGGCCAGCCCTGCGGGCAGGCCGCGAGCGGGAGCGTGGTGAGTGGGTTCAGGAGGGTAGGAGCGGCACGGCGCGAGGCGGCGGCGGCACACGTGCGGGCACAACTCGGCGCGGAACGTGCCGCGGCCTCCCCACCCCGCCCAGCTCACGCTCTTTGACCTCTGCCGCTCGCCCTTCCAGGTCGGCATGCTGCTGGTCCAGCCCACGTATCGCGGCTGCGCGGGTGCGGGGGAGCCGAGACGGGTGAGCGGCGGCGAGGAGAACCTGGCGGCAGCTGCCGCCGCGGGCCTCCACGGGCGCGACGCACCCTGGAACTCGCGCAGCCGCGCCAGGTGGCCGTCGCGCAGCGCCTCGGCGCCCGCCACCGCGCGCTGCGCCCAGGCGCCAAACTTGGCCTCAAAAGCGTCCAGCTGCCGCTGCAGCGCGCCCAGATCGATGCGAGTGGTCATTACGGCGTGTGTGATCGTTGTGAGCAGGGCGGGAGGGGCGGGGGCGGGCGGCAAGGGCACAGCTGAGCGCAGCTGGGGGCGCGCTCGCAGGGGAGGGACGGCGCGGCTCAGGGAGCTCCCGAAGCTGTGCAGAGCGTGCGGGGGATGGCCGCCTGGCGAAAGGAGGCCCTAGTTTTGTGTGGGGAAATCGTGTGAAGAAGCGCGTGGGGGCGCTGCCTGCCTCACATCCCCGCGACTGCGGTGCCGTCCCATTTCACCTTTCACCCTGGCGCTCTCGGCAGCCCGATAGCTGCGCAAGGACAGGCCGCGGGCGTCCCGGCAGACCACAGCCAGCGCCCAGGCTCCTAGGTGCGGCCCGACCCGCCTGTCGCCCCCTGCATTTTCAATAAGCTCGAACCGCCAGCAACAGCCATCGCAACGCAGGCCTGGCGCTCCCGGCTACTGGCCACCCCTGTGCAGGCTCCTGCAGCCCCTCCTTGCGCCCCTTATGGCCGTCTGAAGGCGCCACGCAGCCAGCCATGACCAGGTGGCTGCTGGCGGCGCTGCTGGCGGCCCTGCTGCTTGGCAGCGCCGCCGCCGCACCTGGCGGCGGCGGCGACGGCGGGCCGGGACGTCGCAATGCCCTGGCCCCGTCGCCTGCCGAGGCCCCGCAGCAGCAGGACCAGCAGAAGCAGGAAGGTGCCTCGCCTCCGCTTGGCCTCGAGCCGCTCAGCCCAGAGCCGCGGGGCGGTGGCGAGAGCCCCTCGCCCGCACCGCCGCCCACGACCGATGGCAGCCCTGCACTGCCGCCGCCGACCGACGGCAGCCCTGCGCCCGCACCTGTGGCAAGCAGCCCCGCGCCTGCGCCTGCTGACAGCGGCCCAGCACCCGTCCCAGCCGCCGCACCCATCAGCAGCAGCAGCCCGGCCCCCGTCCCGGCTGCCGCTCCGCCCAGCAGCACCAGCGGCCCGGCACCGGCGCCACGTGTGCTCGCGGCAAGCAGCAACGCCAACCGCGACGCCGTGTCGCCGACGCTGGCATCGGCCCCCGCGCCGCCGCCGTCGGATGCACCCAACAGCGATAACGGCGACGTATACGTTGCTGCAGCTAGCGCCGTGTCGCCGCCGGCGCAGGCACCACTTGCGCGGCCGCCATCGAAGCAGGGCGGCAGCAACGATTATGGCGCCTCGCCTTTGCCGCAGCAGGAGCCGTCGCCGTCGCCCATCGTCGAGGCGCCCGCGCCGCCGCCTGCCGGGCAGGGTGGCAGCAACGCGCTGGGCTCGCCCTCCCCCTCCCTCGAGCCTCAGTCGCCCTTGCCGTCCCCCGACCCCCTGCCCCCATCGCCAGCGCCCCTGTCGCCATCGCCGGTGCCGGCGCCGCCCCCCGGCGACTTTACTGTCACCGACGAAGACGGCGGCAAGGCGCCGTCGGCAGCTGTGGATTCTCCTCCCCCTTTCAGCCCCTCGCCCTCCCCCCTGGTCTCCCCGCCGCCCGACCCCTCGCCCGACCCGCCGCCCAGCCCCGTCCTGCCGCCGCCGCCGGACGCCAACCCTCAGGCGGCTGCCCTGCTGGACTTCAAGGCAGGGCTGTCAGACTCCAGCCAGGACCTGCTGGAGGGGTGGAACAGCAGCACCGCCAACCCGTGCAGCGGGTGGAAGGGCGTGGTGTGCGACGGCGCCAACGAAAACGTGCAGGGGTGAGCCGAGCTGCCTGCGGGGCGGGCGGGGCGGCATGCCGCGCACCACACTGCATGCTGCGCTGCAGCCGACCACCACCTCTCGGCATGCCCAGATCCCCGCAGCCGCTGTGCTGCAGCCGCTGCCCGCACCGCTCCGCACCCCCGCCGATTCCCCACCTGTGCCCCCGTGCTGCTCCTCGCCTGCTTTGCGCTTGCCGCAGGCTGCAGCTGTCTGGGCTGGACCTCACAGGCACCATCTCGCCCTCCCTCGCCGACCTGCCCAAGCTGCAGCAGGTGGGGGTGGGGGTGCGTATGTGGGTGGTGTGGGTGGGTGGGTGGTGTGGGTGGGTGGGTGGGTGGGTGGGTGGGTGGGTGTGGGGGGGGGGGCGGCGGCGGCGGCGGCAGCGTGCTGCCGCTGGGGGGAGGCATGGAACGGTCTCCTGCCCGTCTGTCTGCGCCGCTGGGAGCCGTCGCGGCGCCGTGCCCAGCAGCTGCTGGTGGGAGATCGGCTTGCATGTCGCCCAGTTGCTGGCGGGAGGCCACCTGTGTGCGCCGCAAACCCTTCACATTTCCCCGGCTCGCATCGTGCTCCCACCCGCCTGCCCTGCTGCGCTCTCCTGCCCTCCCCTGGTCGACCTGTCAGACAATCAGCTGGCGGGCGTCGTCTCGCCGTCGTGCTTTCGTGGTGTCTGCCTGTGTCTGCACATGTGCCTCCAGACGGCTGTCCCGCTGTCTCCCCTGCCCGTTTTAGGTGGACCTGTCGGACAACCAGCTGGCGGGCGTCATTCCCAAGCCCTGGCAGACGGGCGACGGCAACGCGCCCGAACTCCAGTCCCTGCTCCTGCACAACAACTGGATGACGGGGCCGCTGCCAGCGCTGACGCTTCGCACGCTGGGCAACGCCACCCTGCACGGCAACATGCTGACCGGTGGGTGCCGGCCTTTACGTCTGCTTTGGGTTGTGCACGCAGCTCTGGTGGCGCATGGCAGCCCAGGAGCCTGCAGGCACCAGTTCACCTCGGCAAGATGCACCCTGATGGTCATCTGTGCCCCCCCACCCCACCCCACCCCCCACCCACACCCCCACCCACCCACCCACCCACACCACCCACCACCCACCCACAGGCTCCATCCCAATATCCTGGGCAACCGCCCCGTCTGGAGCCTCCATCTCCATTCTCCCCCAGGTACCTTGGTACTGTGGTTGCCTGCATATAGGCTGCAAGGCTGTGAGATGTGCAAGTTCTGCCATGCCCCGCTGCGGCCCCCGTGCTTCTGCTGCTGCACTCTCAGGCTCTGCACGGCACGCCCCGTCTGCCTGCCTTCGTCTCATCCTGGCAAACCGTTGTTCCCTGCGCAGCAAGCGGAGAAGCAGGGCGGCGGGCTGTGCGGCGATGTGCCGTCTGCCCCTAAGCTGACGCTGTATGCGCCGCCGGGGGCATGGTACCCGGTGGTTAACACCCTTGGCTCCTGCCTGAGCAGCTGCAACAACCCGGTGACAAGTGAGCAGCGCACAAGCGGCAGTGCTGGGGAGTTGGGTGGCGCGGGGGGTTGCCAGGGTTGCCGAGGAGCGGCTTGGGGCTGTTGTGTTTGTGTTTGCCTACAAATGAGGTCATGCTGTTTAAGAGGTTGTCCCCCCCCCCCCTTCACCACCCCCTCCCTTGCAGGCCTCACCAACACCAACATCTACCAGGCAGCCCTGGACAGCAACGCGACTGTGTGGGACACCGCCGCGATCAACGGCTGGGCGGGGCAGGAGGCGAGCGCTGAGAGCGTGACCATTCCGTGCTACCAGCAGGGCTCCCCTGTGGGGGGGTACCTAGGGGGCGACCAGGCATTTATGATGGTCGCGTGGAGCAATGGTGGCAGCACAGGTCTGTGCAGTTGCAGCTGGTGCTGTGCCAGGTTTGCAATGCCCTGCTTCTGCCCTGCTTACTGCTTGGGGGCGTTGATGATGGTGGCCTGGGGCAACGGAGGCAGCAGCGCTCGTCAGTGGCAACTGCGCAGCGCTACCACTCTGCTCTGCTCTGCTCTGCTCCGGCCCCGCTTGCTTAGGGATCGTGTGCGTAGTGCCCTGGTCTTGACGACTGGCCGCCGTCCCTGCCCCCACCCCAATCCCACCCCATGCAGCAGCCAGCGCGGTGGTGGCTGCCAAGCCCGGCGACGACGCCACCACCACCTGCGGCATGCAGGGCACCTTTTGGAGCGTGGACCTGCGGTACAACCTGACCGTGACGCAGGTACAGATCTGATCGGGATACAAGGATTGGGAAAAAAGAATGCGTAACGAGGCACAGCCCGCAGGCCCAATCTGACTGGGAAACAAGGATTGGGAAAAAGAGGTACAGCCTGCAGGTACAGCCTGATGGGGGCTCGGGGTTTGTTGGGGCCCATGCCTTGCTGCAAAGCTTTGCCAGTACATACGTGCTGAGATGTGTGGCATCACATGCAGCACATGTCGGAACGGGCGGAGCGCTCGGGCGTCGTGCGACTGCTGTGCGGAGCTGCCCAGCTAGTGGGCGGCAGAAGGAACGGAGCAGGCCGGGGTGCAGTTGGCAGGGAGCAACGTGCAAGGGGCATGGGCACGCCCCATCCGTTGCCTCTATCTGTGTCCGACGTTCACAGGTGGTCATCCAGGCAGGTTCCAACGGCATTGATGACTTCGCTGTCTACCTTGACAACGAGCTGCTAGCCCCAGGGAGCGGCACCCCCTGCGGCACCGGCATCTCGCTGACCAGCGCCGCCGCCACCGTCTCCTGCGCCGGCATCACGGGGCGCTACCTCACCCTTGTCTCTGGGGCGGGGACCGGCATGAGCCTGTGCAGGTGCGCAGAAAACGTGGTGGTGGTGGTGTGTGTGTGTGTGTATGATGGGTGGGGGTGGGGAGGGTGCGGTGTGCAGAGTGGGGTGGTGGGGTGGTTTGGGGGCTGGCAGCGGCATCCGTGCAGAGCGGCGCTGCTGTGCAGGCTGCGCTGGCCCGCCCGGCTCTGGCCTGCTCTGCAACCCTTCATCCCCCGCCGCCACCGCCGCCCCCCTCCCCGTCGTTGTGTTGCAGCGTGGCTGTCTACCCAGAGGTGGCCAATGCTGCAATCAATCGTTACTACTACTTCACGACGGCGGGGGGCGTGGTCCAGGCGGCCACCAACGCGGCAGGCAGCTCGCACCTGGTGGAGGTGGGCACCCCATTCGTGCATTTGTTCATGCGTTTACCCATTCATGCATTCGTTCAACAATGCCGCAGCAACACGGATGTGTGCCACAGCCGCGTCTGCCTCGCTGCCGCTCGCTGCATCCGCCTCACAGGTGCTCGCGTCGCCCGCCTCCGTCGTGCCGAGCTGCGCCCTGCCCTGCCCTGCCGATGCTCCTCCGCCTGCCTCACCCTGCCCTGCCTCACAGCCCCTGCCTCACGCCGCTCCTGCTTCAACCCGCGTCTTCCTGCCCTGCCCCTCCCTCACCCCGCCTGAGCCCCCCACCCCACCCCACCCCACCCCCACCACCCCACCACCACCACCCACCCACCCACCCACCCACCACCCCCACCACCACCCCACCACCCCCACCACCCACCACCACCACCCACCACCACCACCACTCACACACACATGCACCTCACCCCGCCCGCCTCCTCCCCGCAGGCGCCCGACGGCCAGACCCCCACATTTGTGCTTAACATGGGCAGCAAAGCGCTGGTGACGGCCGTCTCCCTGGCCCTCGCCGAAAACCTGGCGACCATCAGCGTGTCAAACAGCAACCCGCTGGTCCCTGCCGCCGCACCCGCCGCGCCCGCGCCTGCGGCCGGCCGCCGCCGCCTGGCGCGGCATGCGCAGCGCGCGCTGCTGCAGGGGGAGCCGTCCGCCGGGGTGGTGTCGTGCACGCCGGGCCCGCAGCCGCAGCCCAACTTCTCGTACAACTGCGCCGGCGGCACGACCGGGCAGTACGTGATTGTGACGGGCACCCCCGGCACCACCCTGCGCCTCGATAACCTGGCAGCCTTCCTGGGGCAGCCGCCCGCGCCGGGGCCGTCGCCGTCGCCGTCGCCTGCGGTGCGGCCCCGGGCAGGGGGGCAGCTGGGATGGCCTGCGGCGCCGCCTGCTGGCCGCTGCATGCACGCATGTGCCGCGTCGCTGAGCAAGTGACGCCGGCCACATCACCTTGGTGCCCTTGGGAGCACCCAGCTCACGCGCCCCGCGAGTCCTACGTGCCATGCCTGTAGTTTCCCGGCATCCATTTAATGTGCTGCTGCATTGTTTCGCCTCTGTCGACTCCCTGCGCAGCCGGCCGCGCCGTCGCCGCCGCCAGTGCGGACGTTTCAAACCATGTGGATCGGCAACCTGCTTGTCGGCGGCAACTTGGACCGCTTCCAAAACACATGTGAGGGCCGGCGCTGCGTGCGGCACGGAGTGGGTGTGGGGCCAAGGGCGGGCGGGCGGGACTTGTGAGCGGCCACTGCCACCGCCGTCAAACCACGTGCGACCGCTGCAGCAGTGGCCGTTGGGGTGGTTCTGCACCGGCCCGACGGCAATTCGGGGTCGGCCTCGTGCATTGTCCTTTGTACTTGACCATGCAAATCACCCCTCCTCCTGCCCCCCTCTTCACGCAGCTCCCTACAGCGACGAGGTGCTGGAGACGTACAACGCCGCATGGAGCAACGCGCTGATCCAGCGGGGGTACGCCATGGACACCAACGCATCCGCCTTTACCACCGTGGAGGTGAGGGCTTGCTCGTGCATTCGCTCACTTGGACAATCGTGCATCCATCGTTCATTCATGCGGCGGCCAACGGCGCTGGCAGCAACACGAGCGTGCTCGCCGCAAATGCGATGAGGTGGGCTGCGAACGCGCAGCCCAGTTTGGAGCAGGCCCACCACTGCTGCCTGGCATGGCTTGCCTGCGCTGCTGCCTGCCTGCGTGTGCTGGGCGTGCTGCAGGAGGGGGAGCCGTTCCCGCCGGCACCGCAGCGCCACGCCCGACCGCCGCCTGCCCCTCCGTGCCCTTGCCTCTCCTGCAGAAGAACGTTGCCAACCCCACTGGTTCGCCCTACTACTACGGCGGCACCGAGACGGGCCCCAACGTGTTCACCAACACCAGTGAGTGTGGTGCTGGTGCTGACGCTGCTGCGCCCGCCGCGCCAGGGTCGGCGCGCGCCGCCGCGCGCAGCGCCCAGGCATCAGCGCCGTTGCCGACGCTTGCTCGACACCATGCTTTGAACCAATGTGTGCAGGCGTGTCGGTGGACAGCCGCCTCTCTTACCAGCGGCTGACCGAGCTGCTGGACACCCCAGAGGTGGCGGGAGCCATTGAGACCAACCTGTCGGGATGTGAGTTATGCAAACGAAAAAGGAAAGCTGACCGCAGCTTGCAAAAGGGGGGTTGCGTGCTTGTGCGGCGCGGTGCATACCATGCTGCTGCTCCTCGTCATGTCTGCCCCAACACCCTCACCCCACCCTTCCCGCTCATCTGCCCGGTGCTGCAGCCTGGGGCCTGTTTGACGCGTGGATGCTGCCCTACGCCACCCCCGCACCGCCGCCCTCGCCCTCCTCTGGAGGCCTCAGCACCGGCGCCATCATCGGCATCGCCGCGGGCGGCGCGGCGGCGGTGGTGGCCGCCGCGGTGGCGCTCTTCTGCTGCGTCTGCCGCGGCGACCGGCGGCGCGCGCGGCAGGACACCGGCACCAGCAAGGGCAGTTTGGAGGCAGGCGACGCAGCTCAGAGCATGGAGCTGGGCGGGCTGCGGCAGCAGTACCCGCCACCGGCGCTGCCGGGCGGCAAGGGCGGTTCCGCGTCCACGCAGCAGCTCGCGGATGCTCGCAAGCTGTATGCAGAGCAGCAGCGGCAGGAGGGTGACCCCGCCGTGCCCTACGGCAGCGCGTACGCCAACGGCGGCGGCAGCGGCGGGGCGGCGCAGCACTCGCACCACCCCAGCGCCGACTCGAGCGGCATGCTGGGCGGCGGCGGCGCGCTGAGCAGCAGCGAGGGCGCGGGCGCCAGCGGCAGCGGTGGGCCCATCGCGGACGACCCCCTCCTGGAGTGGATCCTCCGCACGCAGTCCAACACGCCGCAGCATGCGGGGCGCAGCGCAGCCATGGCCGCGGCGGCCGCCACGGCGGCCGCTACCGCGGCCGCCGCCGGCGACGCCACCGTCCTCGTGGAGGCGCCGCGCGACGGCGGCGCCGCGCCGGGTGGCAGCGGCAGCGCGCGCGGCACGCCCAAGCACTCGCGCAGCGGCAGCAAGGCGCTGATGGATGTGCGGGTCTGGCAGTTTGACTTCCGGGATTTGGAGATACAGAAGCAGATTGGCGAGGTGAGGGAGGGGAGGAGGAGAGCAGCAGGCAGCGCAGATTCGTGCCCGCGCCGCGCAGCACCCCGGATGCCGCCACCCTGCACCCCAGCGGCGCGCCCCAGCGGCGTTGCTCTTTGTCTCTTCCCCACGCTGCTCCACCCGACCTGCCTTTTCCCTCCCCAACCCCGCTCACTCTGCGTAAGCTAGCTGCCTTCCCCCTCCCCCCCCCCCCCCCCCGCTCGCTCTGCCCAATCTGCCTTCTCCCTCCCCGCCCCGCTCGCTCCCCCTGCAGGGCGGGTTTGGCCGGGTGTACCTTGCCAAGTGGCGGGAGACGCTGGTGGCCGTCAAAGTGCTGCTCAACACGGGGGTGAGTGTAGTCCAACCCTGGGTGCTTGCCCGCTTGCCCACAATCGATCAAATCGATCGATCGATCAATCAATTGGGTTCGTGCTGCCTCCTTTTAGGTGCGCTACGAGCGCTTCGACCGCGGCACGCCCGCTGATCTGCCACCGTCAATGCCCCCCCCCCCCCCCCCCTGCACTGCAGGTGGACATTGAGGACGTTGATGATGCTGAGCGCGCGCTGACGCTGAGCAACCCGGTGCTGGAGGACCTGCAGAAAGAGGCGTCGATGATGGCGGCGCTGCGCCACCCAAACGTCGTCGCCTTCCTGGGCGTGTGTGTCAACCCGCCCAGCGTGGCCACAGAGTATTGCGCGCGAGGTGGGTTGGGCGGCGGGATGGGCGGCACCTGCGGCCCACCCTCATGGGAAGCGGCCGCAGAGCTGTGGATTGGTATGTGGGGGAGGGGCATGGATTGCAGGAGGCAGCAGGGTACAAAGGGCACGGGCAGATGGGTGCGTGGGGGGTGGCAAAGTGCGCAAGGCACACACTCTGTGGCCTGTCTGTGCCAGCCGGCAGTCTGCAGGCAACTTGCGTGCCAACCCTGTCCCTCCCTCCCTTCCTCGCTCGTACCCTCTGCCGCAGGATCGTTGACTGACGTGCTGCGCGGCGGCCGTGCCAATGCAGCAAAGGCAAAGCAGCTGGACTGGGCACGGCGCATCAACATGGTGAGAGGGAATGACAGCGCTGAATCTGCCGGCTTTGCGGTGGTGGGGATGGTGCGACGCAGGGGACGCGCCAGCTGTCCCAGCTCCCATTCCATGCGCTGCTGCTCAAGAACATCACCCTCTGCCACCTGCGTCTGCCTCCCCCCACCCGCAGGCGCTTGATGCGGCCAAGGGCATGCTTTACCTGCACGAGCACTCGCCGCCCATCATCCACCGCGACCTGAAGGTGCACGCATGGGGGCATGGGGCATAGCAGCAGCAGCAGGGCACCACAGTTGCCCTGGCGGGCTCAGCACACAAGGGCCCGCCACTCACAGCCACCTCTGTCTCCAACCCCCCCCCCCCCCCCCTGCAGTCCCCCAACCTGCTGGTGGACAAGCACTGGCGCGTCAAGGTGTCAGGTGCGCACGCACGCACGCACGCACGCACCACATGCATGCAGCATCCCCTGGCCGCCACAGGGAGAGCGCGGCGGCCCGGCAGGGGCGCTGTGCTGGCATGTGCGTGCACCGGCAGGCGGTGTGGCCAGCCGTCTGGATGCCGCTGCCATGCCGCCCGCTTCCCCCCAGCCCGCCTGCCAACCCTCCATCGCCGCCTGCCCGCCCCTCCCCTTGTGCAGACTTCAACCTCAGCAAGATAATGGAGGAGAACAGCGTGATGAGCAGCTTGGCAGCAACAAATCCCAGGTGGGCGTGTGGGCGGGGGGGTTGTGAGCGGGTGGGGGTGGGCAGATGGATGAGTGGGTGGCTGGGTGGCTGGGTGGGTGAGTGGGTGGGTGGGGAGCTGCATGCCCCTGAGCCCTGGGTAGGTTGCAGGGCGGTGGGCAGTGACATCAGCGGCATGCACTGCATGCGCATCGCCCGGCCGCCCCACTTGCCACCCCGCTCACCCGGTGCCCCTCTGCTGCCGCGCCCCGCCCCGCAGGTGGCTTGCGCCTGAGATTCTGTCTGGGGGCAAGGCAACCCTGGCGTCTGACGTGTGGGCGTTCGGCATCGTGATGTGGGAGATGCTCACCTGGTGGGTCGGGGCTTCTGGCCGTTTGGCAGCGTGACTGGCTGCGTGTGACTGCGGCCTGTGGGAGGTGCTCACCTGGTGTGTGGGCGGCTCACAGGGGAGGGCCGTGCGCATGCGCTTCCCCGGGGGGGGGCGCGCAGCTGCTGCTGCCGCAATCAAGTGCAGACGCCGCGGTTCACCCGGCTGCTGCCGCAGCGCTGGCATGCCGCAGGCCTGCGCATGCGGCACAGGGAAAGGCTGCTGCCCGCCCGCCCGCCCCGTGTGCCTGCCCGCTCCGCTCCCCTCCCCCCTGAAGTCACCCATGTGTGCTCCTCTGCCCCGCAGGGACCTGCCGTGGGGCAACACCAACCCCTGGCAGGTGGTGCAGATCGTGGGGGAAGGCGGCCGCCTGGAGATTCCGCCGCGCGAGCGCCTGCCCGGCCCCGACTCTGCCACCTGGCAGGAGCTTGATGCCTACCTGGCGCTGCTCGACCGGTGTTGCGCGCAGACCCCCGCCGCCCGGCCAAAGTTCCAGGAGATCATTGTGGTGCTGCGGTGAGTCGCCTGGCGGGGGCGAGCGTTGGCAGGGCTGTTGCGGCGCGCTGCTTCGAGCTGGTCGACGCGGTGAAACATGCGCTGGCAGGGCCGACGGCCCCGCCGCCCGCTGTGCCCCGCGATCATGCATGCTGCCGCGCTGCACAGTGTACCTCACGCCCCCTCGACCCCACCCACCGCATCCGTGGCTACCCCCTGTTTCTGCTGCAGCGACATGTTGGAACGCACCCTTGCAGCCAAGGGAGTGATCGCAGGCAGCGGGGGCGCCGGCGTCAGCGCCGGCGCCAGCCCCGGCGGCACGCCTTTCACGGATAGCCTCCTCAGGGGGGCGGCATCTGCATCCACAGCAGCTACGGCACGCGGCGGCAGGGGCGGGGGCGGGCTGGCGCCGGCGACCAGCAACGCGTCCTCTCTGGCGGCGGCACGTGGCGTCAGCACCCCCGCGTCGCCCGTGGCGGGCGGCGACCTCACGCTGGGTGCGCTGAGCGCGCACGACAGCGAAGCCGATACCCCCATGAGCGCGGCGGCGTACGGGTCCACGCTTGCGGAGCTCGGCAGCGTGGGCACGCTGTCGCCCCTCGGTTCGCAGTCGGGCGGCGGCAACGGCGGGCGGAACGCATGATGCTGCCGCCTGGCATCCAGCAAACAATCAACAAGGAACTGCGCCTGCCGAGTGGGCAGCAGCCTCTCCCCCCACCACCCACCAATCACATCGACGCTCCGCTCTGAGCGCTGCCCCTGCATCCCACCAACAAGCTGTCCCCAGCATTCTCCCACCCTCCCCTTGTGTGCATCCCCTTGTACACCTTGCCGCCGCTCCCTTCCCTCGTTGTTTCCCTTGCAAGCCCCAACTCCTCTCGATCCGTGAGTACTGCCTTTGCCTACACCGACCCATGCCATGCCTTGCACCTCTGCTGATGTAACATTCGATGCACGGTGCAGCGTGCCGCAAGGGCGGCGAGGCGGGAAGGCGGCAGCTGGCGCGCACGCTGAGCCGCCAGCGGCTCGGGCTTGGTGGTACCAAAGGGCACGCCTGCGCCCGCCCCTAACTTGAACCATCTCTCCTCTCGCTACATCCCTCTTCTCCACCGTGCTTTAAAGTTCAACAGACAGCATGGGCCAGTCCTCCTCGACAAGCGCCGCCCCCGCCTCCTCCGAGCGGGTGGTGTTGGCAGTCGACGACAGTGCCACTGCCGGTCAGTTGCAGGGGCCGGAGGGTTTGGGTCGGCGCCTGGTTTCTCTCGCGCTCGCGCCATCACGCGATCGGGCGCCACCCGGGCCAGGGCCGACTGCTAGGCATTTTTAAGAAGACTCAAGACGAGCGGGCCGTGCTGGGGGCCAGAGAGGTTGGCCTGCAGCGGCGACGGCGGCGGCGGCGAGCGCCCGGGCGCGGTTTTCCCGCGCGGGCGCGGTTTCACACGTGCCACGATTCTTTCAGCGGAGGACCGTTGAGCAGCGTCGCGTGCCTGCAGCAGCCTTGCGGGCTCTGCAGTCGAACGTTGTCATCAATCACGATGCGTGCGTGAAGCCCTGCTGCTTGTGTGGGCTGCTGGATACGGCTGGCTACTGCCTGTGCTCATCCTGCCGTCCCCCCCCCCACCAGTCGACACCGTCAGCTGGGCTGCCAAGACCCTCCTGCACCGCGGCCAGGAGGTGCACCTTGTGCAGGTCAGCACAGGTTTGCCAGACAGCTGTGCTGCTACACAGGCTGCACGCGTTGCCTGCCGTGCTGACGTTGAAACACCCTCCAAGGCTGCTGCAGCCCGCATGCGTGGCGCTGCGCGGCCCCGCGCATGCCGCATCCACACGTCCTACAAACTGCCTGGCTGGCATTCGGTTGGTGTGCCCCTTGAGTGGCTGATTCACTGCCCCCCCGCCCCCTGTGAACACCCACCAGGTGCTGGACGGCAGCCTGGCCTCGCAGGCAGACGTGAACAGCGGCGAGGGCGGCATCATGGCCGGCGGCAAGGTGCGCACGGGGGGGGCACTATGTACAAGTGAATTCAAACGCCTCGAAACATTGTGAACTGTGCCACGCTCCCACCCGGCCACTACCACAAGCGTCCTCTGCGCCACGCTTCCTGCCGCCACCGCTGCTCCCCGTGCAGGCCGAGGTCGACGCCAACACCCTCAGCACCTCAACTGCCTACCTGGCGAAGATCCGTGACACCCTGCTGGCCGAGGGCGGCGTCAAGCCCGCCAACGTCAAGCTTGTGCCCCTGCCCTCGAACACCGCCACCTGTGAGTCAGGGCAGAAGGGGGACACGTCACAAATGCTTGCAGCAGCTTGTGCGGCAGCGGTGTACCTCTGCACCTTTGTCACCGCCACTTGTGGGCAGAGGGGGTGGGGGGAGGGTTGCGCGGCAGGGTGCAGCGTGATACACTATGCTCAATAGCCATTGAATAGTGAACTCTGGGGTCCCTATTGTTATGCAGCTGGCGACGTGGGCCGCACCATTTCTGACTACGCCGCTGAGCACCAGGCCGACGCCGTGGTGGTTGGCAGCCGCGGGCTGGGCGCCTTCCGCCGCCGCTTCCTGGGCTTGGTGAGGAGGCACCAGCAGCAGGGCTTGCCAAACACTCCCAGTGGGTCGTTGGGGGCGTGGCGTGCATGGATTTATATTGCACTGTATTGCACGTCGGCAGATGTGTGCATGGACTTTATATATGCCGCAGCTTCCTGGGCGGGCTTGGTGGGGAGGCAGGCAGGCAGCAGCAGTAGGGCTTGGTCACTTGGGCGGCGTGGCGGTTCGTGCGACGCGTGGTGCAGTGGTGGCCGCTGCAGCGGCTGCAGCGTAGCGTGCGTGCGCCAGGCCGCAACGACGACGCGCGCGCAGGGGTTCACGCGCCAGCCTGCCGTTGCCGGCCCGCCATCACAGCGGACCCAGCGCACCTCCTTTGCAGGTTGGCCTGGGCTCTGTGTCCGACTACGTGGCGCACCACGCTCCATGCACGGGCAAGTGGTGATGGGCCGGTGGGGACCAGGGAGGGCGCAAGAGAGGGTGGGGGCGGGGGTGGGGCTGCGTGCGCCGGCCTGGGTGGCGGAGGCGCCGCCAGTGTGTCAAGTCCCCGCATCTGTGTCGCGCTGTTGTCAACCCGGGGCGCTGATTTCCGGGCATCTCTGCCTGTCCCACCCCCCTGCAGTGTTCATCCACCGCCCGGCTGCTTGAGCTAGGGCCCGCAGCGGCCGACACTTGTGGCGCGGCGCGAGCGCTTGCGCCGCCGGGTGTCGCTCAGCAGCCGCCGCGCCTCGTCCTGCTACGGCGCGCTGCGCTGGCGCCGTACGGACGTGCGCGCTTCACGCAGCCCCCCAAGTGCAAACGCGTCCCGTCGTGAACTATCAAACTTCTTGCCACAAGTCGTGCATGCAATGCAATGCAATGCATGCCCCACCAACGAACGGTCGCCCCAGCTCGTCCCCCGTCCCCCCCCCCCCCCCCCCCCCCCCCCCCCTCCCCAGCCCTGCATTACTACCCGCCACCCAAATTTACTACCTAGTGCACTGTGTCTGTCCCCCTGTGTGTGTGACTCGTCGTGAAAACCTGTCTTCACTTCTTCTCTTGCCGCCTTGGTGCTCGCCTCTCTTTCATGCCGCTGCCCTGCTTCATGCGCTGAACACCCGTGTCCTGCCCCATACATGGATACGCATGTAGTATCAAGAGCAGTGGTGTGGAGGCAAGCATAAAGAGGGGTTGCGGCGCAAGGAGTGGCACGAGCGGGCAGCAAGGCCAAACGCAGCGGGCGGCAGGCAGCGGCCCACTGCGGCGGGCCTGTGATGAGCGCCCCAGATCGCTCGCTCACACACAATTGCCTATCGTGCGATCCAGCTCATCGCTGCACTGTCTGCCTGGCTGTCCCAGCCCTCCAGCGCGCAAATATGTCGGGCTCGCTTGCCGCCAGGCCTCTGACGCAGCTGCTCAGCCTGCGACAGTTTCTGCCTGTAACATTGACTGGCCGGGGCTACGCGGTGGTGACCACAGTGGGCCTGGTGGGGCGGGCCGGCGTCACCGGCGGCGAGGAGAGCGAGCAGGAGCATGAGCAGGAGCAGGTCCTTGGCTACGACCCAAAGTTCAAGCAAGTGTCCCGAGCAGGGTTGGGCTTTGGGTGGTGCGGCGCCGCCGCCAGCCGCCGCCGCTGCCGCCGCCGCCAATCACCCTTGGTTCCTTCGTCTCGCCGGCCTGCAGGTCGCCCACCGAGGTGATATGGCCAGCGACAAAGCACCAACAGCGCTGTGAGTGGACGCCAGGCAGCTTGCACAGTACTTCACTGCAGCGCCGCCGGCAGCTATGCAGCCACCCGCGCCGCTCCCCTCCCTGCCCTCCCGGCACTCGCCCTTGCTGCGCGCCCAACCCTCCTCCGCATGCCCGTTTGCTTGATCCCCCTTCCTGATGCTGCAGTTGCCTCCAAGCTGCATCATGCGCTGGAAACGGCGTTGCTCCACAACGACGGCCTGCGCGACACGCTCGTGCGGCAGCTGGGATTTGCAGTGCAGGTGGGCCGGGCTGTGCTGGCGTTTCTTTGCGAGACGGGACTGGGCGGCTTGGTGGCTTGCCTGTGCGCCAATTGGGACTCGCCATGTGAAGGGAAGGGAGGCGCGCAGGGAGGAGCTCGAGGGGTGGGCTGCTGCCGAGGCGCAGGCCTGCCGGTGCAGGGCCTCGCCGCCCACGCCTCGCCGCCGGCGGCGCCCTCCGCCTCGCACGCAGGAGGTGCGCATGTCTCCAGACAACCTGAAGGCATACATCCAGTGGGACTCTGTAAGCGGCCAGGCCGGCGAGCTGCAGCGGGAGCTCCGCCAGCTGTGAGCCCCGGGGTTGGGCACGGAAGGGGGAGGGGGAAGGGGGGGGCGAGTGGCAGCAGGGAGGTGCGGGAACAGCAGGCGGCAACCAGGGTTTGGGGGATGGTGGATGGCTGGCATTCCAATGTGTGTGTGTTGTGCCAGCACGCTGCCCTCGCAGCACATCCAGCACACCCCAGTACCCAAGCACCTTGCGCAACAGCCGACTAACCACACCAACCCCCTCCCTCCTGCCCTCCTGCAGGTCCCCCCGCCTGCGGTCGGCGGTGGCGGCGGCGCTGCGCGCGCGCAACGTGCCTCAGCTCATCTTCGTGCGCGACCGCCTCACGTCCCACCAGCAGCGGATTGAAGACGTGTTGGCGCAGCTAGATGAGGAGGAGGCTGCGGCGGAGGCAGCGGCGGCCGGCGGCGAGGCGGCACACCCCGGCGGCGGCGCAGACCTTCCTCCGGGGGCAGGCAGGGATGCAGGCTTCTCCTCTGCCGTAGAGGTGTTTGATGAGGACAGCGAGGAAGAGGTGGCCGAGGAGGCGGAGGAGGAGGCAGGGGTGGCGGAGCTGGAGCGGCAGCGGCAAGAGGCACGTCAGCGGCCGACCGTCGGCTGAGCGGCATGCCTGCTGGCACACGCTGCGCACATCTCTTGCGCCTCCTGCATGCACCTGCTACCTTTCGGAACGACATGCAAGATTTCTCGCTCCGCCGTTGCAGCTGAACAGGAGAGGAGAGACAGGGAGGCGGGGTGACGCGCTGCGCTGTGCCGCCAGCTGCCGACGGCGACGGCGGAGATGGCCACATGCCTTCCACCCACCTCCCTGTGCCGCTCATTACCTGTGTTTCTCTCCCCTTACATCTCGACTCAGCTCGCAGGCCGCGCTCTTTAGACACGCTGCCGGCCCCACCTCCCCCGGCCAGCCTCCTCACTACCGCCTTGAGGAGCTCAACATGGACAACGACCCCATAGATGTGATCCCCGGAGGAATCACGAGGCGCAAGCGCAACCCGTGGGTGCGTGCTGCACAGGAGCGGGCTTTGCCCTTCCCACCCCTTCCCAGCCTCGCGGCAGCTGCTCGAGGGGCAGCCATGTGGAGCGCCGTCGCGCGAGCACACCCCAGGTCCAGGGTTTGTCAGAGCGGCACCAGTCAGCGCAGTCGCCACCGCCGCCGCCGCGCGCTCACTTGTCTGCTGCCCCACACTGCAGGTGCTGGTTGGCGCATGCGCGACCGCGGGCGTGCTTTTCGGCGGCCTGATTGCCTTCAAGAACGGCAAAAGCGCGCTGGCGCAGCACTTCATGCGGGCGCGTGTGGTGGTCCAGGGCGCGACAGTCGGCCTCATGCTGGCGTCTGGCGGGTGAGCCTGTGGGCCTGCGTCTGGCTTTGTTTCTCTGAAGCATAGACCCTACTATCGCACAGCATGAGCGCAGCTGTGCTGCTTGCCGATTGCACGCGCCAGGCGCAGCATGATTGCGAGCACATCACAGCGCTCGCTCACCAGCCCTTCCCCACCTTCTCACCTCCCCCCTTCCGTCTGTGCTCCCCTCCTTTGCAGCTACCTTGCCATTGAGGCGGCGCAGGAACGCGCAGACCTTGCAAATAGCCGGCAGGACTGAGGCGGGAGCCAGTTTGGCAACCACGCCAAAGTTGTGCTGAGGTCCCCGCTGGCGCTCCCAACTCAGCTGGCCCCCCCTGCAAGGCCCTGCCTGCTGCCCTCTCCTCCCCTCGCTGCCCTCTCCCCGCTATGTACCCCTGACTCGCTCGCGCATTTTCCAGCGCCCTCTGCCTGCTCGCCTGCTTGCTCGCTTTTACAATTCAACATGATGACTCGCTGTCGTCACGCATCCCCTGCTCCCGCACTGCACTGCTCGTTTTCCGTGCACGCCCGCCGCAACCTGCCTGCCGTCTCAAACCACCGTCCACGCTTGCGCCCGCACCGCAACTGCCGCTCGCCAGACAGCACAGACCGTGGCTGCCGGCCCCAGCAACAGTGTGCACTGAGGGTGGGCACTTTTGGGCTGCACAGCTGCTGGACCGCCGGCTGGCCTGCTGCTGCACAAAGGGGGGGGGGGGGCGTGCCTCCATGCAGGCCAGCACATGCGCCGCTGCACGAGGGCCGACCCGGCAGCGTCCTGCCTGCAGCCGTGCTGCCTCACTCCAGGCTGTGCACCAGCTCGACATCCTGCCGCGCAGCGGCGCGCGCCGCACGCTCTGCAGCCAGCAGCGGGCTGCCCTCCTCCCTGCGGGTCGGGCCCAGGGCCAGGGGGTGCCGAGGCAGCCAGCAGGGGGGTCAGGCCGGGGGGTCGGGAGGCAGCGAGCACGAGTGCTGGTCTGGGCACTGCTATGCCAGCTCCCCTGGATGTGCGTCACACCACTGCAAGACCCTGCCTTGGGACCTGTACCCCCACCCCCCACCCCCCACCCCCCCACCCAACCCCCACCCCCCCCCCACCCACCCACCCACCCACCCACCCACCCACCCACCCACCCACCCACCCACACCCACACCCACACCCACCCACCCACCCACCCACGCACGCACGCACGCACGGCACGCACGCACGCACGCACACACACACACACACACCTGTAATGCACCGACAGGGCTGTGGGGCAGCGGGTGGGGCTGGTGGTGCAGACCATCGCCGCCGCTGCGCCCTTGCCGTGCGCCCGCTTGTGCGCGGGCGTCACAGGCAGCGAGGTGGCGCCGCCAGCGGCGGCGGCGGCGGCGGCAGCGGCGCTCTGCTTTGAGGGCCGGTTCTGGCGGCGCATCGCCCAAGCCAGCTCAGGGCTTTTGCTGGCTCTCCATGCGGCGGCGGCCTGCAGGGGGCAGAGGCAGGTGGGCGTGGGCGGGAGTGGGAGACGGGCAGCCGTCGGCACACGCGGCCCGCCTGTGTCTCGCATCCGCTCCAACAAGCGCAGGCAGCTTGGACATTCAACAGACACTCGTTCTCAGCTCTGTCCTCCGTGACCCATGCTCGCTCCCGTCCTCGTTTATGCAACCCATTGCCTCCCCAGCTGAGCTCCCAACCAACCTCGGCAGCCTTGGGGTCGCCATCAGAGAAGCGCAGCCCGCCGCCGCCAAACTCCTCTGTCCGCTCGCACAGCCCACCCCCAACCATGCGCTTGCTAAAGGGCTTGGTGAGGGGCTCCTTCCAGGGAAGGAAGCCTGGGGCTGCCGCAGCCGCAGCCGCCTCTGCCGCCGTTGCCTCGGGCTGCTGCCCCAGAGCCAGGGCCACATGCGTCTGCAGGCGGCGAGCGCGCGCGGCCACAAACTGAGGCACCGAGCCGGACGCCGGCGACGCCCCACCGCCGGCAGCGCCCCCGCCAGCCGGCGCCACGCCGCCGCCGCCGCCGCCGATCTGCTGCTGCACCCTGCTGACCAGCTGGGCCACCAGGGGGCGGTACTCCACACCTCCATGAGAGTCTGCCACGCTGGCGGCCAGCACCGACACCTCGCGCTGAGACAGCCCCAGCCCGCTGCGCTGCAGGGCTGCCGCCAGCTCGGGCACCTGCAGGGGAGGCGGAGGGGCATGTGAGGTTGGCGGGGGGTGGGGGGGTGGGGCATGTGAGGATGAGGATTGTGAGCAATGCTATCGTGGCGTGGACAGGCAGGGCGGTGCTAGGGAGACGCAAGTGAGGAGCGGATGGTTGTGCGTGCGGCCTGTGCTGAGCAGCCAACAGGGTGTAGAGCTGCTGCGCGGCATGGCACCAGGCGCTCTCCCGGCACAGGCGCACCTGCACCCGCCCGCAGCCGTCGCGGTCAAACGTGCGAAGGCTCTTCATCATGGCACCCAAACCCCCGCTGCTGCTGACAGAAGCAGGGCTGCCAGCAGCACCGCCTGCAGCCTGACCCGCAGCAGGGCCACGCGCCGCAGCCGCCGCAGCCGCAGCACCAATCGCTGCTTCGGCCGCCTGCCGCGCCTGCCGCGCCACCTCGCCCTGCTGCCGGATGGCCGCGGCGCGCTGCTTCTGCCAGACCACTGTGAAAGCCACGCCGTGCTCCGGCACCGCAGGCGCCGTCCAGCCGCGCGCCGACGCCGGCGCAGCGCACCCATCCTGCTGCGCCAGCGGCAGCGGCAGGCGGCGCTCCAAGGGCAGGCTGTAGGTGCGGCCAAAGGGCGCCGTGAGCTGGGTCCGGCTGGTCAGATGGGCAGCCGCTGCAGCGGCGGCGGCGGCAGCAGCGGCCGCCAGCTGGCGCTGGCGGTCGGCCGTGCTGGGGTGCACGCCCGCGGCCTGCGGCGACGTGGGCAAGTGCAGCAGGCAGAGGTAACACCCACTGGCGGGTACAGATTGAGTGCGCTGGTCTCGTCTCACATCACCGCACACACCCAGCCTGTACCACAGGTTTCGATCGTGGGCCTGCCGCCAGCGCATGCTGCTCCCTGCGCTCCCAACCTGCCTGTGCAAGGTCCAGGCGCATGGGGTCGCGCGGCACCTCAAACAGCAGCTTGGGGCGCCAGCCCGGCTTGGTTCCGGCAATGTCGTCGGCTGCCATGGTGCTGGGCAGGCCGCGCAGCGGTGCAGGCGGCGACTGCGTGTGCATGGGAGGGACGGAGTGTAGGTGCACAGGTGAGAGAGGGAGGATGGGAGGGGAGGCAGCGTGCAGGTGTGCACATATGGGCGAGGGGAGGAGGTGGGCGGGCACAGGCTCTGGTGGTGCAACATCATTGCAGCAGAGCATGCGCCAGCCTGCGGCGCTCATGTCGTGAAGAGTCGGCACCAGACACCACGCAGCGGTGTCTCGCCCTGCTTGCCACACTTGTCCCCACAGCGTAAAGCAGCAGGTGTGAGACGGGGCAATAGCAGCAGCGCCTCACCTTGCAGCCCATGATGTCCTTCACATCCAGGGTGTCCCTCAGAAACTTGAGCGGCGGCGCCACCTCCTGCGCCAGGGTGGCGGCCCCAGCGCACGGCTTGTGACCACAGCGCGAGGCCTAGCGCATGACACCGGCCTCCCCCTCCTCGTGCGGACGGAGGAGCGCGCGCGCTGGCTGCTCTGCTCATGCCACGCCACCATGCCACCCACGGCTGTTTTCCTGTGGGGTTCAAACTCAGCACGCTGCGGCTGTAACACCGATATGTCGCCCCTGTCCCCCCCCCTGTGCCAGGCCAACCCACTTCTTTGACGGGCAGCCACTGGTAGGCAGGATCAAGCGGGTTGAGGGGCTGAGCGCGGGGGCGTGGCATGTGCGCCAGCCCCCCGCGAGTGCCTGGGATGTCGTCCACGCAGAGGGAGTCAAAGTGCGGCACCGCGCGCACGCGGGTGGTGCGCGTCGGCGACATGCCGGGGTCGGCGGGGCGCTGCTGGCGGTGGTGGGGAGTTTGGGTGGCAGCGGTCGGGGTGACGGGAAGGGGTGGAGTAGTGAGCAGTGTGGTACAGCCTGATGTGGTAAAGAGCCGCACCGGCGGCAGGGGCAGCTTGTGTGGAGGAGCAGGCAGGTGTGCACCCACCGCTTGAACATTGTGGCGCTCGGCGGTGTGACGCTTGGGCTGCGCTCCGTCAATGTCGGACGTGGACATGTTTCGGTTTCCCGGGTTAGTGGGGAACATGGCACCAGGGGAAGAAACTCCCCAAGGCGGGGCCGCTCCGGTGCCGTGAGCGGCGGCGGCGGGGGCCGGCGGCGGGGGCGCCTGCGCGCAGGCCATGTTTGCCAGCACCCGGCTCGCACGGCCGGTTGCGTCACGCCGAGGCGGACACCTTTCCGCGGTAGGACACGCTACGAGGAGCCCGAGTCCGAGGACTCGCGGTTGGAAGTTTGGTGGGCGCTCAAACCCGCCCGCGGTCTTGTCCAAACAAGCTTCTCAGACGAACATTGTGCGTGGGGAATCCGGAGAGGGCGAGTGCAAAGCCAATTTGCCCGCCCGCGCCGGCCCACCGTCCGCGGGCGGGCACGCTGCCTGGTGCCTCCGTCCACGCCCTGCCTCTTCTGCCATCATTCCTGCCCACCACTTCTCAAGCTCATAGCATTACAGGTGTGCTGGAAGGATATCATACATAGTGGAAGATGGCAGCAAAGCTGCGGCGGTAAAGAAATAGTGGAGGCTGGAGCGCTGGCTCAGCAGACGACCGCTTCTCGACACGCTCGCTTGTGGACGACGCATCATCATGGCGCAAGAGGCGTCACACTACGAGTGCACGTCCTGCAAGCAGGCAAACGAGTGCAAGCGAGGTTCAGGCACATTGGCAGGTGGGTATAGTGGATGTGGCGGCTGGCGGAGCGAGCCCGGGGCCGAGGCCCCGGGCCGCCATACGGCAGCTGGCGCTGCCGCAGCCCTGCTCGCCGCGCGGTCGTTCTACGCAATCTGTGGCCCGGAGGTCCAAGCGGGCTGCCCGAGGGGGCAGCCCATCACCCCCAGGATGGAACATCGCGAGGCGGCTGGCGAGGCTGGCAGGCAAGGGCAGCGGCAGGCACGGCAGCGCCAGGCAGGCGCAGCAAGCACTGACCTTGCGGGTTGACGGGCAGATGGGGCTCCAAAGTGGCGTGACTCGGCCTGGGCCTGGACGGCACCTGAGCGGGCAGGCAGGGGGAGGGAGAAAGCAGGGCAGGTTGGAGGGTGGCAGGAGGGGGTGCAAGCGGTGCAGCGTCGGGGAAGGGGGAGGAGCGTGGATGGGGTGGGGATGTGTGGACCAAACTTCAGCCAGGTACAGGGTTTGTACGTGATTCACCCGCTGAATAGGAGGCCCTTCTGGTCTGCCCGAACTGAGTGAGCCTGAAGGGAGTTGAACCTCTCCCGACAAGCGCTGGATGTCTGGCATTATGTGGGTGCAGCGTGTGCATGTATGCAGGTGCAGGTGCGGGAAGGCCAAACGGCAGGCAGGCATGCTTCGATGACGACAAGAACAGGCAGGTCGTGGTGCGCTCAACCAATAAGCGGTTGGAAAAGAAGGATCAGGAATCACTTCGCATTTTTTGTCATCACAGCGCAAATAAATGAGCAAGGGCGGGTGCAACGGCGGCGGCGGCAAGGAGGCCGTGCGCCCAATCCGCATGCATGCATGCCGCCCGCCCCTCGCCCCTCGTGCTGCCACGGGAAGGACGAGGGCCCTCAACTCTCTCTGAAAGAGTGAGCGAGGCATGCATAGTGAACACGCAATATAAAGTGACCCCTCTTGCTCACCACGACTCTGCGAATCGACAACGGGTGTGGCAGCTTGCGGGGCGGGGCGGGGCGCGGCGCCAGGGCCGCGCCCCGAAGCTGGGCTCGGCAGCAGCCCAGCGCCGAGCCCGTGGGGCCGGTGGCAGGGTGCACGAATAATTAGCGAAGAGTGAGCATTGGGAGAGTTGCCACAAAGCTTTGGGGAGCCCAGGGAGCTGCGGCGCATTGTGCTGCGCTCCCATGTGTTGCGTGCTGGGTCGACCCCTGCACCGGTCGACCCCCTGGCCTGCCTGCTGCAGGAGGCGCAGCGGCGCCACTTTGAACTTGTTACCTGGTCCACAGAGTGTCTCTAGAGACGCGAGGCCGCGCCGGAAAAGCTGCTGAGAGCGAGGGGATGGTCGGGTCCGCGCAAGCCAAGCCCCCTGGTCTCGCCCGCTGCAGTAGAGCGTTGTTACACCGCAATTGAAACGCAAGGCAGGCCGGAGAAGTGTGCAAAGCAAAGCGAGAATGTGGGACAGAGGGCAGGCTGTCGGGCAAGGAAAGCGTGAGCGGCGGCAGGAGCAGCGCGCATCACAGCGCAGCTGCTGCCCAACTTACCTGCGTTAAATGGCTGCCTGCTGCACCAGAGCTGACAGGAGGGGTCCAGGCTGTTGCAGGGCGAAGCTGGGTTGGCTGGAGACAGGTGGACTGCAGCCCACGGGCAGCGCCGCCGGTGCTTCACGTGCGGCGGCGTTTGCCGCCTGCCGTCACCAGCAGCTCTGCATTCACCGCCGCAGTGAGCGTGACCAGCGGCGCCTCAGAGGAATCCGCGTCAGCAGCAAAGTTGAGCTCGGCTGCAGACTCGGCGGGGGCCGGGCGCAGCACCTCGAGCTTTCTGTACTCACTCGAACAGCGGGCAAGCCATCAGCAGCGCACGAATCTGACGAGGGACGGGTAGGGGATGTGCACACAGCGGTCAGAGAGAGAGAGCTGTGGGCTGGACCTGCAGCACTGCCGCTGCATCAGCCATACCGCTGCCACACACGACCACCTCCGACCACCTCAACGCCACCAGCAGCAACAACAACAGCAGCAGCACACCAGATTCCTCTTCGCACATTGCCCGGCTCCTACCTTGTTCTTGAGCTCGCGGTTCTTACGCTCCACGCAACCGTTGGTTTCAGGATGGCCGGGCATGCTCTTGGCGTGCCGCACGTTGAACAGCTCGCACAGCTCTTTGACCTCCTTGCCGCAGAACTCCAGGCCGTTGTCGGTCTGTAGCTTGGCAGGCACCTGCGTTCGCATGAATTGAAAGTAGAGCTGCAAGGGAACGACAGGGGTGCGTGGGGGTGGGGGTGGGGTGGGGCAGAGTGAAAGAGAGCGCAAGACGAGGCATGAAGCAAGCGAAGCGGCTGGTCGCTGGTCGGCAGCGCTGGCCGGTAGCGATGCCAATTAGCGTTGGCACCAATCAATGACAGCAAGTGCTTGCAGCAAAAACTGGCAGCAAGCGCTGGGAGGAAGCGCTGGCAGCAAGTGTTGGCAGCTCACATGCCGTGCCACGCCAATGGTCGTCTTGGAGGCCAGCGGGTAAAGCCAGCAATAGCGGCTGAAGACGTCGATCACCACCAGCACGTAGCGGTAGCGCTCGTCACGCCCTGCTCCTAGGTCGATCAAATCGGCCTGTGGGTGGGAGCATGCAGGTATAGAAGAGGTGGTTGGGTGTGACAGTGGTGGGCAGCACATCCCTGCAGCTTCATCGCAGCTTCACACCAGCTTCACAGCAGTTTCCAGGCGCTGCAACCCTGCAGCTGAACTGACCGCCAGGTGCATCAGGGTCATGATGGCCACAATGGGGTGCACGACGCGCTTCTCAGCAGGCTTCTTGGCGGCCATGTCGGCACGCACGGGGCACTCGGTGCACCACGCCTTGGCGGTCTCCACGGTGAACCCTTCAGCACCGTGGACCAGGCGCGGCTGGCCGCCTGGTGCAGGCATCAGCTGGGTGGGCACGGCGTGGTGCAGCTGCGCAGCAGCGGGTGGAAAGGGAGCACAGAGGTGTAGAGTGCGGGGAGCGGAGGCAGCCGGTGGCGGCGGCGACAGGCTGTACAAGCGGCTGCCTCGCACAGGCGCAATGCTGCAGTCTGCACCACCACCATTGAGCACGCACGTGGTGGAACAGGCGGGCAGGGGAGTTCCAGCCCTGGCCCTGGATGCCGTGATGCTTGGCGAAGAAGGCGGGCACCTCCTCGGCGGCCACCACCAACACCTTGCGCGACACTGCGATGCCCAGCTCGTCGTTGCGGGACACCGAGCGCAGCAGGACTTCTTTGCCGTCAATTGTCTTTTCCAGATGGAACTGACGCAGCAACCTGTTGCTCAGCTCCTTGGGCTGCAATCGTGGGCAGCGCACAGCGGGGGATGTGTCCGTTAATGATGGGCACGGCATCAACAGTTCTGCCATGCCTGCTGCCCTCCTGCTGCCCTCGTGCTACCCTGCCCCGCTTCATCCAGCAACTCCAGCCCTGCTTACAGATACAGTATGCTCACCTCCACATCCCAACGCGGCAGGACCAGCTCAGCATCCTCCTGGTCCCCTCCCGCGCCCCGCCGCCGCCGCCCGCTGGCGGCAGGTGCCTGCGTTACCGTCAGGCCCTGCTGTGCCCGTTTGCGGCGCATGATATAATCGATTTGAGCAAGCGGAAACACATTGTGCTGGCGGCTGTTGCTCCAGTTGTCTTCCAGCTGCTGCTTGACTGCAGCTGCAGCAGCCATTTTAAACTGGGGGCGGGAGCGGGGCGCGGGAGGGTTCCACAAGGATGTGAGATGACCTTGAAGGATGTGGGAAGAGCGAAAACGTGATCAGGGGCCGCTACAAGCCGGGGGGTCCACGGGTGCAGAGGGCTGACGCAGCACGCAACATGTGCGCCTCACAGCAGATCAACCCTCTGCATCGATCGCATGGACCGATCGCCCCCTGGTCTGATCATCGAGTATAGAGCGGGCGCCAGCAGCCTGCGCTCCCCGATCGAGGCATTCTGTGGACGAAGCTGCCGACGGGCCTGACCGCTTGCAAATGGCTGCATCGCAATGCAGGTTGGTCACGATCGCGCGAGAGGCGGTCGCAAGCGTGTACGCGTGCTTGGCAACACTCGCAGAGACGAACCCGCCTCTCCCCTCGCCCCCTGCAGGCCCCTAGGGCTGTTTCAGACTGGAGCGGTACGGCAGCGATGCCCGAGAGTAGCAGGTGAGGTCTGCGCGCTGCGCCAGGCCCGGACAAACAGCCACTGCCGCCGCTCTCACCCGCGCCAACGCCGCCGGCGCCCGCACCTCTGCTGCCTGCCTGCAGGCGGATGGGCGCCTTTGTTGCCACCGCAGCGGCACGCACACCAGCAGCAACAGCAGCAGCACCACTCGCAGCAGCAGCTAGAGCCGGCGCCAACGAGGCTGCGCCGCCCTGCGGCGCCGCCGCATGCCGCCGCCGACGAGGGCAGCGCCGGCGACCTGCCGGCCACGGAAGGCCTGCAGGCGCGGCTAGTGGCAGGGAGCGCGTGGCTGGATGCGCTGTACCGCTTCTCCCGGCCGCACACGATGCTGGGCACGGCGGTCAGCGTGTGCAGCGTGTCGGCGCTGGCGCTGGCGCCGGGCCAGGCGGGCACGGTCGCTGCCACCGCGCTCGCGCAGGCCCTCTCGTCGGCGCTGCTCATGAACATCTGCATTGTGGGCATCAACCAGGTGCGCGTGTGTGTGTGCATGGGCTGGCTGGCCGCGTGGAAGTAGTGTGTGCCGGTGTGGGCCCTGTGAGCTGCTGGCTGCGGAGTGAGGGAACAGTGGCCACGCGGTGCACGCTGGCCTGCCAGGTTGCTCTCCCTGGCTCTCCATGGCGCTGCCCGGGGGCTCACCCGCGACCCATCTGCTTCCTCCCCCGCCCTCCCGTGCGCCAGCTATACGACATTGAAATAGACAGAGTGAACAAGCCCTACCTGCCGCTCGCCGCCGGGGACTGGAGCTTGGGCACGGCGCGCGGGGTGGTGGCGGCCACCGGCGCCGCGGCGCTGGCCATCGGCGTGGCGGCGGGGTCGCCGCCGCTGCTGGCGACACTGGCGGGCAGCCTGACGCTGGGGATTGCGTACTCCACAGACCTGCCGTTCCTGCGGTGGAAGCGGAGCCCTGTGCTGGCGGCGGCGTGCATTCTGTCGGTCAGGTGGGCGGCTGGGGGCGCATGGCGGGATGGAGGTACAGTAATGAGGTACGAAGAGACGGAGAGGAGGGGAGGCCCTCTGGCATTCCTTGTGTGCCGCCTGCAAAGCCATCCTGGTGCAGCCGGCTCATTCTGGCAGCCGTCCGCTGCAGCCCACCACAGGCGCACGCACACGGGTCCCTCCGCCTCCCCTGCTGCCCCGTGTATTCGTGCCGCCCTGCAGGGCCATCCTGGTGCAGCTGGGCTTCTTCTGGCACATGCAGCTGGCGCTGGGGGCGGCGACGCCGGTGCTCACCCGCCCCATCGCCTTTGCCACCGCCTTCATGCTGGCCTTCTCCGTGGTAATTGCGCTGTTCAAGGACGTGCCCGACGTGGCGGGGGACAGCCAGGTGGGTGGCTTGGGTGGCAAACCGTGCGGAGCATCCTCTGCCCGTACCCGCGAGTGGTCAAAGTGAGGTGGCATGCCCGGGGATCAAGGCTGCCAGGGTTTGTTGCAGGGCAAGCGGGTACACGTGGTGGGGCAGCCAGGCTGGGGTGCGAAGCTGCATTGGCGCGCTCCCCTCACACAGCGTGGCTTCACGGAAGCAGGAGCGCCGCCTGCTGCTGCGCCCCCCACCGCGTGCGCTCACCCGTTCCTTCACTCCTTCACGCGCCTCTGCTTGCCCCACAGGCGGGCGTGCGCACGCTGAGCGTGCGCATGGGCCCCAAGCGCGTGTTCTGGATCTGCATCGCCCTGCTAGAGGCGGCATACGCAGGTCGGTGGCCACTGCTGCTGCAGGTGCCGCGCTGCACGCTGGTGAATGCCGGCCTGCATGTGTTGTGGCTGCTGCTCAGCGCACGGCGTTGGGACGGACCAACAGGGCAGCCCGCTGAGCCCGCTGTTCCTTCTTCCCTCCGCCCTTGCCCCTCCCTGCAGGCGCCATCCTTGTGGGCCTGCAGTCGGAGCTGCTGTGGAGCCGGGCGGCCACCACGGCAGCGCACGCGTGCCTGGGCGCGCTGCTGATGTGGCGCGCGCGCCGCACCGACCTCTCCTCCCCCAAGGAGATCTCAAAGTGTTACATGTGGACGTGGGTGAGTTGGGGGGCAGCCGCATGCACACGCATGGAGTCGGGGAGCGTAAAGAGGGTGCAGCATGCCAAGGCAGCGTGGGTATGCTGGGCAGCAGCGCGCTCTGGGCGCCTCCCCCCTTCACCCCCCGCTCTGCCCCCGGCCCGACCCCCCTGCAGGGCCTGTTCTATTCCGAGTACCTGCTGCTGCCGCTGTTCCGATGAGCGTCGACGCAGAGGAGCAGCCACTGCGCTGCACGCTCTCCCCGCCGAGCTGCGCGCGCTTGGCTGCTCTGCAGCTGCGCGCCTTGCGTCGGCACTGGCCCCACGGTGCCCGCTGCTGCCCTGTACCTACCTTCCCCACACTTGCGCGCATGCCACCCCCCCCTCTGGACATACCCATGCCCTTCCACCCACGCTTTTTCCCACCATCTGTCCATCTATACCGCCCCTCTGTGAGACCCCCTCGAGGCGCCGGCAAGGCCACCCCCCTTGCTGCCACCTGCCCATGTTGTTGCGTGCAGCCCCTGCTGTAGCCCCCTGCTGTCCCCTGCTTAGCCTGCCCGTCCTGCTCCGCTCCGCTCACCCCGCACATCTGCCGCCGCCGCTCTCACCTGCTCACTGCCCCGGCACTGCCCCCGCCCGGGGCCCCTCCCCTGCTCCGCTCTCCTGCCCTCCCGACCTTGCCACTTTTACCTGCAGCACATGCACACTGGCCCATCGCCTGATTTGGATGCAGCGAGTTGAAGATTCCTTTTGCATTTGCGGTCCTTTCGCGGCCACGAACTCAACAAAGTGCAATGAGAGGCACCGAGGCGGTTCGCGTGGCAGGGCGGGGAGGCGGCGCCGAGCGCCGGCGGGCAGGAGCGAGGGGCTTTCTGGGGGAAGAATGGCAGGGTGATGCGACTTGGAGTGCCAAGAATGGAGGGAAGCAGAAGAAGGGGAGGAAGGAGCGCACACGAGGGGGCACCCAGCGGGGCAGGAGGGGCAACGCAGGCAGGAGTGCGGGGCTGTGGCAGGGGCAAGGGGCGAGGACGGGTGGGCGCCAGCACAGCCGGTCCGGGCAGGGCAGGGCTCTGGCAGTGCTGCCAGGGACAACAGGAGCGCCGGCTGTGTGTGCAGGGGAGCACGGGCAGCTGTTGCCCTGGGGGGAGGGGGGCAGGCACGGGCAGGGTCGCGCGGGACGGGCACTGCTGCCGCCCGAACTAGACCCAACAATCAATGCGCGCCAACCGCAAGGTCGTACACGGACGCTGCGGCAAACACCTGCAGCAGGGGGGGGGGGGGGGGGGGGGGGGGCGGTGGGGAGGGCGTTGCTTCTCTGTGGCGCATTTCCCATACGTGGCTTCAGATCAACCCCACCAGGAAAAGTCGTTGCTTTGCTCCAAAGCAGCCTCGGATGCAGGCAGCACAGCGCTGGGCATGGCAAGGAGCCATGGTGCACGCGCACGCGGCAGCGTAGCCGCGGAGAGCGGTGAGGCACACGCGGCGGCGCGGACCAGCCGCCGCAGGAGCAGGGGCTTCCCACCAACAGGGGCACAGGGGGTGCACACTCGCGCTGCTGCAGAGCTGCAAACGATAATGAACGCACGAGGGCCACTCACCAGGAAGAGCGAGCCTCCCACGTACTGCACCACCTTCTCGTCAAGGTACTTTCCAAGGAAGGACCCGCCCAGCACCGCAATGGAGGTCGCCGCGCCGTGCCCCGCGACAGCGCCCCCCACCACGCCTGCAGGTATATAAATGGGCCGGCGGGGCGCGTGCAGGAGGCGGGTCGGCACGCGCTGTGCTGCACACGCCAGGCAGCCGTCGTAGACATCCCACCAGACGCCCGCCCCCCCCCCCCCCCTCCCTCCCTCCCCGGCTCCATCATGTGCGGCGGCGGCGCGCACCAACAGGGGACGAGGCTGCGGCCAGCGCGATGGTGGCCAGGAAGGACTTGTCGCCCCACTCAGCAGCAAACACAAGGGTGAAGGTGGAGAGCAGCGCGGACAGCACGGCGGCGCCTGCGGGGAAGGAAGGGGAGGGGGGGACGGCAGCGGCAGCGGCAGGCCGGCGTCGGGGTGTTGCGTGGCGCCTGCCGCCACCTGGCCCTGCGTGCGCCTGCCAGGCTCAGCGTCCTGCCTCCCGCCACCCTCATCATCAGCAGAGGCCAACAAGTCTCACCGCTGTCAAGCCACTCCACCCATACAGCAAACCACCCATACAGCAAACCAACACCGCTGCAGCAGCACGAGCGTGTGAACACAGGCAGGCAGGCTCACCGCTGCCAAACCCGTCCACCACCTCCTGAGCCTCCTCCTTCTCCTCTGCCGCCGTCGTGTCGGCGGTGGCCGCGGACCGCAGCGTCTGCACGCCAAACCACGTCAGCAGCGCAACGGCCAGGAAGTCGTCGAGGGGGAGGCCGGCGGTCGGCACCACCTGCAGCGCAGGGGGCGAGCAGGAGGATCAGCACGCCGGCGAGGGGGGTGCAAGTATCACGTGTGTCGGCCAGGCATGCAACACCAACACCAGCTCACCGGGGCAACACTTGTCCACATTGTGAAAAACACGGCACGTCGATCAGCTGTTTGATCAGGTGCAACAGCTGCGCCCCCCCTGCGCTCTCCCTGCCCAGCAGGTGCAGCGCTTGCTCACAACACAACAGAGAGCATTGTTGATCAAGTGCGTTGCATGTGTAACACTGACCCACCTCGTCCAGCAGGTGCAGCACGCGGCCCAGCCCCACGCTGATGACGGTCATCACCGCCAGCGCCCCAAACGTCCCCGCAAACACCAGGCCCCGCGGCTGCTGCAGCGCCAGCAGCAGCGCGATGAAGAACGTCTTGTCCCCGATCTCAGAGAAGAAGATGAGCAGCAGCGCCTGGATGAAGCCCTCCCTGCAGGGGGAGGGCGCACACATCACAGATGATGAAACACACTAATCACGCACATGGCCGAAAGACGGGCCAACGCCAGTGCTGAACAACGCTGCCAGGGTGCAAGCAGAGGCGCAGGCAGAGAGGTGGCTAGCAGCAAATTGGTCGGTCGGTGCCTGCGACCCAGCCCTGCTGCCTGCGCACCCTCACCCTCACCCGCCCACCTGACGGGATTGTCTCCCACGATGCCGGGGATGAAGGCGCCCGCTTGCGAGGCAGCGCCCGTCAGCAGCTCGCCCGCGGCCGCGGGGCCCACGCCCGCCAGCAGCCCGCCCGCGGTCAGCGCCGCTGCCAGCGCTGCCACGCCGTAGCCAGGCGTTGCTGCCGGCAGGCAGATCTATGGGGGACACAGGGTGGGTGGGGTGGGTGGGGTGGGTGGGGTGGGTGGGGTGGGGTGGGGGGGTGGGGTGGGTGGGGTGGGGGGTGGGGGTGGGGGTGGGGTGGGTGGGGGTGGGGGTGGGGGTGGGGGGGTGGGGTGGGGGGGGCGGCGGCGGCGGCGGGGACGGGGTGAGGGTGTGCCGTAACGCGAGGGAGGGAGCAGGCATAACGTGGCGGCGAGGTGAGCCGGGCCGAGTGATGACGGAGCGTACCTGCAGGCCCTGCAATGTGCCGGCCGGCTGCGCCGGCTGTTGCTGCTCTCTGCCGTTGCTGCTGCTGCTGGGCTGCAGGGTGGCAGCCGGAAGCGAAGGCACCACCGAGCGATGCCGCTGCACGGTGGATGTGGCAGCGGCAGCGGGGCGCGCCCGCGAACGGCGGCCGGTGCGCAGCGAGCGCAGGGCCTGCTGCCGCCCCAGTTGCGGGGCGCCAATCAGGGCAGTCATCGGGTGACGGTGTGAGGGAGCGCAGAGAGGGAGTGGGGTGCGAGCAGGAGGGAGAGGGGCTTGAGAGTGGTGGTGTCGGTAGGGCCCCTTGGGCGCTGGCTGTCGGCTTCTGAGAATGCACGGATGCAATGCCTCGAATTGGCGAGGTCTGCAAGCGCCTGGGCAGGCCCAACCTGATGGCTCATCCGCTCGACTGTCCACCGCGACTGGGCGCCCATCGGGTGGCGCATTGCACGCCCTGTGCCTCTAGCAGCGGTCCCTGCTCCCCCCTCGACTCTCACAGCTAGCAGCAAAGCACCATGGCGTCATGCTTTGTGGTGGCTCGCGCGGCTGCCCGCCCGGCGCAGGTGCGGCGTCGCACTCGCTCCGCCCGTGCGCTTGTGCGGTGTCTCACAAGCGCCATGGCTCACCAGCAACCAGCCGCCCTCGCACATGCAGGTCGCCCGCAGCAGCAAGGTCCGGCAGCTAGCGGCGCGTGCCCCCTACCGCGCCATGTACTTCCACACGCGGCAGTCGATCATGGCGGCCGCCGCCGAGGTGCGGATGGCTGTGGTGGGGCAGCGGCACCGCCACCGGCCGGCGGCGCGTGCGGGTGCAGCCTTGCACAACCACTCGCGCTTGCTCTTGCTCAGCTGGGGCTGCTGTGTCTCAAGCATGCCTTTCCAAGGCAGAGAGCTGAACTGAAGCACGGCGAATGACCGATGCGATGCCGGCCGTGTGGACTGCCTGCATGCATCTGCACGCATGCACCTGTCCGCGTCCGGCATGCTTGCCAGCGCCCCCCGCCTGCACGCCTGCTGTGCTGCAGCCTGCTTCTGCCTGCCGGGCATCACCCTCCCATTGCTCCTGCATGCGCGCGTGCCGCTCATGCGCTTCGCAGCCCCCCGCTGGCAGCAGCACCAGCTGCTCACCTTGCGGCAGCGGCACCTTGCGCCCGCCCCCATGCTCGTCGCTCCCTGCCCGCTGCCATCTCCACGCCTGCCTGCAGGCTGAGGAGGCGGTTGTCGAGGAGGAGGAGGAGGTGGTGGAGGAAGTGGAGGAGGAGGATGTGCCTTCCTCGGTGAGCCCTTTGCCTGCCTGCCCGCTGATGCAACAGCACGCGGCAGCACGCGGTCATGGCGGCATGGAGCGGCGCGGCAGGGGGTACCTGAAGCGCGTGCTTTGGCAGCTGGCCTCCGCTCTTGGCGGCCTGCAGCACGGCCTGCGACACCACACGCGGGCGGTGCCACACGCTGGGGATGCTCCACGCACCCTCCCCTGACGGTAACGCAGAACCCCACCCCCCACCAACGTTGCCCCCTCCCCCGCTGTAGTCTTTCGCCGCCAAGCTGGCCAAGCTGCAGGCCGCCGAGGGCGCGCCCGCGCCCGACGCCCAGTTTGCCCTCAACTTTCTGTGGCTGGACAAGAACATTGCTGTGGCGGTGGACCAGGTGTTTGGCCAGGCAAGTGGCATGAGGGCGCCCCTGAAGCTCCTTTGAAGTTGCGCGTATGGGCCAGGCAGGGGGTGGCTGGACGAGCGCAGTGCTTGCCTTCGACCAGGCGTCGCACCCATCAGCGCCCTGACCAGCATCCCGACCCGCCGTCGCTGCCTTCCTTTGCGTGTGTGTGTGCAGGGCACAGCGCAGCCCCGCGGGCGAGTACTTTTCTGCCCATTCCCTAGGCAATCAGTCATTCAATCACCCCGACAGTTCAATCAGTTCACAGGCAGTCTTGCCACCAATCTCGCTTGCAGGGCCAGCGCAGCCCCGTGACCGAGTACTTCTTCTGGCCCCGCAAGGACGCCTGGGAGGAGCTGAAGGCCACTCTGGACACCCGCGGGTGGGTCGGGGTGGGTGGGTCGGGGGGGGGGACCCTCTTGCAGAGGGCCCCAAAGGCAGCGCAGCGGGCGTGGGTGGGTCGTTCACCCGGTAGTTTGGGTTGGGCTGGCGCCCCAGCAGATGCAGGCGCTGCAGCGCTAGCATTGGAGGGGGAGCGCGCCGGCTGCTCTGCGCCCGGCTCGCTGCGTCTCCACGCGGCCTCTTACCCCCCCCCCCCCCCCCTCTTCCCGCATGCAGCTGGATTGGCGAGCGCGAGAAGGTGCTGCTGCTCAACACCACCACCGAGGTCATCAACTACTGGCAGGTCAGCAGCTTGTCATGGGATGCATGTTAGTTGCAACACAATGATCTGCAACAAGGAGTGCGAAGGAAGCGCGCAAGTCGGCCAAGCTGGCTGGGCGTGCGTCACGCATGTACGCGCACGCGTCACCGTGGGGGCAGGCGGGCAGGTGGGGAGGCGTGCGTGCGGGGTGGGTGGTGGTCGGCAAGGGCGGCCCACCCGCGCCTCCAAACCCCGCCCCGCCCCTCCTGCCGCCCGCCCCAAGTAGGACGAGAACAAGCACTCCCTGGAGGAGGCGCGCGCGGCCTTCCCCGGCTGCAAGTTCCAGTGAGCGAGCCAGCCAGCGGCCTGCAGAGTGCCCCGAGAGAGGGAAGGGGAGGGGGGGCGCGCCTCTGGTGCGCCGCCAGGTGTGGCTGCCAGGTGTGGCTGCTGCTGGTGGGTCAGCGGCCGGCGGCGCCGCGCCCCGACCGCGCCTGCACCGCTCGCGGGCGTCTCTCCCTTCCCAGCTAATTGGTGATTGTTTCGTGCCCCCCTCCCGCAGGGGCTCTTAAACGCGGCCGCGGCTTTCGGCGTGCGGGCCGACATTTCGGCGCGCCGCCACGACGTGCCCACCTGCCCCGCCGCATTTTTTCCTTCCAGTTATGCTGAGCCCTCGGTTCCCCTCTCTTTTCTGCTCCCCTTTCCTCTGTAACTGCCTCCGACTGCGGATCAAGCGCACTCAGGACCTTGCTGCTGTGGTTGAAGTGATTCAGTAGCGTACTGAACCGCTGCAATTGCACGACACAAAACAGTGACTAGTCTCCGCTGCACGCCAGAGCATCTGCTCACACGCTGCAGCCGCTGTTGTTGGGCCGGGGCGCAGAGCTCTCGCCGTAGCGGATGCAACACAGCTGCCTCAATGTACATGCCTGCAAGTTGATGCTTGAACTCTTACACCAACTCTGTGACAGGTTTTCACTTGCCAAAAGTTAGGGGTTGGGCTGCTAAGGGCGACGGTTCCAGCGTCGGCGCAGCTGGCGGCGATGGCGGCGCCCTGATCGCCCATGCCAACTTCTCCACTGCTGAACTAATAGCACGCCCTGTTCATGCGTCCGATACCGTATCTACCCGCAGCACATCGCTGAGCAGCCCGCTAGCGCTGAGAGAGTGCAAGCAGCCTGCTCGAACGAGATGGCGGGGGTCCCCGAGCGGCCCGCTTCGCCCGGCACGCTGCAGGCCCAGCTGCAAGAAGCTCATGAGGAGGCGAGTGGCGCATAGGGTTGGCGGATCGCGCAGCGTGCCGCCCTCGCCGCCGCTGCCGCCCGCTCGCCGCTCCCCGGCCTTCTCCTCGCCGCCGTGCACCCGGCCACCCGCCGCTCACCAGGGCCTCCTCTCGCAACCTCTCCCACGCAGTTGCTGTGTCTGCAGCAGAGGCTGGGCGAGTTGCATGCGGGTGATTACAATTCCCTGCGGCGCGCCTACACAGCGCTAAGCCAGCATGTGGAGCTGCCAGCCTGCTCAGCCGCCAGCCGCTGCTGCTGCCCGATCAGCGGGGACGGCATGGCGGCTCACCCACACAGCGCTGCCAGCTCACACGTACAGCGCTGCTGCAGCTGCTTGTCTGCCCTGCACCGACGACACCCACTTTCGGATGTTTTTGTGCAACCCAGCCTCGCCTCCCTGCTGCGCCGCAACGTGGCCTCAACAGGGCGTGACAGTTCATCGCCCCCCGACCCACCGCTGCAGGGCCTGTGGCTGCTGGCGGGGGGGTATGTGCTGGCCCGCCTGACGGGCGGCGCGCTGGCGCACATGACTGGCATCTTCAGGTGTGTGTGTGTGGGGGGGGGGGGGGGCTGCCGCTGCCGCAGGGTCTTAATCCTTTATACATGTGGTAGCACTGTGTGCGTGGTAGCACTTCCCCTGGGGGGGGGGGGGGGGGCGGATGCGCGGCGCTGGCGTGCACGCCAGGCATCTTCAGGTGGGCGCTGCCGCGTCTGCTGGTGTACCTGCTGCTGCTGCATTGCACAAGGTGCCTCATTCCAGCGCTGCCAGAGTCCTTGTGGGCTGAGGGGTGGGGCGCACCGGCGCCCGGGACTGCCGACGCCACCGCCGATGCTGCTGCTGCCGCCGCCGCCACCGCCGATGCTGCTGCTGCCGCCGCCGCCGCCGCCACTGCGACCTCCATGCCCACCCCAAACTGCCCAGGCGCAACGCCGGCCGCAAGCGCCGCTTGCTGCGTCAGCTGGAGGTTGTGGAGGTGAGCAGTGAGGGGCAGCACGTGGGGCGTTGCAGCAACGCCGAGTCGCTTGGCGCACGTATGGCATGGTGTGAGCAACCTGCCAGGCTCCAGCGTCGCATAGTCTCTTGGCGCACGTATGGCACGGTGTGAGCAACCTGCCAGGCAGAGTCGGCATGCGACGCTGGAGACTGGCAGCGCCGCTCCTTCCTGGGCACCCGCCAGCCAGCCTGTCTGCCTGCCTGCCTGCCGCAGTGTGTGTGCACCCTGCCTTCCCCCTCGCAACCTGTGTTACGCCCCACAACTTGCTCCTCTGGGCAGGAGCGCATCGCCATCATGGTGGCCCTCCAGGAGTGGGCAGAGAAGCAGGCGGCGCCGCCCGGTGCGGCCCAGGTCGCCGCTGCCGCGGCACGCCCGGCCGAGGGCGCGGCGGAGGCAGAGGCAGTGGCGGCCGAGGCGGAGGCGGTTTTGGCGGTGGCGCCGCCGCGCCGCGTCAGCCCAGCTGCCTCGGAGGAGAGCGGCGGCAGCGGCGAGCTGGTTGAGATGCCCATGGTTGAGGAACTGGAAGCGGCAGGTGGGTGCTGGATGTCGGGTGCTGGTTGGGTGCTGGTTGGGTGCCAGATTGCGAAACGCAGGTGGGTGCTTGCGAGCAAGCAGCTTTGGGAGCAGCACTCGCCCCTACCCTCCCCCCCAGCCGAAAAAGGGTCCTTTAAGTTGCGCTGCCCGCTGCAGCAGACAGCCGTGGGCTGTGGATGGGGTGTTTGCAGGCAGGCAGAGCAGCGTGCAGCAGCGCTGTTGGCAGCACTAGGGGGCTCCCGGCGATCGTCGCTCCACCCCTCGCTCCTTTCCGTCTGCAGAGGAGGGCACGGCCGGGCCCAGCGGCAGCGGCGCCGCCGCCGGCCGGAGCGGCAGCAACGGCGGCGGCGGCGGCGGTCGCTCACGCTCTGCTGGCGCAGGCAGCGCAGGCGCCGACCCTTCCGGGCTCTCTGGTCTGAAGGCCTACGTTGAAATGCTGCGCAAGCAGGACCGCGGCTCCTCATGAGAGCTCCATTTGTACTTGTTGATGCGGCGCCTCGCCCCAACGCACCTGCCTGCTTTGCCCCCTTGTAAATCGTGGACGCAATATGTCGGCTTTCACGATGCGCATGAATCCAGAGTAAGGCCCAGTTCACACCGACAGACGCGCAGCTGGCACCTGGCGGACGAGGCGATGGCCGGCGGCGGCAGAAAATGAGGTGGGCGCCACTTCGTCATCGTCGCTCGCCGGCTCCTCGCTTTAAAATCCCCGCCTATGGGCATACATGCCGTTTGCTGCCCGCGACCCGAGAGCTCGTAGGCGAGCGCTGAGTGAGCGTCCTCCCGGCGCCCTGCCCACAGGCTCCCTCGCGCCGGAAAATGGGACATCTCCCTGCCACGGTGTTGGCAATCAAGGTCGTGGGGTGGCTGCAGGCGTGTGTGCTCGTTGCGCGCAGGTGCGACCGCCCTCGGGGCGCGTGGGGGTGTCCACAGGGGGATAGTACAGCGTGCCGCAGCAGTAGAGGCCGCCCACGTGCGCTAGCGGGGTCGCTCCCAGCCGGGAACACTTTTGGGCACCCCACGCCGCACGCTCGCCTCTCCGTCCCTTGCTGCTGCCGCAGCGCCCGCCAGGCCCGCAGCCTGCCCGCAGCTGCAGTCACTGAAAGCAACATCGGTGAGATGTGGGCACGGGATGTGGTGGGCGGCTGCGCTGAGTGGCAAACCAAAGACTGGTGCGTGCCTTTCTGGCGGTAGAACAGTACGGGAGCTTTATGCGCCGTATATGCGCCGGTAATCGCCACGGGGTGTCGGCCCTGCCTGCCCTGCCACCCCCCTTCCGCCCTCGGCGACCCGCTAGGCATGGTTGCGGTCCAAACGCCTGCTGCGCCCGGGCCCCCCCCCCCCCCCCCCCCAATATGTGCCCCTCAGCCTCCCCCGGCCTGCTGCTGTGCTACCGCGCCGCCGCTCTTGGCTGGGCCCTTATCATTGGCCTGTGCCAGCTGGCAAACAAAGGGCCATATGTGTTCGTCTTCTTCACCGGTGCGCCCCATGCGGGAGGCGCCCGCGGGCAGCTGGGGTGCGAGCGGTGACGTGGCGGCTCGACCGCACGCAGCCTGCAAGGTGGTGTTGTGTGGGCACAAAGCGTGGCGGCGGCCACCTCGCTACCACTTTAAGCCCTCTGCCGCTCTCCCCGCCCCCTGCCTTGCACAGTCTGGAACTGGTGGCTCCTCACTCTGTACTTTGCCCTAGCGTCAGCCGCCAGCGCGCGCGCCTGGCTTGCGTGCCGGCAGCAGCAGCAGGCGGCAGAGACGCCGGCGGCGCAGCAGCAGCGGGCCAAGGGCGGCCGGTCTGCCGACTGGCTGGAGCGAGCAGCGGTGGCGGTGTTCTGCACCGAGACGCCGGTGAGGGCCAGGCACCGCGCACGCGCCGAGGCCTCGGAAAGGGGGCTCGGAGGGGTGCCAGCCGGCGGCTGCACATCCAGCCACAGCGCCAGCGGTGCCGCCCCGGCCATCCCCCCTTTCCCCCCACACCCCCCACCCTTCTTCAACGCCCGTCCCCCCCCCCGGCCTCAGGTCACGCTGGCCATCGACTTCCTCACCTGGTTCGTGCTGGTGCCCATGCTGATGGCGGACCCCAGCGCGCAGCGCGTGCAGTTCTGGGAGGAGCGCATTTTCAACTTCGAGAGCTACAACGTGAGCCGCCGACTGCTCCTGCCTCGATTCTGTCCCTCCTTGTGTTGGTCGGTCTGCGTTTGAAAGGGCGCCTGGTGGGACGTGCCGGAGGGTGGCTGGAAAGGGTGGGGCTGGGTTTTTGTTTTAGGGTTGCTTGTGAGCTTGCTTTGCTGCACAGGGTGCTCGACCGGCCCTTGGTTGTCCCGCCTTGTTCTGCTCCGCGTGCGCCCTGGCTGAGGCACCAAACAGCGGAGGCCTGGAGGTGGCAGTGCTGTGCACCGTGCGAGCGCACGCTCACGCGCTGCCCGCACCCCTGGCCCGGCGCTTGTGCCCACGGCCCGCCACCCCTCCATCTCGCCATGCAGCAACACGGGTTCAACGCGGTGATGATGCTGGGGGACCTCGTTCTGAACCAGATCCCAGGTGGCCTGCCCGCTGGCGGAGCGGTGCCGGCGGCCTGCCGGTGGCGGTGCAGCAGGGCGCAAGGCCCCCTGCCCGCGCACCAGCGTCGCTGCTGCGCCTCCGCCGTGGCGCCAGCCTCGAGGGCACACGCTGCATCGTGCGCTTGCCCCGCGCTCGCGTCGCCCCGCATGCTTTGCAACACCCCTCTGCGCCCTGCCTGGGTCCCACGCCCCGCTTCATCGCCGCTCCTCCTCGTGCAGTCACGATGACCGACGCTGGATGGCTGGCGCTGTGGGGCAGTCTGTTCGGCCTGTGGTCTGGCCTCTTCTACCACCGCACAAACCGCTTCATCTACCCGTTCTTGGGTGCGTGCTGGGCGCTGCCCGCCTGCCGCGCCACCATGCCCGCCGCTGCCGCCCGTAGATGCAGCTGCTGCTGCCGCCGCTGCGGCTCGTTGCTGCTTGCCAGCAAGCAAAGCAGCGACTTGCTTGTTTTGCTGTTGGAAGCAGCCGATGGCAGAGACGGGCTGCCAAGCTCCGCTGCGCCGCTCTCCGTCCCGTCCTTTCGAGTCACGACCGGGGTGCTGCCCTTGTGCCGGCCGTGCAGATGCGCACAAGCCCTATGCCTGGGCCTCTTATCTAGGAGTCTTTGGAGTGTTGTGGGTGGCATTCCTTCTGTTCTGGGGGGCTGCCAGGTGGGAGGCGTGGAGGCAGCGAGGGTCTGCCGCTGGCTGCCAGCTGCCACACACGCGCTGCACCCTGCAGGAGTGAGCAAGTGGGAGCGCGGGCGGCGTGCGGCCTGTGGCGGGTAGCGGCGCTTGAGCCAGCCAGTGCTGGAAGCTGCCTCACCCTGCCCTCCCTCACCGCCCCTCCCTGTGTGCCCTCGGCAGGGCCAGGACACTGCTGCTGGTGCCGCGCAGCCGCGCTCGCAAGGCCGCCGCCGCCGCCGCCGGCGGTGGGGCGCGCGGCGCAGCGGCCGCGCCGGCGTCTGCAGAGCAGCTGCTGGAGGCGCGAGGCTCCTCCAGCCTGCAGCCACGCGTGCAGCCTTGCGTGGCCTTGGTGCAAGACAAGATGAAAGTGGGCTGAGGGTCCTCTTGCTGTTGTTGAGGCCGCGCCAGGCGTAGGCTCCAGGCGTTAAGCGCTTCCACTCCCCTCACCCTTGTATCCTTGCACGTCGCCGCGCAGTCGGCCCCGCAGCGGCGCAGCCCACGTGCATGCCTACGCACGCACCGCTCGCCCGCCTGCCTGTAACCCACGTTAGACACGTTTGTTGCCCGACCTCTTCTTTCGCCAATCTCTTTTGACGCAATCCCGCCCATGCACAAATCACTTTCCTCTTTCCTTTCGGAGTGTTCAGCACGCCTTTCCTCCACAACTCCACCCCACTACGACGCCCCAATCACCATCCAAGTGGCGCACAAGCAGGGCCTTCTTTGCCCCCCACCCCGCCGCGGGCGTCCGGGCACACGTGTCGTATCCTGTCCAAGACCATCCACACCTTGTACTGCACAGCAGAAGGCCCCCTCCATCTGCATGGCACCATCCTGCAGCAATGGCACACACGTGCCTAGTACAGCAGGCCGCCCTTCTGCTCATGCCCTCAGACCTCCACCTCTGCCCTCAGGCCCTCTCCTCAGCCTGCCTGCCCTGCACAGCCTCCGCATGGGAAGCGCCCGCCTGCCTTGAACCGTCTGCCCACCTGCTCTCTGTAGCCGTCTGTAAAGAGCGCAGTGCGCACAACGCTACGCCTGCCCTCTGTGAAGAGCCTTTCAGCGGGCAAAGGTTAAAAATAGTAAAAGGGTCGCACGCGCATGCTCCAGCGGCGCCAGGTGGCACTGCGACTATGTCGCCTGCCGCTGCGGCCGCTGCTGCCCCACCTGCTGCTGCTGCTGCTGCTGCTGCTGCTGCTGCTGCTGCTGCTGCTGCTGCTGTTCCGCCTGCTGCTCTGCCTGCTGCTGCGCTGCCTGCCGGACGTACAGGCTGCCCAGCAGGGACACCAGCACGTTTGGCTGCGGCGCCTCTGCAGGGAGGCGAACAGATGGATGCGAAAGAGGGGGTGTGGCTATGGGGAGGGGGTGTGGCTGCAGGGAGCGGGCCCTCTCGAGGGGGGGTGGTATACACTGTGCGCACAGGGCATCGACGAGTGGACAGCGTGCGCACCTGACAACCGCACGCCCAGCCGTCCGTTGAACATGCGCTCGGCGTCCTGTAGGCGGAGGCAGGGGAAGGGGTGCAGGCGCTTGCACATCGGGCAGCACACCGGGCAGATGGCCCCAGGCCGCGATGCCAGCTGGCCAGCGGGCGGCACGGTGCTGCCCCTCCCAACCCCAAGCAGCCGGCGCTGCCACCGCCGCGCACCATGTATCGCCGCAGCAGGACGAGCTGCCGTACACTGTTGCCCGCGCCGGCGTCGCTGCCGACCGCCGCCTCGGTGGCCTCTGCGCTGCTGAGGAACCGCAGAGGCAGGGGTCCGTCGCGCGTGCACAGCGGCAGCAGGGGCGGCCGCGCGGGCCCTTCCCCCTGCACCATCGCCAGCAGGCTGAAATGGCTCCATCCAAACAGCAGGGCCTGGGGTGGTGGAGGGCAGGGCCAGGGCGAGGTTGTGGAACGCTGCTGCTGGCATGCATGCCTTCAAGGGGGGGGGGGCAGGCATGTGGCGTTTCAAGCTTCTGTGCCAGCCTCTTGTTTCCCTGCACCCTCGTCCCAAATGAATGGGGCACTAATTCAAACAACAGGGCCGCTGCAGCCCAACGCCCAGGACCCCCGTACCAGCGGCTGGCGCGAGCACTGCGTGCGCGGCGAGGGCCAGAGGGAGGGCAGGTACACTCCGGCCAGGCCCGCCGCCGCAGCCTGCACACGCAGGGTCGAGCAGGCAAACCAAGATGAGGAAGCGCTCGGTCATGCGGCGACAGTGCCAAGCCAGCAGCCGGTCGAGGTTACCTCTGCATGGCGCGGTGGCCCCACCACAACTCCGCGCCGTTCTATCCCAGCGCTGGCCAAACAATGACCAGCGGGACGGCGCAGCACATTTGTCAGCCAGCGTGCACAGGCAGCTGGGCGGGCGTGCACAGGCAGCTGGGCAGGCTTGCTCCACACCATGCAGTGCATGCTGTGCACGCTGCCTTGCCCCCATGCGCCGCACCTGTTCGTCCCCGAAGATGACCAGGGGCCGGCGCAGCACGTTGGCCAGCGTGTAGGCGTGCACGTCGCTCAAGTAGGAAGCAGACGAGGCAAAGGTGCCCAGCTCCCGCCGCCACTCCGCCTCCCAGCCCTCCTGTCGAGACGCAACAACGGGACGGCAGGGGGGGTCAGCGCAGCGCTGCACGTGGCTCTGGTGGGAGGCAGAGGAGGCAGAGGCGCAGGTAGCTCTCGTCCCCGTTAGTGCCCTGCGTCCCAGGGGCCTCCAGGGGAAGAACACAGAAAGGGCTGGGGAGCAACACAGGAAGGACGGTCTGAGGCGGGGAGAGGGGGGCGGGGGCGGGGGCGGCCACACCTGCGGTATCCCACTGGCCTGCAGCTGCCGCTCAAACCGCTCCCTGATGCGGGCGCCTGCCCCTGGGTGCGCCATGGTAGCGTGGATGGCGGCCCTGGCAGGACGGCGGCGTCAGGAGAGGGGGTCGTGAGCAGCAACCGGTCGGGCGCGGCAGGCAGGCGCCGCACGCGGCTGTGCGGCTGCACAGCCGTGCCCAGCGCCCACAGGCACACGCACTCCCCTCTGCTCGTCCACCATCGCTCACCGCAGGCGGCCGTCTCGGTCGTGCACCCCAAACTGGCCCAGCGAGCCTGCGTGGCTGAGGCAGTTGCCGTCGCCCAGCGTGGACAGCACCAGCAGCGGGGTGCACCCGGGCACGGCATTGACGATGCCCTCCTGCCAGGCAGCAGCAGAGGGGCGGGGCGCAGGGCAGGGGTTGAGAGAAAGCAGTGGTGGGCAGGGATGAGGCGCCAGTGCGGCGCGTGCCCAGCGGCATGCCCACTGCACCCGCGGCACCTGCCCCTCCTGCCCTTGCCGCACGTGTGTGCACCACGGGGGGAGGGGCCTCCGCCTCCCTGCCTCACCGCCTCTGCCTCGCCCTGCAGGTATGCGTTGCACAGCTGGCCCAGCACAACCTCCCGCACTGCTGCGGGGTAGCCCTCAAACGAGGGCAGGATCAGTCCGCAGTCGCCGGGCGCCGTTGCCAGCAGCGGGCTGGCCGTGCCGCCGCCACCGCCGCTGCTGCAGGTGACGCCTCCATTGACGCTGCCGAAGCTGGTCCTGCCAGGTCCGGGGTTGCTTCCATCCTTGCTGCCGCTGCTGCCATTGCTGCCGCTGCTGCTACTGCTCAAGTCGAAGTAGGTGACGCCCTCCGGCGACACGCGCGCCGCCTCGCTGCGCTGGGTGCGCAGCTGCCCCGCCACCTCTGGGGAGACGTCAGACAGGTGGCGCGACAGGTGCCGCCGGTGCTGCGCCTTGCCCTGCATTCCCCAACGAAGAGCAGAGGTGGAAGTCGCGCCGCTGCAGCAGAGCAATGCATGACTCAGGCTTTGCTGCGCCAGGCCTGCACGCGCCCAGCACACCAGGGCTTTCGGCGTCCAGCCGGCAGCGGAAGCGAGCGTACCTGCTCTTCCAGGCTTGCCATGATGGCGGCCCATAGCTCAAGGTCAGCACTGGGGGTCTGCAGGGCAAAGGAGATAAGAGATGGAGACGGCCTCGGAGCAAATCGGAGGTGGAGGGAGGGGCCCTTGTTGGCAGGGCGGCAGCGCGGACGGGAGGCATGAGGCAGGCAGGAGGGCACGAGGCTCGGCAGGGACGCACCGTCGCCACCGCCACCTCGCTGCTCTTCTCGGGCCGCGGCGACGGCTGCTTGGCGGCCTGACCCTCCTGCACCGCATTCACATGACGAAGTGAAAGGTGTTTGCATTTGTGCAGAGCATGTTTGCATGTTGGCACGTGCCCCCAAGGCACCCTGAGCTGCCGCAAGGCGCAACCAAGCCGCGGCTGCCCCGCCCCCGATCGGGTGTATTCAAGAACCCACCCGCGGCGACAAGTCCCCGGCGCTGGTGTAGCTAGCCACAGTATCCAACACCTCTTCATTGCTCAGGCCCTGCATCCTGCCGGCCTGCACGTGGGAGGTGAGGCGCCGTCGACTGACGGCAGAGTGGCGGCGAAAGCGGCGGCAGCAAGCGGTTGCGACAGCCAAGAGCTCGGGCTCGTCTCATAGAGTCCTGGCCTCACTCCGAGCGTTGGGAAAGCCCCGTGGGAAGTGGGTGCTCACCAGGGAGGAACTTCCGTCGCTGAGGGAGTGCTCCTAGTGTCGGATGACTGACGGCTGCCTTCAAACCGCTGTGGTGCAGCTGTGCGCGGCTTCGCAAAAAGCAGCGGCGAGAAAGGGCGTGGCCTCCGGGAGCTCCTGTGGGCCCTCGCCTTCTGGAGGTGTTGCAGCGCGATGAACGTGCAGGAGATAATCATGCAATGAAGGCAAAGGGAGCAATGACGGGCGCCTCGCAGACTTGCTGCCACACAACCGCGCAACAGCTGCCGCATGCGGCGTGCCGCTCGCGCTCGCGCTCGTGCCATAGCTGGCCGCCTCCCGAATCAGCAGAAGCGCTTGAGCCACCAGGCCGCGTTGATCCACTGCTCGAACTCTGTTTGCGGCTTGTCCAGCGCGTGCGAGTCCTCGGGGAAGACGATCACCCGCACTTCAGGAGCGTCCGCGCGCCGCCTGCGCGGGGGAGGTGCAGGGGTGCGGGGTGCGTGGCGTGGGGAGGGGGAGGCGACAGCAGCCCTGCTGAGCCACCGCTGTACCCACCCACCCACCCACCCACCCACCCACCCCCCACCCACGCTCTTCCCTCCAGCGGTGTAGCTGCTGGCCCCACCGTACTGCTCACCGCACTGCGTTGATGTACTGCTTGGCATCGTCCATTGGCACGCGGCGGTCGCGAGCACCCAGCATGAAGAACAGCGGCGCGCTGACCTGGCGCAACACACACAGAGGAGGGGATGGGCAGCGGGTGAGGCAGGCAGCGCCATGCACGCAAACCGAGAGGAACCGGGGCAGCGGTCGCTGCTGATAGCCAGCTTCCCAGTCGCCCCTCGAGCACCTCTGCAAGCACGCCTCCACACCTGCCTGGAGATGTCACCCAGGAGCAGCGCACCTGGCGCGCCACACCTCCACGCACTCCCCCCCACCCCCGTGCTTGCCTTGTCCACGTGCGCAATGGGCGACACCTCCCAGAAGCGCTGCACGTCGGCGGCGGTGGGGCGCGCGCCCGCCCGGCGCTTGGCCTCCTCGCAGCCCCAGGCCTCGGTGTAGCACCAGTCTGGGATGTCGCTCACTGCGGGAGAAACCAGAAAGTGTGAGTGGCATGCAGGGGCACATGAGCGGGGTGGGAGTGCTGCGCACCCAGCCCCACACGCCTGCGGCACGCCAGGGCGCTGCCAATGTCCATCCGCCATGGCTCCAGAGGGGGGCACGTCGCCACGCAGGAGTACTCAGCACATCGCACAGGCAAGCGCCGAGCTGAGCTGGGCCTCCATGCGCACACCGCACACCGCAACGTAACAGCGGCGCAGCTAGGACACCCACCCACCCACCCACCCATGAACCCCTCCCACCCATCAACCCCTCCCACCCACCAACCCACCGTGGATCATGAGGCTTATGTCGCACACCGGGTTGCGCAGCACCGCGCACTTGAAGCGGTCTGGGTTCTGCCCCACCAGGTGGCCTGTGAGGAAGCCGCCGTGGGAGCCGCCAACCACCGCCACGCGTGCCGGGTCGGCGAGGCCTGCAGACGTGGACACAAGGCGCAGGTGCAACGTTGGGCACCCCGGTGAGATCAAGAACAGGCAGGTGCGATGAGGAGCCGCCGTGGGAGCCGCCAACCACCGCCACGCGTGCCGGGTCGGCGAAGCCTGGACACAGACGAGGGCAGAAACGACGTAGCAGCAGCAGCATTAATGATGAGTTTGGTAGGATCATGGGAGATGAGGAGCCGCCGCCGCCGCTGGAGCCGCCAACCACCGCCACGCGCCCCGGGTCGGCAGCCTGCGTAGAGTTTAGTGCACCAGTCAGCATCCCTCCAGCCCCTGCTGCCCCTGCATGCAACGGTCTACCGCGCGCACCAGCAGCTCTGCTGCTCGCAAGCTCGACGGCCGGCGCAGACTCAGTGTGTGCCAACGGTGCACCCACCTGCGTCGACAGCCGCCTGCAGGCTGGCCAGGCAGTCGGCCACGTCGTTGACGCCGATGTTGCCGGGCAGCGACTGGATGGAGGCTTCCCCAAATCCAGTGGACCCACGGTAGTTTAGCAGCACGACGTTGTAGCCTGTGTGGCGAGGAGGAGAAGCAGGGGGGGGAGACGTGTCGGCAGGCCACAAGCAGGGACCCCACAACGGCTGGATGGAGGGTCTTCCAAAGCCGGCCGGCCCACACGGAAGTTAAGGAGGCACTACCACAGCGTTGCCTGACGGGGGTGCACAGGAGGAGGGCAGGGAGGGCAGGACGGGCGCGCCAACAGGCTGCACATCCGCGTCATGCGCGCGGCGTGGCATGGCGGCGGCACCACTCTGGGGGCCTTTGCTCCCCGCAGCGCCACCCACCCAGCGAGACGAGGTAGGACAGGGGCATGAAGTACTGGGCCATGTAGGCGCTGTGGGGGCCGCCATGGGGGGTGATGATGGTGGGGCGGGGCCCGGCAGCAGAGCGGCTGTGCAGCACGACCGCTTCACAGGCGACGGTGGTGGGCGGGGTGGTGGGCTCGACCTGTGCGGCGAGGAGGCCGGCGGCACACAGGGGAGAGGGCGCGTTGGGGCACGCGGCAGGGCAGCAGCAGCAGCGGCGGCGGCAGCAGCAGTTGTGACAGCGCAGTTGCAGCAGCCCTCCCGGCACACTGGCAGCTGGCATTCCGCCTGCAGCAAGGTAGCTCCCCCATCCGCCAGCGCTTGCTGCGCCACTGCTGGCCAGCTGCCTGTTGCGACTGGAGGCTCTGTTGTTGCTGTGGGTCCCAGAGCCACAAACAGCAGAGCCTCCCAGAGCCACAACCAACACAGCCTGCCGCCCCCAGTCACAAGATACCCGCCTGCAGCACGGTCGCCGCCACATCCGCCAGCGCTGCCCGCACCGCCGCCGGCCAGCCGTCTGCCCCCGCGTCGGGCAGCGGCAGCGCGGTCCACCCCCAGGCCTGGGCGGCAGGCTCTGACAGCTCCCGCTCAGGCAGGTGGGCAGCGTAGAGGGCAAAGGGCTGGCTGGGGCGACTCTCAGAGGCGACCACCCAGCCTGCACGCGGTTGGGGGGAGGGGGCAGAGGGGAGGGCTTGCTCACAAGACGCCACCCAGCGACACTGAATGCCGGAATGTCGGAGGATGACAATCACGTTGGGCCTGTGCTGGCAGCGTCGCAACCGCTGGCTGGCAGCAAGAAGGGATCGGCCGGTGCAGTTGGCGACCCACACTGTCGCCCTGCCCTGCCCTGCCCCTCTGCACACCGCCCCTCCTTCCCCATCCGCCCACCCACCGTTGCTTGCAGCCACCAGGCTCCAGCAGGCGCCATTGGCGGGTGTGACGCGGCTGACCTGACCGCTGCGCAAGTCCACAGCAACCACCGCCACCAAGCTGCGGCACACAGAGGGGGGGGCGAGCAGGCGGCTCGCCTTTCACGCCAGCAAGCGACAGCTGGCTGGCATTGCCAGGCGTGCGAGTGCCAGGCGTGCAGGTGCCAGGCGTGAGGCTGCCTGGACAGGTGCGGCCGTGGACAGGTGCGGCCGTGTCGACCAACGCACACGCACACATGCATGGCGACTGGTGCGCCCACCTGCGCCACTGCGTCGTCAGCAGCAGGGTGTGCCCCCCAGGCAGGAAGGGCTGCTCGGGCAGCGCGGTGCAGTAGAGGCCGGGGAAGTCGTCGACAGAGGCAGGGGCCCACACAGTGTCCACCACTGCAGAGCGGCAGCAGCAAGGAGGGGGCAAGCGGGGTGGTAACGATGTCGACAGGTGAAGAGAGGCGGCGTGCAACGCAGACAGCAGCGGCCACTGCGCCACCCAAGCGCCACCTGGGCCCACCCACACGCATCACCGCCTCCTCAACAGCCGTGCAGGGTGGAGGGTTCACCACTGCTGGACCCCGCGCTCACCTGTGCGGGGCGGCGGCACGGCGCCGCCGCCCAGCGCGCCGCGCGCGTCTGCCCAGCTCAGCACGTGCAGCGTGTTGGTCGCGTTGTGCACCCCGCTGGCCACCGCGTTTTGGGCGCTGAGGAACACGAGAGTGGCCCCATCTGGCGAGAACCGAGGCGAGAAGGCAGAGCCAAGGCTGCGCGTGAGGCACGCCGCGCTCCCCGCAGCACCGCCGGCGGCACCGCCGCTGCTGCTGCCGACCGCCTGGGGCCAGGGCACCGCCTGCAGGCTGCAGGGGCGGTTGAAGCAGAACACCACGCCCAGCCGCTGGGGGAAGGAGGCCGAGGCCAGCTCGCTCTGGTGCTCCCAGCACACGAAAAGCAGGGCGTCGCCTGCACAGCGCAGGAGGTGCGACGGCTGTGAAGCGGGCGCACCAAAGCAACACCCATGCATGTTGGACAGCACACGCTAGAGCAACATAGGGGGGCAGGGCACAGGCTCTCACCCTCGGGCGCCCACACGGGCTGGCCGCAGCTGGAGTCCGCTGGCAGGCCCTGCACGCGCTGCACCGCCCAGGTATCTGTGTCAAGCACAAACAGGGTGGGCGGCTTCTTGCCTGCAGCAGCGAGGGAGAGGCGTGGGTGTGGGATGGGCCGTGCGCTGGGGTGCACGCTTCTCAAGGCGTGTGCGGGTGGGCCAGCGGCGCTTGAAACAATGGTTACAGGCGGAGGAGGCGAGCGGGCATGGCGCAACAGTCTTACAACGGACTACGCCCTCGCGCTACCACTGCATCCCAGCACCTGCACCGCACCTTTGAAGCCTCACCCCACCCCTCCCCCTCACCGGTGTTGAGCTCCCCCCAGTCCTCGCTCCACTCCCCCTGGCCGCGCCACCCCTTGGCCGCCGCCCCCTCGCCCTTCTTGCCGTCGCCCCCCGCCGGCAGCGCGCCCCACTCTGGCGTGCGTGCCGGCGGCGCAGCCTCCGCGACGTACGCGCAGTAGCGTTCGTCCTGTGACCAGGCAGCGCCTGTGCAGGCAGGCAGGGGAGAGACGGGCGGTGTGAGGCGGGTGCGGCAAGGGCCCTCGCCAGCGTGTGCCGTGCAACGCCCGCCGAGCAATCGGGCCGCGCCCGCAACAGGAGTCGCAGCCGGCCAGAGGGGAGAGGGAGAACAGACAGCTGTAACAGGCGCCTCTGCAACGTGGAGGAGGATTCCACGACTGCACCGCCCCCCGCCCGCGCGCCTGAGCCAAACCATCCGTCGTTGTAGACCGCCCCATGCAGCGACTTGGGCACGTGCAGCTCCTTGAGCACCCGGCTGCGGTCCCAGACTTCAATCACTGCATGCAACGGGGACAACGGGACACGTGGCCATGCACATGCAGACGGCGGTGAGGAGGAGACGGGGGCGGCAGGCAAGGCTAGCGCTGCGGCTGTCGCGGTGCTGCACTCTGCAGGCCTGGGCTGCTGCTGGCTCCGCTGCTGGCCCAACCCACCGTCCACCGCTGCCCGCCAGCACAACCTCCAACCATGGCACACCGACGAGCGACCTCCACGCACCCGCGCTGTTCTCTCCATTGCCGGCGCGCACCGCCAGGGTGCGTCGGCCCGAGGGGGAGGGCGCATACAGCAACACCCCCACCTGCTCCGCCGGCGGGCTGGCATCCAGCTCGGCACCCGCCTCCAGCACCGCCTCGTTCAGCAGCAGGGTGGTGAGGTACTTGCGCTGGCTGTTGGCAGGGAGGTTGCGCTGCGACAGCTGCAGTGTCAGCCGCACGCCGTCGCCGGCGGCGGGCACCGCCCAGCCGCGCTGGCAAGACGGCAGCGAGGAGAAAGCTTCCAGCAGATCCGCCTCCTCCTCCATGCCGGGGGGCTCCTCGCGAGGCTTGGCTGGCAGCGGTGCGGCCATTTCTGCAGTGGGTACAGCCGCAGCGGACGAGTGCCGGCGGCGGCAGGCGGCGGCGGCGGCGCGCAAGGCGGGTGGCGAGCGAGGCCTGCTGGGGAGGGCAGTTCATCGGGGCATTGATCTATGGTGATTTCTGCACGAGCAGCGTGCTGGGATGGTGCAGGCGAGCAGCGCACCAGGCACGGAGGAGGACTGACTGGGAGCGCACTGCTGAGGCTGCCAGAAGAGGTGTCGTGGCGCCAGCAGCTGTGCGCAGCATCGCACAGCGTGAAAGACAATGCGCAAGGCGGCGAGTGGGGCTCCCTGAGGCGCGCGTCATGATGCAGGGATGATGAAGCCCAAGGTTGTTGTTGCCGGGACCCAATCCGTCTCAGTTAATGCCAAGCTCAGACCGCGTTCCCCCCACACACAAATCAAGCGCCCTGCCGCCGTTCGGGCCGACACTTTGTTCCCCTCAAGCAGGTTCGCCGTTCACACGCCTCTTGGCATCACGCACGTGCGAATCAGCGTGCCCTTACACGCTGGAGCAGCGAGCAGGGGGAACGGCGCTCCAGTGCAGCTGCCGCCGCCGCCGCCTGCCGCCGTTTTGCCTCGAGAACCGCAGGCTGCGCCTCCTTTGCGCCTTGCTCCGCAGGCTCTCGGCAGCAGCGCCCGTAGAGGGTGAAGCAAACACCACCAGCACTTGCAGCCGCGGCGAGCAGCGCCAGCAGCGGGAGAGGCCGCCGCAGCACGTGGCGACCATGGCGGAACTGGCGGCCGCGCTGGCTTTGCTGTCTGGCAAGCCCGGCGCCGCGGCGACACCACGGTCGCCTGAAGCGCTCCCCCGGCTAGCTGCCGAGCCGGGCACGGGGCAGCGGCCGGAGATGCTGTACCGCCGCGGGCTGAGCCTCCAGGTGGGTGCTGGTCGCCGGGGCGGCGTGGCAAGCAGCGCCGGAGCCGATGCGCTGCTGTCATCCCTGCCTCCTGTCGCACCTTGTGTTCAGTGCGCTTGCCATCCTACAGTCCTGCTCTCCTCCCCCCCTCCCAGGAGCTGGCCAGCAAGCTGTCGCACCAGCCGGCGGACCAGCTCAAGCTGCTGCACCAAGCGGCAGAAGTCTACTTGGAGGCGTCGTGCATGCAGGCGGGGCGCCACGCCGCCGCGCTCTGTGAGTCGAGTCGGGCTCGGGCGGCGCACGCGCAGCAGGGTCCCACAGTGCTGCGAAGAGCAGTTGAGCAGGAGGTCTGCGGGTTCCGCGCCGAGGGGTACTGCGGCCGCGCCGAGGTACTGCAGCTGTGGTGCCGGTCGTCCTGCCACAACCGCAACACACAACGTGCCGTCCCACCAACCGGCTCCGCCCCCCACCCATGGTTCCGCACATTGCTCTCCCCCCGCCAGACAACTGGGCGGTGGCGCTGACCGACATTGCCCGCCTGGTGCGCGCCTCCCAACCCGAAGAGGCCTACGAGTGCCTCACAGCCGCCGCCTCCAAGTACGCCCAAAGCCTGGCGGCGCAGCCCGACAACCCGCAGGCCTGCAACAACTGGTGCGCTGCCGGAGTGGGAGTGGTGTTGGTGCTGCCAGTCGAACGAATGCCGGTCGACGGTGGGCCGATGCTGCTGCTGCAGGTGCAGGCTGCACGCTGCGGCGGTTGCTTCCCAGCCCGTCGTTGCCCCGTTGCCCTCCACCTGGCCGCCGCCCCACCCTGCTGTGCCTGCCGTGCCTGCAGGGGCCTGGTGCTGCAAGACCTGGCCTCGCTGCGCCCCGCCAGCGAGCGCGCCGCCTACCTGCACCACAGCTGCAGCAAGTTCAGGCGGGCGCTGCGCCTGCGCCCGGGCTTCGACCGGGTGAGGACTGGCTGAGGGGGCTGCGCTGGGGGCCCGGCGCAGCGCTGCGGCCGCCGCGCTGCCGCCGCTGCCGCTGCCCTCTGTTTCGTGTGTGTACATCCCTCCCCACGTCGTTGCGCTTTGTTGTTTCGTGTTACCAACGCAGGCGTGCTACAACCTAGGGACTGTGCTGTATGGCCACGCCTGCTCGCTGCAAGAAGCGCTGCTCGCGGGGCAGGAGGCGGCCGAGGCGGCGGCGCTGGCGGCGCTGGCGGCGCGCAGCAGAGCCGGCATGCCGCAGACGCCGCGCACGCCACGCACGCCACGCAGCACGGCCGCCGTGGCCAGGGAGCGCGCCATCGCAGCCACCTTTGCGCACGCCGCGCAGTACATAGCGCTGGCGGCGGCGCAGCAGCCCGGCAAGCAGGTGTACTCTGACAGCCTGGCGGCGGTGCAGCGCCTGCTGCCGCTGCCCTTCCTGCGTGCCGGGCCCCTGATGGCCGTGCACCCAGACACAGCAGGCACGCCCGCAGAGCGATGGTCTCCCGCCTGGTTTGGGCTGGACAGCGAGCGCCTGGCGGCGGCGCGGCCGCCTGCTGCGCTGGCGGGCCAGGCTGCTGCGGCGGGGCTCCCTCTGGCCTCGGTGCCGCCACCCATTGTGGTGAGCTGCGTGCCTGTGTGAATGTGTGTGTGTGGGTGGTTGGTGGTGGTGGTGGGCCGGGTATCGATGTGGGAATGCTTGCGCTCCTGTCCTTCAGCTGATGCTGCAGCACCTGCTGCTGCTGCCTGCCTCAAAGCTGTTTCTGCGGCTGCCAACCTGCTGCCAACGTGCTGCCTGCTTTGCCCGCTTAGGTTGAGCTGGCTGACGTGACTGACGCACGACTGGCGGCTGACCCGAGCCTGCCTGCCGGCGCCGCTCTCTGGGTGGGCCTGTTCTCCAAGCCCAGGTGCAGGGTTGTCCGGGTGGGTGGTGTGGGCGTCGCAGCGGTGCTTCATGCTGCTGCGGGGCGCCTTGTTGTCGCGTTGGAGAGCAGTCTTTGGTCACGGTCCAGAGGGATCCGATGCGGGGCCCCCCACCTGCTTCCCTGCAGCGGAGTGTACTTCGTGGCCCCTGATCAGGACGACGCCGAGGGCTGGGTGGACGCCCTGCTGCTGCTGGCGCACCTGCACCGCACCGGCGGCACGGACGGCGTGCGCGCGGCGCTGTCGGTGCGCCGCTGACGCGGGCAGCAGCAGCCTGCGTGAAGAGCATGTGCGTGCGCTGCCGCGCTGCCGTGCAGGCAACAGCAGCAACTGGCGCAGACCGCCGGCGCTGGTGCTTCGTCTCACATGTGCCCCCTCTTTTGCTGTGCCGTGCCTGTTGCCTGCGTGCCCCTGCTCTGCGCCATTTGGTTCTGTGTCACACTGCTGGCATGGCAGCCAGGGACAGCAGGGGAGGAGGCGCCCTCTGAGCGGGCAATAATGGAGGCAGGGCGCGGGGGGGAGGGGGGGGGGGGGGCAGTCCAGGATGGAAGGGCAACGGTGCTGTGCAGAGGGGGGTTTGGGTCGGTAAGCAACAAGGGGATGGAAGGGGGCCCTGGCGACACACACACGGAATGGGTGCACGGAAGCAAATGGGAGCGGTGGGGTGGGGGAGATTAGGGTGGGCAACAGTCACAGGCTGGGCAACAGTCACAGGCTGGGGTAGGGAACAACGGGGTGGTGGGATCGGTGGCCGAGCGTCGACGGGGGGGGGGGGGGGTGTCAACGCGTCGCATCACTCGCAGGCGGAGGGGTTGGTCAAACGCGGGCGGTGCAGTCTGACGCGCGGGGCGGGGCAATCAACAGGGGGGGGGAGGCACAACAACATGAAAGCAGAGAGCGGTGGGTAGAGGGTGCGGGTGGGTTGGGGGGGGGGGGGGGGGGGGCCGCGGCGCTGCAGGCGCGCGGCAATTGCCGGGCCGGCGTATGGCCCCCAAATAGCTAACGGCTACGCAAGAGATGTACGTACGTTCGGGCCTTCACTGCAAAAAACACAACACACAAAAAATTGGGGGCGGGCGAGGGCCGGGGGTGGCGGCAGGGGCTCGGTGCGGCGAGCAGCGTGTGTTGAGTTGGGAGGGTCGGGGCGTGGCAGGCGCGAGGGGCACGCGGGGCAGCGCGGGGAGGAAGCAGTGAAGCATCAGATTGGGGCGCACGTCACTGTCAGTGCTGCGTCAAAGTAGCTGTGCTGCTGTGCTCAGGGTGTGTGCGAGCGCGGGGAAGAGTAGTGGGGCAAGGGATCGCACGGCGCCGGCTGCACGGCCGGCCTGTCACGCCGCTGCCACGGCAGGCTGCTCCGCGCTCCCCGCCGGCTGCTGCTGCTCCGCAGCTGCCTCTGCTTTGACCTCTGCGGCTGCCTCTGCCACGGGAACGAACAGCGCGGGCGCAGGCTGCGTCGGGAAGAAGCCCCAGGGGCCGAGGACTGGCGCAGCGGGCGCCCCCGCAGCAAACATCTGCGGCGCTGCCTTGAAGGCGGCGGCGGCGGCGGCGGCGGCGGCGGCGGGGTCGAGCCCTCCAAACACTGCAGAGGGGCCGAAGGCCAGCGGCAGCGACGCGGACGACAGGAAGGCCGAAGGGAGCATCGCGCTGCCCTGCTGGTTGAAGAGCGCGCCCGGGTCGTCACTCTCCGCCCGCCCCTCAGCAGACGCGTCGCTGCTGTGCGCCGGCGCCAAGAGCGATGGCATCGGTGGCAGCGGAGCGGCCGCCGCCGCCGCTGCTGCTGCCGCCGCTGCTGCTGCGGCCTTGCCCTTGAGTGGCTTGGGCTTGTTCTTGTAGCGCAGGCCTCGGCGGGGCTGCAGCAGGCAGATGGCGGAGCAAATGCGATGGTCAGCGGCGGCGGTGACAAGGCGAGTGCAGCACGATCAAGCAAGGCACACACTGCTGCTGCTGCTGCCGCCGCTGCACAACCTCAAGCTTCAACCAAACAAAGCTGCTACTGCTGCTGCTGCTGCTGCTCACCACCAGTGGCTTGAGGGTGCCGTTGCGAAGCCAGCGGGTGCCGCAGGCGTTGCAGAGCACGGGGTGCTGCGGCGGGCCCTTGCGCCACTGCGGCGAGTCGTGCGGGTGTTCGCACTCTGCAGGAGACGCCAGGGAGGCAGCGTCGAGGGCAGCGTGAGGAGGCGCTGCAGTCGTGCGGGTGTTGGCGCAGCAGCGGCACGCAGCACGTGCCTCGCCAGCGCAAACAACGTGCACGCACCGCCGCTGCAGCACCCACCTGGGTTCATGCAGGGCCCGCTGATGAGCGCCTTGGGCTCGCCCCAACGCCCGCCGCGGGCCGGCGCCGGCGCCGGCGCCGGCGCCTCGGCGGCGGGCGCCACGGTGGCGGCAGCGGCGGCAGCAGCGCCGCGCGCCGACGCGCGCTGCGCGCGCGTGCTGGCGCGAGCCGCGCCGCGCCCGCCTGGGCGGTAGTCTGCGTCCGCGTCTGCGCCGCTGCCCTCGTAGTCGCTGCCGTCGTCGTCCAGGTCGTCAGACACCTCGCGAGCCATGAGCCGCCGGCTGACGGGGCGACGAGTGACGACGACGACGGGGGAGGCGGTGGCAGAGCGCGCGGCGCGGCTCACGCGCCCCGGCGTCCCCTCCAGGCTCGCCGGTGGCCGCTTGCTGGGGGTGGGCAGCGAGGCCGCACGCGCCGCGGCGCTGCAGGGGACAAAGGGATGTGGCACAAGGGGCGCAGTGAGGCGCTGTGCTGCATGCCTGCGTGTGCAGCAAGCAGCTGCACCGTGCTGCACTTGAGGCAGGCAGTGCTCGCCCTGCACGCTCCGCCATGGGTGCTGCACCAGCACACGCACAACCTGCGGCAGCGCCCACCTGGCGGCAGCGTGCGGGTCCAGCATCTCGCAGGCGCGCAGCAGGAACTCCAGGCCGCAGGCGCTGTCTGTGCCGGCCTCGTCGCCAGACTCTTCGAGCGCGGCAGAGGCGGCGCGCGGCTCGTCGGCCCACAGGGTGCGGGCGCGCGCCGCGGTGGCGCGCTGCCGCGCGGGCGTCGCCTCGCGGCTGCTGCGCTGGCTCTTGCTGAAGCCCTGGCTGCTGGTCTGGCTGTCCTGGTCCAGGTCCAGGCTGAGGTCGGCGTCAAGCAGGGGGCGCTTGAGGCTGGCGCTGCGCTCGGGCTGGGCCACTTCGGGCGCGCCGCCGCTGACTGTGCCCGCGCTGCGCTGGCTGGAGGTAGCGGGCTTGAGGGACAGCGGCTCCATCGCGCCCAGCGAGCTGTCCCTGCATGTGGGAGGGGCGGGCAGCGTGACGGGGTCAGCAGAGGCACGGCGGAGGTGCGCGGCGGCTGGACGGCGCCTTGCGCCCACCACCGAGCCGCCGGCGCCCACCTCCCCACGCCCGACCAGCGCGTGCTGCTGCTTGCTCAGGCCCTTCCAGCACGAACCCACTCACTGTGAGACCTTCAGGCCCACGGCAGCCGGGCTCTCGCTGGCCCTCTTCAGCGCGACCTGCACGAGCGTCAGCAGCAGCTGGCGAGCGTCAATTGCGACCATCAGCAAGACTGCAGGGCTGCCTGGAGCCAGCGCAGCGGCTGGGAACCAGTGGCCTCCCAAGCCTGAGCCACAGGCGTGACTGCGGCATGCAGGCCCGGGCCAGGGCGCCGCAGCTCACGACCCCGCACACCGCTGCTCTCACCTCCATTGGCAGAGCCCCGCTCTGCAGGGACCCCAACTCGGCCTCCATGTGCAGCGCTTGTGATCGACGAGTAGGTTGGGGACCCTCTTGCACTGTCCGAGCGCTGCCCACGACCCGGCAGCACGCCTCCTTCGTCCTGGTAAGAGGACGGGGCCGGGGGAGAGGGCGACAAAGATGGGGGCGGCGCCCTGCCAAGCTGGCCGGCGGCGCGCGCACAAGGTTGCATCTTGAGCTCCCAGACGCACGCACTCACCCTGAGAGCAAGACGAGCAGACGAGCAGCGCGTGCGCAGGCCGCACGGGGGTTTCCTTCAGGCGCGATCGGGCGATGTCCGCACGAGGGCTATTGTTGTTGCGGTCTGGAGCAGATGTAGGGTAATGTGACAGATGCATGCGCGTTGTGGCGGTGCCGGGCGTGGCCGGGCCACCATGCTGGCGGTTGGGCAGGTTGGGCAGCACGCACTTCGCCGCAGCTGGTCCGGAAGGCTGCACAATCCCTCGAGGAGCCCTGGTGCTGTTATGGTGCCTTGATAGCAGTACAGCAAAGCAGGGCCGCATCGGCGTGCGCTGGTGGAGTGGGCTGAACTCCCTGCGGCGGCGGCACATGGACCAGTGTGAAGTCTAGGGAGGAGGGCGGCACCGTCGGGAAGCGTTGTAGATGCAGCACATCAACATCGAACAGGTGGCAACGACTGGCATCCCTGCCGGAGAAGCGCTTACATGCACAGGCCGTTGACCTTAAAGGTTGCGCTCGGCGCCTGCGCCTCGTTCCAACGAGAGCGAGGGTGGTTCACACACTGCAGTTGCACAGCCTTTTGTAAACAACTGAGCACCAAGTCACGAACCTAGGCACGGACTGTAGCTGCTGCCAGCGCCGCTGCCGCCTGCTCTGCTCCGGCCGCCTGTGCCGCTCCTCCCAGCTGTGGCGCTGCCGCCTGCTGTCCCGCTGCCTGCCCTGCTGCCGCTGCCGGCTCTGCTGCCGCTGCTGCCGCCGCCTCTGCTGCCGCCGCCTCTGCCCCTCGTGGATCTCCCAAGCCACGCAGCGGCACATCAGCCAGCCTGACCGATCCGGCGCTCGCCAGATTGGCCCTTCTCGTGCCCCCAAACTGCGCCGTGTTGGCCTTGGCCGCCAGGCGTGTCCCAAACTGCTGGCAAGACAGGGGGGGGGGGGAGTGCAGGGACCAGGGGTGTTCACGAAATGCCGCCGCCGCCGCAGCAGCAGCAGTGCAGGGTCCGGGTGGGCGCACCATGCAGTCTGCCATCCCCCCCGTCCGGACGCGCCCAACCAGGCTGCGCAGCCACCCCCCACCTGTATGGCCCGCTTGATGCGGCCCGCGGCACGGTGGAGGCCCAGGCGGCGCGCGCACGCCCGCAGCGCCCGCTTGTCGCCCTCCCCAGGTGGCGCTCGAAGGTCGGCGAGGTGCCAGAGCGGCGCGGCCAGCGTGGCGCTGACCGAGCGCTCGTCCAAGTATGGGTGGCGTGCCTCCCTGCGATAATGATGCAAGTTGAGGGGTGAGGGAGCGCTGGGAGGGGACCAGCTGTGGGCGGCCAGCGCGCATGTCGTCACCCGCGTACACAACAGGCATGGGGTGTGCTGTGCCTCGTCGCGAGGGGTGAAGAGAGGTCAGCGCATTGAGCAGTGGGCAGCGCTATTGCGCAGATGCTTGCATCCACCCGCCGGCCACCGCTGCCAGCCTGCTGCGCGACCCTTCAAAGGGGGGGGGGCTCCCTACGATTCCAGCCCCTCCACACCCTGCGCCCCGCCCGCCAACCCAGGCAGGTGCAAAGCCACAAGCGGCGCAAATCCAGCTGTAGGCCCCCCGGCCAGGCCCCCCACCCCCCCCACCCCCACCCGCCGCGCTGGCGGGCACGCCGCACCTGCCGTGGTCTGCCACCAGCCTGTCGTCCCTTCCAAGGTTGCGCAGCCACAGGCGGCGCAGGTCCAGCGCCAGCTCTTCGCCCAGCCCAGCCCAGCCACGGGCGCGGAAGACGGTGCGGTGGCGGCCGTACCCCGCGCACAGCTCGTCCGCGCCGTGCCCCAGCAGCACCACCCGCGCCGCAGAGCGGTACACGGGGCTGGGAGCCTCGAGGCTGGGAGCCTCGGAGGGACGGGCCGGGCTGCGGTGCTGCTGCTGCTGCTGCAGCGGCAGCGGTGGTTGCTGACCGGCCTGCCGCTGCTCTTGCTGCCGCTGCTCGGCAAGCCGGCCCTCCGTGCCCGCCGCGTCTGCCCCGCCGCCTGCCAGCAGCAGCCGCCCCTCGCCACGCGCCGCCAGCCAGAGCGCGGCGCCAATGTTCAAATCCATTACTGTGTCGGCAGGGGCCAGCAGGCGCAGCAGGCGCTGCTTCGCAGCCTCCACATCGGCCAGGGTGCAGTCCACCTGCGTGGAGGGGAGGTGTGGCATGTGCAGGGCAGGCGGGGCAGGTGTGCCAAGGGGAGCAGGACAGGGCAGGAGGGCGCGCCACATAGGCGCCGCTGCACTGCGGCCGCATGCAGCCCCGCAAGCTGCGCTGCTGCCGCGGCAGCGCCGCAGGCCGCCAGCCACACCTGGATCAGCCGCCACTGGCGCAGCGGCGCGAGCGCACGCAGCTCCTGCAGCGCGTCCAGCGCCGACTGGCGGTCTGGAGAGACGCCCCCATCAAAGCAGATTGAAGCAAGGTCTATGGGGACGTCCGGTGGCAGGGCCTCGTGGGCCAGGGCAGCCAGCAGGGTGGAGTCCAGGCCGCCACTGAACAGGATGAGCACCGTGGCGGGCGGCAGCAGTGGAAGCACGGGGGCGGGCGGCGGCAGCGGCAGCGTGGGGGCGGGTGGCGGCAGCGGCCGCGGCGCACGCGCCTGCTCCTGCGGCGACCTCTCGTGCTGCGATGTTGTCGGCTGCTGCTGCTGCCGCCGCTCCTCGATGCAGCGGCAGCGTGTCGCCACTGCCTGGCGCAACGCTTCCAACAGGGCGTCCACAGTCGCCTCAAACTGTGCTGCTGCTGCTGCTCCCGCCCCTGCTGCTCCTGCAACTGCTGCCGCGTCTCCTACCACGCTGCAGCCCACTGCAGCCGCTGCACCGTCTGCCGCCGCTGCTGCAGCAGGAGGCTCCGCCACTGCTGCAGGAGGCTCCACCAGCTCTGGCGCCCGCCAAAAGGCAGCCAACTGGCGCACAGCAGGGTCTGGCCAGTCATGCTGTCGGTGGGCAGCCCGCAGCAGCACAGCGCTCTGGCCGACGCCGCCGTCGAAGCACTCCACGCCGGCTGCTGCCGCCGCTGCCGCCGCTGCTGCTGCTACCGCATCTGCCGCACCACCGCCGTCTGCCGTCGAGTGCACTGCAGGCGGCAGCGCCAGGCTGTAGAGCCCAGGCGGCAGCTCCTGCCAGCCGACGAAGGGCGCCTCTGGGTGGAGCGACGCAGAAGAGGCCAGCATGAAGCGGCCGTCGGCGGCGCGGGGCAGGTGCAGCAGCAGGCTGCGCCGGCCTGCGGGCAAAGCCAGGCGAGGGGGCGGGGGCGAGGAGCAGGTGCGTCCGGGAAGGGGCAGGAGCTGGTTATGCATACAACAGGAGCAAACACAGCGCGGTCCTCCGCCCGTCGCTCCGCTCTACAGCAGCAACCAGTTTCCAGCCTGACCACAGCACCAGCAGGACCAGCAAGCCTTTCTCCCTGCGGCTCACCAAACGCGTCGCGCCCAAACCAAAGCGTGCGCGTCGCCGCCTGCCAGAACACCGCCGCCCAGGGGCCGTGCACCCCGCCCAGAATTGCGGGCACGTCGGCGCTCGGTGCGGCCAACGCCTGGAACAACAGGGCCGCGTCGTTGGCAGCTGGCGGCACGTGCAGGCTGCCCCCAAACACTTGGCCGTTGAAGAGCAGCACGTTTCCGGCGGCGTCGCACACGGGCGTGCACGCGGGCGCCGCGCCGCGCAGCTGCAGCAGCGAGCCGCGGAAGTGCAGACGCGCCGGGCTGCAGTCCACCTGGATCGTCAGAGGGCAAGGGGTGTGAGCCAGTTGATCGATTGCCACCACCAGGTGATCAGTTGTCTCTGCCGCCGCTGCCGGCAGCGACCACCGCTCGCCGCCTCCAAGCGCGGCCGCTGGACGGCAGCCCTGCGCACCGAGCAGGCGCCCTGGCAGTCGGGTCCTCTGCATGCCAAGCCTTCTTCAAAGTCGGCGGTGCTCGGAGAGGCGGCTGGCGGGCCGGCGTGCACCGAGCCGCCGCCCGAGGCCACCTCCAGCCCGCTGGCTATGAAAAGAATGCCGCACATGTGTGCATGACTCGCAATTCGAGCGCAGGACGCAGGCAGGAGTTCTGTGTACGCCGCCAGGTCCGCCCAAACATCATGCTCGTGCAATGCGGTTCCCTGTTCTCTGCGTGCTTACGATTGGCTTGCAACTTCACCTTCGATCCTGAGGGAGCCCGTAGCTTTTCGTCAGCATACCAAGCGGCCTCCCTGTTGCCCTGGGCGCCAGCGGCAATGTGGCGTATGTGCTGCGGGCTCCTCGTGGCGGCTTTGACCTGCAGAACAACTGTTGTTCAATGCTTAGAACTCGATCCCAAGCTGCGGACACACGCGTTTTACTATGCCTGGTGCGCCGCCGGCTGTCGCCGCCTGCCGCCGCCGCCGCCGCTGCCTCCGCTGCCTCTGCTTGCCACTCTTGATGAACGCAAGGGTGGTGCTGGTGCTACACACAGCCACGAATTGGTATGAAGTTGTTGTCTGACAGGAGATTTCATGGCTTCCCTCTGCTGGTCACTCGTCGCCCGCCTCTCGGCCGCAGGTACGGCACCCCAGGGGTCGACGGACGGTGGAAGCACTGGGACCACGAAGTGCTGCCCCACTGGACGCCGCAGGTGTCGGCGCAGGTGTGACTGTTGGGGAGGGTGGGCGGCTGATGACGAGTTGGGTCAAGTGTGAGGGCTCTGCAGCAGCCGGAACATCTCCCCGGTGCTGCACCCCTGCTGCGCCGCTCGCATTTGTCCTCTGCTCCCCTCGTCGGTCCCACCTTTGCCTGCAGACCTCTTCCCCCTTCCTCCGCCCCCCTCCCCTCTGCGTGCGCTGCAGTACCCTGCCATAGGCACCCGCTTCAAGCCGCCCCAAGCCCTGCACTCGCCCTTCTACCCCCTGGCCGGCCCCTACAGCAGCGCCGACCCCGCCACCGTGCGGCGCCACTTCCGCGAGCTGCGCCAGGCTGGCGTGGGCGTGGCGGCGCTCAGCTGGTGGGGCCCGCAGTGGCGGCAGGGCACCACGGACACGCAGGTGGGGGCGCCCCCGCGGCTGCGCTGCACGCTGCCCCCCCCCTGCCCGCGGCATTGTGGCTGGCAAGGACCACAGCTGCATGCGCCGCTCTCTCGAGCTCGTGCCTGCCACCCGCTGGCAGGAGCCACAGCAGGAGCACGTGGATGCTGCCCTGCTACTTATGCACCCCGCCACCTCTCAACCCCTCACCCACCTATCCACCCACCTGCCCACCGCCCGACCCGCCAGGGCGTGTCTACCGACCAGCTGCTGCCCGTCGTACTGGAGGCAGCAGAGGCGGAGGGCCTGCGTGTTGCATTCCACCTGGAGCCTTACCCAGGTGCGGGCAGAGAACCACGGAATGGCGTTGCCATTGGCCTCCACGGCGGCACAGCGTGCGTCGTGTGCAACGCGGCGGCGCCTTTTGAGCGGCGGTGGAGCGACCCTGCCAGCCCCAACCGCAGCCTTCACTGCACCGCCACCCCTCGAAACATGTGTGCGTGACCCTGGGTGGTGCCCGCAGGGCGCAGCGCGGCAACCACGCGGGAAGACCTGCTCTACCTCATGCGCCGCGTGGGCGGCTCGCCGGCGGTGCTGCGCCTGCGCCGGCGCGGCGCCTCGCTGGCCCCTGGCGCCGGTGGCGATGACGCCACGGCGGGTGGCGCGGTGAATGGCACAGCAGTTGATGCAGTGAATGCCACAGCAGGCGGCGCGCACGGGCTGCCGCTGTTCTACGTGTACGACAGGTGGGTGGGTGGATGGGTGGGTGCGTCTCGGCAGCGGCCAGGTGGTTCCCCCATGCAGCTAGCACATAAGATGCCCACCTGCTTCACAACGGGACCGCAGTGCCGCTCAGCGCCCACTGCCGGGCTCAGACCTGCTCTCCGTGCAGTGTGCCCCCCCCCCCCCGCCCCACCCTCTTGGCCCCTCCTGCGCCACAGCTTCCACATCCCACCCGAGGACTGGGCGGCGCTGCTGCAGCCAGGAGGCGAGGCCAGCCTGCGTGGCACGGAGGCCGACGGTGAGAGGGGCAGCGGGGGGCCGCAGGCAGGCGTGGGCCTGGTGCCACTAGCAAAAGTATAAAGGGGGTCACGCATGGTGCAACCGACGCACGAGGTCCCCTGCCTGCAGCACCTCTCCCCTCCACCCTTGCCCCCCCCCCCACCCACCCCCACCCACCCTTCCGCCCACCCACCCCACCCTGCAGGCATCTTCGTCGGCTTGTGGCTCAACCAGCACGACGGGGACATGCAGCTGCTGCCGGGAGGGTTTGACGGTGGGTGGGCCCTGCTGTGCCAGGGGCAGGGGACACACTGGCAGGCGGGGGGGAGGTGTTCCTGTAAAGGGCAGTGCGGCCCCCACTCGACGCCAGTGCCGGCACAACACCCCTGCCCCGTCCTCCCATCCCCGCCACCGTGCCCCTCCCTGTGCCCCATGTTCAGGCTTCTACACCTACTTTGCCTCGGAGGCGGTCTCCTACGGCGCCGACCCCTCCAACTGGCCCACGCTGAGCGCCTGGGCACGCGACCACAGCATGCTGTTCGTCCCCAGCGTGGGGCCTGGCTACGACGACAGGCAGGGGCCGCAGCTGCCGCAGGGGAAGGCGGGGCCGGTTCTGCCAGGCCGCCGCTGCTGCTGCAGCTGCACCTCCAACCTGCTCATGCAATGAGGAAAGCCCGTCAACCAGCATACGCTGAAGCTGCACCTCTGGTCCCCCCCCCCCCCCCCCCGCAGCAAGATCCGGCCCTGGAACGCCGCCGCCACGCGGGACCGTGAAGGCGGCGAGCGGTACCGCCGCTGGTGGGAGGCGGCGCTCGATGCGCAGCCCGCAGCTGTCAGCATCACCAGCTTCAATGAATGGGTGCGAGGGTGTGCTGGCCGGGTGTGTGGCATGGTGCGGAGCGGTGGTGGTGAGGTAATGCCTCGTTTCCCCGGTGCCGAGCGCTGTCAGCGTCACAAGGAATGGGTGCTCGGGCAGGCTCCAAAAATCAGTTGGCAGTGGCACGGGCAGGAGAGGGGGGGACACCTCACACCCCCTGCCACGTGGGCGCGAGGGGGTGAAGGGTGGTCGTATTACCCCGACCGTTCGGTACCTCCGTCCCGCCATCCTCCCAACCCTCCAAGCGACTGTCTTTGCACTGTCCAACCACAAGAAGCCTGGCTACACAGAACAGCCTGAGGCCCTCACCAGGCCTGGCCTTCCCACCGCTGCTGCGCCAGGGCGAGGGCACACAGATCGAGGCAGCGCGGGCGCCCGACGGCGGCGAGGCAGGCGGTGGCACGGCGCGCTACCAGAGCTATGGGGGCACGACAGGGCACGACGAATGGCTTTACATGCGCTTGACGGCAGGGTTCGCTGCTCGGCTAGGAGCGCAGCAGCGACAAAGAGGGGGAGCGCAGCAGCATGGCGGCGGCGCGCATTCGGAGCTGTGAGCCGTACTGCCTTGCTCATGCCACGCCAGCTCCTCGCGTCACTCTTGCTTTCCATCGCCTTGCAATCCAACCTTCACTCCAGCAGGAGACCCTTGCCAGGGGCGTCAGCGGCAACAGGGAGAGCGCACAGCGGTCTGCTTCTTCTTCAGCCGCTGCTTGCCGCCGTCGTCCCGCCGCCGCTGCTTCCGATGCCCTGCGCTTGGTGACGAGCGCTGCCAGCACTCCAAGCGCACGCCACGCAGCTGCACAGCCTGCCTGGGACGGGCGATGTGTGTATCCATGCAGGGGCGAGTGGCAAGCCTTTGCGCCCGCTTTGCGCACACATGCTGCCCAGTGGATCACAGCCTGTCAGCCCAGGCTCAGTCTCAGGTGTGTTGACATGGGGGGGGGGGGGGGGGGGGGGGGCTAACGTGTGTGGGCGCCCAGGCCGAGCCACCCGCAGAATGGGCGGGCAGGCTGGAGGCCGGCCAGAAAGCAAAGGGGCAGCGGAGGAGTGAAGAAGGCGGATGGCAGGAGGGGGCAGCGACACACACGGGGGAGCGGGGGATGCAGCAGGCAGAGGGTCAAAAGACCAAGTGTGTTGTCGGGGGAGGCAAGAAAAGGGTATGTGGCGCAGTGCTGTGGGGGGAAGTGGGGGCGAGGGCCGCACGCTCGCAGGCTTGTCTGGCGGTCTGCTGTCTGAAAAGGGGTGCCCTGTGCTGCTCGCTCTTGCTTGGCGGCCCAAAGGGGGAGGGGGCTAGGGGGCTCAGGGGCGTGGGCGACGAGGGCTGGGCTTCACTCCTTCCCACGTCCGCTGGTGCCCAGCTCTGCCGACGGGCGGGCGCTTCAGGTGGTGGGGGCGTCTGCGGGCGCAAACTCGCCCTCTGCTGCCTCGGCCAGCTCTGCTGCGTTGCCGTCTGCGGCGGCCTCCCCCTCGCCGCCAGCCGCCGGCGCGGCTGCGTCGGCGGCAGCGGCTGCCGGCGCAGCGGCCTGCGGCACCTGAACGCACAGCAAGGGGGCAAAGGAGATCAGAGAGGGAGGAGGACGCAGCAGCAGCAGCAGCAGCAGCGGCGGCGGCGGCGGCGGCAGCGGCAGCAGGAGGAGCCAGCCGGCGGGAGAGGGGGGGTCGGGCCTGGGTGTCTCACCGGGATGAGCTCATACTCGACCAGCGACAGGTTGTAGTCGGCCTTGGGCTGGAAGGACTGCCCGGAGGCAGGCTCCATCTTGCCCCACTGCAGCAGAAGGGGGGGGGGGGGGCAATGCAGGGCAGGGTGAGCAGAGGGAGGCGCGCAGCAGACTAGAGGATGAGCGGCAGCTGGCGTTGCGCTTGAAGGCGGCGCCAACAGGCAGGCCGCGTGCGGCACGGCATGCGGCACTCGCACGCCGGCCTCAACGCGCAGCGCTACAGCAACCGGCACCATGTCTGACTGCTGCCTCGCGACCCCCACCACGCGCAGCACCAGCACCCACAAGCCGGTCAGGGCCCCCCCCCCGCGCGCCTGGTTGACCGCCAGCCGCATGGATCCGCGGAACATGTCGATCTTTGCGTTGCGCAGCGTCACGTAGCTGCCAGGCTTCATCAGCTCGACTGCAAGGCGTGGCAGCGATGGGCGCCAGCGGGGCGGGCGCGGGCAGGGTGAGCAGGCAGCGGGCTGCTGCGGGTAGCGCACGAGCTGCTTGAGCAAGCCCACTGCCGCGCGGGTCATTGCTGTCTGGCGCTACGACGTTGCTAGATCCGACGCAAGAACATTGTCTTAAATCGAGACGCACGCACCCTGGTCATTGCGGGCGGTCAGCAAGATGCAGCCGGTGTCGTCGCCCACTGTGCACTCGGCAACACGCTGCGGCTTGAGTGGGCCGCGCGCTGGCTTGTCCACCACGATCTTGGAGTTGATGACCTGCACGGCGGAGGACACACGCAGCAGAGCAAAGCGGCAGGTGAGACTGAGCCGCTGGTGCGTCGCCGCCGCCGCCGCCGGTAACGCCCGCTGGCCCGCTGGTCACCGGCTGCACGCCTGCGGTGCACCGCCCACCCTAGCGGTCATCTCCTCTGCGGGCGCTCCACAAATTAGGGAGCGGGTGGCGAAGGGCACACCCCAGCGAGAGTGTGCGACCGCTGGGATCGTGGGCGCGCGATGGCGCTGGCACGCTGACCAGACGACTTGGCGGAGCCCGAGGACGCACCTTGACCACCAGGTTCCAGCCGGTGGTGTCTGGGCGCAGCGCCTCGCACTTGTGCCACTCTGGTGCGCGCAGCGCGGGCTTGCCAGTGTCTGACATCTGGAAAATCCTGACAGAGAAGAAGAGGAAGAAGAGATGTGACACACGTGGGTGACTTTTGGGGGAGATGCGCCGCAGCGGCGCGGAGCGCCGCCGCTAAGACCCTCCCCGCAGGCGGCCAGCTAGATCAGCCCGGGTCGTGTGGGTGCTCATCAAGCATGCTGTACAGCTTCCGCCTAGCGTTCTTGAACTTCATGTTGTATGCGAGCGTTGAATGGGCGATGCGCCGCACCGCTGCTGTGGCGCCAGTAGCGGCCACTCCGCAGCGCTCCAGTGCCGCCGCTGCCGTGTTAAGTGACCAGGCCTGAGTGAGACACCACGATCGGGAAAAAATGCACATTCCAACCTGCTGCAACTAGATCATCCATCCAGCTCTCGTGGTCCCGATTTTCGTGCTCAGCTTGTCTGCCATCGTGCTATCGCCGCAGTGCCCCACCTCCATGATTACGATCGTGCGCTCATCCGGCGTCAGCGGGCTCAAGGCGTGTGTGGCTAGCCTGATTGGTTCTACATTGGGCAGGAAAACCACGTCAGGGAGCGTCTGGCCAGGGAGCCGCGGGATCGCAGCTGGCAGCGCACGAGCCGTCCTGTCGCCCAGCTCGCTGTCATGGTACAGCGCACAGCGGCCTTTGCTGCCTGCTCTGATGGGCCGGACCAGGTGCATAATTGTGAGGCCATGACGCCTACACTTCATGTCCCGCATCAGGGTGTGTGTGCAGCCTCCGAAGTAGTGTCCCGGCGTCTCCTCCTGGGGTTGGAACAAGGAGCAGCAGCGGAAGCGGCGGAAATGCCTCTACAGGCGGGGTAAAGAAGATGGCGGCCGCGCGGCGAGGCGGCCTCAGGCTGGCCGCAGCGCGGGCGTGGCCACTGCACCGGGCGAGCCTTCCTCGAGCCTCCCTTCAGCGCAGCGATGGCATGATAGACAAGATCTGCACTTGACAATTGGTAGAGGACCGCCGAGCCGAGCGCAACATGGTTCCTCATGCTGCATAACGGCCACCCCGGCGCCGGTGACGCACGACGGCACAGCCACCATCGTCCTGCTCCCATGCTGCCGCCTGCACCGACTGTTGCCTGTTACACACACTACACACACGGCTGCCGGGGTCGTAGCCATAAGGCAACGCGCAGCGCTGCAGGGCCGTGTGTCGCACAACGGCGTCGTGAAAACCGCCACAGCGACGGCGGTGGACCGGCAAGCGCGCACCCACAGGGCTGCAAAGTACAGGGTCGGGCAAGCGTGGTGGGGGGGCAGGGCGTGAAGCGAACGCGGTGAATGGGGGGATGCGAATGGCCGGCAGGCCGAGCTGGTGCAGGGAAGGGTTGGTTCCGAGGGTCGGGCATGGCTGCCGGGGGGGAGAGTAGATAGAGCTGGAGAGGGAAAACTGGGAGGGGGGAGAGGCAAGTGCAATGGGACAGCGCCGCGGCAATGGCGGAGGGGGGGCGGGGGGAGCGCCGGGGCCGCGGCGGAATCAAATGGGCTTTTCTTTAACTACACACGCACACACTATCTAGCAGAGAGGGGGGAGAGCTGACTGATACGGGAGGAGGGCGGGGGTGAGAAGAAATGAGGGTGGGACGAGGCGCGGCCGAGCCTGCCTGCCGCCGCAGGCGAACGCATTTCAGAATTGGGAGCAGCACGTTGCTGAGCGGGGGGGGGCTGACTGCGTGGCAGTTTGGAGGGGTAACAATGGCGCGGCGGCGCTGCTGCTGCGAATTGCGCTGCTAGAGCTGCGCCGCCGCGGCGCTTCATGCGGCGGAGCTGCCTGTAAAAAATGCCTGGGAAAAGGAGAGAATGGCTGGCAGCACGTGCCGCGAGGCTCCGGGCTGCAGCTGCCGCGAGATCGGCTGTGCGGACCGGCGCAGCGCAGCCCAGCTGGCGGCTGCTTAGAAGGTGACCAGCTGGCCCACTCGGCTGGGCGAGCGCAGCTTGCGGATGGCCTTGGCCTCGATCTGGCGGATGCGCTCGCGGGTGACCTGCAGAACCACGACAGGCAAAGCAGGCGGGCGGGAAGGAAAGGTCAGCCCGGCAGCAGAGAGGAGCGGCAGCGGCGGCGGCAGCCTGAAACGAATCAACCGCCGCCAAAGCGGGAGATATACAGGCGGGGAGAGGGAAGGAAACGAGGGTGTGTGGGCTGCAGGACGCGTTGCGCCGGAGGCGTGGGCCCCCCCAGAGCATCTGCAAGAGCGGCCGCTCGCTGTCGGCGGGGTCCGACTAGACTGCTCGTCGCAGGTTGGACCTCAGCAGACTGTGTATATCCCGCCAAAGCGCCATGGGCGTGGCAGCACAAGGCACGCAGGCGCAGGGCGGGCGAAGCAGCCGCGACGGCAGCCTGACGCACAGCAGGCTGTCCTGCGCCGTGCCCCGTCCAGCGCCTGTGCACCCAACCAACCCAGCAGGGCCTGCGAGTGTGCGAAAGCACTCACGTTGAACGCGCGGCCCACCTCCTCCAGGGTCTTCTCCTCCCCGTCGTCCAGCCCGTACCGCATCTGCAGGGGTCCGCGGCGGCAGGGGCAGGGGCGCAGCGCGTCAATGAACACGCAGGCGAAGCAGCCGACGTGCTGCTCTGCCAGCACGCCGCCGTTGACGCGGAGCACGCCTCGCATGCCTGCAGCCACTGCGCGCCGCCACGCTTCCTGCCCCGGGCACGCCAAGAGGCCCTCGCAGAAGCGCGCGGCAAGGGCACGCAGCGCTGGCGCGGCGGCGCACCTTGAGGATGCCGCACTCGCGCTCTGACAGCGTCAGCAGCACGTGGTTCAGGTCCTCCTTCATCATGCGGTGGTGCGCCGCCTCGGCAGGGTCCTCCTGTGGGTATAAGTCAGGGAGAAGGGGAGGTGAGCTGAGAGGCTACAAGGTTGGCTCAGGGCCACGCAAGCAGGTGCGGCGCTGCTTGCGACCGGCGGGCAAGGCCAGCTGCCTCGCGTGCCAGCTGCCCCGCGCTCACTCGAGCCCCGGCTGCTGCATGCGCGCCGCCCGCCCCACCCCTCACCTCTTCCAACGTCTCCTCCACCCACTGCTCCCCCATGCCCTTCTCGTCGGACTCGGGCGCGCCGGCGGCGCCGCCGTCGCGGCTGGTGGGCGGGCGGAATGCCTTGTACAGCTGCGCACGAGGGGGAAGAGGGGACAGTTGCAGCAGGGTGTGTGTACGTGTGTGTGTGTGTGTGGAGGCACTGCATGAGTGGAGCGGCACACTCCCATCGTCACGCCGACCACTTTGGTGCGCCAGGGCCCCTGCCCTGCAGGCGCTGCCGCCCCTCGTCCCACCGGCGCAGCCACCCAGGCAGGCCGTCAGCAGGCCCCCCACCACCAACCTGCATGAGCTTGGAGTAGGTGAGCCCCACACGGTCGGCCACCGCCTGCGGGGTAGGCATGCTGCCCACCTCCTCAAACAGCTGCTGCTCGGCGCGGCGCACCTGCAGCGGGGGAGAAGGAGGAGGGTGGGTGAAGGCAGGCGCGCACAGCGGCAGCCTGTGCGCTGCGGCCTGCACACCGTAACGCCGCGTCTTCCTGCCAAGGCCCTCGCCCCAGCTGCCCCCAGGCGGCGCCCGCCCCGCGCGCTCACCCGCCCCATAGCCTCGTGGAGGTGCACCGGCAGGCGCACAACGCGGGCCTGGTCGGAGATGGAGCGCGTGACAGCCTGGCGGATCCACCAGTGCGCATAGGTGGAGAACTTGAAGCCCTGCAGGCGGGCAACGCAGGGGCAGTGCACAGGTGATTGGTGAATGAGTTGCGAGGGCAGGAGAAAGTGAACGCAGAGAGGGAGATGGACGGTGCTTGGCAGGGCACGACGCGCCAAAGAGTGAGCCGATTGCATCGCCCCGCCGCTTGATCAACCCATGTGTGCGCACAGGTCGGCGCTCAAAGCGGCTGCAACACACCTTGGAGGCGTCAAACTTGTCCACGCCGCGCTGCAGCCCCACCATGCCCTCAGCCACCAGGTCCTGTCGCACACAAGCGGGCCCCAGAGGTCGGGGGGTCAGGAGCGCGCTAGCGAAAGGAAGCACTGCAGGCTGCAGGCAGCTCTGCGCAGGCAGGCACATGCAGGCGGGCGCGGGCTGCAGGCAGCGCTATGCAGGCATGCAAGGGCTTGCAGGCGCTGGCTCCCCACCACACGCCCCTGCAACCCCCGGCCGCAGACCCCCTGCTGCGCACCTGCAGCGCCAGCCCGCGGCCAATGTACTTCTTGGCGATGGAGACCACCAGCCGCATGTTGCAGTTAACCATGTGCTCGCGCGCCTGCAGGCCCAGCGCCAGGCGGCGGCGCAGGTCGGTGCCGTCGGCGGCACCCGCCGCCTCTGCCCACTCGGGCTCGCTGGGGGGGCGGCGGTGGGAGCGGCGGAAGCGCTGCGCCGCCTCTATCAGCTGCTGCCGGTCCTGCACAAACCCTGCCAGCCGCTTCTCCTGCTCCGCTGTCAGCAGCTGGTTCTTTCCAATCTCCCGCATGAAGGTGAGGGGGTCGGCCTCCAGGCTGGCCGCCGCCGCCGCACGCTTGCTGAGCCCGCTGCTGCGCGCCGCCTTGCTTACGGGCACGGTGCGGCCCCAGGTGCGAGCACGCCCCGTGCGCGCCGCGGACCGTGCCGCCGCGCTGCTGGCGGCGGCCACGGCGCCGCTGCCGCTGGTGCTGGCAGACGCGCCGCTGGCCGCGCGGCTGCTGATCAGCGCCTGCACGCTGGCTGCTGCCGCCGCGACTGCACGGCTGCTGCTGCTGGCGGCGGCGGCGCCAGTGGCCGCCCTGCTGCTGCTGCTGCTGCTGCTGCTCGCGGCGCCACCGCGCACGGCACGCGTCGACGTGGTCGTGCCACGTGCCTTGATCCGCTTCTGCCGCGCGCGCTGCTCCGCTGCTGCCCGCTTGTCGTCCTCCTTGCGCCGCTGCTCCTCTAGCCGCGCGCGGTCCTCCTCCTGCAGGCAGGAGCAAGAAGCGGAGCAGCGGAGGGTGAGGAACGCACCAGAGGAGGTGTGGGCGGAGAACAGGCAGCCAACTGCTCTTTGTTGCCCACTGCTGGCTTGCCCAATCCAGGAGCGCTGCTGGCGAGGCAGGCTGCAAGCTGCGCAGGCTGCCCACGCTGCGAACCTGCGCCGCACGCGCGCCCCGCACACGCTCGCCAGCAACCGCCCTGGCGCCCCTGCCCGCCGCCCACCGTGAAGTCCGACAGCTCGCTAGTGCTCTCCACCGCTGAGTCCAGGTCGGCGGTGAGGCTCTCCATATCGTCCAGCAGGTTCATAAAGTCCTCCAGATCCAGCTCAGGCTCCGCCACAACAGACGGGGCGGGCGGGGCCACGGGTGCTGGTGCCGCCGCCGCGAGCGCCGACGCGTTGAACGCGCTCTCCAGCGCGTGCAGCTTCTCCAGCGCGTGCAGCTGCTCGCGGGTCACCATCTGCACGTTGTTGGCGTAGCCGAGCTGCTGCTGCGCCGGGGGCACAAAGCCGTGGGTCGGTGCATGCGGCGACGGCAGCACCGTGCCGGCCGCAGCCGCGACCGCTGCCGGCAGGGCTGCTGCCGGCTGTGCAGCCGCGCGGCGCGCGCTCTCGCCGCCCAGGGGCGTAATCAGTGCTGTCGGGGCGGACGGCCCGCGGCGCAGGGGCCGCCGAGCTGCCGCTGCGACACGCCCGACGAGGGGGGGCTGGCGGGCTGCCGGCAGCACAGCGCAGTGCTGCATTGTGCACGTGGGTGGCAACAAACGGCTGAGAGCACCGGGCGGGCGGGGTCTGTGGCTGAGGCGGAAGAGCTTGCGCCAGACGTCTCCACCAGTTGCTCCGCTCTCCACGCCGCCGGCACTGGCTGGTCGCACGAGCGGGGAAAGGAAGGTTCCTGGTGCGAGCGGGGAGCATGAGCGACCGGCCGCCGCGATGCACGCGGACCATGGCGCATGCCGTCGGAGAGCCTGCGCCCCCTCTACGACCGCTTCCCCCCGCTGAGCACGTTGGTTCAGGCATGCTTTGCGTCAGGCAGGTCCAGCGCCGGTAACCGACGCTCGCCTCTCAACCCTGGCGGGCGGGTACCGACGCAAGGGGGGCCGTCCTTGTGCAAGCCACGGCCCGGCTCGCTCCTCTTCCCGGCTCGCTCCTCGTGGTGTGCACTGCTCATAGATGCACTGCACTCGCTTCTGGAACACTCAGTCGCGTGAAGCAGCGTAGCGGCCTTCCACGCGTGCGCTGGACGCAGCCGAACACGTCGCCCCTCCATATAGGACCCTTCAGCTGGATGCCTGTGCAGGCGCGGTGAGGTTACACAGTGCTGGAAAGGGCCACTGTTAGGCGGTCGTGGAGCAGAAGAAAATGGTACAAGGCTCGAGCAAGCGGGGGAAGCAGGGAAGCCTCAGGCCTCCAAGCATGCTCCGCGGTCAGCAGAGAGGGGGGCAGCAAAACAGCAACAGCAAGCAGAAAGAGGGACAAGAGTGCAAGTGGCATTTGCGGTGCTGCTGGCAGGCGGGCAGGCAGGCAGGCAGTTGGTCAGGGCCGGGGCGCATCTGGAAAACAACCCAGCAGCCACAGGCGCGCCAGCGCAGCAGGTGCAGGTGGCGCCTTCAATGCTCCTTGTGCTCGCCGCCGTGCTCCTCCTCATGGATTTCGTGCTCCAGGTGCGCCGCAGGACCGTACTGCACGGGGGAAGAAAACGGATGGGGAAAGCGGGCGGACGGAGGAATGTGGGTGAGCAGCGTTGGAAGGAGGAAGAGGCAGCGCGGGCAGCGCCGCCCACGCTGTTCAGTGGCAGCCGCTCGCAGGCCGCTCTGCACCGCCGGCTCAACCTGCCACTGCCGCCCCTGCACCCACCACAAAGTGGTCGAAGTCGTGGTAGAAGCGGTAGAACACCCAGAACCTGCAGATTGGGGGTGGGGGTGGGGGTGGGGGGTTGGGGGGTTTGGGGGGGGGGGCACGGCGGGGCGGGGCAGGGGCAGCGAAACGGCGGTGGGTGGCAACGCGAGCGGTGGCAGGGGGCACGACCGTGGCGCCCCGCCGGCATCGATGCAGCTGCTCGTCAGCCGATGGCATGCACTTGGGTCAGCCACAACCAAGTCAAGCAACAGCAGCAGGGAACAGCGAGGCAGCAGCGCCGCTGCACAGCTGAAGAGAGCCAGCACGCACCACATGACGCCCGCAAACGCCTGGCCGGTCCACACGTGCCACGACGCAGCCTTGTGGATGGTCAGCCCCGCGTGCGTCACGCTGTCATGGTGTCCATGGCCGCCTTCTGGATGAGTGAGACCAACGGCAGGCAGGGGGCAGGAGTGAGGGCTGCGCAGCGGCAGGCACGGCACCGGCGACGTGCCGCCGAGCGCTGCCGCCCGCTGCAGGGACTGCCCACTGTCACCCATATCTTCCCATTAACTCTTTCCACGCCATCCGCACCTGCTGCAAAGCCGCGCGTCTGCTGAGCCGCACGAGCCAGCGGCGCCTCCCCCTGCCGTGCCAGCAGGCCCGCCAGCCGGCCTGCAGTGCGGGCCAGCGACATGCTGCTGCTTTCGGCTGCTGCTGAGCGCTACCGCGCCCGAGCTCCTGCGCTGTGTGCGCCGGCCACGCTTGTCTCCTTGCGAGGAGTTTGCTGGTTACGCAGCGGCGTCAAACACGGAAAGCAGGCTTTGACGGTGCGCGATCGACATCGGGTGGGCCTGAGGGCCGCTGTGACGAGAGAAGGCCCATGCAGCGGTGGAAGGCCCGGGCGCCGAGGACCGTCACCGCCTCAGTTGGCGTGTGCTGCCCCACTGTCGCAGCTGGCTACAGCCTTCCAGCATCGAGCAGCGCCCCACACCCTCAACAGCAGCCAGCCCGATCGCCTCCCTCGATTGCTGCTCTGGTTGTCTAGCAGTGCATCCATCTACCCTCGACACCAGCAGCAATGGCGGATGATGACAAGCGGCAGCTCATTCACTCCCTGAAGAAGGAGTTTGACGCGAAGCAAGCCCAGCTGCGCAACGTGCGTCCCATCGCCGTGGTAGTGTGGTAGAGAGGCGCAGGCAGCCAGCATGCGCTCAGGCTTTCTCTTCACGCTCGCCGCCGCTGCCCGCCGCCGCCGCTCGATGAGCAGCCTGCCACCGCCGCCGCTCCACCCCTGCATCTCCATACCGCGTTGCAGGTGGACCAGCAGCGGCGCACTGTTGAGGCGCAGCTGCGGCGGGCAGCCTACACAGCGGCGCAGCTGGACGAGTTGCCAGACGGCGTGGGCACTTACCGCGCAGTCGGCAAGGCGTGAGTTGGGTGCTGCGTCCGTGCCGGGACGGCCTTGCTTCTTAGCAGCCTTTTCCCTGCACGCAGAGAGGGGTGGTGCCGCCTGCCGCTGCGAGGCAGTGCTGCTGATGCTCAGCCGTCACTGTCGACGCTGCGCGTAAGCTGCAGGCTGCTTGTTCAGCCCTGAGAGTCGTTGGTTTGCAGGGGAGCTAGCCGCTCGCCAGCGCACGCCGCCGTGCATCGTCGACGCGACCCACCGCTCTGCTCCTCCCCGTCCTCCCCATCATCCCTGCCCCCTCTCGCTGCTGCAGCTACTTCCTGCAGCCCAAGGCGGAGGTGATGGGCCACCTGGAGGAGGCAGTCAAGGGGGCGGATGGGGAGCTGAAAAAGCTGGTGCGCAGCTCCGGCTTGTTTCTCGTCGCTTTTTGCTGCAAAGCAGTCCTGTTGGTCAAATTGTGCAGCTTGGGACAGGTCAACTTCCCCTTGTTTCGTCACGCCCATCTGCCAGGCATGCGTGCACCCAACTCCATCCCTGCCCAAACGCTTCAAATCCCCCCCCCCCACCCCCCCCACCCCCTCCCCCCCGCCCCCCACCCACCCACACCGCCCGATCTCTTGTAGACCGCCAACCGCGAGGTGGTGGCCAAGGCTGCAGAGGGGCTGCGCGGCGAGCTGACAGAGCTGATTGGGCAGCTGCGCCGCGCGTGACGCGGCCGCGCATGGCTGTGACGAGCAGCGCACGCTGCCCAGCGGAGCGCCATTGCACAGGGCACGACGAGGAGTCTGGCGGGAAGCAATGTGTCCATGCCTGGCGGCCCTGCATGCACCCCCACTGTGGATGCGTCCAGTCATGCCGCGCTCCCAGCTGGGCCCTGTGCCCGCTGCTGTCCCTCCCTTTCACTGGACCGTTGCGGTCGCTGCCTCCGCCCCTTGTACCTACCTCCCTTGCTCTCTCCGCTCCCCGACTGCCCCCCCCTCCTGTTGACCCCTGCCGCCCCTCGACCCTGACCGTGCTTGCTGTCTTCCCTGCTCCCTCTCCTGCCACCGCCTGTCTCGTTTTGCTCCCGCCTGGCGCACTCTTCACCTTAAAATGCTGGGTTGAAGCAACAGCACTGCTGCAGTGGGTTGAGGGCTGCCGTTCTGCCTCTCCCTGGGTCGCCAGAGGGGGTTACAGAGGCAGGGGGTCCAGGCGCGGTGAGCAGTTGGAAGGGGAAACACAGAGGGGGACGGGCGGGCGTGGAAGAATGAAAGCGCAGGGAAAAAGGGGGGGGGGGGGGGGGGGGGGGGACGGACAGGTGGCACGTGGGAGGGCACAGGTGCACAAGCGAACACAGGGGGAGCCACCAAGAAGCATGCACAGAGGTGGGGCCGCCCGACAGCAGGGGGGAGAGCAGGGGGAGCCATATAAGGGGGGGGCAGCGATCGAGGGAAGGAATGGCAGGTGTGGGGAAGCACAGGGGGAACACAAAAGCGTCGTCCGCGGCGCGGCAACGCAGCACCATCGCCGCCTCGCGCGCTCGGCTGTGCAGCGACGGCTGCCGCGTCGCCTCGCTGCGCACGTGCGGCGACGCAGCCAGGCTCGCTATGAGCTCAGGGCCGCGCACAGACGCGCAACGACGGCGCAGCGCGGCCGGATGCGGCATGCGGGGGCGCTGGGCATGCCGCGCAGCACCTGGCTGCGCTTGCATGCAGCAAAAAGCACCGCCTGGCTTGGGCGTAGCTCAGCATGAGCTTAGGGCTTGAGGTCGACCAGCTTGATGACTGCAGGGGGAGAGAACCGAGCAATGGATGAGTGACTGATTGATTGACTAATTGTATGAACAAACAACAAAGTAACGGACGGATGACTGACCGGCTGACCACTGCAGGAGAAAGCAACCGAGGGCTGGAGGTCGGGCTGGGCCATGCGGGCGGGCCGCCGCTGACGACGCCGGCCACCGGCCATCCATCCAGACGGCAGGGCAACTGTGCGGCACGTGCCCTAGCTGGCACCGCCCCCAAAGCGAGCAGACGCCTCACCCGACGCGTTTCCGATGCGGTGCAGGGCCACCACGCAGTCCCCGGGGCGGCACAGCTTCATGTCCTTGGCGTGCTCTAGGGCAGCCTGCAGGATCTCGTCGGTGGTGTCGCTGTCGCTGGCGCTGCAACAGGAGACAGTTGGGCGGGGCGAGGGTGTCGAGAGGGTGCAAAGGCAGGCAGGCAGGCCGGATCAGGCGCTGGCGCTGCAGCCCAGGAGGAGAGGCGGGTGGTGGTGAGCTGCGAGTGGCCGGCCGGCCGCAAGCAGATGCTGGTGGTGAGCGCGGTGCGTAGCTTGGCGAAGCCGGCAGGAGGTCCGCCACCCGGCGGATGCGTGGGAAGATGCTGCCCTTCGTCCCGGGCGCCGCCGCCGCCTCCAGCAGCGACTTCCGACAGTAAGCAGCAACACACAACGAGGGGCCCACTCACCGCGCCGAGCCCTCTGCCAGGATGGGCACCAGGCCGCGGGAGGTGAGGCACTGCCGCGCCGGCGCCTCTGAGGAGCACTGCCACGTCAGGTTGTCGGTGGTCAGCACAGGCACAACCACAGTCAGGATGGGGACTGCGGGAGGGGGGGGGGGGGGGGGGGGGGCGGTTCCAACCAACCAATGAAACACATTATCTTGTTCATTCAACAGCGTTGCGGCAGCGCAGGCGCGCGCCAGAAGGCAACCGGGCGCGCCGCGGCGCCGCTCGTGCCCTGGCGGCAGCGCCCCGATGACGCGGCACAAGCAACCGACAGCAAAGCAGCGCATCAAATATAAAGTCAAATTTCAAACGCATCAAACCATTAAAAGACGCATCAAACCATTACCAGACGCACCCGTGGGGCGGTACTTTGCGACCAGGCGGGCGGTGGCGCCGCCGCGGGTGAGCACCACCACCAGGCTCGCCTGCACCTTGTGGGCGGTGCGCACAGCGGAGGAGGCCAGGGACTCCAGGGGGGTCATGGGCAGCGGGGTTCGCTGCGGTCGGGAGGGGAGGGGGGAGAGGGAGAGGGGGGGCACGGATGGTTGGCGATCGGTGGGCGGCGGCGGCGGCGGCGGCGGCAGCAGCAGCAGCAGCAGCAGCAGCAGCAAGCAGCAAGCAGCAGCCAGTGACAGCGAGGCGGCAGATGGGGCAGCAGCGGCGCCTGCGCCTCCCGCCTACCTTCATGATTGCCTTGAACAGGGAGTAGTAGTCGATGGACGCCTCTGCCTCGCGGCAAATCTTGGCCATGACCTGCAAATCAGTAGGGAAGGGCAGGCCGGCGCTTGATGGTGGGCACATGTGTGCGCCTGAACGACATGTGCGGTATGAGCTGCCGGCACACCGCTATGATGCACGCACGGCTCCTGTCAGGCATGCGCTGCACATATGCAGCGCACGCCCGAAGCTGCATCCCCCCCCCCCCCCCCTCGCCTGCACCGCCTGGATGGGGTACGCCCCCGCCGCCGTCTCTCCCGACAGCATCACGCAGTCGGTGCCGTCCAACACAGCGTTGGCCACGTCGGTGGCCTCGGCACGCGTGGGCCGCGGGCTCTTGGTCATGGACTCGAGCATCTGCAGGCGTGGGGAAATGAATCAGGGGGAGCGGGTGTGGTTTAAGGGGGGTGAAATGAGAAAGAGGGAGTCGTTGGTTGCTCTGACTAAGGACAGGCGGCTGGGGCCGGCAAGCATGCGCCGTGAGCACATTGCAGGTGGGCGAGTCAGCAAGGGGCGCCACTGCCTGCCCCCAGCGCGCCGCCCGCCTCCGCCTCAGGCGCACCTGCGTGGCCGTCACCACAGGCTTGCCCGCCAGGTTGCACTTCTGGATCATCAGCTTCTGCGGCAAGCCAGGAAAGGCAGGACATCAAACATGCGTGATGTCGAGGGTGCAGGCGGGAGCTCGCCGTGCAGGCAGCAGCCCCAGCGATCCAGCGGCTGGCCGCGCGTGCCGCAGCAGCCGGGCGGGGCCTCATGGCAGGGAGGAGCTTTCATGTGCTGTGCTGTGCTGCGCTGTGCTGTGCTGCCCTGTGCTGTGCTGCGCACCTGCGCCAGGAAGATCTTCTCCGTGGGGATCTCCATGCCCAGGTCGCCGCGCGCAACCATGATCGAGTCTGGGCATACATGGGCGGGGAGGCAGGATGGAACGCCTCAGCAACATGCAACACGCAACTCACAATGGACCAAGCCTGCGCGTGCCCCCTTTGCAGCCATGCACATGCATGCCCTCGCTGGCCTCAGCGATGGGGAATGCAGCGAAAGTCCCGTCTAGCGGGGTGCAATGAAGGTCCCTTTCGGGCGGGAGAAGGGCGCTGCGCAGCGCTCACCCGACTTGGTCAGGATTTCGTCAAAGTTTGAGACGCCCTCGTGGCAGGCAGGCAGGCAGAGCAGAGCAACAATACACGCGACAGGCAGCAGAGCGCCGCACGTCGTCCGCACGACTCGGCGACTGCAATGAAGTTTGATCGCCTCAGGCGCTCACCCGACTTTGCCAGGATTTCGTCGAAGTTGGAGACGCCCTCGTGGTTCTCCACCTTCGAGATGATCTTGATGTACTGCCCCTTGGCGCCCAGCACCTACGGTACGCGGCGGCACGGAAGGCAGTTGAAGGCGATTCGCAGCAACAGGTGGCATGCTCGCTACTGAACGAGCTCTACATAACTGACCTGCAGTTGCGGCTTGTGCAGCGACTGCCACCCACGCTGTTGACTGCGGACGCCGTATCACAGCACAGAACAGGGCAGCACAGCACAGCGCAGCTCACCTCGCGGATGTAGTCGAGATCGGTGCCCTTGCGCACAAAGGAGGCGGCGATGAGGTCGATCTCGTTGGGAATGCCCTGCAGGCCCAGGAACAGGAACATACAGCGAAAGGAGGGAAAGCGGTGAGCGCAGCACGGTACAGCTGGGCATGGCGGCGGAAGCAGCAGCAGCAGCAGCAGCAGAGGCGGCAGCCGCGGCGGCAGCATCGTCGTCGTCGTCGTCGGCGGCGGCAGCAGGGCAGAAAGGCGCGGCGCGCACCCAGTTGATGAGATCGTCAATGTCCTTCTCAGTCAGGGTGGGCAGGTCCACAATCACGCCCGGCAGGTTGACGTTCTTGCGCTCGCTGCGGAAGGGGGGTCAACACCAGGACACACACAGACGGTTCACGCACTCGCAGCCCTTGCCCTGGTGCAGCCCACGGCCAGCGCAGCGCAGCCCAGCCTAGCCCGCGAGCAGAGGCGCAGGCGGGGCGAGCCGCCCAGCTCACCCCAGGGTGGCGGTGTTGAGGCAGCGCGCGCGCACGGTGCCCGCGGCGGGGTTGGTCTCCAGAACCTCCAGGGAGATGGAGCCGTCGGCGCAGAGGATGGTGCTGCCCTTCTTGACGTCCTGCGAACAGCAGCATGTGCGGTGCGGTGGCGATGGAGACGTGCGTCGGTGGTGGTGCCCGCCCGCCCGCCCGCCCGCCCGCTCGCCAAGAGGTTTCGCATCCGGCACAAGCAGAGAAACGGAGCCGCTGGTACGTACTGTGCCAACCCATGGGGCGACAGCAGCTGGCCCCCACCTGCGCCAGCTTGGCGTAGGACATGGCGATCAGGTCCTTGGTGCCCTTGATGGAGTAGTCGGTGGTGATGGTCAGCTCCGCGCCCGCCTCCAGCACAACCGGCTTCTCATCCTCAAGGAACCCGGTGCGGATCTCGGGGCCCTGAGGGCGGGGGGCGGGGGGGGGGGGTTCAGGGCAGCAGCCGTCAGCTGGGGGACCGCCGGAAGGACAGCGAGAAGAGCAGCGACGCCGCCTCTCACGCTTATAGGAACCCGTGCACGGATCTCGGGACACGGGGGGGGGGGGGCAGTGCGGGGCCAAGGGGAAGGGACAGCAACCGTCAGCTGGGGGAGCAGCAGCAGCGCAGCGGGGTGAGGCGTCGCAATGCTTGCTGCCTGGCTGCATGCGGTGCGGCTGCCGTGTCGCCCTTTCTGCCTGCTCCAGGCAGCCGCTGCCGACCGTCCTAATGTGAGTGCAGGCAGCACAACGAAGGGCCCAGGCGGACAGGGTGGGGGAGGTGGGTGCCCACCTTGGTGTCGAGCATGACGGCGCACATGATGCGCGTCTCCCGCATCGCCAGCCGCAGGTTGTTCAGGGTCTCCTGCAGGCAGGCAGGCAGGCAGAGGTGGCGAGAAAGCATGCTGAGCGGTGGTTCGCACCGGCAGGCGGGGAGGGCGCCGAGAAAGAGTGTTTCAACGTTTCTGCTGGCTGGCTGCACGGCTGCTGCGTTCGCCGGCTGGCGCCGCCAAGGGCACGGCAGCTGGCTGTCGAGCATGCACCACGCTGCCGCTGCCCCGCCCCTTGAACCATGCTGCTGCTGCTGCACCCTGCTGCTGCGGCTGCTGTACCCTGCCGCTGCACCCTGCCGCTGCTGCACCCTGCATCCTGCCGCTGCTTCACCCTGCCGCTGCTGTAACCTGCCGCTGCACCCTGCTGCTGCTGCACCCTGCACCCTGCTGCCGCTGCACCCTGGCGAATTCATCCTGCTGGCTGCTTCACCCTGCCGGGCACCTGGTGGTACTCGTGGGAGCCGTGAGAGAAGTTGAAGCGGGCAATGTTCATGCCGCTGCGCAGCATCTCGCACAGCGTAGGCACGCTGCAGCGGGGGCGGGGCAGGAAGGCGTGTGGCAAGCGCGTCAGGCACAGGGCGCGGGGCCGACCTGGGGGCCAAACCTAGGGCTATGCTGCGGCCCGCGGTCAGCGGCGACAGAAACGTGCCAACAACTGCGACGCCGCCTCGACTCACTCGCGGCTGACAGGTCCCAGAGTGCAGATGATCTGCAGGCAGGGAGGCAGGACCCGCGGCGGCGTGTGAGCAGGGCATGGCTGGCGGCGGAGCCGCGAGGGCAAGGCGGCGGCGCCGCCCTGGCGCAGCAGCAACGATGGCTGCCCGTGCGACTTGGCGGACTCCGCTGCATCTTCCGCGCATTCCGGCGCCCTCTGGAGCGCGCATGCGAGACCAGTGACGGCCCTACAGCCCCCGCAGTCGCCCCGCGACCGCCGCACTGGCCCCGCTTGCCTTCGACTTGTTCACAGGCATGGTTACGTTGCTGAGGATCGCATCCACGCCCACAGAGAGCTCCTTCCGCTCGCTCATATTGACAAAGGCGCTGAGGGACTAGTGGGGACTCCACGCGCTCACAAACAGCTGACTGGTGCTGCGGGGGTGCAGCAAAGGGGAAGAAGCGCGGGAGTGCCGGAGGCAAGCGAGCCGACGCCTTGAGCATCCACATCCGCAAGTGCCACGCCCGCATATTGACGCGCATTTGCCCCCTGCAGCCCCCATTGGATCATAGCACGCCATGCAATCAGCGAAACCCACGCCGCAGGGCGCTAGGTGAGGGCTGCGGCTGCCGCGCCTGCTCGCCAGAGCTTCATGCCTGCTGCTCTTTCAGCTTGGCCCAATTTGCGTTGTAACGAGAGTTGCACACCTATACATGCCTGCCCTATACAGCCAGGGCGGCGCACTGCTTGCGCGCACCACCGAGCAGTGCGACATACGTCGCTCCCAGTTGATGTGCCCTGCCCAACATCCCCGCCCTATGTGCCATGTGCAGTCCCCTCCTGAGCTCCTACTCATGAGCTGGGTACATTTGCACCGTGTAGGTGTGTGTTACATGCCAAGCAACAGCGGCAGCAGTCGCTTGGGGAGGCTGGCATAGGCTGGCACATGCTGGCACGAGCGCAGAGCCAGGGAGTGCGGCTCGGCGGCCATCAAAAGGGTACACTGAGGGGGAAGGGTCGAAGGCCAATGTTGGGTACACCTGAAAACGGAAGGGGGGCGAGACTGAAGGGGACGAGGACGGGGGAGAGATGTGTGCGCGCGCACGACAAGCAGCATGCTCACAGCAAAAGAGCAAGGGGCAGGAGCGGGGAGAGGAGAGGGGGGGCAAGAGGCAGCTGACGGGAGCAAAGGAGGGGCGGCAAGAGGATCGTGTATCACAACAGGCATGGCACCGCGGGAGGCGGCACGGCAGGCGACAGGCACGAGGGGCGCATGGCGCGCACTGACGCCCCTGCCCCCGGCGCCGCACAAGCGCAGGAGGGTCAGATCGCGGTTCGGGCAGCGGGTGGCAGCGGGTGGCAGCGGGGCGGGGCGGGGCGGGTCATACGTACAACATAGCAGGCCTTCAGCAATACAGTAGGGTGCTGCCCATGACGAGCATTCCAAGGGCGATGCCGGTGTACATGCGGCGGTCGTGGCGGCACTTCCTCGCCTCTGGCCACAGCTCCAGCACGCTGACCGCCGCCATCAGGCCGCCCACAAACCCCAGGATGTAGTGCAGGCGCGCCTCGGTGAGGAAGGGCTTGACCAGCAGCAGCGCCAGCAGCGCGCCCAGCGGCTCCGACAGCCCGCTGGCGGTGGCCAGCCCCAGCGCCTTCCACCGGCTGCCCGTGGCCGCGTACATGGGAGCCGCCACAATCACGCCCTGCGCGGCGGGGGGGCGCGGCGGCGCGGTGAGTTGTGGTGGTGAGCAAAGCCAGAGGCAGGCGCCAGAGGCGCTGTTTCTACGAGCGCAGCATCCCGACGCGGCCACCGCTGACCTGACACGGCGGCAGGCAGAGCAACGCGGCAGCGACGGCAGGGCAGGCGGCAGCTGGCCACGGGCGGCGCAGCCGCCACAGCAGCGCCGGGGCCCCCGCTCTCACCTCGGGGATGTTGTGGATGGCGATGGCTGCCGCCATGATTGGCCCAAAGTCGGTGAAGGATGCAAATGCTACCGCAAAACCCTGCAGGCCGGAAACACACACACCGGGGGAGACTGAGCAGACACCACAGGCGCCCGCGACACACCGCAGGTGCCAGCCTTCCCAACAGCCATCAGTGGCAACATGCAGCAGCCAGCCAACGTGCGTGCATGGCAGGTGCGTGGAGGCAGGCACGCGCGCACGTACCTCTGGCAGGTTGTGCAGTGTCATGGTCACACTCATCAGCACGCCCAAGCGCAGCAGCTGCTGCGGGCGTAACCGGGAGGCCTTGCCGGTGCCGCCGTCACTGCCGCCGTTTGCCAGCCCCAGCGGCACCCCCACGGCGCTGCTGCCGCCGCTGCTGCCGCCGCTGCTCGTCGGCCGGCCGGCGTCCCGCCGGCTGCTGCTCAACGCTGCATCTGGCAACAAGTCGGCCACAGCTGGGCTGGCCATGGTGCCGCTGCCGCTGCCGCCCCGCGTTCGCCGCTCGGGCAGGCTGCCGCCGCCCCCGCCGTTGCTTTCCTGCCGCTCCATGCGCCCCGGGCTGGGCAGGCTGTGCTTGTGGCCGGCAGGCTCGTCTAGCCAGAGCTGCGCTTGAGGGATCGAGGATGCAGCAGGTTGAGACCAACAGGTTGCTCTGTGAAGCAAGCACAAAAACGCTCGCTCGCTCGCCGCTGTCGCAGCGTGGCTGCGACCCGCGGCCGGCAACGCACGCATCGCTGCAGCTGGCCGACGAGGCTGTTCCCTCGCAGCCCAGCCCGCACCTTGTCAAGGGGCTCTGGGTGGTGGTGGTCGTGGTGGTGGGTGCCAAAGTCGGGGATGAAGGGTTGCGCCACCTGGTACAGCAGCGCACCCAGCCCGAAGGCTATCGTGATCTCCGGCCAGCCGTTGCCCATGGCGCTACGGCAAGGCAGGGCAGGGGAGGGATGTGCGGGTGATGCGAGACGAGGTGCGCAGGCAGGGGCTTGCAGGGGGTGCCAGGCAGGCAAACCGGCAACGAGGCAGCCAGGCGCGGAAGGCTTGCACCCAGGCTTTCCGGCAGGCCAGCAGGTGCAGCAGGCAAGCCGGTGCTCGAGGAGGAGCGCCACCCGACAGCCAGCCATGATGCAACAGCGAGGTCGGGCCGCCGCGAAACCCAATTCACGGGGCTGCCGGCAGCTGATCTGCGCGCTTCTGAGTTTGCCAACCACACACGCACACACCCACGCTCACTTGTGGACTGCAGGGCGGGGACAGGCGGTGGTTGGGGATGGGAAGAGGAGGGGAGTCAGGCGCCTGTGGTGCATGCCAGCGGGCAGGCACAGCTCCAGATGGGACAAGCCGATGTGCACGGCAGGCCACAACGAGTGTGTAGCCCAGGCAGCCAGCCGCCAGCGACCAACCACCGCCACCCAGCTGCACCCTGAGGCTCCCCGTCACTCACTCCACATCTCCGCGACCGACAGCAGGAACATGACGCCGATGGCATTGCCTAGGAGCAGCGCCAACAACGCGTCGTCGGGCTGCTTGATTATCTGCAGCAAGCCAGGAGGCAGGGTGGCGCGTCCTCAGCCGGCCAGGTGTTCGCCAGCGGTGGCGGCGCCACCGCCGGCACCTGCGCAGTCTCTCGTGCCGTGCGGGTTGCGGCCCATCGTATCGAGCTGCTGCACGGCAGTATGACGTCCTCACCGCAAAGACGGCGCCCACAGAGGTGGACAGCCCAGCAAACGTGGTGAGAGTGAGCGCCCACTGCTCCTCCGGCGTGAACCAGGGCATGGCTGGCAGCGCCTTGGGCGGATGAGACCCTCGACAGGCGCGCCGCCCCGGCAGAGCAGAGCCTGAAGCAAACTTTGTCCGCCTGGCCCCTAGACGCCCTCCCAGTCCGCCAGTGCCGCGCGGCGTGGTGACGAGCATGCGGGTGCAATGGAGTGGGCGTCGGGAGGGCCTGGTTTCGAGGAGAAATTCTCCCCCTGGCATGCACCCTGGCTCGCCGACCCCCTTTCCGCACGCCCGGCGCCCGCAGCGCCCTCTTACACTGCACCACCGCTGTGCAGTGCTCTGGGCGACCACCAGGCGTCGCCGGCAGTCCCATCCCGGCTTGTAGCTCGGCCCCCGGAGGAGCAGCAACCATGGCGCTCTCACAGAAGGAGGTGGATGTGCAGATGCTGCTGGCAGCTCAGGTGGGTCTCCCAGGCGGGCGGCAAGCGCTGCATGGCGGCCATGCGCTCGGGCGGCGGCATCATGCTCGCCGACGCGCCAGGCGGCCCTGCTGCCCGCTCCAGCGCGCGGACTGGTTGGTGGGAGGCATGAGAGCGCGCCCGGAGGCGCCTGCACCGCGCGGCGTCCCACCGCCGGCTCCGCCCCGCCGCCCGCCCGCCCGCCGTGCAGGCCCACCTGGGCACCAAGAACTGCACCAGTGCCATGGAGCGCTACGTGTACCGCCGCCGCAACGACGGCATCTTCGTCTTTAACCTGGGCAAGACCTGGGAGAAGCTGCAGCTGGCGGCGCGCATCATTGTGGCGATTGAGAACCCGCAGGACATCATCGCCATCTCGGCCCGCCCCTACGGCCAGCGCGCGGTGCTCAAGTTTGCCAACTACGCCGGCGCCAAGTCCACCGTGGGCCGCCACACCCCCGGTGCGTGCGCAGCGGGCGCCGGGGCTGTGTGTGAGGGGGAGGGGGGGGGGATTGCGGGGGGCACACATGCTGCGGGCAGCAGCCGAGGGGCGACGAAGCAGAGCGGCGGCGGCGGTGGCGAGCAGGCTTGCAGCGGCAAGCTCTGTGGAGGCTGGTGCAGCGCTGGCTGGAACGCAGCTTGAAGCGGGCACTGGGATGTGCAGCAGGCTGCGGTTTGGAGCTGGCCAGCGCTTGATTCAACGAATCTGCGGCGCTGCACGGCGAAGCGACCGCACGCTGCGTGCACTGCCTGGCTCGCAACAGCCTTGGCTCATGGCGCAGGGCTGGCAGCGGCGCGGCGCAGCTGGCTTGACAGCGGCTGGCGCGTCAGCGCGGTGCAGCAGATGCGGCGCAGGAAGCGTGGCAGGCGTGGCGGGCGTGCAGTGGGCAGCAGCCCGAGCATGCGTGCCCCCGCCCCCGCCCCCGCTCGTGCCAGCACCCGTGGGCCCCCACTCCTCCCACCAACCCCTCCGCCCGCCCCCCCTCTCCCGTGCTACCTGCTCCCCGCCCGCAGGTGCCTTCACCAACCAGATCCAGAAGGGCTTCGAGGAGCCGCGCCTGCTCATTGTGACCGACCCCCGGACCGACCACCAGTCTATCAAGGTGCGCTGGCACGGCGGCGTAGCGGCGGCGGCGTGCCCGCAGCACGCGCAGCACGCGCCGTCAGCAGCCTTCGAGTGCCAGCGCGGCTTGCCGGACCGCGTTCAGTGCCGCGCCGGCGCCGGCGCCACCCCCCCGATCGGGGTGGGTGATGATCCAGCGCCCCTCCTGCATCCCTCACCTGCCCGCGCCCGCTGCCCTTTGCCTGCCGTGCAGGAGGCGGCCTACATGAACATCCCCGTCATCGCCTTCTGCGACACCGACTCTGACCTGGCGGTGAGAGAGAGCGGGGCGGTCGTGCACGCCTGGAGCGCTCGGCGCTTGGTTACCGAAAGCGTTGGGGTTGGATGTGGGAGGTGCAGCGCTGGGGGGCGCGCTGGCTTGCAACTGAGAAGCGCAGGAGGCAGCGCGGCAGAGGCGTGTGCAGCCTTGGCAGCAGGAGCAGCGGGTCGTCTTGGGTGATGCGAAGAGCAGGCGCAGCGGAGCGACGCCGCTGGCAGTACGAAAGCGCCGCAGCATGAGAGGGGCACGGCGGTGCGGCGCAGCTGGCGCACGCGGGCGTGCTTGGTGCAGCCATCGCGCAAAGAGCAATGAGGGAATAGCAGACAGCAACAGCAGGTTTGAATAAGAGCACAACCGTGCCGGAAGCGTCGGCGAGCGCGGCACGGCGTAGCACCCCACGGCGCCGCGCCGCCGTGGCGCCCTGGCTGCGGCCCCACACAACCCCCCGTCACCCGCCCCTGCCCCTCCCCCTGCTGCCTTTGCTCATTGCCACAGGGCGTGGATGTTGCCATCCCCGCCAACAACAAGGGCAAGCACTCCATCGGCGTGCTGTACTACCTGCTCACCCGCATGGTGCTGCAGGTGCGGTGCTGCGGGGGCGGGGCGGGCGCGGGCAGCATGCGGGCGCATGCGCATGTGTGGCGGCGGCGTGGGGTCGCTTTGCGTGGAGCAAGGCGGGCAGGAGGCAGTGGCAGCGGGCAGTGGCAGCTGCCCGCTGTGCGCTTGCTGTGTGAGCTGTTGCTGCTGCTGCCGTGCTGCGCTTGCCAGGCTCCCGTTTCTGACTCCCTGCCCCGCTCGTCGTGCCGCAGATGCGCGGCACCATCTCCGCCGCCGGCCCCGCCTGGGACGTGATGGTGGACATGTTCTTCTACCGCGAGCCTGGTGGGTTCTGCGCAGCTGCCTGTCGTGTCGACGTGCAGCTGTCGCGTCGACCGTGGGGAGGGCTCGAAACAGGTTTACCGGCGGCGGCGGCGGCCGCGGGTACTGCACGCCCTGCTCCGCGGCCCGCCTGCGGCGGCGCCGGCTTGCCGTGACTGGAGCTGAGCCTTCAGTGTGTTCTCCCTCTCACATTTGCCATGAATTTGTTCCCCCCGTCGCCTGCCTGCCTGCAGAGGAGGCCAAGGAGGAGGAGCCCGAGGCCGCGGCCCCCGAGTACGACGCGTCTGGCTTTGAGGGCGCGCCGCTGCCCGGCGCCGAGGCGACCTTCGACCAGTACGGGTGAGCCGCAGCAGAGCGCGGCAGAGGTCACCGGAGCGCACAGCACAGCGCGTTTGGCATGTCCAGTGAGCGGTGTGGTGCCGCCGGCGGGGCCAGCGAGCGGGCGCCCTGCGGCGCCTCACCCGCCGCTTGCCCGCCTTGCCCTCCCCTCGCTCCCCCCTGCAGCTACACCGCCACCGGCGGCTTCGAGACCGCCGCTGGCTTCGAGGCCGCTGCCGGCTTTGAGGCCGCCGCTGCGCCCGCCGCCGCGCCCGAGTTTGCCGCCGCCCCTGCCCCCGAGTTCTCCGCTCAGTACTGAGCGGCGGCAGGTGGCGCGGGGCCGCCGGCGTGATGCGCGCGTCGCCCCCTGGATCCGCCCGCCGCCGCGGCGCTGCAGGCGTGGCGGTGGGGCAGGGCGGCGGCGTGCGCGGCACGCTGGCGGCTGAGCAGTGTTTTCAGGTTAGGCGAGCGCTCTTGCCAGAGGCTTTGAGGCTCCGAGCCTGCAGGCGGGGGCGCGGCGGCTGCGCCGCAGCCGACGCTCTCCCGCGGGCCACCCCACCCCCCCTTTCCGACGACGGCTGGTGTGCTACCCCCCTAGCATGCTGCCGTCACCCCCTGTCGCTCCGCGGGCGCCTAGGCGGAGCGCAGCGCCGAGCAACCCCCCCTTCACCCGCCTCCCAGCGGGCACTGGCCTGCCGGGAGGCAGCAAGCTGCTTCCCCGGCAGTCTTGTGTAAACCCCAAAAAGCCCGCTTCTGGTGCATCCGGAGGCGTCACAAGCAAGAGCAGCGGCAGCAGGAGGGAGCAGGAGGAAGGGCAAGCGGGGGAAGGGCCAGCAAGGAGCAGCGGGTGGAGAGGGAGGGAAAGAAGCAGGATTGGGAGCAGCACGTAGTGACGGGTACAACACAACCAATCAGGTCACACAGCAGTGCGACATGTTAGCTTGGCGGTCAAGCCCCGCCTTGAGCTGCCCCGCCGGCAGGGCCGCCGCCGCTGCCGCTGCTGCCGGCACTGCTGCTGCTGCCGACGCCGCTGCTGCTGCCGAGCCCGCTGCGGCTGCTGCTGCTGCTGCTGGGAGCGCCCAGCCGCATGCCGGTGACTTCCGCTGTCTGGAAGAGCTCCAGCTGGCGGCGGCCACGGCGCAGCAGGTGCTCGATGCGCAGGATGTCCTTCTTGTCCAAGCCGCGGTACCTGAAAGAGAAAGGCAGAGCAAAGCACGCATTTGGCTGCATAAGGGGGGTAGGACGGTCGACGTGGCGCAGGGCAAGGCAGCTGAGGGGGCGGCCGTGCTGTGCGACCCGACTCTGACCTCTCAAACTCTTGACGCCCAAACGCGGCGATCGAGTCGCCGCCTGCCTGCACCTTGTCGCGGGAGGTGCGCAGCACATTGCGGTATAGACTCAGCACTTGGCGCTGCAGGGAGAAGGCGAGGAGGCGAGGAGTGGAGCAGCGGCGGCGACGGCGGCGGCGCGGCGGCGGGCCCCACCAGATGGCACAACGCCCGTTTCGCTCAGCCTGCCACATTTTTGCATGTTCATGGCAGTTCCAGACGCGCCTGTAGGCCGCTGAGTCGCTTGGGAGGCATTTTATTTTGCAACCCAAGCTGCCAGCGTCTCTGGTGCGCCAATCGAGAAATATGGGAGCTATGTGAACCTGATGTGGCAGGGAGAACGTTTCGGAGGCGAGCTAGAGGCGGCGTACTAAATGTGGGCGGCATGACGGGCACCCGGTGGCGTAGCACGGCGGCCGTTGGCATGTTGGCTTTGATGACACAACAACAGGGTCTGACGCATTGCCAACATATTCGACCGGTATTTGGCTGGCTGGACCGAGCCAACAGGTGGGGCCCGTGCACATTTGGTGCGCTGGCGCGGACGCGACGGACAAGCAGCGAGTTGCGCTCGCTGCATAACCCCCCGTCTCACTTTCGTGCGGCAGATGCGCTGCAAGGGCTGGACTTCTTCTCAGCATGTGAAATTGCAGGTCTGTGACTGTCCTGGTGAGGGCCGTCGGAGCTCCTCCCGTCGGAGCACTGCTCAACACGTCAGCACTGCTGGCAGCCGCCAAGGCGCCGCCTTCAAAAATCGCGTCCCAAACACCCCCAGTCGTGTCCCAAACAACGCCCTTGCAGCTCAGCCCGCTCGTTTGGGTTCGTCGCACGCCCCTGAAGCTCGGCTCGCGATGCCTCCGCCAAAAACAGTCGAAGCTATTTACCAGGACTACCGCAACCGGCGGGAGGGCCTGGTTCTGGCGCTTCTAGACGGTGCGCCTCGCCCCGTTTGGCGCAAGGGCCCGGCGATGACAGCTGTCTCGCGCCTCCCACGCGCATCCGCCCGCCTCGCGGGCTCAAAACGCGCGTAATGTCGTGCAAAGTGCTGCGCACGAGCGCGACGTGCAGCCTTGCGCCTACAGCGGCTGCTGGCGGCGGGCGGCAAACGGCGGCGCCGCCCTCGCCCGTGCCCTCGCTTGTGCCCTCCAGCGGTGCCGCCGCACGCTGCCCGTGCCAACGCCCCTCCGCCCCTGCTTCACCGCCTCGCACCTCGCATCGCATGCCTGCTCCTGTGCCTTTCCGCAGACAACAAGGAGCTGTACGCAGCGGCGGGGCCCGACCGCGAAAATCTGTGCCTGTACGGCCACCCCGACGGCAACTGGAGCGTGGACCTGCCCAGCGAGGAGGTGCCCCCAGAGCTGCCGGAGCCGGTGCTGGGCATCAACTTTGCACGCGACGGTGGGTCTCGCTTTGCTACGGTGGCGCCTGCTGCTACGCGTATGTACTGTTGTTTGTGGGTTGCTTGCAATGCCTGCAGCATGCAGGGTATTCATGCCCGCTGCCTGCTGAGGTCCCCCCCCCACCCCCCCCGGCTGCAGGCATGGACCGCAAGGACTGGCTGGCGCTGTGCGCGGTGCACAGCGACGCCTGGCTGATGAGCCTGGCCTTCTTTTACTCGGCGCGGTGAGCAGCGGGCGCAGCATGACTACGCGGCCGTTGAGGCTGCCTGCGCAGTGCGGCGGCATGTGGCAAGGCCTCTCTGTGTGTCCAGCCTGCAGCCGGCTGGGGGGGGCACGGCAAGAGGAGCACCCCCTTGCTTGCATCCCCTGCAACGCCGTCCCTGCCTTGCCCCGTCGTGCAGCTTTGACGCCGACGGCCGCGCCGAGCTGTTTTCGCTCATCAACCAGCACCCCACCGTCTACGAGGTGGTCACCGGCCGCGTGGCACGCAACAAGATGGTGAGGGGGCCGCGCCAGGGCTGCAGGCAGGCGCTGGTTTTGCCACAGCATGGTGCCTGCCCACTGCCCCGCGTGTCGCAGACTCCTGCCCCCCCACCACCACCACCCACCACCCACCACCCACCACCCACCACCCACCACCCCACCCACCCACCACCCACCCCCGCCCGCAGTACAAGCGCAAGGTGCCCAAGCAGCAGACGGCGGCGGCGGCGGCGGCGGTGGCCAGCCAGGCGGCGGCGCTGGCGGCCTTTGAGGAGCCAAACCCCTTTGTGCGGCCGGACTACCAGGCAGCGGACCAGGTGAATGAATGGGTGGGCAACGCCAGTCGATTGGGAGGGCATGGAGGGTTGCAGGCAGGGTGTGTGGCGCCGACGGCGGCAGCCTGCGTCTACCTGCAGCGCCTGCCTGCCTCTTTGTGTGTGGGTTGTTGAAACCAAGCAGCCTGGTTGTTTGGGTGGCCATGCTGCGCCCGGCCCGGCCCGGCCTGGGAAGCAGGGAAGCCTCCTGCAGCTGCTGCGCACGCTCGCGCTGGTCACCCGACCAACCACACCTCCCACGCCCCTGCTCTGCAGCCGCTGCCCACCGGCCGACTGCTGGTCGCTGACGACGTGTCGCCGGCGCTGACGGGGCGGCAGGCGGAGCTGTTCTGGCCCGACGACGGTGCGCTGGAGCCGGGGGGCCACCGGGGCTGCCCCTGCCTCGTGCTGCACCACACAGCAGCCACATGCGGCGGCGCCGCATCCCCCCAACGCGTTTTCCCATCCACGCGGCTCGCGTCCCTCCGCCCTCCCTTCCACAGCCTCGCTCACGTCTCTTCCCCCCCTCCCCGCTGCCCCCCCGCCCAAACTCGCGTCCCCTTGCCTCCCGTCGGTGCGTGCAGGCAAGTGGTACCTCATCCAGTTCAACGCCATCTACCTGGACCAGCGCAAGGCAGAGTGAGCGCGGCGCCGCCTGGGGGGGGGGCTGCATGCCTGTGAGGGACGTTGCAAAGGGAGCAGCAGGGACGAGCACGTCACCCTGTCGTGCTGCCGCAGGGGGGCTGCGCGCTGCCAGGGGTGGCGCCTCGCTGCTCCTTTCCTCGCTCACCCCTCACCCCACCCACCCGCTTGTGCTGCCTGCAGCGTGCAGTACGCCACCGGCGAGTTTGAGCAGCTGGACCTGGATGAGGTCATCCGTGACGGCCACTGCTCGCTGCTGGCGTGAAACCGCTCCCTGCTGCTGGAGCGTGCTGGTGACCACGTGTTGCGGCGCGTAACAACCTGTCGAAGCGATGCGGGCTGCCTGTTTGTGACTCTGGCAAAGAGGGCAGCTAGCAAACATGCGACGCGCGGTGTTGCGCCTCAGCGCGCAGCGTCCCTGCACCGCCGCCTGCCCAGCCGTGCCCTCCCTGCCCTCTTCACCCTGCCTGCTGTTCACGCCCCTGGCTTGCCCGCTGCCCCCACCCCCACCCCGACGCGAGCGCAACTACCGACCCACTCTCTCTCTTGCTGGGGGCAAACCACCACCCACCGTTGCTCGGGCAGCGTGCCCCTTGACTGCCCTCCCTTGACCCTACTAGGCCCAGCTTGACGGCGACCTGTGCGGCGCCACTGCTGCCTGTCCTGTGTGTGCTCGACCACGCCCAGCAGTGCCGCCTGTCCTCACCCGCCTGCATCCACCCCCCAGGCAGCTCCACTTCCCCATGCACTCCGCTTCTCCGTTCATACAATCGAAACCCTCGAACCCCTCCACTCTGCTGTGACGACCGCTGCAAGAATGGCCAAGTTGCGAAGGGGCGACGGGGGTGTGTGTGCACGACGCGGGTGCGGGCGCCGCCGTAAGTTCGGCAGGTGCGCTGGCCATGTCTCAGAGACGAGCGGCGTCGCGATCGATCAGCTCTTTGGCCCATCCCGCAGCTTCCTGTCGAATCCACGCGGCTGCAAGATCGAGGTTGTTCCCTGGTCGCGCGCAGGGACATGCTCCACCGAGCTTGCAGCGTCTCAACAGTCCACCGTCCTCTGCACAGCTCCGTAGCGCGATCTTCGGCAAGCCAGCGCGAGAGTCAGCGTCCAGCCCTGACGCGGGTTGCTGCGAGCGGCGGCGGCGCCGCTGGCGTCAGCGGCGGCGGCGGCGTCGAAAAGGTCGTATGGCTGGAAACAACAAGCAAGGCAAGAGGTACTCTGCGCCTGGATGTCATGAAGCATCTGAATTGCTGCAGAGAAGGTGGAACCGTGCGTGCGGTGGCATGCACGAAGCAACGCTCGCCCGGGTCCATCCCTCCCTGCCAACAGGATGTGTTGACGACTGCGCTGGAGGCGGGCCTCTGCCCCTCGCTGCTCTTCCCAGAGGGCGCAGCGGCGCGTGCCGCCGAGTGGCAGCGGCTGGGGCGCTTCACGCCGCTCACGCGGGCGGCTGGTGGGGAAGTGCTGGATGCGGGCGGCGCCCAGGTACGGTAGCGGGGTGGTGGGGTGCGCCCTGCCTTCGCGCCCTCCCTGTGCAGGGGAGGGGCCGCCTGGTGTTGTGAAGCCTGCTGCCGCCTGTCACTCCACCCACGCCCGGCGCAGCTAGATTGGGCTTCCTCCGCTTTAAGCGGTAATGTTCGCGTCACTCCTTAGGGACCCCCAGCCCTCCCGCGTCCCCTGATCAACCACTTCCCTGCACCCACACCATGCCCCCTCCACAACTCCCTGCTTGCTCCCTTGCGTACAAGTACTTGACAAGCCATTCCTCCTCTTTTCTGGCACGTAGGTGGGGCGCTTGCGGCCGCTGTCCTGCCCTGAGGACCTGCGGGCGGCGGAGCGCGAGGCGGGCGCGGCCGAGGGGGTGGTGGTCATGGACGCGTCAGACTGGCAGGTGGGAGGCGGCTGCATGGCAGCTTCCGGACAGGCGCGCAGCTGGGGCGGCCTGCACGGCAGAGCCCTGGGCCGGTGCCCCCCCCCCCCCCCGCCCGCCCTGCACTGTTGGAGCATCCGGTATTGTGGAATCCCTCCTCTGGAAGCACGGGAGCTGTACCCTCCATGTCTGAGCATCGCCCCCCCCCCCCCCCCCCCCCTGCTGCTGTGTCCCCCCCCCCCCCCCGCTTTGCCCGCTGTGCCAGATCATCCCGGCCGAAAACCTGGTGGCCGCGTACCAGCGCAACCCAAAGGCCACGCTGCTGGCCGCGGCGCCCGACGCCGCGGCGGCGCGGGTGATGCTGGAGGCTTTGGAGGCGGGGACGGACGGGGTGCTGCTGCGCACGGAGAGCGCCGCAGAGGTGGGTGCGGCGCTGATCTGTTAGCTCAGAGAACCACTGGCAATCAATGCTGGTGCCCGTTTGCTTCCTGGCTGCACCGCATGCCCCTCCTCTCCAGGGTGCACCCTCACTCACGCTGCCTCCCCCCGGCCTCGCCCTGCAGGTCCGCGCCTTGGCAGCCTACCTGCAGCAGAGGAGGCAGCAGGGCGCGGCCCGCCTGGGCTACGAGGCTGCCACCGTCACGGCGGTGCTGCCAGTGGGGATGGGCGACCGCGCGTGTGTGGACCTGTGCAGGTCAGCCGGGGGAGGCAGGGGGGCACGGCAGGCAGCAGGGGGGCAGCGGCCTGCTGCATGCGCTGTCGTCACACCACATGCATGCATGCGCGCGGTGTGGTGGGAGCCCGCCCTGTGGCCTGCTGTAACGTGAGGCACCTGCGTTCGCAACGCTGTTAGAGCCTGCCTGCCTGCCTGCCTGCCTGCCTGCCTGCCTGCCCAGCTCACGGTTGACCCCCCCCCCCCCCCCAACCCCACGCAGCATCCTGGAACCCGGCGAGGGCCTGCTGGTGGGCTCCTTTGCACGCAGCATGTTCCTGGTGCACTGCGAGTGCACGGAGAGCGCCTACATCGCCAGCCGCCCCTTCCGCGTCAACGCCGGGCCGGTGGGTGCTCCGCTCCAGGGGTAGGAGGGCTCGGGCGTGAGCGCAAGTCGAGGCAGAGACAGCCGATCACACACTGTGCTGGTTGTGATCCCAGCGCCAAGGCTCCAGCCTACGCTCAGCACAAGAGCAGGGTCAGGCACCCCCGTTCCAGCCCGCTCCTCCCCCCTGGTCTGTTCGTCTGCCCGCAGGTGCACGCCTACCTGCAGCTGCCCGCAGGCCGCACCGGATACCTTTCAGAGCTGCGCTCCGGGCAGGTGGGTGGCTGCCTGGCTGCCTGGCTGACAACTACCAGCTGCCAGAGCTCTGCCAGGGCACTGCAGGATCCTCTTGAATGACAGCAACAGCGGGCAGCAGCACCAGCACCAGCAGCAGCAGCCCCTGCGCACATGCACAACGGCGTGCCTCGACCCACCCTGCCTGCTTGCCCCCCCCCACCCCCCACCCCACCCCACACACACACACCGGAGCAGGAGGTGTTGGTGGCGGCGGCAGACGGCACCACGCGCACAGCGCTGGTGGGGCGCGTCAAGATCGAGGCCCGCCCGCTGGTGCGCCCCGGTGTGGTGGCCGTCATCAGGAGGCAGGGGTCGTGATTCAGGAGTGGCATGGCCGTGATCAGGAAGCGTTGCTGCATGGTAACTGGCTGCTGCCTGGCCGAGCTGCGTCGACCTGCTTGTGCAGGCACAACCGCTGCCCGCCACGCGCCCCCACCCCACCCCCGTTCTTCCTAAACCCCCAGGTGCTGGTGGAGGCAGAGCTGCCAGACGGCGACCGCTGCTCGGCGCTGCTGCAGAATGCAGAGACTGTGCGCCTCGTGGGACCCGCTGGCGGCGCCGCGCCTGCTGGCTCTACCCGGCAGGACCGCGTCGGGGCGGCGATAGCCGGCCCAGCGGCAGCAGCAGCAGCAGCAGCAGCGGGTAGCTCAGCAGCAGCAGCAGCGGGCAGCTCAGCAGCAGCAGCAGCAGCAGCAGCAAGCCCAGCAGAAGAAGGCTTTGTGTGGCAGCTGGGCGAGCACAGCGGCGGCGGCGACCCGGCGGCAGCCAGTCGGGCACCTCCCGGGGTGGCGCCTGCAGCGGCGGCGCAAGCGGCGCCGGCCTGGCGCGCCACCTCCGTGTCTGAGCTGGCACCCGGGGACCGGCTGTTCGTGCTGCGGCAGGCAGGGGCTCGGCACACGGGGGTAGCCATCCAGGAGGCAATCACCGAGCGGTGATGCACTCTCGAGGGAGACCTTCAAGATTGGGGGGCGCGCGTTTGCCGCTTTCCACGCTTTGCCCTTGGGTTGCGCTGGCGCCCTTCGCAGTACATTCCTGCGCGACGCTCCCAGCAGCTGAGGCTGCCACCGGCAGCAGCTGCTCTGGTGGAGTGTGGCATGCCCAAAAGGGTGCAGTGCCGAGCAGCGTGCAGCGTGCTGCAGGGGCCGCTGTGCCCCCCTCGCCCCCGCCTCTCGAGGCATCCTCAGAGTTAGTTTTGCACCGCCGCCTGCCTTGTTCCTGACAGATTCTTCCCTGACAGATTCTTCCTCTCAGCTTCCTCTCAACTTCTGCCTGACAACCAACAGGTGTGGTGTTACATACAGGAGGGGGGGCCTTGTCAAGTGCTCAAGTGATCGCAGGGGCCTGCACTGTGCTGCTTGGGGCTGCGTAGCTACTAGCGAAAAGGCGGCAGGAGCAGGGGCATCAGCACGCGCATGCGCAGGAAGGAGGGGGTGGCTGTGGGTGGGGGTGCTGTGTACCTAGGGGTGCCTGTGCTGTGCAACGAGGCGGAGGGGGTGGGGGGGCACGCCAGATGGGCGGCGTAGCAAGCAGCGCGGGGCGGGTGGGTGGAGGCTGGCCACGGGTGGTGGGGGCGGTACAAGGCAGGGCATCGTGGGGACTGTTGAAAAGCGGGGTGGGTGGGTGGGTGGGTGCACTGATGGGGGCGGTGCGCGGCTGAGGATGGGGGGCAGCAACAGAGGGGGCGGGGGCAGGCGCCGGCGGTCGAGGTACGCGCTTCTGCTTTGCATGCTGGGGCGCAGCGACGGAGGCGGGCGCCGCTGCGCGCTGCAAAAGCAGAAGGCGGAAGGAGAGGGCCTGGTGCCGGCCCAGCCTACCCGGGGGCAGGGGGAGGGCAGGGGGAGGAAACAGCAGGGAGGCCACAGGGCCTGTGGTGGCCACACAGGCAGGGGGGGGGAGGGAGGGGGGGCCTGCCAACAGGCGGTGGGTGCATCAAAAAGGGGGAGGTGCATTGACGCAGGGAGGGGGCAGCTGTGCAAGCGCGGCGGGGCGCGCTAAGAATCAGGAATGAGGAATCAGGGGATGCAGACGAATCGGCATTGCGGGGCGGTGTTGAAGGTGTGAGGGTGGGAGGCAAGGCCTGGCGGGGGGAGCCCAGGGGGGCTTGGACCGGTTTGGGGGTGAAGAGGGGCGGCGGGCAGGGGGCGGCAGGGCGGTGGGGGGGGGCTTGGCTGGGGAGGGAAGCACCGACTGAGGCGAGGAGGGGAGCTCTCAGGGACGGGGGGCTTATAGGCGCGCAAACAGTGCGTGAGCAAACAGGGTTGGTGCGCGCAGAGGGCCAGCGCTCCCCCGCTGCCGGCGCACGTCGTCGCCGGCGGCAGAGGGCGGGAGCACGCGCGAAGCTGTTGGGTTTCAGAAAAAGGGGCTCGTTTCGTCCAGGGGCCATGTCGCGGCGGCGGGGCGGGGCGGCAGGGCGGCGGGACCGCCGCCGTGCGCGACGTCGAGGCCGGCGGAAGCCAGGGGGAAGCCGGGGAAGGCGTCGTCGCCCTTGAGAAAATCGGGGACGTCTAGCAAGTCGCCCAGATCTGCAAGGCAGGGGGGGAGGGGGGGGAGGGCAGAACAAGGCGGGTCGGGAGGCGTGAAGTTACGGAAGTTGCCGAGGTGCAAGCAAGGCTGCCAAAGCAGGGGAAAGCGGGGGCAGCACAGGGCGAGCCGCCTGCATTCTCAGCTCCCTGCAGAGTAGCCACACCAACTCACGGCCAGCCACCCCACCCCAAGACACGAAGCTCAGACGTTGGTCAGCTTTGTCTCCACCCTCACACCACCCTACGCTCAACCCTGCACCAGCACCCACCCGCGTAGTGGTCGCTGTCGCTGTCGCTGGCGGCGTGGGGACCGCCGTGGGGGTGGCGCGGGGAGGCCAGCAGCGCCGCCGCGGGTTCTTCGTGAGGCATCACCACCACCGGCCCTGCGCCGCCGCCCATCTCGTGCCAGCTGGCAGAGGCCGCTGGGGGTTTGCCGCCGCCGGCGGCCCACAGCGCGGCGGGCGCGCTGGGGCGGCTGGCCAGGGGCGAGGGGCTGCGATCGGCGGCGCTGGCGACCAGCACGCCGGCGCTGCCATACGCGTGCATGTGGTGGTGCGGCGGCGGCAGGTGGTGCGGCGGGGTGGCCAGCTGGGATGCGCCGCCGTCGTGCTGCCCGCCGCCCATGCTGTGCATCAGAGAGGGGCGGCCAGACAGGGCCAGCAGCTGGCGCTGCGAGGGCTCAGCCTCGGCGTGCAGCAGGCCGTGCTCCCAGCCGGAGCTGGCGCTGGTGGCGGCGCCCGCGCTGCTGCCGCCGGTGACGGGCGAGTTCTCATGGCTGGGCCCCGCAGCTGCCTCGCCGTGGTACTGCAGCACCGCAGGGGCCAGGCCGTGGTGGTTGGCCCCGTGGGGGTTGGCCCCATACACGGGCTGGCCGTAGTGCTGCGGCGCTGCCATGGCGTGGGCATACTGCTGCTGCGGAACGGGCAGGAGGTGCGCCGGCGCCGCCTGCAGGTGGTGCTGCACCGGCATGTGCTGCATGCCGCCGCCACCCATGCGCATGAGCTGCGCCTGCTGCGCCGCCTGCTGCGCCGCCAGCGCCTGCGTCTCCTGCATGTGCTTCTCCGCCAGCAGCTGCTGCTGCAGCGACGGCTCGAAGCACGTCTGCTGCGGCGTGCCGGGGGCCGCCAGGCCGCCGGCCCACTGCCGCTGCTGCTGCTGCTGCTGCTGCGCCGCGCGTGCCACCGCGTGCTGCTGCTGCATCTGCGCCTGCATCTGCCGCCGCTGCATCTCCTGCTGGTACAGCTGCGACTGCGTGTCTTGAGGGGGGCCTGCCAGGTGGGTGTGCGGCGCAGCAGCCACAGTCATAGGGGGGGGCTTGGCCGCCAGCCGCCGGCCGCCGCTGCCCGCCGACGGCAGCTGCTCGCCGGACGCCAGGCTGCCGGCGGGGGGGCCCTTGGGGCGCCGCACCTTGGAGGGGCCCGAGGGGCGCGGCGCGTGCTGTACCGCCTGCCGCTGCCGCGCCGCCGCCTGCTGCTGCGCCGCGGCCGCCACCGCGGGCGTGGCGCCGCCGCTGCCGTTGCCGGGCGTGGGCACCGCCAGGCCTTGCGCCTGCATCTGCGCCGCCACCTTGATGCGGTGCTTCTGCAGGTGGCTCTTCACCTGACGCATAGGAACGGAGGGGGCAGGAGACGCAGGGGTGAGGGCAGGGGAGGGAGCGGACGCAAGAGGCTGCTTGCAAGAAAGGCGGTACAACTGCAGGCCGAGCGCTGCGGCGGCCACACGCCGCGGCGCTGCCCCGGCGCCTGCATCGCGGCCCCCCGCGCACCTGGATGGTGGTGAGCTGGGTGCTGTAGACGCCCATGCGAAGCAGAATGGCCTTGGGCTTGGCTTCCTGCGAGAGTGGGACAGGGAGGCGGGCCCACGGGACGTCGGAAACCCTAGCGGCGGCGCGGGCCCTGGCAGCGCCTGGCTGCGGCGCACCCCTCGCTGCACGCTGTGCGCGCGAACATCTGCTGCCCTTGGGCGTCGAAGGGCTGGCCCGAGGGCTGGCCCGAGGGCTGGCGGAGATGCAGATGTCACAGGATGGCCGGGAGGCGGCACTGGCCGCCGCGGCCTGCACGCCAGCCGACGAAAGGATGCCGCAGGCCGGGGCTGGACGCCCTGCAAGCGCGAACGGGGCCCCGACCAAGCACATCCAGACTGTCAAGCCACCCACCCAGACGCCGCCAGCCTGCGCCAGTGCCCTCAAGAAGCGCGCCTCCAGTGCACCCGTCCATGAGATGGTGGTGCGCCCGCGCCCTGCAGCAAGGAGGCGAGATGAGAGCGAATCTGTGTTCGCGCGCGGCGCGGCGCTCCCCTGCCACCGCCTTTTTGGAACCCCTTCGCCCTCACTCACTGGAGTCCTCGTCGTCGGAGTACCCTGGCTCGGCTTCGGGAGCCTCCCCGCTTTCTGACTCTGAGTCTGCAGATGCCTCCTCCACCCAGTCCGCCTCCTGCCGTGAACGCTTGGACGCCCGAAGCTCCATCATGACGGCTGGCAGTGCTGAATTGCAGGGGAGCGCAGGCAAAATGGCGGCTCGCTTGGGTGTGATGGAGTGAGGCGCAGCATGAGCGAGGCATGCGCGCCCCTGCATTTGGCGGGCCCCTGGAGCGCATCTGTAGCGTCCCTGAGCGCCACAACGACACGAAAAAAGAACACCAGCGCCGTCAAGCACGCCATACCACCCCCGCAATCGCACTTGCGTTTCGAGGGAGGGCGCTTTCTGGGCGGATCCTCTCGCATCGGGTGAGTGGAGTGCAGTGCAGATGGCAGCGCAGATGCCCAGATGGCTGCGCCGCACTGTCTCCCGCTGCCAGGCGGCGAGGCGGCAGCGGCCACCCCCGGCTTGAACCGCCCGCCCCTCCCCGCTCGTAGTTGCTTTGCTGCATGTGCGCACGTTGCCCCTCGGTGCAGAGGTGCTTGGCTGTGGCGTACTTAAGTTGCTGCTGGTTGAGACAGCAGCACACCTGCTCCCCCCTACCGACGGTCTTGTGCAGCGCAATACGAGCGCCAGCAGCATGCGCCTCCTCCTGCTCAGCATCGAGTTTAACGCTGGGACGTTTAGCGGCAACGGGGTCTATGCATGCAGCCAGGCGAGGCTGGGGGTGGGTGGTGGTGGGGGTGGGGGGGGGCGGGGGGCGGGGGGGGCGCGCGGCGGGCGGGGGGGACCCCTGCACGGCCGTGCGTCGACGGCTGCATCTCGCCCCCCGGCTGTGCACGCACCCGCATGCCAGCGCACCCAGCTGGGCCCTGAGACCCCGACTGCTTCTTTTCCTGGCATCCCGTGCAGGCCCGCGCGCTCACACAACTGGGGCATGAGGTGCTAGTCGTTGCGGGGGCTCCTGAGGGCTACGTTGCCGGCAGCGGCGACGCCGCGGCGGCGGCGGCCCTGGCCCACGCCATCCTGCATGTGAGCGTGGGCACGGGGCGCTGCGGCCTGGTGTAGAGTGTTGCCCTGCATCGTGTGGACTGTAGTCTCTGTCACGCACCGGCTCACACCTGCCTACTTACTTGCCGTACTCCGTTACTTACTCTCCCCATTCGTCCGGCGTCGTTCCCGCAGGTGCCGCTGCCCGTGTGGGGGCGCCTCGACGCGCGCTGCGGCTGGCGCGAGTTTGGCGCAGGCGCGGGCGGCGCGGGCGTGCCTGCAGCGGCGGCGGCGTTCCGCCCCCACGCTGTGCTCGGGGTGGATTGGCACAGCGTGGCGGCGTATCAGCGGCTGGCGCCTGGGTTACCGGGGAGCCCGCCCTTCCTCTTTCTGAACTACAGGTGGGCGTCTGTGTGTGCTGCATCACTGGCAGTGGCCGGCACTGGCTGGGGGGAGCGGGCTGTCGTGGGCTGCAGTGCAGCAGCGTAGGGGTGCGGCAGCGCGGGAGCAAGCCAGATGATGCGTCTGCCTGGCCCGGGCGGTGCGCCCACCCAACCCTCCCTCCCTCCCCCCGCCCCACCCAACCCCCCATCAGGGTGTACCATCGTACTGCCTCCTCCGATGAGCTGGCGGTGATAGAGGGGCAGGAGCGCGAGGCGCTGCGCCTGTCAGCCTGCTCCCTGGTGCTGAGCCGCAGGTGAGGGTGGAGTGGGTTGGTGAGAGGGCCGGTACATCACACACGTCACAGTTGTAGTCGTTGCGGTGTGACACGCACGGCGTCGCCTCCTCCGATCCCAGTTCGCTTGCGCTGCTCCCCGCCCTGTACCTCCAGCCGCCCTTGGCTCGGTGGCCCCTTTGCTCGGCCGCCCACTTGCCCACTCACTCCACTGTTCGTCGCGCTGTGCCCTCCCCGCCCCCCCCCCCTCCTGCCTCTCCGCCCCTGCGCTGCTGCAGCGACGCCGCCTACCTGCGCACCCACTTCCCTGAGCTGGCCTGTGAAGACCACGGCGCGGCGCCGCTGCACGTGCTGCTGCCCGCGCTGCGGTCGGACATGGAAGCGCTGCCACCGCCGGCCGAGCAGGCAGGAGAAGGCAGCTCGTCCAGCGGCGCGGCGGCGGCGGCGGCGGCGGCAGCGGCGGCGGCGGCGGCGGCAGCGGCGGCGGCGGCGGCGCAGGGGACAGAAGTGGCTGCAGGAGGCGCGGGGGAAACAGCGGCGGCAGTGCGGCGGCGGCGCCACCTCACCTGCTTCGGCTGTCCCCTGAGAAGGAGGCGCACCGCTTTGTGGACCTGGTTTGCGAGCTGCAGGTGCGCGGTTGTCCCTTGCTTTTCATCATGCACATCCGAGATGCAAGCCCATGGTTGTCGGCAGGGGGAGGAACCAGCCGTCGAGGGGGAAGGCGCGTTGCTTTGAGCAGATCAGGCGCGTGTGCGTTGGGGGCGGGAAGCTGCATGCGTGATGCATTTGCAGCGCTGGTCGGCGACCCTCGACTGCACCTGTGGAGAGTGCCCACCAGTGTGACGTGTGGCCTGCAGGGCCGCCCTTGCTCAGGTGCTGCTACAACGCTACTAACGGCCATCCACCCGCAGGCACGGGGCGCGCTGGCGCGGCTGGGGGTCACGCCGCTGATGGCCGGCGCCGGCTGGGACTCGCCATACGGCCGCGAGCAGCTAGGTCGTATGAAGGCTGCAGTGCCGCAGGTGGGCTGCGTGTGGGCACCTCCTCCTTACTTGGTTCGATGACAGCTCGAGCTGCTGGCCGGCATGTCTCGTGCCCACCTCCACCCACCCACCCATGTGTTCGTTCACTTCCCCTGCAGTGCGTCATCCACGAGTCCTTCCTGGGTCCAACCCAGCTGGCAGGGGTGTACGCCGCCACCGCGCTCAACGTGCACCCGCCCACGTCAGTCAAGGGGGAGGGGGAGGGGGCTGCTGCCAGTGAGGGGGCCCTGCAGCAGTCGAGGCGCTGCTGCAGGAGGAGTGAACCCATTCGTAGGCCCGGGAAGGCCCGCCAGCAGGGCGTGCGACACCGCCCCCCACGTCCTCCTTGCGCAGCTACGATGCGTACGGAATGACCGTCGTTGAGGCGGCGTCGCAGGGTGAGTCGTGAGTTTCAAGCGCCCCCAGTGAAAGCCCCGCACGGCATGTGCGCGCTGATGGCGCAAGGGGGGCCGAGCGACACGCAGCAGCAGCAGGGCGTGCTGTCCGCCTGTTCATCTCCCTGTCCCTCCACGGCCTGCAAGCCTCGCGCACAAGCCTCACCTCCTGCCGCCGCCTCCTGCTCCCCTCCTGCTCCCCTCCTGCTCTCAGGCGCGCCAAGCCTGGTGCAGGGCGGCGGCCACGTGGGGGCTACAGACCTGCTGTGCGCTGAGGCAGGGGAGGTGGCGGTGTGCGACATGGATGCACCGATCAGCGAGGTGATCACAGTGCAAGGGGGCGGCGTGCTGGGTGCCCACTGGGCGGAGGGCCGCTGCTCTGCTTTCTTACCGGGGCGCCATGGAGGCTGTTGGGCGTGTCGGGTGCAGGCGCGCCCCGCCGAGCGCTCGGTGTGTGTGCGCAACGCCCTTTTGATCACGCACCACCCTCCTTTGCCTGCTGTCTCGACCCACCCACGCCACTCCTCCGCCCGTCCTCCTCATGCACAGCTGGCAGACCGCGTGGAGGCGCTACTCTCCGACCGGGCAGGCCTGGCGGCTGTCGGGCGCGCAGCGCAGGTCAAAGCCTGCAGCTGGACGGAGCGCGACAACGCGGCGGCGCTGGTGGGGTATGTGCAGGCGGCGCTGGCGGCACGGGCGGCACCCGCGGCGGGCAAAGCTGGAGGGGCAACAGGCGGTGTGATGCCAGGCGATGGCCGTACACCCAAGGTGGCCTCGTGTGCTTCCTCCCAGCCTGCGTGATTGCTATACTTGCTGTCTTGCACCGTTTCATGCTTATTTATTGTGACTTCGAAGTCACAATAAATTCTGATAAAGAGTGTGCAACAGGGTGGAGTGCAGGTTGGGGAATGCAGGCACCGCGGTGCAAAGCTGCTACGATGTTTTTCAATGGGCGTCCTTCTCACTCGCTCAGCCTTCGCATATCACGTGGCAGCACTGGCCCAACCGCCGCTGGTGTCTACATTCGTCTCCTCAGGCGCTGTAACTGTACACACCCCGCCCGCTCTTCTTGCCCAGCCAGCCGGCGTCCACGTATTGGATAAGCAGCGGGCAGGGCCTGCAGGGCACCATCAAAGGAGGTGGGACAAGTTAGAGGCCGCAGCGTGCGATGCAGAGTGAACACCTGGTGCCAGCAGGAGGAGGGGCGCGGCAGGAGGCGGGGCCACGCGTCGGGAAACGGCACGGCGGCTGCCGAGAGTACGCAGCAGGGGCAGTCGCGGAGGTACTGTGTGCGCGCAAGCACACACACCTGTACTTGTCGTCTCCCAGGTTCTGGTGCAGCACCCGCATGATCGCCAGGCACGTGTCCAGCCCGATGAAGTCTGGTGGCAGGGCAAGGGCGGCGGGTGGAGAGCAGGGCAGGGTCGGTAGCGAGCTGGGCAGCCCTGGGCAGCAGGCCCCGCACGCCGTCCTGACGCCCCCCTCCAATAACGCCTTGCTGCCAGCGGGAGCATTCCATTCCATTCCGTTTTAAGAATACAAATGCCCCCCCCCGGCACCGCAGTCCTGTCGCAGCGCAGCGCACCCACCCGCCAGCGTCAGCGGTCCCATCGGGACGTTTGTGCCCAGCCGCATGCCGGTGTCAATGTCGTGAGGCGTCCCAACGCCCTGCACAGCACAGCACAGCACGGTGGTGACGCGGCAGGAGCGTCGCGCACGCGAACAGCGTGTCCCCCTCCCCCCCCCCCAGCAGCGCGGAGACCCGCCCAGACGATGGGCAGCGCCAGCGCCATGCACGCTTGCACATACAACGCCTGCCTGCCGGCCCACCTCCATCAACGTATAGAAGGCCTGCAAGCAATGGGGTGCCGGGGCGGGGCGAGAAGGGAGCGCGCACTCAGCGCAGCGGCGTGAGGACGGCACAGCAGGCTGGCAGAGGCTGGGAGTGGAACGGTTTGCTAGGCGTGCAGCGTACAAGCTGCACGGCCCCCGCTGCACGGCCCCCGAATGCTTGCCTCGTTTACCATCGGCATCAGGATGCGGTTCACAATGAATCCGGGGCGGTCCTGATGCAAGAGGTTGAGAGGTTAGGCGCTTGTGTGGGCGGCTTGAGAAAAGCGCTGCTGAACAGGCCCACGGCCCAGCAGCGCTGCACGCCGCAGGCCTGTGCACAGCTGCAGCACGCCCGCTGCCTGCCAGCCTCCTCGTGCCACCTGCGACACGCACGTGGCCTTTCCCAAGTGCGCCAGTGGCTTCTTCGGCAGTCGGAGACACACTTCAACAAACACAAAGCAACCCAAACAGCACCCCCTGCCGGCGGCTACCCACCTGCGACACGCACGTGACCTTGCCCAGGTGCGCCGCCAGCGCCTGCGTCGCTTCAAACGTTTCATCGCTGGTCTGCATGCCCCGCACAAGCTCGATCAGGCCCATCAGGGGAACCTGGGGAGGGGAGCAGAGGGAAGAAAGGGAGCTGGGTGGCGAGCCTGCAGGACCACCCTTCAGCACGTGCAGGCGCTGCCATCGCACGCCGTACCTTCTACAGACACCCCTGTCCCAAAGCACGCTGCCTGCAGCTGGCGCGCCATCAGCCCACAGCATGGAATGTTCCAGATGGTACTGCAGGGCACACAACAGTCCCGCCCGCCGCAAGCGCCAGCTCACGGGGTTCATGAAGTGAAGGCCCACGACGCGGTCGGGGCGGGCGGTGGCAGCGGCCAGCCGGGTTATGGAAATTGAGCTGCACACAGACGGGGGCACACAAGGGTCGTATCCCTGGCTATCTCTGGCAGGGGTGCACAGCGTGGAAGGCGGCATGGTGTGCATGCCGCGCAGCCCGGCAGGCACGTCGGGCAGGCCACAAACCGACTTTCGCCGCTCGGTGCATGCAGCGCAGCGCGCACCTCGTGTTGGAGGCAAGCACGGCGTGTGGCTGCGTCAGCGATTCCAGCTTGCGAAACAACTCCGCCTTCAGCTCCTCCCGCTCGGGCACCGCCTCGACAATGTAGTCTGCTGCTTCCAACGCCTGCAAAGAATGGGGTGCGTAGGTGCAGAGGCTGCGTAACGGCATGCGATGAGGGGAGGCGTCCCAGCAGCAGCGCTGCTCCCTGTGCTGCTTGCGATGCCATGCACTTGCAGGCACATTTCAAACACCCCTATACACCGCAGCACTGTACCGCAGCGCACCTCTAGCTGCGTGGCGGGCGTCAGCCGCGCCATCACCGCCTCCGGCTCTGCGCCGCCGGGCAGGCGCCCCTTGGCAGCGAGCTTGCGCAGGCTGGCACGCATGCCCGCTGTCGCACGGTCCAGCTGCGCTGCCGCCGCGTCAACCAAAACCACCTAGATATGGGGCGGAACAGCATGGTGCGGTCATTGACAGGCATCTGGCAGTAGTGGCGGCAAGTGAGCGTGCTGGCCAGGGGAGGCGGAAGCAAGTCGGAGGCAGCGAGCGCAGGAAAGTGGGGCAATGATTCAGCCGGAGTTTGGTGCCCCACCTGCAAGCCGCACGTGGCAGCCACCTGCGCGATGCCTGCCCCCATCTGGCCGGCGCCAACCACGCCGAACAGCCGCGGCAGGCCACGGGCCATGGCGATGGCGCTTGGCAAGTGGCAGGCGGCGGCGGCGGCAACGGCGGCAGGGTGTTCAGGAGCTCTCCTTCAAGACCGCGCCGTTCTGGATCGGCTGCCCGACCAATGCCTAGAGCTTGCAGATTGGTTGCGGCGTCCCGGAGCGCGGCACAGGCGAACGCCGCTCGTGGTTCCTCTGGGCGGCCGCGGAGCGGTTGTAGGGAATAAGGACTGTGCGCAAGGACGCCAGAGCTTCTTAGTGGGCGAACGACAGCGCACGGAGCCTCACGAGGCGAGTTCTTTCGCAGACTCCACGTCTGCAAATGTTGTTCAGACGCTTGCAGCGTTGTCTGCTGCTCGTGCGAGACTTGCGGCCACGCTCAAATTGACCTCCAAGCCTCTGCTGTTCCGCCGGTGGAGGCGATGTCTCCGTCGAAAACGCCAGTCGAGTTGAGAGCGACGCCCGTGGACGCCTTTCTGCGGACCGTGGGTGAGCTGTGGAGGTGCAGGGGCAACGCGCCGACGTCCAAGGGCACCGTCCCAGGCCGCCGCCTGACAGCCGCCTACTGCTCCGCCGTCTCCTGGCCTCCCGCCCCACCACACACAGGTGCCGAGCTGCGGGCGGCCTCCGAGTTCCTGGGGCGGCCACTGCCCAGCTCCCCAGTTTCGAGGCCTCCACAGCCCGCCACAGCCACGTCACCCTGGCGTCGCCAGCCACCGCTGCTGCTCCCGCAGCAGCAGCCGCGCGCCGCGCCGCCGAGCCGGCCGGCGGCGCCGCCGCCAGCCCTGCCGGCCAACGTCAGCGACGCAATCGAGAGTCACAGCACCATCATCGGCGACAGCGGCATCGGCAGCAGCATCGGCAGTGGCAGTAGCGGCAAGGATGGAGGGGTGGATGAGCTGCTGGGCGCGCTGCTGCAGGAGAGCGACGGACCCCAGGCGCCAGCGCGAGCGGCAGGTGCTGCTGACGCGGCGCCTGCGCCAGCAGCAGCGGATGCAACAGAGGAGCAGCCTGAGGATCCTGAAGCGGAGACGCACGTATCTCAGGCCGGAGAGGCGTCACCAGCTGACGATCACGCCGCTGCAGCTGGAGCGCCCGCCGCCCAGGCGGCCCAACTAGCACCAGCCCTGCGAGGCAGCGACAGCCACGCCAAGGTACTGTCCTGGCTGAGCTCTGGAGGCACCGACGGCACCTGTGAGACGCTCGTCGACGCCGTCCCGGCACGGCCCGCCGCCGCCGCCGCCGCGCCCCCAGCTGCAGCACCGGCCCTGCCCGCTGCTCGGCGCCCTGCAGCCCAGCTGCTTGGTGCCAGTGGGGGCATCCCCGCCTGGCGGCCCGACTCCCCTGCCAAGCCGGCGTCGCTTCCGCTGCGGCCAGCGCAGGCGGCGCAGGCTGCAATTCCAACAGCGCAGCAGGCCTGCTACGGCCGTCGGGCGGCGCCAGCCTGGCAGCATCACACGCTGGCGTTTGCACGCCCCGCCTGCCCCGCCTGCGGCCTGGCAGAGGCAGACTGCGGCTGCACCGCCGCTGCCGAGCCGCTGCGCCTGCTGCGCCCCCGCCACCTCGGGGCTCCCAGTCCCACGCGGCGTGGCCAGCAGCAGCGCTTCGGGTCCTGCGGTGCTGCTGCTGGGATTGGCGGCATGCCAGCGCCGGGTGGCGGGCAGCAGCGGCAGCTGGCCCCTGCCGGCGTCCCTGTGGTGCCGCAGGCGCAGCTCCAGCCAGGCGCCATCAGCATCAACAGCATCCACACCGCCTTCATTGGTGGCAGCGAGCAGCAGCAGCCAGCAGCAGCCGGCGCTTGGGCGACGCCGGTGCCTGCTGCCCCAGCACACGCCAGTGTGATGCAGTATGGGCATCGGTCAGCACCCCCCACCGCCGCGCCTCCCCAGCTGGACATGTGGGCCGCCTATCTGGCCAGCCGGCAGCCAGCAGACGCCACAGCGCTCGCGCTGCCCATGCCTGCAGGCGGCGGCGCCGGCGGTGCCCTGGCGCAGCTGCAGACCATCTCGCAGCGCATCCGCAGCATGCAGGGCAGCATCAGCAGCTTCCTGCTGCAGCAGCGCAGCTGCCCTCCCGCCGCCGGCGTTGGCGACATGTCCAGCAGGCAGGCGCATTCCAGGGTGCCTGCGCAGGCGGCGCAGGCGCCTGCAGTCGCCGCCCGCGCCCCTCCTGCTGCCCAAGCCTCCCATCACGCCAGCCAACACCGGCAGGCCGCCGCCACCGCCCAGCAGCAGCAGCAGGCCGACCTCTTCACCGACGATTTTGTACTGGCAATGCAAACCGGCATGGACTGGCGCTCCCTGGCGCAGGCGGCGCCTGCCAGCGCTGCACCTGGCGGCAGCTCCGGCAGCGGCACCAATGGCAGTGGGGCCAGCGGAGGGGGTGCCGGCAGCACTGGCAGGCAGAGCGCTGCTGTGCAGCGGCTCAAGGAGGTGCAGCAGCAGCAGCGCGAGGTGACGGCGGTGCGGGTGGGGCGGCTGGTGGCGGTGGGGAGGCGCAGCAGCAGCATGGTGTAATGCCTGACGAGGCGCATTTGCTGGCATGGTGCCATGTTGAAGAGGACCTTCAACGTGTGTAACAAAGGGCAGTGGACAATGGGCGACCAGGGCTGACCAGTTACAGAGAAAGGGCCTGAAGCAGTACGCGAGGTTCTCAAGGCGTGCATGCCGCTGGCCTGCCCTTGCCTGCCCATGCGGTGCGCCATGCCTGGCACCTGCTCGTGTGTGACAGCCTGCATTGCCCCACGAACACTGCCGGCGAGCACGCCCGCGCGCGTTCACCACCACCCAGGCGCGTGGAGGCCACGGTGGCGGTCCGCCACCGCCGGCGGCAGGCGGCCCGCCAGCACCTCTGCTGCATACGCCGCGGCCAGGCGGGAGGCGAATCTGAGCTGCCTGCCGTCGAATCGGATCACGCCGCGGCTCAGCAGGGCCAGCTGCTGCTCCCTGCTGGGCACGTGGGCGCGCCACTCGGCGGCGCCGATGGCGCCGCTGCGCGACTTGAGCAGGGCCTCCACCGCCGCCAGGCCGCCCTCGCGCTGGGGCGTGTCGTCCAGCAGGCCGGCCTGCAGTCAATGAACGAGGAGGTGGTGATGGGGAGCGGCAGGGGGGGGAGGGGGGGGGGAGAATTGCGGAGCAGGCTGAGAGGTAAGCCCAGCGGGGTGGCAGCGGCATCAGCACGCAGAGCACAGCCTGGCTGTGTGATTTCCTGCAACTCCTTCGCCAACCTGGACGTAGGCAATCTCTATGAGATCCAGCAGCTGCTGCTTGACCTCTGCAGGACGGAACAGATGGCGAGGCGAAAGGGCGGCGTGAGGAGCTGCACCAGGAGGGATCCCTAGTAGTCCGGAGTGATCCCTCTACTCCGGAGCAGCAGCTGCTGTGCACAGTGGCAGCGCCGGCAGCAAGCAGCTGCGAGCGGCCCGGGCCACGCTGCCGTCCGTGCTGTGGTCACACCTGGGAAGGGCATGCCCGCGCCGCTCATGTACGCGCAGCGCTGCAGCAGCAGCAGGCTTCCGCCCACCAGCTCGGCACACTGCGGGGGCCCAAGGTGCAGGGAGGCGTCGATTCAACGTCGCCGCTACCCGCCCTCAAACCTTCCAACTAATGCAACGCCTCCTCGTCTTCCCCCTCTGACCTGCCCTTGTTTTCTATGCCATGCAGCAATGTGCAGAGCAGCCCGAAGAGGGACCCGCCTTGCCAGCCAGCTTGCCCTCCACCCCCAAAGCCTCCAAGTAATGCAACGCCTCGTCCGCGGTGATGTCGGGCACGCGCAGCGGCGGCGCGGCGCGCGACTGCGCTGGGTGGTCGCCTGCAGCAGCGAGTAGGGTGCAAAAGCGGTTGCGAAGTGCACTGCCAGGGCGACGAGGGAGGCGGCCGAAGCAGGGCGCGGTGGCTGTGTACCGGGCAACGCCGCCCTCTGGCTCGCGCCTGGCATGACGCGCAGCCTTTCTTTGAACCCCAAACCACAAGGGCTTGCCTGCCAGCCTCTCCACCGTGGACCAATCTGCCGCCACAAACACGGTTGTGATCACCCCCGCCTGCAAAGAAGCGGCGGCAGAGAGTGGGGCTGGGGCGGGTCGGCGGGACGGGGGGGGGGGGGGGAGGTTGAGGCATGCGACGCGAGGCGGGGCAGCGCGGCTGCTGTGCCCGCTCGGCCCACCTGCGTCCAGCCTCTGGCGCACTCCACCCTTGCTCTCTCACGCCACGGCGCAGCGCCACAGAAAGAGTGTGCATTGCTGCACCCTCTATCCAGCCGTCGTGCCCACCTGCGCCCAGTCACGAGCGTAATCGACCATAGCGCGCAGCACACGGTCGCTGTCCTCCCCGTGCGCCAGCCGGTCGGCGCTATCGATCACCAGGACAAAGGGGCGGCCTGCAGCGGGGTGGGCGGTGAGGTTGGGTGGCAGCATGCAGCGGGCAGCGTGGTGTCTTCCGGCGTGCCAGCCGCTCGCTGCTGTTCCATAGACATGTGATGACTGGAACGGTGGAGCGTCCTCGTAGGGGGTGGCAGCTGGTCGATAATGCTACACTGATGCATCATGGTATCAGGGGCCTGAGAGGTGGCAGGGCAGGGCTGAGTGACAAACTGGTGACTGAGATGTGTAGCGACGTGCTCGCGGGTGGGTCATGATGGCAGCTGTGACTGGCTGCGTGCCCCACCCCCCCCTTCCCCGCCCTGCACCCACCCGTTCGCTTCCTGAACTCCAGCGCTGCATCGTGCAATGCTTCTGCAGACTGCCGCACCGAGGCCAGGGGGTGCTTGCTGCACGGTGGGTGGGGCGGGCGGATGGGCGGGGCGTAGCGTACTGGCTGCATCCGTGCACCATTCCGGCAGATTGCTCTGCAAAAGGCACAGGCTGGAGGGAAGAAGACAACGGGGAAGGGGGTGGAAGGGGGGGGCTTGCCTGTGTGGGTCTTCGTACTGAGTGCCCAGCATTGGTTTCGCCACAACGTTGGCAGCCTTGACGTGCTCTTGGAACCTGCAGAGGGGGTGGTGGTGGTGGTGGGTTGTGGTGGTGGGTGTGTGGAGGGGGGAGGGGGGGGGGATGTTGGGGAGGAGCACATGAGGGCAGGGATGGCAGGGTCGAGGTGGGCCCCGGTGCTGCATCCCCCCCACCCGCCCACCCCAAGTCAAAAGCAAGGCAGTCAGAACACACCCGGGGAGCCGGGCAGGCACACCTGAAGTTGAAAGCGGCCCCCAGGTCGCGCCCCCAGTCCACCTCGTAAGCCGGGCTGACCTCGATGTAGCCCACGCCTGCGCCCAGGCTCCGCACTGGTCGACCAGGGGGAGGGAGGGGTTGATGCGTTGGCGGGCGAAGGATGTCGACGAGCAAAGGATGCTGAGGAGACCTCCATTTAGCCCACGCCTGCACGAATGCTCTGTGCAGACTGACGCAAACGAGAGGAAAGAGCTGATGCAGCGTTGTTGTACAGCACCGGGAAGAGGCATGTACGGAGGAGAAGGTTAATCACACCGTCTGCAAGGTACCCCCCCCCCCCCCGCGGGCCAGCTGTAAGCGCAGCCCGGCAGCGCAGCGTGCGTTGCCCACCTGCTTCGCGCAGCAGAGTGCTCTTGCCGCCGCCGGGGGGCCCGGTCACAATATGGAAGAAGGAGGACGGCTCCTGCAGGGTCAATCGAGGGGCAGGGGGGCTGGGCCGGCTGTCAGTTGCGCTGGCTGGTTGCCCTGCCCTGCCCCTGCCACTGCCCACAGGACCCTCTGTACTTGAGGAGCGGGCACTCGCATCAGGCTTGTGAAAGGAAGGCGGGCATGCTGCACCCCACGGGGCAAGGCCGACGGAACAAAACATCTGCACTAGCGCTGCCCTCTCCCCACACCCCAGACCCCACCGACCGGCGGAGCCAGCAGCTCTCGCATGCGCTGGCACAGCTCGTCTCGCGCCAGCAGCGGCGGCGCCTGCGGCGGCGGCAGCACCCCTCTTATCAACGTGTCCAGCACTGGAGGGGGAGGGAGAGGGTAGGTGTGGGCAGATAGCATCTTGCCACCAGTAGCAGCGCTCAGGGTCGGGATGCACACCGCCCCTCGACCCTGCCAGGCGTGATGGCGCAGCCATCCGCCCACTGCAAGCCCGCCTCGTGTGCAATCGTGGCCCACCCCGTTTGTGATAACAATAGTCAAAGGCAGCAGAGGCGCCGGCGTTGAGGGAGAGCACTCCCAGGGCGGCGGCCGCAAGCAGCCGGATCTGCATTGTGTGGGAATTAAACGCCAAGCGTGCGTGAGTGCAGGCATGTGGCGGGGGCACAGGACAGTGCGCGCAGGAACAGTTCGCAACGTGCAGCAGGCCAAACATCCATCCCACCGGCCAACCAACCCTCCCCCAGACCGCCCCCGGCGCCGCCGCCAACCTTGCTCTTGGCAAAACCCTTGAGCCAGCCGCCCGCCGCCTCCGCCGCCTCGCCCGCCTCTGCCTCTACGCCCTCCTTGGCTGCCTTCTCGGCCAGGCGGCGCTGTGGAGTGGTGCCGAAGCGGGCCTTCAGGCCTGCGGCGGCGGAGGGGCCCGCCGGCGCGGCAGCCTTGGAGGCCTGGCCAGCGCCACGGGCGGCCAGGGCCGTGGCTGCACGGCGCAGGTGCAGCATGGCGTGAAATGGCGGTCGGTGGAGGCAGGCGGCGGGCTTTCAAGCGGCAGCGGCGCTGCGCTGCCCGCATCTCCTCAACGAGGGCCTGCTCGGCTCCTTGTGGTCCTCTGATAGAGGCCCTATTCAACTTTAAACACATCAGAGGGCTGCAGCCAGTCAGCAAGCTCCCTGGCCCTGCGCCGCCCAAGCTCAAGCCCAGCCGTCTCCCCTGCCTCCCCTGCCTCGCTGGCAGTCGCATGATGCTCACAGGCCACCCGGGCCAGCCCAACGAGGGGCCTGCGACGCCCTGTGTGGGATCCCCACCGCCGCCGCCGCCGCCGCCGTGCTCTGCCGACGCTGCATCGACAACCTTCTCAAACTGCCGGCAGCAGCAGCAGCAGCAGCAGCAGCAGCAGCAGCAGCAGCAGCATGTACAGCTCTGTCAAGGCAGCACCGCCGGCCAGCCAGCCGCGGCGGCGCAAAAGCAGGCGTGGCGGTTGCCGCCGCCTCGCTTCCACGATGCGCCGCCGCCGTCGGCCCACCCGCCCCCTGCTTCTCAGAGCCACCCACAGCGGCCGCAGCAGCCGACCACGCCTCCCCTTGGTCCACATCCGCCATCCCAGCCTGCACAGTCGGGCTCAAACGGCCCTTCACCGCCGCCGCCGCCGCCCCGCTGCCCAGGCAAGCAGCCGCCGGAGCTGCCACCCCCAGGCCCCTCGCCGTGGCTGCCTCCCGGCACCGCCGCCAGCACCAGCGGAGCCGGCGGCGGCATGCGGCGGGTGAGCGTGGTGGCAGCGCACCCCTGGGAGCAGGCGCCGCCACGCAGCAGCCTGTATACCCACCTGTCGGGAGCGCAGCCAACGTCGCGCCTGACTGCCCAGCCTCACACCTCCGATACCACGGCCCTCCAGGTGGCGGCGCCGCCTGCGCCGCCTGCAGCAGCGGCGCCTGCGCTCGCTGCGGCTGCTGTGTATCCAATGCAGGGCAAAGGGCATGCAACAGCCAAACCAGCGGAAAATGCAACGGCCCAGCATAAAGGCGTCGAGCTGGCTGCAGACGCGGCAGCGCAACAAGCACCACCGGCATGCGTAGCAGGGCAGCACGAGGCGGCCACGCCAGCGCAATTCTTCTTCGAGCTTGCGACAATGCCTGGGGCAGCGGAGCCAGCAGCAGCAGCAGCAGCAGCAGAGCGGCAGCAGCCGACATCGACTGAGCCAGCAGCTGCAGGACAAGAGCAGCATAGCGCGGCCCTGGTCCATCTTGCATGTGCGTCGGCGGAGATCGGGGCAGCGGCACATGATGCTATAATGGCAGCGGCAGACCGCTCCTCGGCAACGGCAGAACAGGACCAGGCAGCTGCGCCTGCAGCAGCACCACCAGAGGGGGCTACCAAGCGTAAGCGTGGCAAGGCCGCAGGAGCGGTGCCTGCGGTGTCTGCGCCGGCTGAGGCGCCAGCAGGAGCGCAGCCTGGGGAGGAGGACGAGGAGGCAGCAGCAGCGCCAGGAGAGACAGGGGCGGGTGAGCCTCCCGCCCCTTGCCCTGCAGCCAAGCAGCCCGCGGCGCCCCCTGCAGCCCAGATGCAGCCCCCTGCGGCGACCCCTCTGGCTGCGGTGCCCGCAGGCACGTCTCTGGTGGCGGAACTGCTGGATGCGCATCTTTGCAGCCTGGCGCCGGCCGCGCGGCGCTGCGCGCTGCGCCTGCTGCGCCACCTGCAGCGCCGGCCTGGACGGCGGGCGCCGCCGCAGGCGCTCACTGCGTGGGCCGCGAGCAAGGGCTGGGCTGCCGCCGACCTGCGGTGAGCGCTGGCACTGCTGCCTGGCGGGCCCCCACCCACTGCCTGCTGTATTTGCGTGCTTCCCCCCCAACTTCCACTGCTCGTGCAGCTTCTGGCATGCACGCTGCTTGCGTCTCGGTCTCCTGCCCTCTCTCTTTGCCCATGCAGGGCGGCGCTAGTGGCGCTGCAGGAGGCGGCGCTGCTGGAGCTCCACCACCGCCCCGCCACCGCCAGCCCTGGCAGCCCCGCGCGGGCAGCCTGGCAGCTGCTGTCTGCTGGCGAGGACCTAAGCCTGTGGGAGAGAGATGCAGAGGCGGCGGCAGAGGGGCCACACACACAGGGCAGCGGGACAGCGGCAGCGCAGCCAGCAGAGAGAGGCACGGCAGCAGTTGGAGGGCTGTTGCAGCCTGCGGGGGCAGCGGAGACGCCGGCAGCAGAGCAGGAAGCTGCAGCGTTGCTGCAGCTGCCGTTCCACCTGGCGGTGCAGTGGCAGCAGGGCGGGAACGCCCCGCCGCTGTGGGCGCTGCCCTTCCTCCGCCCGGGGGCCACCGCCATGCTGCGCGCGCTGCAGGTGCGCAGTCTGGGGCAAACGGTGGGCTCTTGCTCACGCTCTGATGCACTGACCTGCTGTGCTTGCTGCTGCACTGCCTCTGGCCTTAGTCTTGTGGTGGTGCCCACCAATGCAGCGCGCCACGTTTCTCATATGTCCCCCTGCCGCCCTTCCAACCGTCCCAGCACAGGCCTCACCTGGCGGGGCGCTGCCCACGCCCGCCCTAGATGAGGCAGCGCTGGTGCAAATGACCTGGCTGGCAGAGGCGGCGGGCAGCGCGCTGCGCCCGCCTGCCCAGCTGGGTCTGTGAGTGTGTGGGTGGTTCTGGGAGGGGGTGTTTGGCGCAGCCTGTGGCGTCCCTCCCCTGCTTCTCCCTGCAGCTGAAGCACCTGGCTGTGCGGAGCCGGCCCTCACTGCCTGCGGCTTGCCCCCCCTTGCCTCCCCGGTGTCCTGAGACGTGGTACCCTCCGCTCGGTTGGGCATGCGATTCCCCCACGCTGTGCTCCCCCGGCTCTCACTGCCTACCCCGCTCTGGCTTCGACAACTGCCCTGCAGGTGGTGCCGCCAGCTGCTGCAGCACGCGGGCCTGCTGCAGTACCAGCAGCCCTGCCACTCGAGCAGGCTGTGGTCGGTGCCGGCGCCGGCGGCGGCCGCCGCCGCTGCCGCAGTGTGCGTCGTCTACAGCGGTGCGGCGCTGGAGGGCCTGCTGGAGGACGGCATAGCGCGAGCGTGGAGCCCCGAGGAGGATTCTGAGGAGGAGGGGCGGGGCAGCGGGCAGAGCGAGAGGCGGGACGGAGAGCGGCTGGCAGGGCGCAAGCGGCGGAGGGAGTAGGTGAGGTAGGAGGCGGCAGCGCAGGCAGTCGACACCGTGTGCTCGTGCAGCTCGAGCTCAAGGATGGTGAGGCTGTCGGATCGCACCAGCCCTGTGAAGGCTGCCAGACGCAGGCCGCCCCCGCCGGGGCCGCCCAAAAAATCCACTGTCTGGTAGCAGCTCCCTGTCTTCTCCAAAACCTGTAATCGCATACCTGCTGGGGGGGCAAGGACAAACAGGCAGCTCGAGTCAGCAGCTGGTAGGGGAGTCCGATTTGCCAGGTGCAGCACCGGCTGGCGCGCGGCCGCCTGCCCACACGCCATCCCCCCCCCGACCAGCGCACCCGAAACTTCGTCACGTGCCGTGCCACGTGAGCCAGCTGCGTGTGATGCCTGGGCAGCCAGGCGTACGTCCCCTGCTTCAGGAGGTCCCGGCTCGAGCAGCAAGCACCGCCACAGGCTGGGTTCCGAGTAAAACAGGCGGCGCCAGCGCTTGGACACCAGCGTGACAGAGGGCCTGGCAGGCAGGCAGAGTAAGGGGCGCAGAGGAGGCGGTTGGGGCGCAGACAATGCGCCGGCGGGGCTGCGGCGGGTGGCGGAGCGGCGGGGAGGCAACGGGCCGCGGCCCCGCCTCCCGGCACAGGCAGGCTGTCGCGCTGCGTCCATGGGCGCTGCTGCCCTCCCCAGCTCTCTGCGCACCCCTTGGCAGCGCCCGCCAAGCCGAGGATGGCGCCAAGCATAGCGTCGGGCAGATACTCCGCTGTTGGCCGCTGAGGGGCGCAGCCGCACGGAGTCATGGCGCCAAGGCTGCAGGGAGGCGGGCACTGCACGCGGAGTGGGTGCGGCCGGCGGCGGAGAGGAGAGGTTGGCGGCGGCGGCGACATGCGGGCATGCGTGCGTGCGCGCGTCCCCGATGCAAGCATGGCTTCAGATGCCGACTGGCCTGCACATGCCTGCACTTACTGCATATAATGGCTGTTGCAGTTTTGCAGTGCAGGCTAGTATCCAACAGGCTCGGTTGCAGCGACCACGCCCACCCCGCCGCCAATGGCGCGCGTCGCCGCCGAACCCCGGCATGCACAGCAGCGCACTGATCCTCTCACCACTCGTGGGCGCGTCGTGCATGCATCCAAATCGCCAAATTGCGATGCTCCCTCCAATCAACGACAACCCTTTCGATGAGGAAGCCTACAGAGAGCTCCAGGGGGCGGTGCGGACCGTCGATGACACGACAGCCCTGAAGGACCGCGTCGCCGCCATTGTGAAGCTGCACGACGGAGCAGGTGCAGCCGGGCATCGCCGTCACTGCTCCCCACCCCCAGAATGCGATCGCGGCCTGGTGACGCCTTCTCTCCGGCCCCTTTGCACTCACTGAGCAGGCTGGGGTGAAAATGGAAAGGAAGCAATAAAGGCGGGAGCGATCGAGCTGCTGGTGAGCGTTGATGGTTGCTGAACGGGCGGCGCCTTCCGCCGCCGCCCCTCCAATAATCTGAAGGGCCACACCACCTGCGCACTACCTGCGCAAAGCGTATCAGTCGATCGAACTTACAACCAAAACTGGCATCAAACAACTGGCAAGTCTGACGTGAACCTCGGCCTTGCCACCACGGTGCCTTGCCCCAACACACCAGGTGCACGTGGCCACCTTTGGCTGGCCCCGCCGGCGGCGACCTGTCGGCCTCGAGCCGCCCCTACGACGCCATCGCCGACTGCCGCCTGTAGCAAGGTTCGGACTTCAGCGGCAGCGGCAGCCGCAGCGTGCAGAGCATGCGGCGCGCGGCGGTTGCCTGCCTGGCGGAGATGAGCAACTATGCAGAGCTGGCGGCGCGCGTGGCGGCAGCGGGGCTGGTCGACCACCTGCCGCCCATGCTGGAGGACTCGCTGAAAAGGCGCGCAAGGGCACGGAGTGGGATGCGCCTGCCTGCGCCTGCGCATGATCTCCTCTGCGTGGCCTCGCTGCTGGCCGGGAGGCGGTGCAGCGGCATCGCCCAGTGCTGGCAACCGGTCCCCCCCCCCCCCCCCCCCCCCCCCCCACCCCACCCACCCCCCACCCTCGCGACAGGTATCGCTATGGCCAGTCGGGCAAGAGCATGGAGCAAGATCCGGACCAGGCGGGCAGCGGGCGCAGCGGGCGCGCAGGCAGGCAGGCATGTGCGTGCATTGGCCAGGCCATCGCACGGCTGGATGGCCAAGGCACCATCGCGCCGCCACGCGGCATCACGCTCACGGCCTCGACATGTCCTCATCATTCGCCCCATCGTCACCCTCGTGCTCGCGCGCCGCCGCTGCCACCCCTGCTGCACGCGTGCAGGGTGAACTGGCAGCGTGAGCCCCCCCTCGTGGCATCCCCCTTCCGCCTCATGCAGGGTCAGATGATTGCCGAGCGCCTGCTGAACCTCTGCGCAAACATTGTGGGCTTGCCATACCCCGTGGGGCAGGTCCGTGGCAGCGGGGCGGGGCTGCCAGCAGGCAGCAGGGCAGTCCAGAAACGTGGCAGCAGGGCAGTGGGGCAGCGGGGGCCCTGGCGGGGCAGCGGGCGACATGCTACGTTGCTGCAGGGCGGCGTGGGAGTGCAACCGTTCCTGTGCCGTGCTGCGGCATGGTGGGCATGCTGCGAGGGCTTGCCACGCCCGGTCATCTCAAGCGTCGCTGTGCCATGCTGCCTCGCCCCTCTTAGGTGCTGGCGCTGTGTGGCGAACCCATTGTTGAACACTTCAACGCCTTTGCTCGGGTGCTGGCCACCGGCGTAGGTGGGCAGGGGCTGCAACGGGTGGCTCCTGCGTAACGCACGGCAGCTTCTGTTGCTCTCGACCGACGCGTCGGGCTGCTGTGGGGGCGCGACGCACACCGCGCTGTTCCAACCACACCACGACTGCAGGTGCAGCCGAAGACGAGCCTCACCTGCGAAACAACCCGGAGTGGAGAGACGCTCCCAGGGGCGTCGGCGCGTCGACCAGCGGCGGCGGCGGCGGCGCGGGGGCTGAGATGCGTGGGGTTGATGTGCACCAAAATGCAGATGGGAGTTACACCTTTGACGCGGACGACGACTTCAGGTGAGCGGCTGAGGGCTGGTCGCCGCTGCTGCCACTGCTCTGCGCTGGCGCTGGCGCTGGTGCCGCCACCGTCGCCGCCGCCCTCGCCGCACGCTGCTGCTGCAGCTGCCTGCAAGCAGTACAGGGGTGGCCCGTGGCCCCCGCCCGCCGCCCGCGGCCCCACCCACTCCCCCACCCCTCGACCCCACCCCGCCCCACCCTCCACGCACACATGCAGCGACTGGCCAGACATCCCCAACCCCATGTCGGACAACTTTTGCCGCTTTTGGGCCAACGGCCTGCGCTGGCTGACCAGCCCGGCGGAGCAGGTGGGCGGGCTCGTTGGCGCTGCGGTGCTGCGCACGAGCGACTGCCTGCTCTCGTGGTTCCGCGGCTGTGCAAACATTGGCATGCCTCGTTCTGCTCCTGCTGTTGCATTTTACGTGGTTGCAGCACAATGGCTACAGAGGCACGCTTTGGGAACTGCCACGAAGCAGGAGCGCGCCGCCCTCCCACCCGCCATGCAAGCGCGCCGTGTTTGCAGGATCGCCTAGTTGCCAAGGGGCTGGTGGGCAAGCTGCGCCAGGTGGGGATCTACGACGGTTGCACCGTCAAGATTGCTGGAACGGGGTGGAGGGGAGCGCCGCGTGACCTAGGCTCGTGCTGCCTCCGCTGAGCCGCTCATCATCGTTTGCCTTTGTTGTTGTCGCAGGTGGAGGGCACAATGATGTCGGGCCAGGGGATGGCGCTGGCGGCGCTGCAGCCTGCCTGGGAGCGGTGAGCGCGGTGCATGGCTGTCACCTGCGTACCTGCACCTGCCGCGCCTGGGCTTGTCGCCTTGACACCCACTGCAGGTGCACTGCAGGCATGCAGCAGACAGGATCAGATTGCAAGGGAGACCGACGCTGCCACCCCTGCCTGTCATCTGTCTGTCTATCGGGTGCCATTTTGGAAAGTTTGTGGAAGGAACCCAACTTCTACTGCAGGCACGCCAAGCGGGAGGCACGCAAGGCCAGGGGTGACCTGCAGGAGCTGGCCGAGAGCGCCAAGCAGCACAGGCACCGCGGCAACGAGGCCTTCCAGTGAGTGGGCATTGCCTGCCTGCCTGCCTGCCTGCCTGCCTGCCTGCCTGCCTGCCTGCCTGCCTGCCTGCCTGCCTGCCTGCCTGCCTGCCTGCCTGCCTGCCTGCCTGCCTGCCTGCCTGCCTGCCTGCCTGCCTGCCTGCCTGCCTGCCTGCCTGCCTGCCTGCCTGCCTGCCTGCCTGCCTGCCTGCCTGCCTGCCTGCCTGCCTGCCTGCCTGCCTGCCTGCCTGCAGACGTGCGTGCATGCCCGCCTGCCTGCCTGCAAACGCCTGCCTGCCTGCCTGCCTGCCTGCCTGCCTGAAGGTCATCGGCCGCCTACTGCCCTGCAGGGCTGGCCAGTACGAGGCTGCTGCGGAGGAGTACGGCAGGGGCTGACGTATGCGCCGCAGGACGCGCTGCTGCATGCAAACCTGAGCCTGGCGCTGCTGCGGCTGGAGCGCTACAACGAGTGAGTCACGCTGTGCTGTGCTGTGCTGTGCTATCATTTGTGTTCGGTTTTGATGTGACATGCGCTCGACGTGACGTGCGCTGATTTGGCTGCTGCGGCTGGAACGTACCAAGGGATGAGCCTGGCAGCCGGTCCTTGCTGCTGCCTGTCGCAAAGCAGCGAGCTCGCTGGCGGCTGTGCTTCATGACTGCGGCGTGGCAATGCAGTGACCTCCCCTGCCCTGCCCATGGAATGCCTCGATGCAGGTCGCTGGCGGCAGCACATGACGCAACCCAGTTTGATCCCCTCAAACCCAAGTTTTGGGCGCGCTTGGGCGACGCGCACCGCGGCCTGGGCCAGCACGCCTGCGCGCTGCTGTGCTACGAGCAGGTCGGCCCGCCGCAATGCTGCTGCGCTTTGCTGTGAGCCGCGGTGCTGTCAACGTGGCGCCATGCCTGTTGCGCTGCCCCTACTGTGCCGCAGCCTGCCTGCAGCGCCGCGCCGCTGCGCTGCTCGGAATCTGCACTGCAGCTGTGTCCTAGAGTGCTCCGACTGAGCGTGTGGCACCCCATGCAGGCTGCCAAGCTGGCGCCGAAGGAGGAGGAGATTCAGCGCAGATGGGCCACCGCGACGAACGTCTCCCTATGGGCCTGCCTCCACCAACGTCGGCATGCTGCGTACCACGGGGCAGCAGTGCCGTCGGAGCACGCTGGCTGGCTGCATTCCGCGCTGCACACGGTGCCTCTGCCAGGGCCGCGAGTGATGAGTCCTCTCGAGCTGCTTGAACACCATGCTGGTCAGTTGACACAAGCCTTGGACCACAGCCGTTGTACGGCCCGCTCCTCTCCCCACCCCGGCGCAGGAAGGAGGCTGCCGAAGCGGCGGTGGAGCCGGGGCAGCGGCTCGACCCAGCCACGCTTCCCCGCAAAGACGACATCTGCAAGGTGTGCCGCGCTGGGCAGTGGCTTGCTGTGCTATGCGCCACGCTGTGCGTCTTGCTGTGCGAGGTGCTGTGCACCCGACCGTTGATGAGGGACGAGCGGAGATCCAGGGGCTGCGGTGGTACGGGAGCACAGCGTGCACGACGTGTTGCGTTAGGCTGCCAGCTGCGGCGTTCCGCCGGCCGGTGCAAGGGCACTGGCTGATGTGTCGCCCCGGCGGTGGACGCTTCAAATCGCTGCAGCCCGCTGCAGGGTCGTGAGGTCATGCTGCGCATGGGTCCGTTGGCTTTGAAGGGTTTACATGATTGCATTGATTGATTGTATTGGTGGCATTGGTTGCAGGACCGTGAGTTCATGATGCGTGTGGTGGCCATGGGTGAAGCCGACGTGTCCGAGGCGCTCATGGACGCAGAAGTGGAGTGAGTTGTGAAGAAAGGAGGAGGGGGAGAGGGGGGTTCCCGCGTAAAAGGCGGGAGAGGGAGGGAAGGTCGAGGGGAGGGTAGACGTAGCGAGGGAAGAAGGGAAGTGGAAGGAGGAGGCTCGCGGGGGTGGACGGCCGCCACGGCGCGCTGGTGCAGCAACAGCCGCGCTGGCGCTGGCGCAGGCGCTGCGCCGCCAGGCCTGATTCGTTGTCGATCCATCAATCCGTTCCATCACATGACGGCAACTCCTCCTTGCACCCTTCTCTGCCCCCCTGCTCGTGAGCAGCCGCGCGACGCGCAAGCTGCTGGGCCTGGCACCAGACGGCACAGAAGACTGGGCGGGCACGCCACGCGGCATCGCCATGCAGAAGATCACGCCCCTGCTGGACCTGGCGGAGGCGAGCAGCAACATACGTACTTTACATGCATAAAGAGTCGTAGCAGCGTTGCCTCCTGCCGAATTGCCTGCCTGCTGCTGCTGCCCGGCGGGCAGCAAGGGCGCCGCTCCACATTCGTCCCCCTGCCTGCTGGGCAGCCACGAGTCCAGCTTGGTCGAGTCTCGCAGCCTCCCTCCGCCTCTCCGACTGCACCACATGGGTACATGCAGGGCTGCCAAACTCCGTGCGCCAGCGCCCCGCCCGTCCTCTTGTCTGTCCTCACACCCCTTTCCTCCCTGGCTCCCGCGTGTGCCGCAGTCGGCGGCCACCGCCAAGGACCTGCCAATGTCGAACGGCAGGTGGTGCATCAGGTGAAGGCTGGGTGGGCCACTGTTCGGGCAAGCCGGGCCCGGGACGGCAGCTAACAGAGGTCACCCACATACAAGAGTGCACGAATCAACGTGCCCCCCCCCCCCCCACCCCCCCCACCCCCACCCCACCCCACCCCCCACCCACGCCGCCTCTGGCTTTGCAGCTGGAGCGACACCCTCCTCATGATAGACCAGCCGGCACCCATGTTCATCATCAGGCAAGCTTCATGCATGCATTCATTAAGTGGAGCTGCAGCGGCAGTAATGTGTGCTGCAGATGCGGCGGCAGGGAAGCTCCTGCCGCCACACATGTCGCCGCCGTGGCCCGGCCCTGCCGCTGGTTGCGGCGGTGTGGCCTTCGCTTCCGCCATGGCTGCTGCTGCTGCTGCTGCTGCTGCTGTCGTAGTTTTTGATGTTGCGGCAGAGAGCCACCTGTGGCGGCAGCGAGTGCTGCTGCCATTGTCCCTGCCGCTCTGCGTGTGCGTCAAAGCTGCAAGTGCTTGTTTCTTCCCATTGTTGCAGCGTGATGGACGGCCATGAGGCACGCGCCAGCATGCTGCGGCCCGGCCGCCCCACAGCGGCCACCATCATACAGGCGAGATGGGCACAGGCATGCCGCCCACCTCTGCGCACCTCCCTGGCTGTGCCTGCCCGCTTTTATGCGCTTTTGACGGCGCTGTGATCCATGCATGCATGCATGCAGATCTCGTTGCCGTGCTGTGCAGTGGTGGCGCAGGGCAATGCTGCAGGCCCTGACTGTAACAATTCCACCACCCAGCCCTCACTGCCCGCCCTCATTGCTCGCCCTCACTGCCCACCCACCTCCCAAACTCCTGCCCACCCTCCTCCAGGCCCTCAAGTACGCCATGACGCACCCCCAGATGCCCAGCTGTAAGCCGAGGGGGGGGGGGGGGGATTTTGAGGGGAGAGGAGGGGAGAGGAGAGGAGTGGGGAGGGAGAGCCGACGGGGACCCAGAGGGTACCCTCGACTGCAGAGGAGAGGGGGAGGCAAACGGCTTGGCGCAAGCGTGCTGTGCAAAGAAAGGTGCATGTACAGGCTGCCTCCCACGTCTCACCCTGCTGCGCCTGCCCAGCCGGCGGCCCGGCGTGAGCGCAGCAAGCGCAGCATGTTCTGGCTGGTGGCTCCACGCTGCCCCGTCGCACCCGTGCTTCCCACGTCGGCCCTGCCGTGCCTCCCTTTGCAGCGCGCCGCGAGCGGTTGGCGGACGTGCTGGTGGCGCACCGCATGCGCGGCGAGTACGCTGTGGTTGAGGCGGAGCTGCGGCGCATGGGCGTCGGCTGCTTCTTGGAAACCAGGTGTGTCCACAGTACATGTACAGACTAGCAGTGTAGACTTGCACGGTGTTGGCAGCCCGCAAAAGGTCCCTTTCTTGCACGTTCCCCCCTGGCCCCCCGACCGGCGCAGCCCACAAGTGCCTTCACTGCAGGGCGGGATCTGGACCCAGCGCCGCCTCCCGACGCGTGCCTGCTGGCCCTGCTGTGCCTGCCGGGCGACCCTGCCCCCACGCCTCCTCACCGCGCCTGCTTGCCGTGACCCGTGCCTGCCTGGCTGCAGGGAGGAGGCGCTGGCCACGGCGGCGGCGCACGGAACGGATCCAGACGGCTTCAATTTTGCCGAGGAAAACGCGGCTGAACACGTGTGAGGGCCGGTCCAGCTTTGTGGGGTGCAAGGACCAGCCAAGCGCCTGCGTTGCTCACATGTCTCCCCTGTTCGTCTGGCTGGACCATTCCTGTAAAGTAGATAGCCGTTGTAACATGTGCACCGACCCCGCGGCAGGAGGCACGCAGGCAGCTCAGAGCTTAGAGCGCAGCATGCTGGCCCTTGCCTGCTGCTCCGCCGCGCCGCCAAAGGCCAGCAGGGCAGCCTCCAGCGGCGCCGCATGCAGCGCGCCAGCCGGCGCTCCTGCTTGAGCTTCTGCCGTGCTCCGGCCAAAAGTGGCTGCCGCCGGCGGCGGCAGCAGCAGCGGCACCACGCTGCCCCGCCTCGACGTGCCTCCCCCGCTGTTGCCGCTGCCGCTGTCGCTCAGCCCAGCGCTGACCGCCAGCTGCTGCCGGTAGGGCGTGCTCGGCGGCGCCGACGACGCCACTGCCAGCAGCAGCGGTGCGCCGCCGCCGCCGCTGCCGCAGGTCTGGCAGGCATGCACCAGCTGCCGCACCGTCGATAGCACCTCGGCATCAAGCCCCTCTCCAAAACGGTTGCTCAGCAGCTGCCTGTGTTGCACCGTCAGCAGCACCAGGGCAGGCAGCGGCACGGCCTGCAGGCCGTCAAAGCCGTGCCGCCAGCGCATGCGGAGAAGCGCGCGCCGTCGACGCGCCTCCGCGCTGCGTGCTGCGCGCGCCACCTGGCGCCGCAGCCGCGCGGCTGGCGACAGCTGGCGCAGCTCTGCCACATCGTCATCCTCCGCCTCATCTTCTCCTGCCTCTGAATTCGAGTCCAAGCCCGTTTTTGCCGTCGCTAAGAAGCCCTGCTGCTTGCCACCGCCGGCGCGCCTCCGCTGCCGCTGCGCCACCCACCGCAGCGCCTCTGCTGCCGCGTCAAGCTGCTGCACCACGCCGTTGCTGCCGTTGCCGCCTGCAGCCAGCACAGGGCTGGCATCCAGCAGAAGCAGGCCGCGCCACAGCAGCGGTGGCGCCGCCGCTGCCTGCCCGGGGCCGCCGGCAAGCGCCGGCAAGCGCTGAGCGAGTTGCTGCCGCAAGCGCGACAGCCGCGGCGCTGCCGGCGATGCGTGTGCTGGCCGGCTACTGGGAGTGACAGAAGCACGATGCGACTGTTCTGGCTGTTCTGCAGCTTGATGTTTCACGGTGACGGCAGGTGGCTCTGCTGCTGCAGGAGCTGCGGAGGTAGCGCGGCTGCTGCCCGGCCAAGGCAGTGCGCCGCTGAGCCTGCTGCCCGCTGCTGCCGCGCCGCTGCCGGCGACCGCGGCCAACCCACGCAGCGGCGCTGCCACCCGCAGGGGCAGCCTCGCCCACTGCTGCTGTTGCTGTTGCTGCTCTGGTTCTGCTGCACCTGCTTTCAGCTGCTGCCAGGTAGCCTCTGCCAGCGCTGCATCTAGCCCCACAACCCAAACCACGGTTGGCTGCAGCTCCGCCCGTGCCTTCGCCTTGCCAAAATCAGAGAGCAGCATAAGGGCCGCCGTGGGCAGGCGCCAGGCGGCGCCTTGCACTCCGCCGTCCAGCTGCGCCGCTGCCTCATGCTGCTGCTGCAGGTGGAGCTGCAGCAAGGCCGCTGCTGGCACACTGAACCGCAGCAGCAGGCCTGGGGGCAGGTCAGGCTGCGGCTGCGGGTGCCCGCGCTGCTGCAGCCTGTGCCGCGCTGCAGCAAGCCAGCTGCTGCTGCTGCTGCTGGCGCTGCTGGCGCTGCTGCTCGCAGTCGCCAGCTGATGTATCAGCTGCGCCCTGGCCGGGTTGTCCATCTGCACGGCAGGCTGCGCTGCCAGCGCGCCAGGCAGGCGCAGCGTCGCGCCTGTGCAGCCCTCCAGCCCGCTGCCGTGCACCGCCACAGTCAGCTGTACCGCCTGCTGCTGCTGCTGCACTGCTGTGGCGACCGGCAGTACTGGCAGCAGCGCAGCAGCGTGCTGCACTGCCACAGCTGGCGCTAGCGCGCGAGACAGAGCAACCTCGACCGGCGTTGTGTCATCACCTGGCCGGCTGTACTGCGTGCCCGCGTGACGCCAGCACAGCGCCGCAATCCGGCTGCGGTAGTGCTGCATGCTGTGCAGCAGCTGGGGCCGCCACTGCGGCTGCTGCTGCTGCTGCTGCTGCCCGTCGGGGGTGTATGCAGACAGCGCTGACGCCGAGGCAGCAGGCACCACGCCGTGGGGCCTTAGGTGTCGCAGCTGGCCCAAGTGCAGGTAGGCGGGCAGCAGGGGTGGCGGGCGCAGCATGCCGACGCCTGAAGGGAGAAGAATTGGAATAGCAGGATGTCCAAAAGGAGGGAATGGCATGCAGCCCCTGCGCAGTGCACACGCTCTGGCACATGCTTGCGGCGTCCTGCACTGCCTCACACACCTGCACGGGCGGTGCGTGCCGCGCTCCGTGCCACGCCACCGGCAGCCGCAAGCGGGCGCTGCGCAAGCGCCACCACCGCTGCCGCGCGGCTGCTGGCGGACGCCCACAGCGCAGGCGACAGCCTGCCTGCAGGTGCCGCAGGCGCCGCGGCTTCCACCGCTGCTTCCGCTGGCAAGGCGCCCCCACCGCGCGCGTCCTGCTCTGCTGCTTCAACATCCTGCTGCTGCGGCGGTGCCTGTGGTTGCGGCTGCTGCTGCTGTGACGCCCGTGGCTGCTGCTGCTGCTGCAGCTGCTGCGACGGTGCCTGTGGTTGCGGGTGCTGCTGCTGCTGTGATGTCCGTGGCTGATGCTGCGACTGCTGCGACACCCGTGGCTGCTGCTGCTGATGATGATGATGATGATCTGCAGTGAGCGCGTCCAGCGCGGCATCAGCAGCTGGCTCCGCCGCCTGACTGGGTTGCAGCTGTGGCTGGAGTAGCAGCCGCGGCACTGGGTCCTCTGCATGCACGAGTGAAGCATTGCGGCACTGTCAGCGTGCTATAGTAGGCGGCAGCAGCTCACGAGCCAAGGTGGGCAGCTCGCGGCCAGCTGTACGCCTCCCCAGCGTGAGCACGCATTGGGTGGGTCCGTTGGCACAAAAAAGTTAAGGCACCCACCTGGCAGCGCGATGGAGAGGAAGCGTGAGTCCCATCCCTGGCGCGTCACGTGCTCTGCCAGCGCCGCATTGCCCACGGCCGGCGCCCCAAAGGAGACGCAGCGCAGCGCGGCCGGGGGCAGCGCGCCCAGCAGGTGCAGCAGGCGCAGCGTGCACAGCTGCGCGACGGCTCCACCGAGCGAGTGACCTGGGGCGCAGCAGGTGAATGCGGGGCTGTGCTGACGACAGCATGCTCCGGCGCGCGAGTGCACACGAGGCACAGAGGATGCCACGGATGCTTTGCCTGGAGGGCAGGGCAGGGCCATGGGCGCCCCCGGTGCCATGCAAGCCCCCCCTCCAGCCTCACCACAAAGCACCAGCCGCAGGCCTTGTCGCTGGGCATGCGCGTAAAGGGCTTCAATGGGCACGCCCACAGCACGCGCCAGCACGCCGCGGTGCACCGCCGGCGCCGCGGCGGCCACACCACCCGCCGCCGCCGCAGCTGCCGCGTCCGGCACGGCCGCTGCCGCCACCGCGCTGCCTGTAGCCTCGCCGGTCTCCCACAGCAGGCGGCTGAGCAGGTTGACGTCCGCCAGCACATCCCTCGCGTCCTTGGTGCCCTGGAATGCAACGTACAGCGCGTCGCCGCCGCGTGCGAGCAGGTACCTGCGAAGCATGGCTGGGCCAGCGTGCTGTGGACCAAGTGCCAGCCAGTGGGTCACAACACAGGCAGCTGGGCAACCAACCACCAGCAACAGCACCACGCGCCACATCGCACCGGTGGGGCGCGCCGCGGCGGCACCACTGGACGGCCTCCAGTGTAGGCGCCACGCCGCGTGGCAGCTCGTCCAGCAGGCTGCCCAGGGCCGCCGCTGCCGCGGGCGGCCCACCCGTCTCTGCTGCCTTGTAGACGACTTCAGAGAGCAGCAGGCAGGCCAGGAAGTCCTGGTATAAGGGGGGTGGCAGGGCGCGGGAGGTCGGCGGGCAGGCAGCGGCGGCGGCGGCAGGCGGCGGCGGCGGCGAAAGAGGCAGGGCTGTCGGAAGTGATCGCAGGCCCTCACCTGTACCTCCTGGCAGTCTCCCAAACCCAGTGCAATCAGCATGCCTTCCGGCGGGGGCTTAGGCGCGCCAGACGGTCCGCGCTTGCCGTGCAGCAATGCCCGGAGGCGCTCAGCTGCTTCCCACATGGCGGCCATGTCGTGTGCGCATCGATGAAGCGGCCCAGATCATGGCAACAATCTGCTGTGCTTGCTGCGCGACTCTGACGCGTTTTTGGCATGACGGGCGGAGGCCACGACACTTGATTGTGCTGTACATAGCGAGCGATCACATTTGGAAGTCGGGGCGAGGGCGACGGCCCCTCCCAGTCGCGGCTTTTTAGGTGGGAGTTTTCCTTCTCCCTATTCCGCGCCAATAGGCACACTCTTGGAGTCTCGTGAGGCATGGGAGCCAACTTGAGTACTCCCGAGAAGCTGCACAAGCTCGCCCGAACAGGCGACACGTCCAACCTGCAGGTGCGCCCCCTGCGTGTCGGCCAGCGCTCTTATATTACTCGTTTCGATGCAGATGACCGCCTGCAGACGGGGGGTCGCGCGTGGAGGGGCCATCCGCCCCTTGCCGCCGTCGCCGCCGATCGCGGCTGCCTCGTGACGCAGCGCCACCTGCCACACCGGCTCCCCTCGCTGCTCCCCTCCCTGCCTTGCTCGCAGGCGCTGCTTTCCGACCTGCAGCGCAACGACAGCGGCTTCCGCACCAACCGGGGGCGCTACCTGGAGGCGCAGGACGACAATGGGAACACGCCGCTGACGGCCGCGGCGGCGCGCGGTCACCTTGGCTGTGTCAAGCTGGTGGGTGGTGGGTGGTGGGGCAACCCCCGGGGCACGCGACGCCTGGGATGCGGAGGGGAGGTGTATGCCAAAGCTGTCAGCTGCACTGAGCATGCGTACCCGTCGCGCAGCAGCAGCGGCAGCAGCCCCGTCACGCAGCGGCACCGCAGGTGCTGCCGGCGCGGCTGCTGGCAGGCCGCCCATCCATGTCACGTCCGTGGGCTTCCCCTGGTTCCTGCAGCTGCTGCAATTCGGCGCCAACCTACACCATGTGAATCAGAAGCCCGACGGCGGGTCGGCGCTGCACGAGGCGGTGGCGCACCGGCACGAGGCGGTGGTGGAGGCGCTGCTAGCGCATGGGGCGAACCCTTTCATCGAGAACACCAAGGCAAGCCGGGTGCCACGGTGGCCCAATGAGAAGGGAGGCTGGTGATTTGTTCTGACAGAAACAGGGGAGTGCTTGGAAGTTGTGGGCAGCACCGAGACGGTCCCGGGGTCACGGGCCTAACGCTCGTAGGCGACGGTGGTGCCTGGCGGCGCGTCGTGTCGGCTGGTGCAGGCCAGGCTGGCAGCGCCACGCTGCAGGCATGCCCACCTGCACATGCCTCCTGCTCTCCCATCACCCGCCCGCCCACCCGCCCGCAGGGTTTCACAGCCATGGACATTGCGTGCAGCACCCGCAACGTGCCTCTGCTACGCCGCCTGGAGCACTGCGCCCCCTTCACGGGCTGGCTGCTCATGAAGGTGGGTGGGTTGCACGTCGAGAGCAGGACGCCAAGGACAGTCTGCGGTGCCTTGCCTGGCGAGGTGGTCAGCCTGAGAGGGGTGGGGTGTCAAGCACACGGTCGACCAGCAGCAGCAGCAGCAGCTCCTGGTCCCGCCTGCTGCTGCTCTTCTTGTTGATTGTGCACTCTTGCGCCGCTGCGCCGCTGCGCCTGCAGGTGCCCCAGTTTGGCGGGCTGGGGTCCTCGTGGCAGCGGCGGTGGGTGGTGGTGAGCCACCGGTACCCCTACCCGCACGTGCCGCCGCAGCGCCAGCTCACCCACTGCGTCTTCCTGGCCTTCAAAACCCTGGCCAACACCGCGCCCTCCTGCCGCGTCTGGCTGGACGGAGCGCGTGCGGTGAGCGCAGGCGTAGGTGCCGCCGGGCAGGCGGAGGGTGGCGTGCGTAGGCCATTTGTTGCTGGTGGCCAGGGGCAGGCTGGCGGCCAGCGCGATGCCTGCGAGCCCTCTGCCCACATGCCGTTCCCCCCGTCCATGCATGTGCACAGCGTGAGGTGTACAGCCCCAAGGCGGAGGCGCGGCTGCAGTTCAACTCCGCCCCCGACGCGGCACGCGTGGCGCAGGTGCGCCTTCAGAGCAGCTGCTGCGCCGGCGTTCGGCGTCGCCTGCCCCGGGTGCGCTCCCCTGCAAAGCTGGGTTCGGCCCTTGGTGTCCAGTTTTCCAGCCTCCCCCTCCCACGCAGGCGGGCGTCACGCTGCACCGCAAGCACGAGCAGCCCTCTGGAGTGTACACAACCGGCGGGCACGCGGGGCCGGGCGGCCAGGTGGCGGAGGGCTGCACGCTCTACCTGCGCCCAGAGGACGGCTCGCAGCGCAGCATCGACGCTCTGGATGTGAGCACTTGGGGTGCTGCGGTCCTGCCTGCCTGCCAGCCTGCGCCGTTTGGCGACGGCTTGCGCCTGTGGGCTGCACAGCGCCGGAACAGCCGCTGCCCTCACTTCCGACCTTCCCCCTCCCCTCCCTTCCCCCACCCAACAGAAGCTCATCCGCACCATCAACAACCGAGGCTTCCCGCCCGCCGCCCCCACGCCGCCCGCGGGCGGCAGCGGCGCCGCGCAGCCGCCGGGTGTGGGGCCGCTGTACACCAGCATGCTGGCGGGGGGCGCCTCCGCTGCCACCCCCTCACAGCCTGCCATGGCCACCACACCCGGATGTGAGCGCTGCTGCTGGGGTTGTTGCAGGGTGCTGGGGTCGAAGTGTGCTGGGCAGGGACTCTGCCTCATGCTCTGGGGCGCTGCTGCATGCGCGGCAATGGGGGGCGCTGGCGGGGGCCCTGCTGCAGGGGCGGAGGGAGGAAGCGTGCAATGGTTCCTGCCTGCCCGCCGCGTGCGTGCTGCCTGCCCGCTGCACCAACACAGTCGACCAAACCAGCTTGTGCCTGCTCCCCACCCTGCCGCCCCTGCAGCGTGGGGCGCTGCGCTCAGCCTGCCGCCCGCCGTGGATGGAACAGAATCTGACGAGCAGATAGCAAGGCGCCTGCAGGTGAGGGGGGGGGTCCCCACGCTGGTGCCCCCCCCCTGTGTGTGGCCAGCGTCTGCACCAGCCGCCCCAACAGCACCACCCGTGCGCCTCTCGCCCTTCGTGCCCCTCCTGCAGGAGGAGTACGATGCTGAGGTGGCGCAGCAGATGCAGCAGCAGGGCAGCCCGGCGGCGGCGCGCCCGCAGTCGGCGCCCGTGGCGCCGTCGGCGCCGTCGAGCTCGCTGCCTTCTGCATCGTCTCACTCCGGAACGGCGCCGTTGGCGAGCGGCGGCAGCGGCGGGCCAGATTACCTCACCAGCGGCGGTTTCTATCCTGCAGTGTATCCGCCGCAGCAGCCCGGCAGCGCGCCCGCGCCAGGGGTGAGCGCTGCCCTCAGCGGGCGACGGTGGGCACAGCGCATGTCGGGGGGCAGGGAAGTGCGCCTGTTGAGTGGCTACCCTGCTGCGGCCTTCACACCTCCTCATCCTCCTCATCTGTGGCACTGCCTCCTTCCTCACCTGTGGCACTGCCTCCTTCCTCACCTGCGGCACTGCCTCCTTCCTTACCTGCGGCACCCACCTGCCCTGTCTTGCGCAGGCCGGCCGGCAGCAGTCGTTGCTGCAGCCCAGCGGCAGCGCGCCGCCGCAGCTGGCAGCGGCCATGGCGGCGGCGGCGGCGGGGCGGCCATCGGCCTCTGCGCCCGGCTCCCCCGGCGCCCCGCTGGCGGCGGGGCAGTCCTTTGGGCGGCCTTCGGCGCCCTCCCTTTTAGACTCGGATTACCCGCCGCCGGCGATTGGGATGGTGCCCGGCCCGCTGCAGTCGCAGCTGCCGCCGCTGCAGTACCACCAGCTGCCAGGCAGCGTGTCGGCGCCACGGCTGGAGGGTGCTGGGTGGTACAACGCGCAGCCCGCGGCGCCGCCCAGCCGCCCCCACTCTGAGCCAGCGGGCTTTGATGCGGCGGCAGGTGGGAGGGTGGGACACACACATACAGGAGGGCCGGCCAAAGGGCAATGTGAAGGCACATCGCTTGCTACCCGTGGCATGCCGGGTTCCGGGCAGCGTGCAAGCCCCTCCTGGCCGTACCGTGCACCGCCCCACTGCCTCCCGCCTGCAGCATCTGCGGCGGTGCTGTCCGCGCCTGCGGGCCTGGCGGGCAGCGCCAGCGGCAACAAGACAGGGGACGATTCAGACATTTGTGTAGTGTGCCTGGATGCCTCTGCCACCGCCGGCGTGCTGCACGGTGACTCGGTGCACAAGTGAGAGCGGGGGGGGGGGGGAGGGTGGCGGGGCGGGGCAGCGGCGGTGGCGGGCGGGGTGGCGGGGCGGGGCGGGGCGGGGCGCGGGGCGGGAAGAGCGAGCACACACACAGCCTTGCGGGAGGTGGGGGGGGGTTGGTCGCGGTGCGGCGCTGCTCCCACGCACTCCACTGGTCTGCACCCAACATATGCCTGCCGTCTCATTTCCGTCTCTATGCCTGCGCCTGCCGCCTCTCCCTCGCCAGGTGCCTGTGCAAGGACTGCGCCGCCATGCTCAAGGCCGACAAGATCGACAGCTGCCCCATGTGCCGCGAGCCCATCGACGCCTACATCATGCGCGTGTTCTGAGAGCGGCGGCATTGGCGCCGCCCCCGGGCGAGCGCTTCTGGCCACAGGCAGGCAGGCCGCCCCAGGGCCATTGCCCCCCCCCCCAGTGTAGGAGCCCGCTCTCGGCACGCTGCTGGCCACCGCCCGCCCTTTGATTTGCCCTGTCGCCGTCGTGCGCAGCGCCGCCTCCCGCCCTCCGCCAAGTCCATGAGTGTTGATACAATATCGCATTCTTTCCATGCTTGCTTCTACGCTTACTCGCCCCGACTCTTTACTTGATCTTGCGCTGTGTTGCACATGCTGCCGGCAGCACCCTGCACCCCCGCATTCCCAGCCGCGTGGCCGTTGCATCCCGCCACCACGCCAGCCCGTCAGCCCTCTGGTGTTGCATTGTATACCTTACTCATGTAAACTACAGCCGAGCCGATTCAGGTGAAGAGGCGGAGGCCAAGGAAGCAAAGCCTGCGACCGACAGCGAAGCGCGGGCGGCAGCGTGCTGCCGTCGCCCAATTCTGCATGACGGGCGAGCGCGACATTCCATCGCCCGATCGTCGCGCAGCAGACATGCATTGCGCCTCGCTGTGCAGGGTGCCAGCGCCACCGGGAGCTGCAGCGTGCCCCGGCAACTTTGTTCGGGGCGGCGGGCGGCGCAGAGCGCCCAGGACCTTTCTGAGGATAGCAGCTACTATGTCGGACTCATCACTGTTCCTTGGAATCGATTGCGGAACACAATCCACCAAGGTGCCGTCCGCCGCCGCCGCCGCGCCGCCGCCGCCGCTGCCGCCGCCGCCGCCTCCGCTGCTGCTGCCTTGTTCTGTGCTCGCTTGCTCTGGCCCCAACTCTCAAACGCCCCCACTGCGACCGCAGGTGTTGGTCTACGATGCAGAGAACCGCGAGGTGCTGTCGCGTGCCTCTGTGAGCTACGAGCTCACCAGCAACCGGCCTGGGCAAGCTGAGCAGGCGCCGTCGATGTGGGTGCAGGTGCGCCGCCTCCTGCTTGCTTCCATTTCCATTATGACTGCTCCACATCTGCCTAAACACTGCAAAACCGTCAACGTGCTTGCCACCTGCCCCCCGGTCCTGCCTGCCTCGAATGCGCAAGCGCGAGCTGCGCCTGCAGCCCTGCCGGCAGGCCACCCACGCCCCCTCTTTTCCCAACACATCCCATGTGCGGTGTGCCTCACTGCTCCACTGCAGGCCTGCAAGGAGTGCATCGCCGACGCGCTGGATGGCGCCGGCAACGAGCGGGGCGACGTGGCGGCGCGCGTCAAGGCGCTGGGCGTCAGCGGGCAGCAGCACGGGATGGTGGCACTGGACGAAAACAAGAAGGTCATTCGGCCAGGTGGGTTGACGGAGCAACAGCGTTGTTGGCTGCAAAAGGGAGGTCTGGGCCTACCTTTCAACTCAAAGCCGCCACATGCTGCTGCTGCTGCTGCTGCCTGCCCCGTCCCTCTAACTGCAGCCAAGCTGTGGTGCGATGTGGAGAGCGCTGCGGAGGCTGAGGAGCTGTCCAAGCTGTGGGGCACCACCATCGTCCCAGCAGTGACGGGTAGGCAACAGCACAGGGGGTGGAGACGCCTGGGGGCGGGCTGAGGCGCAGAGGCTGAGGTGCGGCAGAGCAGGTGTTTGCACACGGGGTTGGGCAGCAGCCAGCAGTGTGTGCGTGCAACGGCACGCGCAGCGGAGGGAGAGCGAGGTTGCAGGTTGCAGCAGCTAACACGGCAGTACATCTGGCCGTTGAGCGACGGCAGCCACGCCAGCTGGTCGCGCGGCTCAGCCCTGCCGCGCTTCTGCCCCCCCCCCCCCCCCCCCCACCCACCCACACACACCACCCACACACACACACGTGCAGCCTCCAAGCTTTTGTGGCTCAAGCGCCACGAGCCAGACAGCTGGGAGCGGCTGGCGCACGTGCTGCTGCCTCACGACTACATAAACTTTTGGCTGACGGGCCGGCTGTGCATGGAGGCGAGGGGGCAGAGCGCGGGCGGTACGGGCACAGCACCTGCCGCCTGCCTGCGCACCCGCTGCCTGCTTGCTCGCCCGCCCACCTGCCCGAATCGAAGCTACAACCACAATTGGCCCCTCTCCCCGACGCACGCCTCGGATGCCTGCGGCACCGGCTTTCTGGACACCGCGGGGCGCTGCTGGGACGAAGCACGCATGGAGACGTTTGGCTGCGGCCGCATCCCTGCAAGCATGCCCGAGCTCATCGGCCCTGGCGAGGTGCGTGGTACCGTACAGACACAGAAAAGGTTGGGTTGCTGCCCAGTTCTGCACGTGCTTCCATAGTTGACATAACGGGGACGCATGTGCCAGGGGGGGCGCTGCAGCGCCGCTGCAGGGTGCCCCGAGGGCTGCGCCCCCGCGCAGGCGCCAACCCAGCCTGCCCCTCCTCCCACGCATGGCGTCCTCCCGGTGCAGGTGGTGGGCACGCTGCTGCCAGCGGTCGCGAAGCAGTTGGGCCTGCCAGAGGGCGTGCAAGTCGCGCCAGGTGCGCGGTCGCTGCATGCAGGGGTCGAGTTGGCACGCCGCAGACGTTGCCGCCTGCTCCCAGTGGCGCCATCGGCTACCAAGGCGGCGGCCAAGCTCTGCGTTGCCGCCCCTGCACAGCGCGCATCCTCCCCCTCTCTTCCCCCTCACCCCCCTCCCACGTGGCACTTTGCCGCTGCCTCCAGGCGGCGGCGACAATGCGATGGCGGCGCTGGGTGCGGGCGCCGTGCACGAGGGCACGTGGGTGCTGTCCTTGGGCACGTCGGGTGCGCGTGGGCGGGGCAGAGTAAGTGAGCGCACGCAGCGTTGCCATCGACAAGAGAGCAGCATGAGAGCTCGCCAAACCTGGCACACTATCGCTGGCATCACTGTCCTCTGCCGTGCTCTGCTGTGCTGTGCCTCCGCTGCAGGCACGCTGTTCGGGCCGTCCGGCAAGCCAATTCTGGACCCCAGTGGTGCGGCGGGCACAGGGGACGTTTCCGCCGACCTGCGCATCGTTGCGCTGGCCTAGGGCTCAAAGTGTTCTAAAACTGCGCCCTGTGGATCTGTCATAAGGCCCCTCATAGCCACTAATTGACGGACTTGAGAAATATTTCCTCATGCTCCCGAAAATGCCATCATATATACTGGCTGTTTTGTGTTGGCCCACCTGCCACCTGCCCGCGCCCTTCACACATCCACCTCACGTTCTTTCCTGCTCCCCCCCCCCCTCCTGTTTGCCGCCACCAGGAACAATCAACCCGTTCTGCGACTCCACCGGCCAGTGGCTGCCCCTGCTGTGCACCCTCAACTGCACCGGAGTCTCTGAAGAGGTGGGCGACCCCGCGCACCAGCCTGCACCGCACGCTGTGCTCTGCCTGCGCTATGCTGTGCGTGCTGTGCGTGGCGCCAGCCCCCTCTCTGCCCGCCGCAGCACATGCCAGCCTGCTGCGCTGGCGCTGGGCATGGCGCCAGCCTCAGCCTACCTTGCATGCACAGGTCAGCACTCATGTCGTGTGCCCTTGCCGCCCTGTACTACTAACCACAAAACCTCCATTGCACCCTGTCGCCAACTCGCGTCTCTCCTGCCCCCCCAGATCCGGCACGCGTTTGGGCTGAGCCACGAGGAGATCACAGCGCTCGCAGCGGGCGAGCGCAGCGGCTGCTCCGGCACCACGCTGCTGCCCTACTTTGCGGGGGAGCGCACCCCCAACTGGCCCAACGCCACGGGCGCTGTGCTGGGTGGGTGGACGGGTGTGCAAGGGCGGAAGAGAGCGCCGACTGTGCTGGCCTATAGTGAAGCGTGGCGGCCCGGCGCCGCTGGCGCTGTGCCAGGGGAGTGGCTCGGTGGGGCGGCCCGTGGCATGCACGGCGACAGCGTGCGGGCAGGGGCTGGCTGGGAGGCTGGGAGGCTGTGGATGGGAGGGCAGGGCATGGCCTGCATGGCGCTGGGCTGCACCCCGACATTCTCTCGCACCTGGTCGCCCCCCCTGCCTTGCCCGCCCTGCCGCAGGCCTGCGTCCCGGCTCCTTCCGTCCCGGCCTGCTGTACCGCGCCGCCCTGGAGGGTGCCACCTTCAGCCTGCTGGCTGGCATGAAGCGCCTGCAGCAGTATGGGCTGGCGGCCACGTGAGCGGCTTTCTGTCCTGAACCATAAAGTTGAAGCAGTGCAGCCGGCACAGGGTAGGCACCGTATCCAAATGGCTGGTCGAAACGTGCAGGCACCTTTGGGAAGCAAGATGGACCGAGAAGCAACTGCCTCCCTCCTCCTCCTTCTCGCCCCTGCAGCGAGCTGCGCCTGGTGGGCGGCGGCAGCAAGAACCGGCTGTGGCGGCGCATCGTCGCCGACTCCTTCCAGCTGCCGCTGCGCTTCCCTGCTGAGCCCGAGGCGGCTGCGCTGGGCGCCGCGCTGCAGGCGGCCGCGGTGCACAGCGGCACGCCGGTGGGGGAGTACGTTGAGGCTCATGCGCCGCCCATGGGTGAGCTTGGTTTTCTAAAGGAGCCCTTGAAATAGAGGTTGTGACGCCGCTGCGAAGGAGGCAGCGACTGCTGCTGCTTCAGCAACGCTTGCTATCTTATCTATCCGCACGTGTGCGCCGCCGCCGCCGCCCCCCCCCCCACCCCACCCCACCCCACCCCACCCCACCCACCCACCCACACCCACCCACCCACCCACCCCACCCCTCACCCCACCCCACCACCCACCCCACCATGCAGAGACGGAGGTGATGCAGCCGCAGCACGAGGCAGGCGAGGCCTACCGCAAGTCCTTTGCCCGCCACCAAAAGTGGGGGGCCTGCCTGTTTGGCGGCGGCAGCTGCGAGATCTGAGCAGCCTGTGCCCCCCCCGCTGCCTGCTATGACCGCACCGCACCGCGTTGCCATCCCTTGACTGTGACAACATCCACGTGCGCGTCGCCCCGGCCATTTCCCGGCGCCCTGCCTGACTGTTCATCTTGTACCTTACCCGGGCAGCGTGCCTGCCTGCTCCCTCTGCCTCCGGCTGGCGCGCGCGCCCGCCCCCCCCCCCCCCCCCCCCCCCCCCCATGTACAGCTGCTTCCGCTTTCCGGTCTCCAAAATACATCAACATTACATCACTCTCTCTTGTACAACCAAACGCTTCGAATGCCGGGCGCAGATGCAGCAAGGAACAGCTGGGCAAGCGCAGGGCGCGGCAAAACTGGCAGGCAAAATTTCGGTGCGACAGTGAGGCATGCAGGTGCGAGGTCTTCTTCTCGCCGGCTGGTCTTGTGCTCTGAAATTCAAGCCAGTCGGTACAGCGGGACTGAGTGGCAGCTCAGCGCAAGAATCCTGGTAGGTGCTGGTAGGCGCAGCCAGGCGGCCCCCGGCGCACCACAGCCGTGTGCACCACATCACAGGGAGGCTGACAGGCGGGCGGCGATGGCAGACAGGCTGTCCAGGGAGTCGGCGGTGGACGCCACAGACTGCACACAGGTGGCGCACAGGGGGGGGGAGGGGCATGGGTGCACGCTGGCCGGGGCGGGTGTGTGGCGAGGGCTCAAACAAGCCACGACCGGTGGCACCATGCAGCCGGGCCTGCACTCACACGCGGCACCCCCCTTCTGGCTGTCCCCCTGCACCCCTACAACACAAACGAAAACAAGACAGGGGGTTGAGGCTCGCCTGCAGGGTGTCCCCCCCGTTTGAGGCGACGCCCAGGGTCGCCAGGCCCACCACGCCGATCACCCCCGCCAGCAGCAGCAGCCCCTGCGTGCCGCCCAGCCCCTGCCGCGCCGCGCGGTCGGAGGTGGGGGAGGACGTGTACAGCTGCCTGTGGGCGGGGAAGGGAGGAGGGGGGGGGGGGGGGGGCGCGCGCGTTAGCGTGGCAGGGCACACAGGGGGGCAAAGGGGGCGTCCAGCGAGCACCGCTGTTCACAGCACCTTCTGCAGCGCCTGCCAGAGAAGCTGCTTGGCCTGTTGCCCCAACAGCGCAGCTGCACACGCAGCAGCTGTTTGGAAGCGGCCACAGGCGGGCACGGTGGCACGCAGGCAGCCCTTGCCCCAGCAAGCTGGCCGCGGCGAGGCGACGCGCACTTGGGCATGACGGCGAATATGTTGCCGCTGTTGCTGTTGTCGACTATGTAGCCTGCGCAGGAGTGAGGGGAGGCAGGGAGAAGGAGGCGCCGCAGCATCGTAGTGCACTGGATGGCGCTGCCCACACCGCCACGTCTGCCAATGCTCGCGGGGCGGCGGCATCACGGATGGGCCCCGCACCTGTGTTGTCCAACCTCTTCTTGCCAGGGCTGCATGTGCATGTGCGGGAGCGGCAGCATGGGGTCCGTCAGGCGGGCAGGTGGCGATGACAAAACGGCGAGCGGCAGGAGCAGGCACCGCCTCCGCCACCGCCGCCGTCGCCACCCCGCAGGCGCTCACCCTGCCGGCTTGGCCGCCCGCACCACCAGCGCCCGCCGGCCGGCGCGCCCGTTGCTGACGCGCTGCTGGAAGGTGGCAGAACTCGGCAGAAGGTGGCCGAGTGCGAGCGCCATCGTCTCTCGTTGGGGCCTCGCCCGGACTTGCGGTGCGCAGATGGACACTGCCAACGAGCGTCGACACGAGAAAGAGCGTCAGCAAGCGCTGATGATGCGAGCCGGGCTCGGCAAAAGTCGTTTCGGGGCCTCCGAAACGACATTGGCAGACGTGGCGGTGTGGGCAGAGGCACCAGGGCCACCTACACCATTCCCCCTGTAAGGCTCATTGGCCGCCTGGCGCTGTCCTACGCTTCATCGCTCGATTTGGGTCGTCCTATTGGTCATTTGGGCTCCCTAAAATCGCCGCCCCAGGGCCCAGAAAGCGCGCTTTTGGCTGCTGCGACTTCCTGAAGGCGCAAAGTCACTCGTTTCCTTGTGCTTTAACGGCCGCCGCACGTCTCACCCTTGCGGCGCGAGCTGCTGATTCCAAAGCGGCTTTGGGCATATGGTGCGCAGCTGTACAAGCGCGCACAGGCTCTCAGGCCTTGCCAGTGCGGTTCTCAACTCGCGCATTCGTTCTGCGGACGTTACGCGGCTCCCAGGAGACGCTCATAGATGTCCAGAATAACACCAGAGACTATGCTATACAGCACAGAGCTGGCGGGGAAGCCTGCGGGCCGGGTGGGCCTTACCGGGGGAATGGTGTAGGTGGCCCTGGTGCCTCCGGCACCCGCCGATGGGGCCAGGTCACGCCGCTGCTTGCGGCAGCTGGCAGATCATGGCATGCAGACACGCGATGCAGAGTTGTGCGGGACGAGGCGCAGGGGCCAGGGCCGTGAAGAGCTGCAGGCGGAAGAGTGGCGGCGGCGCCGCCGGCGGGCTTTTGCACCTTGCGCCGCCACAATTGCGAGGCAGCAATGAAAGCGTGACTGGGGTGCCTGTATCCAACATCGATATCGGGTAGTAGAAGGTAACACATCTGGATGCAAATAGGGGCATAGAACAACACCACAGGCGCACGGGCAGAGGCACCGGCTGTGTTGCCAAGCTAGCCGCGGCTCGTGTTCCTGCCAGTGTTGCTCTTCCGGCGGGGCGGCGGCGGCCGGGGCCTCCTCCACTTTGGTGGCGGAGGCGGCGGTTTGCGCTGTTTGCGGGGAGGCGGCGGTGGCGGCGGGCGCTTGGGGGCAGAGCGCTGCTGGAGGGACGAGGCCACGGGCGGGGGTGGCAGCAGGCGCGGGCACGGCGGGGGCGGCGGGGGCGGCCGGGGCGGCGATGGAGGCGGCGATGGAGGCTGCTGAGGCAGGCCCAGCGCGCGCCGCAGCGCTCGGTCCACCCGCAGGCGCCCCTGCACAAGGGAACAAAACGCAAAGGCACTCGCTTCCAAGCCCCAGAGGCTGCGAGGGTAACGAGGCACCAGGTGTGTGCCAACGTGGAGAGCCTCTCCCCGCCCGCGAGCCACGCCTGCACTGCAGCGCTCACGCTGCAAGCCCCCTCCCCCTCCCCCACCTTCCACCACACACACAGGTGCCCCACCCACCCCAGAGCTGCACCGCCCTCGGTGGCTCTCCAGCGGCTCAGCCGTCGCCAGCAGCAGGCGGCGCGCCTTCAGCGGCGTGACCCGCCGCCCGGTGGCCGCCATCAGCAGCGCCGCGGCGCCGCTCACAAACGGCGCCGCCATCGATGTGCCTGGCCAGGGGGGAGGGAAGAGAAGCATGGTGGAGGGCTGTGTGTGTGTGTGGGGGGGGGGGGGGTAGTGGGGGGGGTGGGGTGGGTGGGTGGGGTTGGGGGAGCTTTGCTGACATGCGTCTCGTCTGGCTCTGGACAGTCGATGCGCGCAAGGAGAGGGGTGCTCTCCCACCGCAAACCACGGGAAGCCAGCCAGCCACTGGTGGCAGCAGTAGAGGTCTCAAGGGCCTTGCCATTGGGAGGGGGTCGATTTCGCACATCATTATTGACTGATTGTTGCAGAAAGGGGGTTGAGTTACGCACCTGAGCTGTATTCTGTGAACCCTCCAGGCCACGTGGACAGCACAGATGCCCCGGGGGCGCTGCCAGGCGGGCGGGGGGTGGCAGGGGAGTGGGGTGGCGTTGGGTCCGTAAGCGGGCTGCGGGCTGCCAATGGCAGGGTGGGGCAGCCCAGGTAGGGGGGTCACACCCGGGCTGCGCAACGTGTGCCATCCTCCTGTTGGATGCTGTCCAGCCAGAGCAGCAGCCTGCGCGGGCGCCGCAGCGAGGCACTCTTGGCGCACCAGCAGCACCCCTTCCTGCAAGCCAATGCCTGAAACAACTCGAGGGGCTTCGGTTGTTGCGCAGCATGGTGCATGTGTTTGTTCCCCACTGCCGGCGGCAAGCGACCCCCCACCTGAGGTGCACGGCGCCCGGCCCCCAGCTGCTGTAGTCCGACCACTCGCCGCGCAGGGCGCTAGCCCCCACGGTGAGCACGTTGCGGTGGGCCAGGGAGTAGGCGGCCGGCCAGGTGGGCACCTCCCGCAGGTCGAAGCCTTGGTTGCCTGGAATCAAACAAGCGGCGGGGACCAGCCAAGCAGCCATCAATTGTGTTCTGGCAGTCGCCTGGGAGGCGTGGCCAAGAAGTTCCCACCAATGGGGGTGGGACTGTGAAGGCACCAGCTGCTGCCACGTGAGCGTACACAGCAGGTGTATCCCACGCCCAGTCACCGCCTCCCTCCCTCCACCTCCCCAGGCTCACCCGCGGCAGCGACGAACAGCACGCCGGCGCTCGCGGTGCGCCGCACCGCCTCCTCCAGGGCAGGGTTGGGTTCGGAGCCGGCGCTCCAGCTGGCGCTGATGACGTCAGCACCGGAAGCCAGGCAGAAGTCGATGCAGGCCACTGCACCGGGGGGGGGGGGGGGGGCGCGGCAGGAAGGGCGCAGAGGACGGTCAACAACACAGCGCACGGAAGCAGCCGCCACCACCAACCAGCCCCAGCCCCCACCCACGTGCACGCTGCTGCCTGCTGCCCCTTGCACCCAGCCGGAAACGCCTCCCCTCTCCCCCTCCAGACGCCCGCCCACACCTGCGCCGCTCGTGTACCCAAACCCCTGCTCCGAAATGAACTTGCAGGGCAGCAGGCGGACGAGGGAGCCGGCGGCGGCGCCCCACGCCAGGCCAGCCACCTGGCCGCCGTCGTTGCCGGCTGCGGCGATCACGCCTGCACGTCGGGGGGAGCATGCGCGGGTGGTTTGGGGCCGGGGTGGGGTCGGTTGAAGGAAGCATGCATGCTTGCACCGCCTTGAGTGTTGGCATATACGTAGGTATGTATGGCTCCTTGCCGCCCGCCGCCGGCAGCGACGGAAGCCCCGAGGGCGCTGCCCCGCCTCGCAACCTGCCCCACCCAGCGCGTGCCTGCGATGTGCGTGCCGTGCCCCAGCCCGTCGCCGTCGCCGGAAGTGTCGTTGGCCACCATGTTAAGCCCCGGCAGTGGGTGCATCGAGCCTGCCAGCTGGGGGTGGCTGCTGTCGATGCCTGGGAAAGGGGGGGGGGGGGCACAGGGGCAGCAGGTTCAACCCAGATGGGGCTGATGCGCGGGGAGGAGTAAGGCATGCACAGCAGCCAAGGCATGCACAGCAGCCAGCTTCCTGGACGTGCCTCCGCCATAGACACCCCCAAGCAGCAGGCTGCACGGCAGAGGGCCCCTGCAGCAGGGGGGAGGGCCCATCACCGCCACCGGCACCCACCAGAGTCCACGACACACACTGTCACCAGTCCAGCCGAGCCAGTGGCGTTGACGGGAAGCGACGCTTTCTCCAAAGGCGTTTGGGTGGGTAGCGCGGTGGGTGCAGGCGTTAGCGTAGGCGTGGGCGAGGGAGGCGGGTGCGCAGGCGCCGGCGCCGGCGCGTGGGCAGGGGCTAGCGCCGGCGCCGGGGCGTGAGCTGCCGCTAGCGAGCGTGCCGTTGCGGGCGCTGGTGCCGGCGCCGCCTCCAGGCTGGCGGCAGCCCCCCGCACCGCTGCTGCAGCTGCAGCCCCAGCGGGCACGGCAAGCCCTCCCACCGACAGATCCCATGCCGCCTCTGCGCCGACTGCACGCATCCCCCACTGCTGCCTGTCGGGCAGGAACGGCGCATGAGGTGGTTGGTGGTGGGCAGGTGGTGGCAGGTCGGGTGTGCGAGTGCGCATCCACGCGGCGTTGCGCTGCGCTGCCAGCAAGCGCAGCAAAAAGTCCGACATGGCTGTCGGCGGCGTTCACTGAGCCCCGCTGCCCCCCCACGCCTCACCCCCATAATGCATCGTTGGGGGTGAGCTGCGGCACCACTGGGTGGTCCTCCTGGGCGAACTCCACATCTGGGAAAGGAAACACGTGGAAGTGGTTGGCAAGCCTTGTTGTTTCGTACCCAAGTCAATCAGTATGTGCGTGGTGTTGAACAAATGGTGTGCACACTGTTGGCCGGCCCGGTCCCCACTCCAGCGTTGCCACGCTGAGTCGGCGCCACAAGCGACGTCGGTCCCTTGCACCGCCGCTGCCCTCACCGTCCCGCGCGTTGAGCGCCTCCAGAGTGCTCTCCACCGAGGCGTCCGCTGCATTCACACGAGCCGGCGACAGGCCGCGCAGCGACAGCTGCGCATCGAGCTGCGGGCCCGCCCCTGTTGCCACGGCCCGCTCCGCCGCGGTGTCCGCGGGTGCCACCAGCAGCTGCCCAGTTCGCAGCTTGATGAGCAGCTGGCGTGGGGCTTTTCGGGGGTCTTTCGAAGCTAGGTCTGCGCTTGCAAAGGGGCAGCAGGTGGCGGCGAGCAGCAGCACGAGCACCGGCGCCGAGGCCGCTCGCGTTTTTGGCGCCGCCGCCGTTCGTCGGCGGGCGCCGCGGCGGCAAGGCGCGCTGGCCCGGTCGCTTGAAGGCTCCATTCCGTGACGGCCGCCCGACATCGCGACGCTCAAGGGCGCTGCAGCGGTGCAGCTGCAGACTGCCATTCGACCGGCCGCGAAGAACGCCTGCTCTGCTGGCCGAGCAATTCTATTCTACTATATAAACAACGGTCAGATCTTGCACACAACGTCAGAAAGAGAGTAGCGTTAGGGACGAGGCCGCCAGGCGCTGCGGCGGCGCTGGGCGCCACGGTTTGTAACTGCCCCATGCGCTTCCCCACTGGTTGGCCTATTACGAGGGGAAATCGGCATTCATGGGTGTGACCCACTGCAGTTCAGGGCAAGCAGTAGCTGGAGCGGGCAAGGGAGAGCACATGCAACAGGAAGCGAGGGGAGTGTTGAGCGGGGCAAGTACAGAGGCGGGGAGGAGTTGAGCGCGCGCGTGGCGAAGGGAGGCGGCAGCATGCAGGTTGGGGGGTTGGTTTGGTACGCAAGTGTCAGATCGCTTGTCGGAAGAATTAGGGAGTCAATCGTGTCAGAAAGGGGTGTGGAAGGGGTGACAGGGAGTGGGCATGGGGCAGGGCAGGTTTGATAGCGCCTGCGATGCATCACATCAGCAGGCGTCGCAGGTGGGCGCCGAGGCCTCGCATGCGCCGTCGCCTGCTCTTGTACAGGCCAAAAGCACACAGTTCGTTTCTAATAACTAAATGCCCGCCCAGCAGCCGCCGATCGGCGCACGGCATCGTCGCCGGCGCGTCGAGGGTGCATCACATGGCACTGCTGCTTGCACGGTTGCCGGTGCGGTGCAAGGGCTTTGCTGCTTGTCAGGTTTGCTACAGGCCAGCGAGGCCTCGCATGAGGCCGCCGCTTTCGCTGCTTGCCTCTGATATGCTGGTGGCGCGGCGGGAGACGCCGTTGCTCTGCAGCTCCTCCAGCGCGCGCCGCATCGCCTCGCGCGTCATGCCGCCGGTGCTGCCCGCATCCATGCTGAGGCTGCAGCAGAGGAGACGAGGGGATGCATGCATGGTTGGTTGGCGTGGCAAACTCAGAGGGATGCATCGCGGAGGGGCCGAGGGGCCATGGCAGCGCGCCATCCGAAGGCTGGCTGGCCCCCCACTGCAGCTGCTGTCGCGCGCAGCCCCACACACCCCATCCGGCACAGCGCGCGGCTCGCACTTGAAGGACTGCGCGCCCGAGCCGCCCTTCTTTGAGGCCAGGCGGCGCAGCTGCACAGTGATGCGCACGCGTTCCACAGCCTGCAGCAGGGTGGGTAGGCGCATGAGGAATGTGCGGGGTGAAGGCAGGAGCAGGGGAGGCCTGACGCCGCTTCTACCGCAGGCTCTTGCTGGACAGCAGCGCTGCACGGCAGGCCCGCGGCTGCTCGACGGCGGCGTCGCAGCCTGCGACGTGCAAACAGCTGCATGCGGAGCAGCTGTGCACGCTGCTTGCCTGCGTGAGCGACCCGATCAGCTCCCCCAGGTCCTCGTTTGACATGTAGTCCAGGTTGTAGCCCTGCGCAGGTTGTTGTGGGTTGAGGCACACGAGGGGGCAGCGTCAAGTCGAGTGGAGGGGGACATTTGCAAGGGGCGGGAAGGTGGGCACGGCGTATCATACCCAGCAAACTTGGCCCACAGCGCAGCGCAGCGCAGCACAGCACAGCGCAGCGCACCTGCAGGTTGTTGTTCTGCGCGTCCAGCCGCTCCAGCTCCTGCCGCAGGTTGCGGTTCTCGCCCTCCAGGTCCTTGAGCTGGCCTTGCACCTACGGGGGCAGGCAAGGAGGCAAGAAGGGGGGGGGGGGGGGGGGGACATTGGCAGAGGGTTGGGCGAGCAGGCGGCAGGGGTGAGGGAGGGGAATCGCAGAGAATACCACGCCATGCCCGCACCAGCAGCTGCGCCTGCACTTCGGAGGCACGAGCAACATATGTGGTCCTCAGCCAGCCAGCCAGCCAGCCAGCCAGCAACCCAGACAGCGAGGCAGCCATCGCGCCGAAGCTGCACCACCGCGCACCTGGTCCTCAAGCCCGGTGAGCGTCTCCAACACATGTCGCTGGTCGCTCAGCTGCTCCTCCTTGATGCGGATGGCCTCCAGCACGAGCATGACCTGTCGCGAGCGAGCAAGAACCAGGGCGAACGACAGCGCTGCGTTGGAGGAGGGCCGCCACAGCGCCGCCGAGCATGGGGCTCCACTGGGCGCCCCCCCCCCCCCCCCCGCGACTGCCCTTCATTTCTTCACGGTCTCCTGCGCTCCTCCTGGCAATAGCCGCCCTGCGGCACTCCCTCCCGCCCTCCGCCCCCTCACCTTCTCCTCCATCTTGAGCACCTTCTCCGCAAGGACGTGGTCATACCCGTGGCGCAGCGGCCGCACAGCCTCCTGCGCGGCGGGATGAAGTGGTGCACGGTTTAGCCAGCAAAGGTAGCAAGCATGTGCCCGCCCGCCCGCCCGCCTGCCGGCCCGCCCGCCGGCCCGCCCGCCCGACTGCTTGCCCGCCCGCCTGCCACTCACTGCCGGCATTGCCCCCCATCCCGCGCCTCACCGCCAGCTCAGCATAGTCCTCCCCATCAACCTCTGGGTCCACGTCAAGCCCGTAGTCAATCGTCTCTGAAGGCAGTGATCGGCGTGCACGCAGTGAATGTTGGCACGTGGTGGCGCATGGCGACGTGTGTTGCAGGCACTGCAAAGCGTTAGGTTGCAGCCCTGCCCCCGTGCGATGCCCCCTGCAGCGGCCCTCCCCCGGCAACCACATCTGCCAGCGCTGCAGGCTGCCTGCGCCAAGCTGCACTTTGCCCTGGCCCCTGTGATGCCTCTCCAGCATTGTGCCCTTCACGCTCTGTTCTGCCTCAGCCCAGCCCCCGCCCCGCCCGGCCAACCGCCTCCCCAGCCCGATCGACCCCGCCCACCCGCCTCCACCCCGGTGGCTGCCGCCAGCTTGCGCCGCATGCGCTCCAGCGCCAGCGCCAGCTTCTCGCTGTGCTCGTTCTGTGCCTCCAGCTGCGTCTGCATGAACTCACGGTCCGCCAGCATGACCTGCACAAGACAGAGGGGTGGGGGCATCATGGGAAGGAGGGGTCGGCGGGGCAAGCGCTGCAGCAGGTGATGGCTGCATGCCAGGGGGCGTCCTCACGCGCGCAGCCGTGCTCCCAGGCGTGGCTGCCCCTCGTCGAGCCCCCCGTCCTACCCACCAGCCACTCCTCCTGCTCGCCCATGCGACCCAGCCCACCCACCTGCATCGCGACGTCATCTTCGCCGCCGTCCTCGCCGCCGGTACGCACGCTGCCGCGGCCCCGGCCCCCACCCCGCATGGAGTGGATGGTCTGCAGCATGCGGTCCCGCTCCGCCAGCTCAGCGGCCAGCACGTTGACCTGGCGCCGCAGCAGGTCCGCCTCCGTCTCCATCGCCTCGCTGATGCCGCGCGCGTTGGACAGCGCCTCCAGCTCCGCTCCAGGGAACAAAGCGCCTGCGCTGCGCACGCCCTTGACCGTCGTGGCGACGTCGGCCATAGGCGGGTGCGCCGCCACGCCCGCCGCCGGGACCGTGCTGCCGGCGGCGGCGCTGGCTGCAGCGGCGGCGGCGTTGCCCTCCGCGGCCAGCAGCGCTGCGGCGGCGGCCTGCTCGCCGTACGGCGCGCGCAGGCGGCGCTCCAGCTGCGTGGCTGCTGCTGCGCCGTGCAGGATGCACTGCGTCAGGCGGACGATGCGGTCCTCCAGCACAATCTTGTCGCGCTCCCTGTAGCGCAGAGCAACACGGCAGGCAACACTTACGTAACGTTGAGGGGTGTGGCAGACAGTGCAGCCCTCCAGGACCGTGCATCATGTATCATGTCGATGGGAGGCAGGGAAGACTGTGTGATGGGCAAACCGCTGCCCTGGGCGGCGCTGCTGCTGCAGCTGCTGCCCCAGCCCCCTTCACCCTGTCCAGCCCAGCTAGCTCCCCTGCCGCGCCCACCTGGCCAACAGCGCCTGGTGCTCCTCCTCCAGCCGCTCTCGTAGCGTGCGCACCTCGGGGTGCAGGGGGTCGTGCAGGGGCAGCCCGCCGCCTGCGCAGCGAGGGGGCGGGTCGTGGCAGGTTGGACGCAGTGCAGAGCACACCGGCGCTGCCTGCGGGCTCGAACGAGCAGCCTCAATTCCTTCCGAGCAGGCAGGCGGGTGGGCAATCGGCGTCGACATACGCACGTTCGCGCATAACCATGTCCAGCTGGCCCTTCAGCAGCTGGATCTCCTGCTGGTACCGCGCAATCAGGCTGGACTGGTCCATGATCTCGTTGCGCGCCACGCTGACCTCGATGCGCTTGGCGCTGCGCAGCGGTAGAGGGGCCAGGGCAGGGAGCGCAGACGCAGCATGCTCAGCAGGGGGGCGTGAACGTGCAACAGCCACCGCCGCCGCCGCCCTGGGGCACCACCATGCACCTGCCATCCCCACACACCAACTGCCAGCCCGCCCGCCCGCCCCCCCGCGCACCGGCTGGCAAACTTTAGCGTGTTGTGAGTCTCCTCGGCCTGGGTGGAGGCGGGGGTGATGGTACAAATGACGGCGATGCGCGCGCCAGAGCCTGCACAGCCGAGAGGTCGGGTGCAGTGGGGGCGTCAGTGGGTGCGAGGTTGCGCACAGGAGACGGGCAGGCATGGGCGCCCTGCGGTGGCGGCGCAGCGGCGTGTAGCAAGCAGGGACTACACGCCACGACACCCACGCCAGCCGGTCCACCCCGGCATGCACCTGTCAGCGAGGCCTGCAGCAGGCGCGTCAGCTTGGAGTCGCGGAAGGGGATGTGCACCGCCTTGCCGTCGCTGAGCTTGTGGATGACGGTGCCCAGCGTGAGCAGCGACTTGTTGATGAAGCTGCCCTCCATGCGGTGGCTGCGGCTGATCTCGGCCTGGTTCACACCAGGACGGGGCAGGGCGGGGATGCAGCAGGTTGATCAACACAGCAGCAAGGGTGAGAGGGCCTACCGCAGCCCACCCAATCACGCTCGCACATGCCGACGCCCGCCAGCAGCACAGGCACGCCCCTGCGCCACGCCACCCCCAGCCGTACCTTGGCAGACTCTGACCCGGCCAGATCGATGAGGTTGAGGTACGAGAGGGTCCGGCCCAGGCGCAGGTTTGGGTCCGTCATGCCGTCGGCACGGTCTGCAGGCAGGCAGGCAGGCAGGCAGGCAGGCAGGGAAGAGATGCAGCAGCAGGAAGCCAGTGGATGTAGGCAGATGAGCGGTGCGGCGCAACGCCAGCCGCCAAGGGGGCAGGCACGCCGGCACGACAAACCACAGCAGCACGCAGCAGGCAGCAGCGCGGCGCCACGTCACCCACCCGAGGCCTCGATGGTGATGCGGATGATGGTGTGGGAGCGAGAGGAGCCCTCGTTGAAGGCTGTGGCACTGGTCTGCACACAGGGGACGGGGCAGGCCGGGCGGCAGGCAGAGGGCGTGAGGCGGGGCACGCAGGCATGCCCAGGTGCAGAGAGCAGGGCCGAGGGCAGGACCAGCTGCCTGCCGCTTGCCAGCCTGCTTGCACTCCCTCCCCAGGCGCCCCCCCTGGCGCGCCCGCCCGCCGTCGGCCCACCCACCTTGCGCTGCTCGTTTCCCATGGCGATGACCTGCAGCGCGTGCTCCGCCGACACCAGCGTCTCCTCGCGGATGCCGTCGATGGTGATGCCGCCGCCCTTGCGCGTGTCCTCGCGCAGCTTCAGGTTGGTGCGCGACGCGTCCAGCAGGTCGTTCAGCACCTGCAGCAAGCGAGCGAGCGACGCAGGGAGGTGTGGCACCAGCGCAGGGTGGCGGTCAGCAGCAGCCACAAGCTCGCCCCCGGCCCTGCCTGTGCACCCACCCCTGCACGCATCACCCCTAACCTCACACCAGGCGTGCCACATGTCCGGCCTAGGCGCATCCACCCACCCCTCACGCCCCTGATGCCTTGTGCCCCCGCACTTGTTCCAACTACTTGAAACGTAAACGACGCTGCACTCCTTGCGCCCCGCCCACCTCCCGCCCACCTCGTTGTAGATCTCCATCATGCTCATGCGCAGCAGAAACTCCTTGCCGGAGGTGCGCTGGATGAGGCGAAAGACTTCTGAGATGGCATGGGGCACCATGCCCGGCTCGCTGTCGCTGCCCATCATGGTGTGGGTCTTTCCCGAGGACGTCACGCCGTCTGCAGGGAGAAACAGCAGCGGGCCCAGAAGCAGATCAGCAGCAGCATGAGGTGCGCCACAGCAGGCAGGCAGGCAGGCAGGCAGGTAGCAAAGCACGGCAGCCAGCAGCGGCAGCAGCGGCAGCGGCAACGGCGGCGGCGGCAGCGGCAGCGGCAGCACCCACATGCAAAGACGGTGCCGTTGATGCCGTCGAGCGCCGACTGCACGATGGGCGAGGCCACCGTCTTGTACACCTCCCTGTTCTCGGTGTTTGGAGAGAACACGTGGTCGTACAAAAACTTCACCTGCAGGCCGTCACGTGCGCAAGATGGGGGGGGAGGCAATGCGTGTGGGGCGAGAGGCAGCGTGCGAAGGCGGCGCGCTGCACGCAAGCTGCAGCAACAAAGGCGTGCGCGCAACGGCGCATGACCAGGGCGGGGCCTGCACGACGCGACGCCCCGGGCTTCTTGCCCCTTGTTGGCCTGGGAGGCGGGTGGGCCCGCGGCGGCGCCGCTGCCGTCTGGCCTTCCGCTGCGCCCAGATGGCCCCGCACCTTGAGCCCCACATCCTCCAGGATGCCGACCGCGTTGCCGCTGCACTCCCACACTTCATGGTCGCCACGCGAGCGCTCCTTGTCGCTGCGGCAGGGGCGGCAGGCGGGACGGCGGCGGTGACGCGGGAGCGCGACGGCGCGGACGCACGGCTGGGCGCCCAGCAGCCGACTGACTCGTAGATCACCGAGCTGCCCGGTCGAGGTGAGCAGACATGCTGCACATGCAGCTACAGCGAGTCGTCCCCTCAACGCGGCAGCGCCGCCGCCGCCGGTGCCACCCGCCGCCGCCACCCGCCACGCACCTGAGCGGCCTGAAACGGACGGCCACGCACACCTTGTTCTTCTCCCCCGCCCCGTCGTAGGTCATATGCTGGGTCATGGCGCCCCAGGGGCCGCCAACCACCGTTTTCACGCCAAATCTACCGGCTGGGGCGCAGTCAATGCTCCCTGCGGCGTGCTCTGAATTGTAACAGCCGGAAGAACGCGGTCGAGACCGAGGAGGGCGCAGTGTCAGTGGGCCCGACGCGCGCAAAGACCGACTCTGGTCTGGGGACTCCGGGCCTGGCTGGGCGCGGTACAAGCTCCTGGATGGGGCCCGGTGCTGACAAGATGCGCAAGCGCGCTGGCGAGCCCCAATTTGCAGGAATGGGGGCGACTGCATGTGTTGCGTGCTGCGTCAGCCCTCTGCACCCGTGGACCCCCCGGCTTGTAGCGGCCCCTGATCACGTTTTCAGCACTCAACCTGAAGTGGCTGCCTCGCCCCCCTCCGGGCCCCTGTGCTCGTCGGCCGGCTTTGTGGGCCCAAAAATATGGATCCACAGACGGAAAGGAAGTTTATCAGGGCCATTGTGCGCCAGGCAAGTGTGGCGCGGAGTTGTGCGGCCGCTCGGCAGGTTGGCGCGGCTAAAAATACCCTCCACGGACAATGCTCGAGCTGTGAGCGCGCCGAGCGCCATTCTGGAGGCCGTCCTCACTCTCCCAAACCCCTCATGCGCTCGCAGGTCCACCCCGACCTCTTTGGCGCCTTCCCCTACGAGCGCACCAAGAACTCGGACGCCCTCAAGGTGCGTGCCGGCGCTGGGAGCACCACCCGCGAGGGCGCGTAGCGGCGGCGGCGGTGGGAGACACCGCCGCCAGGCGGCGGCAGTTGTGGCTGTGCTGAGCCGCTCTTAAACTCCTCCTTCCACTGCTGTGCAGACCCTCAATGTGTACGCAGACTCGCTGTCCCAGGGGCTGCGCCCCGAGGCGGCGCAGCTCACGTTTTTCGTGCGGCGCGAGGGCGAGGAGGGCCTGACGGAGGTGCGGCGCGGTGGCAGAGCAGAGCGGGCTCTGCTGCTGCAGGCCGGGTTAGCAGCGGCAGCAGCAGCAGCAACGACTGCACCACAGCAGTGGATCCGTGCAGCTCCTCGAGCGCGCATCGTCGCGCCGCGCCCTCCAAACCGCCAGCCGCCTCCCGCGTCACCCGCGCTTCACTCGCTCGCTTGCTTGCTTGCTTGCAGGTTTCTGCAGAGCTGCCCTCGTATGGATCCCTGGGCCCGCTGTTCTTTTCATTCGGTCTCATCACCCAGGAGGAGCTGCGGCAGGGAGCGGGAGCATGCGGCCAGGGTGCGTGCAGGGGGGGCATGTGGCAGTGCGGGTGTGGGCCGTGGCAGCAGGCGCAGCTGGCAAATGTGAGGTGGCAGCTGGCGTGGGGACGGGGCAGCAGGCGTACCTGGCAAATGTGATGTGGCAGCAGACGGGCGTGTGGCAGCAGGCGCAGCATGCAAATCTCTGTCTTGCGCCCACAGCGAGCCCGCGTTGACGAGCAGCAACCGGCTGGCAGCGCAGCAGGCAGCAGGTGCACGGCCGGCGGTGCTGCATGCACCCTTGCAAGCGACGCACCCTAAAACATACTCTCGATTTCTCAGTTAGATCTGGTCGATGTGGTGCTGCGTGGGTGCAGGCAAGGACGACCGCGACCTGGCGGCCTGGCTGCGTGAGACTGTGTACGAGGCGGTGCGCACCGCCGACCAGCACGACAGCCTGAAGCGCGTCATCCGGGAGATGCGCATGGGGATGGAGGCGAGGTTCAAGCTGTCGGGCATCCAGGTGCGGAGGCAGCGGCAGGCAGGGGGGTGGCACGACGGCTGCGCTGCAGCGCGGCGGGCAGCAGCTCTGCCGGCTGGCAGCGCAGTGCCGCGGGCGTCGCCGCGGGCTCCTGGCGCAGCAGCAGCGGCGCCACTGCCGCAACGCCTGCTGGTTCCGCGCCGCCGTGCCATCTGCCGACACGCTGCCACGCTGCGCTGCTCTGGCGCACCCCGTGCTGCAGGTCGGCGGCGAGTTCAGCATCAGCACCGCGGAGCAGCGCCGCCAGATCGACGCGCTCAAAGCGCTGGAGGGCTGCCTGGCGGAGCTGCCGGCGGAGCAGGCGGCGGCGCTGGAGGGGCTGTCCATCCGGTGGGTTGGGGGGGGGCTTGGCGGGGACCAGCAGCGCCTGCAGCGGTGCAGCTGCTGGGCAGCAGCATGTTGGCGCGGCCTGCCTGCAGCGTCCACCTGCCCTGCGGTGGCCTGCAAGGCGGCCCGCCGTCGTGCTGTATCCCCTGGGCGAGCGGCGGTCCGAATGCAAGCCAGCCGCCGGCTCAACCGGCAGCTGACTGTCCTGAGCCTTCTGTGCGAGTGCCTCTGCCCCCCTGGCGCAGGCTGTACCACCCAGCCTCGCGCCCGCTGGGCACGCAGGGGTACGTGGACACTGACGGCGCCTTCAACCTGCGCACGCAGCCCATCACGTCGCACGTGGCGGACAACGGGGTGGTGCACGTGGTGGCGGGCGACCCCGAGGTGAAGCCCTTCTGCTTGCACGCACACTTGGGTTGCTGTTTGGGGTTGCGGTCGGCTGTCGTGGCATTCGTCGTGGCGGGCGCGGCTGCTGGGCATGGACCGGGCTGCCTCTCCTCACCTCAAAAGGAGGTGTCGAGCTCACACGCCTGCGCATTGCTTCCCTCTCCCTGCCGCCGTGAACCGCAGTCGCTGTCGGAGACGCTGCCCCGCCTGGACCTGAACCGCGCGCGGCTGCTGGCCAAGCTAGGCTCTTTTTGGCTCACGCGTAGCAGGCGGGTGGCAGAGGCATCTTTGGAGCCCCGCCGTTTGCCGGATGGCAGCACCCCGCCCAAGCATGCTGCTTCCGCCCTGCCCGCCGCTCGCCGGCAGCGCCTTTGTGCCCTTGCGCTCTGCAAGCCCCTTGCCTCAGCCTCACTCTGCTGCGCGCGCCCCTGCTCCGCCCCCACCCCCTCCCGCCCCTGCAGGGACTTGAGCAGCGTGCTGCAGCAGCTGCTGGGCGTGGAGGCTGTGTGGTGCGACACCCGGACCGAGGACTCGTCGCAGCAGTTTGTGCTGTGGACGGGAGCGGTGCTGGACCAGCGGGACGCCTTCGAGTCGTCGCTGCAGGTCGGTGTGGGTGGGTGGGTGAGGCGTGAGGGGGTGGTGGTGGGGTGGGGTGGGGTGGGGTGGGGTGGGGTGGTGTGTGGGGGGGGGGGGGGGGGAGGGGGGGGGGCGGCGGCGCGGCGGCGGCGGCGGCGGCGGCGGCGGTGGAGAGTGAGGTAGGGTGTTACTGTGGTGGCGGAGGGCGGGGGGGGGGGGGCTTCTCGCGCCCACCCCGCCTGAGCAGGCAGCCGCGGCGAGCGGCGGCGCTCCACATCCCGGTCTCTCCGCAACCCACCCCGCGCCCGCCTGCCTGTCGTCGCACCGCAGGGCCGGCGTTTTGCCTTCTCCCTGCTGGCGCACAGCGACCAGAACAGCCCCATGCTGGATTTCCTGGCATCCAGCTCGGTGCTGCAGGTGGGCGGGCAAGTGGGGGTGCAAGCGCCGGTCGTTGGGGAGGCACCACATGCCAGGCAGCCTGGCACCTGTGCCGCCCTGCATGCATGCGCCAGCGCGAGCGCATTCCCCACGCCAACCCCCCCTCACCCTCCACTTCTCCTCACCCTCCCTCACCCCCCGCCCCCCTGGCAGGTGCGCTGCGACTGCCCGCCGCAGCACCTCCTCGACTTCCTGTGCTCCTCCGCGGGCCTGTCGGCCAACGAGGCGGCGGCGCAGGTGGCGGGCAGCCGGGAGGAGGAGGAGGCGCTGCTGGAGTCGGTGCGGGAGGCGCTGGGGGCCAAGCACGTCATCCGCGTGTGCTCCTCGTACGAGCAGGTGCGGCGGGGGTGCTGTGCGGGCGCGCTGGGCGTGCTGGGCGCGCTGCGGTAGCGAGCGGTGGGTGGGAAGTTGGGCCGTCGTCGCGCTCCTTGTACGAGCAGGTGCGGCGGGCAGGCGGGTCGGCAGCGGATTCCTGCCAGCGGGACTGAGGGGGAGGAGCAGGGCGTGCAGGCGCTTGCTGCGCATGCAGCGCGCAGAGTGCTCCTGCAGGGCGTTGAAGGCCGCATTGCAAGCTCGTGGCTGCACGGCCCACCTCACCCTCAAACCCTCCTGCCCTGCTCCCCCCCCCCCCCCCCGACAGGACAAGGTCCTGGGCGCGGCGCGGCGCCTGCTGGAGGCGGCGCCCGCAATCCGCGCTGCGGGGGTGGACCTCTCTGGCGCCTCGCTGGCAATCGACGACTGCTACGAGCTCTGGGACTCTGGTGGGTGGCCTGTGTGTTGCTGCTGCCGCCTTGCTTCGATGCCGCTGCCTTGCTCCGTTGTTGAATGCCATCATGCACGGGGCTTTGTGCGTCTCTCCTGCTCGCCGTCGCCGCCGCTGCTGCTGCTGCTGAGTTGGCCACTGGCGCCTGCTGCGGCTGCCGAGCTCACGTCGCCCAACCTTGCGGCAGGCTGCTCCACGTGCAAAGCCGGACCCAGTATGCAAAGCCTGAACGTCCGCCCGTCGGCTGTGCCCCCCTCCCGTGCCCTGCAGGCTTCATCTCCATCCCCCACGACTTCAACATGTCGGACCTGCAGCCAAAGCTGATTGCCCTGCTGGGGAGCGGCACAGGCGCAGGCGCAGGCGCGGAAGGCGGCGGCGCCAGCGGCCCCGCCAGCGGGATCGCCAACGGCAGCGGCGCCAACGGCGGCGGCGCCAATGGCGCCAACGGCAGCGGTGCAAACGGCGCCAATGGCAGGGGCGCAAACGGCCAGTACGCCGGCTTCGCAGCCAAGGGCAGCGGCGGCTCCAAGGGCGGCACGGGCGCAGGCAGAGGGTTCGCACGCAACGGGCGCGCGCGCGCAGCAGGCGGCAGCGCGGGCAGCGCCGCGGCAGGCGCAGCGGTCCTTCATGCGGCATCGCTGCGGCTCGGCGCGCGGCCGCTTCTGCGGCAGCCGCGGGCGGTCGCGCCGGCGGCGCGACGCCTGCCTGCCGCAGGGCAACGCCTGGCGGCGGCAGCCCCCCGCATGCTCTGACAGCGGCGCTTGCCGTAGGTTGGCCCGCCGGCTAGCGCTTGCCCGACCGCCGGTGCACGCGCCGCCCCCTCTGTTGCTGCTGGCGCTCTCCTGCCTGCACCCTCACTCCCCCACGGAAGAACCCCTCAACTCACCCCCCCCCCCCCTGTACACCAGTCTTGTGCAGTGTTCCTCACACGCGCACCCGCAGCTGCGACATGCCGAGCTGCCTCGACGCCGCTCTGCTTCGATGGACACCCCTGTTTAGTGAACGAACTCACAACACCAATCACAAATGACGCTTCCTCTTGCCTCGGCCGCCCACCCTCCTCTTCTTGACCCTTCCCCGTGTGCCCCTGTCATCGCATGCCCTACTTGCTTAGCCCCTGTCCATTCCCTTGGGGCCGCCGCCCCCGCCCCCACTTCACAGTTTCATTGCCCACCCCGCCCGCCGCTCCCCGCTTTCATTAGCACCGGTCTCCACCCCGCGCGCCCTCGCCTGCGCGCCTGCATCGCCAGTCATGTAATGCCGCATGTGCCCACTTTGAACGCCCGAGGGGACGCCGCTGGCCGCTGCAGCGCGACCCCGCCCCGCACGCGTGCAGAACTGCTTTGGCCTGATGCAACTTTGGCCAGATGCAATGCTGCACACGTGGCTGGCAGCTCGTCCTGCCAGGTGAACGCGTGCACACAGCCAGCACTGTCCTTCACACAGCGCTGCGGCATGCTCGCAGAAGCGGGCGGGGAGGCGGGCTGTGACCCCATCTCCTCAGCCTGCCGCATCCCTGCCCCCGCTGCTCCGCTCCTTTCCTGCCACTGCTGCTCTGCGCCCCTGCCGGCCCATGAGAGCTAGGTTTACATTAACGCCGGGAAGTCCTGCGTTGGAATGAAATCGGGCGGACACACAACGTCGCTTGGAAGTCGCTTCAAACGAGGAGAGTGAGTAAGAGAGAATGATAGGAGAGGAGGGGTCGCGGTGTGTCTGTCGGTCGGTGGGTGGGTTGTCAGGACAGATGGGGGGAGGCATCGAGTCAAGAGGCTGGGTGCGCAGTCGGTCAAAGACGGCTGGATGGGCGGCTGGATGGGCGGCTGGATGGGCGCTACGTAGGGGGTTTGTACAAAGGGGGATGGGCCCTGGACTGGGGTGGGGTGCGCTCGTTGGGTGTGCTCCACGTAACTAGGAGCTAGAATGGGGGGCGATTCTGTGCAGGATGGGACGCGAAGGCGCATAAAAGAGGGAGGCATGCAGCCATGTGGCAGGTGCCCGGCCGGGGCGCGCGCCCGCCGGAATGGCCGGCGGAGGGGGGTGCGCGCGCCGCCGGCGACCTGCCACCCCGCCCTGGATGGGGAAGAAGGGGAGGGGCCCCGGCGCGTGATCACAGCGCTCAGGGGGTGAGTGGATGGGGACGTACAGGGGGCTGGGGTGGGTTGTTATTTCGCGGTGGGGGGGTGGGGGGGAGGAAGCGCACTGGTAACACCCGAGAAGGAGGGAGAGAAGTGGGTGGGAGCAGGAGGGGCAGAGACTTCAAGGCACCCGAGACGAAAGGGGAGGGGATGGGGGGAATGCAAAAAGGGGTAGAACAGGCAAGGGAGGCTGGGGGAGGGGATGGGGTCAAAACGGCCGAATGCAGCCCCAAATTCTGGTCGGGTTGGATGAGCTGGCGGAGCGGCGGCGTGCAGGTGTGCATGCCAGCAGGTGTGGGTGCGCGTGGAGTGGGTGGGTGTGCCCGGTGATGGAGACCAGTGAGAGAGTGTGCAGGTGTGGCAGAACCGGATGGCCCCATGTGGGAAGAGGCAGGAGGTCGGGGAGGACTGCGGGCGCGGCGGGGGGGCGGGGGGGGGGGGGGGGGGGGGGGCGGGGGGGGGGGTTGTCGGAGGGCGCCCGCGCGCCGGTGGGTGGAACAAGAGAAAGGGAGGGAAAGTGACAGGTGAGGATATGGAGGCATGGGGTGAGGGAGGATGGGGGTGTGCTGTCCCAGTGAGCCCAATGCGGCAAATGGAGCAGGCAGGTGGAAGAGGGTGGGTGGTGTGGGTGGGTGGGTGGGTGGGTGGGGGCATGGAAGGGAGGTATGCAGGCGGCGACGGGGGCGGGCCCCGCCCAAAAGGGGTCGTAGGTAGGGCAGGCGTGCGCAGACGAACGACAATGGCAGAGGGCTGCCCCCCCTGGGCAGGGGTGGCGGCGGGTGCTCTGAGGGTGCAGGCTGGCGGCAGGGGGGAGTTTGGGGGGTGGTTGGTTGGCGCGGTGGTGTGTGGCCATACCGCGGGCGTGGCACAGAGGGTTGGGTTTCTTCTGGGGGATGCCAAAGCTGGGCTAGCTAGGCTAGGGCGTTGGGGGGTCAGCTGGAGGGCAGCGTCGGCGCTGGCTTCATGGCAGCGCGTCAACAGGGGGCTTGCTGGCTGGGGTGCGCTGTGCAGCGCACGCGTCGAGAGCGAAGTATCTGAAGCTTAACCTCAGTTGAAGCGCAGCTTCTTGCGGCTGGCAGAGTTGGTGAGCGGCAGCGGCTGGGCGGCGGCCGCCGCCTGCGCCGCCAGGCCGCGCAGGCTGGCGTGGTTGGGCGACATGCTCATCTCCAGGCGCAGGCCGCCCATGATCCCTTCGCCGCCGCTGCTGCTGCCACTGGCGGCGTGCGTGGCTGCGGCCGGCGGTGCCGGCGCTGCGGTGGCCTTGTCGCCGTCGCTGCCCGCCTGCAGCTGCAGCTGCTTGCCGGGGGCGTCGTCCCCGCCCATCCCGAAGAGCGTGCGCCGGCTGCTGACGCGCTTGCCGATGCCGACGTGGCGCACGCGCGAGGTGGGCACCAGCGCTGGCACCGCCGCGGCGTGCGAGGCGGCGGTGGGCGTGGGGGCCTCCACTGCCGGCGGCGAGGCAGGCGCGACGCGCGCCGTGCTGCCAGGCGCAGCGGGCTCCTCGGCAGGCACAGCGCCGCCCTGGCAGCCCTCCACAGACAGCCGCCGCAGGCCGGCGGCGGCGACGTCGGCGGCAGCGTCGGCGCGTGCCGCGCTTTGCTGCGCAAAAGCGCACGCCGCTGCCTCGAAGACCGAGCCGTGCTCGTGCCCCGCCTGCCCGCAACACCGGCGGTCTGCGTCGCTGAGCTGCTGCTGCTGCTGCGCAGGGGCCGCGTCGTCGCCGCGCAGGCACCGCCGGCGGCGAATGTTTGTGGGCATGCCCAGCGGCGCGTGCAGCACCTGCCCCATGCTGAGGTGGATCACGGTGAGCGCCACCAGCTGGTTGGTGGGGCGGTCCTTGAGGATCTGTGGGTGGGGAGGGGGGGCGGCAGGGGGAAGGGAGGGGGGAAGGGGGATGTGTGAGCGCGGGGGCGCAGGCAGAGCGTGCTGCATGGTGCCTGCGGCTGGCTGCGCACGCACCGAGTTTCAGCACTGCAACAGCGCTCATGCAGCGATTCTCACAAGCGCTGCGCCTGCGCTCAAGCATTGCTCCCCGAGGCCCTGCACAAGCGTGCACGCAGTGAGTCCCGCAGTCTCTGCACCACCGCATGTGCCCACTCCCACGCACCAGTGGGTGGTCCCCCAACACGTGCAGCTCGGGCATGGCGAGGGTGGCGAGGCGCACGCAGCGCGCGAGGCGCGGTGCCAGGCCCGGCAGCCTCGCGTCGCGGTAGTACTGCGTCCAGGCTGCCAGAGCTTGAAACACCTCCAGCTCGCTCTCCACCTGCGTTGGTGCAAGCAGTGGGTTGACAGGGAGCAGGGGAGTGAGGGTGGCAGGACGGGCGAGGGCGGGCGGGTGGGAAGGCAGGCAGGCAGGGGAAGCAAGGGGTCGCGCGCTGCCTGCCCGCCGGTCGCGCCGAGCGGCAGGCGCAGCACGGCGGGCCCCGCCCAGTGGCGGCACGGCACGTGCAGCACCTACCTGCAGGCTGTCGCTGCTGAGCAGCGCCAGCAGGTGCGCCTCCTCCATCGTCATGAGCCCGTTGGGGTCTGCCTGCCACGCGGCGGTGAAGCTGCGCAGCGCCAGCGCGCGCGCTGCGCGGCGCAGCGGCGCGCAGCCGCACGCCGCGGCGGCGTTGAAGAGGGACAGGCAGTTGTGGGGGGCCAGCGCATCCAGCAGGGCGGCGGTGGTCAGCTCGTGCGCACGCAGGGCCTGCAGGCAGAGCCAGGGGTGCAGGGGGGAGAAGCGGTGTTGTGCGGTGGCGTGGTACGTGCAGGTTCACGCCGAATTCACGTGGTGGTGGTGGGGGGGGGGGGCTGGGGGGCCTGTACGGATGGCAGCGCTCGCCTGAAGCTGGCCGCCGGGCTGCGGGGGCCGCAACGCTGCCCACTGCGTCGGCTTGCTTGTGTCAGCAGTGCAGGCAGCAACACATGCACAAGCCGTGTTGGGGCGCCTGCAAGCGCGCCGCACAGCGCCCCGGGGCCTCCTCGCCTCTCGCTCTTCCCCCCGCCGCCGCACCTGGCCCAGCGACGCATACAGAAAGCAGTCAGTGAAGCCACGCCGCTGCTCCAGGCTGTCAGCGCCGAAGACGGCGCGCTGCAGCAGGGCCAGGGCCTCCAGGCCCTCCTCCGTGGGGGGGCAGGTGAAGGGGTGCGCCGGCGAGTCCAGGTCCTGCGGCGACGGCAGGGATGTGGCCCTTCAGACTTCCTGGACAACCGGTACCGCCCGCCCCAGCACGCCTCAACCGCGCCTCCGGGCGACAAAGCGAGCGGCAGAGGGAAGGCTGTGGGGAGCCCATTGTTAGCCCCATCCACCGGCGCAGCACCTGGAGCACCAGGCCCGCCACCACCGCTGCGCCGTGGCTCACGCCGTGCACCTCCTCCTGGCACTCGAGTTCCGACATGCCTGCGTGAAGACAAGGGCGATGGAGGCGGAAGCGGGAAGGTGGGTGGGTGGTGGGTCGCCCTTTCCTCGTTTCCACCTCGTTCCCGGCGCCCACCGCGCTCAATAGGCTTTTTGGGAGATGCATGGAAAGACCCAAGTCGGCGTTGGGTGCCGGGAGGCCCAGGAGCGCGGCTTGGGCCCACCCGCCGCAGAGTTAACACTCGCCGCCGCAAGCTGCAGGCGGCCCTGACGCACCTGCTGCAAGTCCCCGCTTGATGCCGAGCACTGTTGCGCTGCTGCCATATCGCTGTAACGCGCCAGACAGCTCCCGACACCTATAGAGCGCTTGCACGAAGGCATATGCAGGGTGTTCCAGCGCTAAAGGGCATTGCGAGTCCATTGCAGCAGTCAGACATGAGGGAGGAGGCGCAGGAATACAGAGGGCGGTTGCAGGGGGCAGACATGAAGGGCCAGTTGCCGCGACGCCGGCAGCGCAGAGGCGCGGCGGCATGGGCAGGCGTCCGCTCTCTTCTGCCCTATATCGCTGCTTTCTTCTGCGCAGCACCGTTGCCACACCCTACGGGAGAGGACCGCCAGCTCGTCGCTGCGCTCCAGCGACTGCAATCAGGAGCCGGCGTCTCCAGACGCTCTGCAGCGCTCGTCGCTGCCTGTAAGTTTACGGCACATGTCAGTTGCCATCAGCGACGCTCTCTGCGTCCAGCGCCTGCGCAAGCGAGAGGCCGCCGGCTTGGCGCGCTGTTGCTGCCCGTTCTGGCGTTCCGAGCGCCTGTAGAGAGTCCCTCCAGCGCCGGGCATCTCTCGGGCGCGCTGGGCGGCGCAGCAGCGCGCCCTCGTCGCTGCCGCTCGCCGCCGCCGCTCGCCGCCGCCGCTCACTGCCACCGCCCACCCCTCTCCGTCTCGCAGATTCCAGCTGCCGCTGACACAGCCGGCGTGGCGCGATGACGACGGCACACAGGCCCACCTGGGCGCCGGCCAAGGGCCATGAGGAGCAGGGCGGCATGCGCATCTATGCGCCCTCCCGCATGCAGTCCAAGCTGGACGTGCCTGGCCAGACGACCCTCAAGTTTAGGTGGGCGCTGCGCGCGTGCCTGCGCCGCCCGGGGCGGCCGTGCGGCGCGGTAACATGCAGGGAGAGCAGACGCTGCGGCTATCAGGACTGGTGGCTGCGACGAGGCCTGCGCAGCAGCGCGTCCACGCACGCTCTGACCTCCTTCCTGCTGCCGCCGCTGCTGATGCACGCGTACCCTCGCTCCTGCTTTCCTGGCCTGCCTGCAGGCAGCCCGGGCAGAACACAACCGACGATCTGTCCGCAGCAGGCGACCTGCGCTCGAAGCTGGAGGAGAAGGAGCGCAAGCACTACCTCAAAACCAAGTCGACAAACTTTGAAGGTGCGGGTGTGAGGGTTCGAGGGTTGGGGGGGGGGGGGCGGGGGAGGGGGAGGGGCCGCGGAGAGGCCGCGCAGCGCCGCTCGCGCTGCTGCATGCTGCGCTGGCGAAGCTTTACCGTGTTCCAAGTGCAGGCCACGAACCAGTTGTGCCCGCCTTGCCCCCGCCCCTGCAGAGGAGCGAGAGGACGATTTGCGGCTATTAGAGTCGGCAGCCGCGCCGGACGGCGGCGCCGCCGCCGCCGCGCGCACGTTGGTGCCAAAGGCGGCGGATGCAGGTCCGCAAGAGGGTGGGGAGGGTGGGGAGGCGGAGCCCCCGGGATGGAAGCAGGGCGGTGGGGGGTCGTGCCAGGTGGAAGTGGGGGAAAGCGGCATCCGCACCACAGCCGTGCAGTTTGGATACTTCCCTCGGCGGCGGCAGGGACACCACGCTCTGCTTGTGCCGCTTCTCACCTCACTGCTTACTCTTGTCGCACTTGCAAGCAGATGACGAGGACGACGCGGATGTCAGCGACGACAGCAGCGACGACGACGTGCGTGTGCTTTGGGGGCATTCGTTCGCTGGGGCAGGAGCTCTTGTCGCTGCATGCCTGCGTGCCGCCGCTGTCGACGCACCGGCAGCCCTTGCCTTCGATCCCTGCCAGCCGTCGATCCCGTCAAAGCGCCGGCAGCCTTCCACCCATGTACAATGGCCGACCGACCCGCCTCTCACCCGCCTCTCTCCCCTTGCTGCTGCGCTTCAGGACGACGACGAGGCGGAGCTGCTGGCTGAGCTGGACCGCATCAAGTCGGAGCGGGCAGAGCAGGCGGCACGCAAGGTGGGGGCTTCCCGAAGGGCGTCTTGGGGGGCTGCCCTGTCTGTGGCCTGTGGCGCCCGACCTGGCCTTTGTGCCGATCAGGACGGCAACCATGTGTTGTTGTGGCGTGCACGTGGCCACATGTTGCCCGGGCTGGCCCGCTGACTCGGCCGACCGTGGCCCCTTGCGCGCTGCAGGCGGCGGCGGACGCGGCAAAGGCGGAGGCCGAGGAGCGCGCGGAGCTCGTGCGCGGCAACCCGCTGCTGCAGGAGAAGCTGGCGGCGCAGAGTGAGCGCTGGGCAGGGCAGGGGGGGGGGGGAGGTCAGGGAGAGGGGGTGCAGGCAGGCGGAGCAGGTGCGTGGGGCATGTGCGATTCGAGGGTGGCAGACGAGGGCACATTAGGCGGGCATGCCGCCACGTGCTGCCGGCCTGACCGGTCAACACGCGCCGCCACCCCACTGTCATTGCGCAGATCCGTCCTTTGCACTCAAGCGCCGGTGGGACGATGATGTGGTGTTCCGCAACCAGGTGCGCACTTTCTTCGCAGCCTCTAGGCAGCCTCTGGGCAGCTTGTGGCAGCTTAATGAGCAAAGCCAGCTGAGCAGCTAGCACGCTGGCAACCGCCTTGCCGGCCTTCCTGCCCGCCCCAGCTTAATGAGCAAAGCTGCGCCCGCACCCAACCGCCCACGCGTGCCCGTCTTCACGGCGTGTTCCTGCCTGCTATTCTGATTCGCTGCAGCCACACTAATCGAATCCGCCTCCAATCCAACCCTGTGTGCAGACGCGCGGCGAGCCCAAGGCGCAGAAGCGTTTCATAAACGACACCATTCGCAACGACTTCCACCGCCGGTAGGCGCGGGGGGGGGGGGGGGGCGGGGGACCGCCTGGCGTGGTGGTTGTGACAATGCTGGTGGGCCCGAGAATCGCTTGGACGCTGCCTGCAGGCTGTGTGGCAGCAGCAGCAGCTGAAGGCCGCGCCGCCCCGTCGCGCGGGGGAGCCCGGCGCGGCGCCTGCAGCAGCGGGCGCGGCACGTCGGCACCAAGCCGCTGCCACGCACTGACGCTCCCTGCCCATCTCCCCCATCGCCTTTTCAAAGGTTCCTGGACAAGTACATGCGGTAGTGGAGCGTGCCAGCTGTTCGTCCTTGTGCTGTCACGGCTGGCGAGGGCACCGGGGCGCCCGCAGGTGGCGACGCGCCGCGTGCCCGCCGGCTACTGCCGACCGCGCGCCTGCTCTCGCCGCCTCTGGAGCTCCTTGCCTTGCCTTACTTGCCGCTCCGTTTTGCTTTTGCCGCTGTCCATGTCCCTGATGCCTCCCCCTTTCCTGCTGCCTCCCTCCTGGCTGCTGCCTCCCTCCTGGCTGCCTGCTGGGCATGCCAGCACTGCCACTTGCGCGGCCACCCCATCCGGCACTGCGTCTGCCGCCCGGCTGGCGCTCCTCCGCTGTAACCTTCAGCTTGAACACACGGCACGGCAACTTACGCACGCACAAATAAAGCAAAGAAGATCTGGATCCGGTGACCAACTCGTACACAGAGCATCGATGTGGAGCAACCTGATTGAACAACTGAACGCGATGAACGATTGAATGCGATGAATCAGGCGCCGCTGCTGGGGCACGCCTCCCAGCCCGCCAGCCAGGCGGCGGCCGCCCCCCAGGGCACGCCCGCCACCTCTGAGAGGGGGCATGCAGCACGACCCAGAATCTCCTCGTGCAGCTGGGCTGGCATGCGGGCAAGAGCTGCCAGGCAGGGGGCTGAATCAGATGCACTGCGGCGTGCGGCCAGCAGGAAGGCGCGAGCGGCACGCTGCACCGCGGGCGGGAAGCGTGCTGCGGTGGCGGGGCGCCAGGGCGTGCGTGCGGCGGCCAGGCAGACGAACCTGCAGGCGAAGGTGCTTGGGAGGCAGGGAGGCGGGGTGACGGGCGGTTGGGTTGGGCAGGGCGGGGCAATGGTGCAATGGGCACGGCGCGGCAGTGGTGTGCACGGGCTGGCAGTCACGTGGAGGTGGTGGGCTGGTGGTCACGTGGAACGACACAAGAGCAGTGCCCTGGCCTGAACCTCATGGCACCGATGTCAACAGGGCCGTGGAGCTGCTCTGCCCACCTGCCGCTGCCCGCTGCCCCCAGGCCCGCGTCTCCCAGCAAGGGGTCGAAGCGTGGGAGCAGCCGTGCCTCCTCCTCTCCCGCCGCCCGCACAAGCACGTCGGCGTAGACGGCAGGGCGGTAGCCCGCCTCTGCCAGCTGCTCTGCCACTGCCAGGCTGTCAACATGCAGCTCGTCACGGCCCTGAGTGGTGGGGGTGGGGAGGCAGGGGAAGGCAGGGGAGAGGGAGACGTCGGTGCGAGTGGCTGGGCGTGGCTCGACCGTTGGTCCCTTGCACAGACGCTTCACTTGGAGCAAGCGGAAACAGGCATGACAGCTGCACAATGCAGCCGCCCTGACCCCCGCACCTCTTGTGCATGCAGCAGCGTCAGCAGCGGGCAGGTGTAGGCGGGTGCGCTGCCAGCGCCTGCGGCGGCGCCGCCGCTGGGCAGCACCAGCACCGTGCCCGGCGGCAGCGGCTCCACCGGTGGCGCTCCGTCCCGCAGCAGCAGGGCCAGTGCGCCCATGCAGCCGCTGATCACCGCCGCACGCACAGCGGCAGCAGTTGGGCGCATGCCCGCTTCAAGAAGCACAGACAGCTGGTGAAGCTCGCCGTCTGTTGCCGCCGCCTCCAGGCAAGCTGCCAGCTCAGCAGCCAAGTGCGCAGCCAGCGAATCCGTGGGCGCAGTTGCAGCAGGCAGCGGCGCTGCGGCCCCACCTGCTTGGGCAGGCTTGACAGGTGTTGCGGCTGCCAGTGCTGCAGCGTCACCCTCCTGCCCAGCTTCAGCGGGTACCGCAATGGCGCCAACCGCGGCGGCTCCGCGCGCTGTCGCCGCCTGCTGCGCCATGCAGCGCAGCACGAGGCAGCCGCTACGGCAGGCCAGAGCCACGGCCTCGCCTGCCAGCAGCCAGTACTCTGAGGGGACGCAGCCGCTAGGAAGCACAGCAGCAAAGGCGTGGTACGCGGAGGGCGCGTCGGCCGTCGCCGCCGCCAGCAGCAGCGTGCGGGCGGCATCGTAGCGCGGGCGCCACCCGCGTGCGCACCGATCCGCCGCCTCGTCGAGAAGCAGGCGCAGCAGGGGCTGGCTGTCCACGCTGAGCAGCCAGTGGGAACCCGCGCTGTGACAGCTCACAGCCTCTGCAACGTCGGCGCCCGCCTGCAGCAGCAGTCGGCACGACTCGACTGCGGCGCCCTCTGCGGCATCCACCGCCGCAGCGTCCCATCCGCTGCCGGCACACCAGCCGGCAGCTTCGGCAGATATCGCAGCGGCAGCCAGGGAGTGCCAGGAGGGAGGGTGGGAGGCATCACCGCCGCCGAGGGGCACGCCTGCCGCCAGCAGCGCTGCCAGGGCACGGTGGTGGCCCAGCGCCGCCGCGAGCGACACCGGGCATACATAGGCCGAGCCGAGCATCCCCTGGCAGGCTTTCAGCCGCCACAGAAGCGCAGTGTTGCCGCTAAAGAGCTGACGAAGCTCGGAGAGGTGCATGCGCCGTGCGAGCTCGCCGCCGGCGAGCCCCGCCGCCAGCGCCGCTGCGACGGCTTCAGGCGCGTCAGCCGCCGCAGCCGCGTGCAAAATTGCTACTTGCATCGCTGCCGTGTCCTCGTGGCGCAGTGCAACTGGCATATTGCGCGCCTCTTGCATGTTTTTTGTCGAACTCCAGCGCGGGTGACTGTCCCAGACGAGCTGCATTGTTCGTCATCGCGGCTTGAGATGCATATGAAGGTGAAGTAATGGGGCGCCGGGGCGCTGGGTGCATCTCTGAACGCGTTTCAGCCTGATGTATGGACGGCACGCTGTCAGCGTGCTGGCAGCACATGTGCTGCCGGCGGCAGCGCAGCGGGCTGAAAGTTCAACCTGCCGCATTCTCAAAGCATCATCTTCAACCGACTAGCCTCCAGCTGCAGACATCTTCTGTAACAGTGCATTGAGCATCCCCGCCAGGTGCCACTCCCTCTGGCCGCGCCAAACTTCAGCGCTCAGCCAAACTTTACCACTCAGCCCCCCTCATGAGCCCCTGCGCAAGGACAGAAACTGCCAGACCGGTCCAGTACCCGCCCACCCACGTGTGTGCGCCCACCCCCGCAACCTGCTGTTGGGATCCGGTGGCATTGCTGGCTGCTGCTGTTGAATACATGTGTCGGGTCGTTTTCTACGGCGCTGTGAGAACTATGCGTGGAATGGGCTACCCTGAGCACCAGTTTGTGCTTTATCGTGGTGGAGCCCTGCAGCAGATCTGCTCTAGAGCTGGTCAGCGGAAAGATGGACAGACGGACAGATGCAGTCGGCATGATGTAAAATGGAGCGGTTGGTGGAAGCCACCTCATTCAGCCCTGCCTACGGGTACCCCGTCATTTGAAGGTGCATTCCTGCGTGGCAAGCACGGAGCTCTGATAGGTTTTGAACGGAAATCAGGCATGGGGACGGACATGTCCCTCGGGGGTCGACGCCGGCGGCGGCGCCACTTGGCCGGGTGCATGACAGGGCACTCTCGCCCGGGCGGGGCAGCACAGGCAATCCGACGCTGACCGCAGCCAGTTGCTGCTGCTGCACACACGTTGCGGGGGCCCGGGCGGATGGCAAGGACAGATCTGGTTGGTAGGCGTCCTGGTGATGGAGAATTGGCGGAGCTGCTGACAGGCTCCGGGGTGACGGTGAAGGCAGAGAGCGGGGGGTGCATCGGATCAGGCGGGAGATGGCCAGCATACTTGCATACATGACGTCGGTAGTGCCAGCCGATCGCCGCACGGTTGAGGGACACCCTGTGTGTGTGTGTGTGTGTGTGTGTGTGTGTGTGTGTGTGTGTGTGTGTGTGTGTGTGTGTGTGTGTGTGTGTGTGTGTGTGTGTGTGTGTGTGTGTGTGTGTGTGTGTGTGTGTGTGTGTGTGTGTGTGTGTGTGTGTGTGTGTGTGTGTGTGTGTGTGTGTGTGTGTGTGTGTGTGTGTGTGTGTGTGTGTGTGTGTGTGTGTGTGTGTGTGTGTGTGTGTGTGTGTGTGTGTGTGTGTGTGTGTGTGTGTGTGTGTGTGTGTGTGTGTGTGTGTGTGTGTGTGTGTGTGTGTGTGTGTGTGTGTGTGTGTGTGTGTGTGTGTGTGTGTGTGTGTGTGTGTGTGTGTGTGTGTGTGTGTGTGTGTGTGTGTGTGTGTGTGTGTGTGTGTGTGTGTGTGTGTGTGTGTGTGTGTGTGTGTGTGTGTGTGTGTGTGTGTGTGTGTGTGTGTGTGTGTGTGTGTGTGTGTGTGTGTGTGTGTGTGTGTGTGTGTGTAAGCGAAGCGCCGTCAAGCAGGAGGGCTTGCACAACAGTTCCCGAGCTCCCGTTCCGCCTAGAGCTGCTTGCCAACCCTCGGCAGCGCAGCAGCATGCGCTATAGCAGCCGCGCGTTGCGCCACTTGGCGCTGCCGCCGGCGCCGGCACCGCCGCCAAACCGCCGCCGCTGCGCTCGCAAGTTATGAAGCCCGCCGCGGCGCGCAGATGGCGTGTACAGACGATCGCAGCGCCGCTCCTGGTGCTGGCAGCAGTGATGGTGCGTGAGGGGCGCGCAGCGGGTGCTAGGTGCCCCGTTCGCCTTCACTTCACACGTGCTCCAGTCGTGGCCTAACTGTCGCTGACCGCGCCGCGCCACTGCAGGCACTGCACGTCCACCGTAGCCGCTCCAACCTGCTGGTGGTCACGTGCGCATTCACCGCCGTCAGCGGCCATAGCACATCAGGGGCCGCTACAAGCCGGGGGGTCCACGGGTGCAGAGGGCTGACGCAGCACGCAACACATGAACCGGGCATGCTGCTGTTGCGGCAGCGGCGGCAACACCAGCTGGCAGCGGCAGCGCGATTGCCCCCTACATCAGAAGCAAGGTTTGTTGACCCTTGACATATGCAGGCCGGAGGAGTTGGCTGCGCAGCTACCAGAGGCGGCGCTGGCGCCTGCCGCGCAGCCGCTGCAGGCGCGCCTGCACGTGCTGGCCGTTGCTCACCAGACCTCTGATCCTCACGTCGAAATGCTGGTGCGAGTCGCGGCACGATACGGTGTGAACATCCAAGTGTTGGTGCCGCCGCCAGCGCAGCGCCTCAAGGGCTGGTACAACGGCTTGAAGCTCAAAGCGGTGCACGCGTACGTCGCCAACCTGACGGCGGCGGGCGGCACTCACAGCCCGGCAGCCGGCGGCAGCAGCGCCCCAGCTTTGGTGGATGTTTGCATGGATGTGGATGCCACAGATTTGATCCTTCGAGGCACCAAGCAGCAGCTGCTTGCGGGCTACCTGGCGGGCCTGCGCGCGGGGTCCTGGCAGCGCGGCAACGCCGCTGCCGCAGCAGCCGGGCTTCTCGCTTGGGCACAGCCGGGCGGCCAGGCACCTGCGGCAGCAGGCGCGAAACCTGAGGCGTCCGGTGGGGTGCACTCACTGGAGGTGCCGCCCCTGGAGCTGCTGTTCTCTGTGGAGCCCACGTGCTGGCCGGTCGAGCAACGCATGTGGGCAAAAGGGGCTTGCAAGGATGGCGCCTCTTTCTACAGCGAGCAGTATGGGCCTTGGCTCCAACGCCTCCTCCCCGTACCGTTACATCAACAGTGGCAGGTGAGGGGGCGGTGGTGGTTGGTGTGTGAAGGAGGGGGCGGGGCACGCTGGCGGTTGCACGCGTCGGGGGGGCCGATGGGCAGGCTTGCGCAACCGTGCCCAGCCACACCGACTCTCACCACACTCAAACTCCCCTCGCACCCTCACCCCCACCCCCGCCCCCACACACCCCCACATGTATCCCCGTGAACCTGTGCCCGCAAACCGCAGCTTCATTGGCCCCTGCGACAAGGTGCGGCAGCCAGCTGTGTGCCGCTTGTGAAACTGCATATGGCCTAATGAATGTATTATGTTTACCACCCCACCCCACCCCACCCCATCACCACACATACACACACATACCCCCCCCCCCTCCGGGGGCCCACACACACACATACCCCCGCCTGCTCCCTCGCATACGACAGGTGCGGTGCCTCTTGGATGACAACCTGCCCACCTTTGATGGCAAACGAATCATCTCGGATCAGGGCTTTTGGCAGCACCTGCTGGCGAACAGCGTCGGCAGCGAGAGCATCGTGCTGGACACTGCAGTACGCATGTTTCATGTGATAGGTGGCCGGCACCCAAGGGTGCGTGGGGCGGGGCGGCTGCCGAGGCGAGGCCCCGAGCCCCGTCTGTCGAGTAAAGGGCTGCAGCAGTCGGGCCCCAAACTCAGGACGGGGCGCGGGCGCGGGCTGCGCCCTTGGCGGATGTGGTGGCACGGCCTGCCCTGCTCCTGCTCGCAACGCCGCGCCCATGCACCCTCACGCGCACACACAGCCCGCCCCTGCTGTCCCAGAGACCCGAGAGCGAAGTGGTGTGCGACCCTGCGATGGGCACCTGGTGCAACCCCCACACCTTCACCTGCCCCTACGTGCTGCACTGCAACGGCTTGCCCAAAGACTTCATGTATGATGTCATCATGGTGAGCGCAGGCGGCAGCACAGGCGGCAGCACAGCCACTGCCGTGCCGTCACAGCCGCCGCCTCGTGTGTGCCAGCCAGGGCCAGCGCCACTGCAAACGCCGAGGCCAACGACGGCGCACGTGTGCGGTTCTCACCGGCACCACTCCCCACAACGCCCCGCTGCTCCGTGCAGCCCTCTTTCGAGCAAAGCGCGTATCCAGCGCCGGGCGCGCCCGAGGCAGTGTGCCCCCCTGCAAACGCTAATGGCGCGGCAAGCAGCGACACGGTGCCGCCGTTGGCGCCCGCGGCAGCTGCCGCAGCAGCAGCAGCGGCGCTAGCAAGCCCACCGTGCATCCCTTACAGAAAAGTGGTGCAGCGGGCCGTGGGGCGAACCAAACCCCCGCAGCTCAGCCGGGAGCAGCTGCTGTGGATTGCCGAGTCGGTGCACGGCAAGGCGGCGGCACACAGCGGCGGCGACCCTCGCTTGCTTGTGTTTGGTGTGCGCTTCGACAGCGGCGACTGGGTCGCAGTCAACTGCAGGGGCCGGACCGTGTTCTTGGAGCACGCCGCCGCGTGGATGGCAAAGGCAAACAAAAAGAATGAACTGGAGGTGCGGGGGGCGCCGCGCACGGGTGCATGCGGTGATCGCTGCGCGGTCGCATGGGAGCGGCAGGCAGCTGCCGGCCCGGCTGGCTGCCGTGGTGCTTTGTTGTAGCCAAGCCTCTAAAGCCATGCACACCCTGTGGTGTGGCCCACCCACCCAGCCACCCACACATCCACCCACACACCACCACCACCGCCACGCACATCACACCTCCCTTCCCGTTTCGCGGTTCCAGCGCCAGCGTTGGCAACGCACGTGCCGTTTGCCTGTCCACAACACACGCGCCCCCCACATCCGCAGGCCTACCTCGTGTCGTACCGCGGCAACACGAAAGCGGTTGGGGACTTCTTCGCGCAGCCCTGGCTGATGGAGGTGCCGGCGGCGATCGAGGATGCCTGCTGGGACGTGATTTTGGTGGATGGGCCTACGGGGCACATTCCAGGCCAGCCAGGTGCGGTGTGCGAACAAGGTCCGGCAGTGTGCGGGGCGCAACCAGGACAGGCAGTGTGGAGGGTACGAGCCAGGCCACCCAGCCAGGCGGAGCTTGGGGGAGCAAGCGGTGGCGGCAGCGGCAGCCGGGCGTGCGTGCAACACGGTACAGTTGTTGCGCCGCCTGTGGTGGGAGCCGGCACGAGTGGTGCCTTGGTGCAAGCATTGCTGCTGTGCATGCTGCCCCACCCTGCGCAGGCCGCATGGAGAGCACGTTCTATGCTGTGAGCACAGCGCGGCGCTGCATCAAAGCAAAACAAGTGGTGGGTGGGGTGGGGTGCGCGTGGGTTGGTGGTGGTAAGTGGGGGCTAGTGGTCGGTGGTGTGGGTGTGGGTGGGATGTTGTGGGTGGGTGGGTGGTATGTGGGTGGGTGGGTGGGTGGATGGGGAGCGCACGCGCGCGGGGCGGGGCGGGGAACTAGGAAGCTGCAATGCATCCTTCTCGTTTTCTTTACTTGTGTATTGAATAACGATCGTCTGTCCGTGCCCTTCCCCCAGGACGACGTCATCGTTTTCTTGCACGATGCTGAGCGCCCCGTGGAGTAGCAAATCGTCGCGCACCTCCTCACCGCCCCCGACGTCACGCCGCTTGGGACCAGGACGGGCAAGTACGGCCTGCTGGCGGGCTTCAGAATCACCCGCCTGCCTGCCCTGAACGGGGCACCATCCAGCCCCTGACGCCCCTATGATTGGCCCAGCTCCCCTTTAGTTCCCCACCCAATGCCCTCCCCAGTGCCAGTTCTCGCCCTCGGCCGTGCGCCGTAGCCGCCCAACCATCTCCCAGTGTCACCTCCCCCTGCCCCCATGTGCGCGCCGCCCTCCTCCTCTCTTCCCCTCACTTCCCTCGACTCCTGCCCAGCGTGCGGCTCGGCGGCCTCGTGCCTGCAATCCATTGGTGCCCCTGCCCAGCATGGTCTCAGCAGCAGCTGCCGCTGCTTGTGGCCTTGTGGCCTGCTCCAGCTGCCTGCCGGGTTTGAGCCATAAGTTGTGAGGTGCTGGAATGTTTGCATGAGCAGGAGGACTGCACAACCAGGGCAAATTGCGGCAGGGCAGCGTCGCGGGCAGGAAAGGATGACATCGAAGAGGGTTATTATGCACAGCTGAATGGGAGGCGCGGTGCATGGAGCAGACAAAACTGGGGGCAGTGCTGGCAGTGAAAAGGGAGGGCAGGGAAAGGAGGCTGCAGGCGGCTGGCTAGAAGTCCGGCAAGTGGGCATTGTGCAGGAGCCGGCTGAGGCGGCGCCCGGGCGCGCCCGTGGCCGCTGGCCGCTGTGCATCGACAGAGGCCGCAGCCTCTGCCTCTGCCCGCAGCACCGGCTGCTGTTGCAGGTGGTGCAGCCGCTGCTGTGCCTGCTGCGCTGCCAGCTCTGCCTGCTGCAGCGCGCTGCGCTCGTGCTGCGCCGCCGCCGGCCGTGACTGCGGCGCCGTCGCCTGCTGCGCCTGCTGCTCCGCCAGGCCGCGGTTGCGCGCCGCCCCGCACTTTTTCGCCTTGCTCTGGCCGGGGCGCGGCATGCAGGGGGTGCGCGGCGAGCGCTTGCGCCCCAGCAGCGCCTGCAGCGCCCAGTCGACGCGCAGCCGCCCGCCGCTCGCCGAGCGCCCCTGCAGCCACGGCATCGCCTCTGCATTCTCCACCAGCAGGCTCTTCAGCTCGGCAGCAGACAGCGACTTGCCCAGCTTGTCCTGCAGGAACGAAGGAGGGAAGGAAGGAGATGAGACGAGATGAATGGATCAGCGCGCGATTGATGCGGCTGTGATGAGCTGGGGGGTGGCGCTGTGTAACTGTTGCGTACAACAGACGGAAGGGAATCGGCATCGTCCCTGCCCGCCATGGATCTTCGACAGCCAAAGCAGCCCACACCACATCCCTCCCGCGCGCACCTGAGCGACCGCCTGCAGCAGCGCGGCGGCGCCGGTGACGAACGGCGCGGCGATGGAGGTGCCAGAGGCGTAGGTGTAGCCGCCGCCCATGGCGGTGGTGAAGATGCTGAGGGAGGAGGGAGGGGAGAGGGAGAGGCCCGCCGAGGGGATCAATCAGCCTGGGGTTGTTGCATTCAGCTCTGCAGCTGTGATGCCATGCACGGCGCTTGCTGGCTTGCCTGCAGGAGAGCCTCCTCGCCCTCCCCGCGCAGTCCCCTCTGCCTGCCCAAGCTCCTCGTTGCTCCCCCGACCGACCCACAGCACTCACAGGAATCCCGGCGCCGACAGGTGCACGGTGCGGGCATCAAAGTTGGAGAAGGGGGCATGGTCGTCGTACTCATCGGTGGCGCCCACCTGACACACAACCAACGGGGCTTTGAAGTGAGGAACGAGGAGGGATGGGCCGGCGCGAGCACGCCAGCAGGGTGTGACACACCATTTTGCAACGGCGGCGGCGGCGGCGGCGGCGGCGGCGGGGGGTGGTGGGTGGGGTTCGGCGCCAGGGGCCGGAGATGCGTCGCAGTCGCCCCGCAGCGGCGCAGCTGCAGCACAGCAGTGTTCCGCAGCAGCAGCCTGTAGTCAACGAACGACTCACCACCAGGACGTTGTCGTAGAGGCGGGAGTAGGACTGCGGGTAGAAGGGGGTCTGCTTCAGGTCCACCCCTTGGTTGCCGGAGGACACCACGAACAGGGCGCCCGCCTTGTCGACGCGTCCCACTGCAGGGGAAGAGTGAGGAAGAGAGGGGGCGCGAGGGGGAGCAGAGCGGCGCTGAGCAGGCGGTGGGATGTGCAGCGATGAGCACAGCAGTATGCAAGTGCCGGCAGCAGCCAGCGCCTCGAGTGTCGCTGCCACCCCTTTGCAGGGGCCCGCCCTGCCCGCCCCCCCGCAGTGCTGCACCGCGCCGCCCACGCACCCGCTTCCTGCAGCGGCAGGTTGGCCTCGGCGCCTGTGGTCCAGGAGGCGTGGATGATGCGGGCACCCTGCGCTCGCATCACAACAGATCAGGCGGGGGAATGGAGGGACACGGTCGAGGAGGGGAGGGGTGCGCCGCCGCTGCCCAGCCCTGTGGGTATGTAACATCTGCAAGTGTGCAACAGGCAAGCCATGCCGGCAGTCTGCCTGCCAAAATGCCACTTACGAGGGCACCTGCCCTGCGCCTTGATTGTATGTATGCACGCACGGCCAGCCTCCCACCTGTTCCAAGCAATAATCCAGGCACTGGATGGCGTCGCTGGTGCGCCCAAAGCCCAGCAGCGGGGACATGAAGCGGCAGGACAGCAGGTTGATCTGCGGGGGGAAGGGGGGGGGGGGGGGGGGGGGGGCGGCGCAATGTGCATGTTATGCAAGGCACGGACACGGTGCCACGCAGCGCCAGCCACAACAGCTTTCCTGCCCCCCCCCCCCCCCCCCCCCCCCTCCCTCCCCCCTCCCTCCCCACCCTCTCCCCTCCTCTTGTCCCGTCCCCTCCCACCCCCTCAAACTCACGTTGTCCCAGTTCACCCCCACAGCGCCGCCGTCCACGCCGGCGGCGGCGATGACGCCCGCCACCATGGTGCCGTGACCCATGCCGTCGGCCACAAACTTTTCGGGCTCTCCGTCGACCGCGTTGAAGCCGACGCCCTTGGCGAGGTTGGGTTGGATGTCGGGGTGCCTGCAGCGCGGGCAAAGGAGGGGTGCAGAGGTGCGTTGTGGGTGCGTGAGTGGGTGGGTGGGGTGGGGGCCCCGACGTCCCGTCCATGCAGGCGGGCAGCAGCGCCAGCACCGCCAGCACCGCCCCCGCTGCAGCGCCGCCCTCGCTCACTTGTAGTCCACGCCCGAGTCGACGATGCAGACGGTGACAGCTGCCTCCTTGGACTGGGCGCCGGTGGCGATGCCCCATGCGGCGGGCATGCCGATGCGGGGCGCCGCCCACTGGTGCTTGTAAGACTTGGTCGAGCCAGGGACGCGCTGCGGGTAGGCGGCGCCGCCCTCGCTCGCATCCACCTCGGCGCGGTAGACGGGCAGGTCGGGGAAGGCGTATTCGACGCCTGCAGTGCCGAGGGGGGAGGTGGCGGCGGCGGCAGCGGCGGTCAAATAAGTAAATGCGCGGCAAAGCGAAAGGCGCGGCGTGCGGCACAGCGCCCGACCCTCTCCTGCCTTCTCAGACGCTCACCCTTCATGGCGCGCACGCGGGTGAGCGCCTGCTGCACGCTCTCGCCGGGCTGAGCGCGCAAGCGGTGCAGGCGGTGGCCGATGTGCTTGCCCAGCGTGGCGGCAGAGTCGTCGTCGGCGGCAGAGGCGACGGCAAAGCCGCCGGCGCCAGGCTGATCACCGCCTTCGGCCAGCTTGATGATAATGGTGTCCGTCTCCTCTGGCACTTGTGGGAGCGCCGCTGCGACCGACCAAGCCAGGAGCGAGATGAGGGCGAATCGCTGGAGGGCCGCCATTTGTGGGAAAGGTGTGGGCTAGGAGCTCGCAAATTGGCTCGAGCTTTCAAAGCGAAGCTCGGTGAGCCTTGGTCGCCACAGATGTCGCAGCAATCTTCTGGTGAAGCGGATGCCGCCTTGCCTCGGCCTTCAGGCCTCTCCAGGAGGGCTGCGAGTCGGCGAAGGGCGTTCGGAGACAACCCGCAAGCGTTATAGGCGCAAGCGGAGAGTGGCGGGGAGGCGGCAGGGCGGAACAAGAAGGGGCGGCGGCGTGCCAGCGCGCCCAGCAGCGCTCGCTGCAACTGGCGCCCTCGGCACCTGGCCAGCCCGTCTGGGCCCGCCGCAGACAGATTCGAGCTAGATGATGCACGTGGGAGGGCGCGGGGCGCGTGAATTGCATCGTGGGCGAGCGGATCTGGGCCGCCTGGTTCAACCGCCCTCCTGCAGGCACTGCGCAGGGAGGGCGGCCGCACGCCAGCACCAGCTTGCCTTGCGTCAAGCCCGCCCTCCCACCCTGTCACACCGAAGGTTGTCAAACCGAAGTTTTCAGTGCAGTATCAAGACGGGGACTGGGTCGGGCGCGCGCACAGAGGGCGCAGCGCGCACAGGCTGGGGGGCGACGGTCACAAAGTGCGCGTCGGTGTCAGGCAGCGCGGGACAAATGGGAGCAAGGCAAAAAATAGGGAAGCGAGGGAGAGGGGCACCGCTGGCAGCGCATGTTGCGCATAAGAAAAGGCGGTGTGTGGGTGCGGCAAAACAGGTAATCATGGGGGGAGGAAGCTACCAAGTAGGCGCTCGGAGGCTCGTGGGCGGCGCCGCCAGTGGGGGCCTTGTTAGCAGCAGACAGCGGCTGGCACGCGACGACGGAGCAGGACGGGGCCGTCCAACCAGGCCGCTCAGCAGCTGTTGCTGCTCTGCCGCTGCTGCGATGCTGCCCCCGTGTCTGCAATCCATCGCTGCACTGCACAGCCGGGACCTGGGCAGCTGGCGACGGCTGTGCGAGCGCGGGCCGGCAGCAGCGCTTCCAGCAGCGCGTGGGGCCCAGCTGCTCGCTGTGTTTATTGGCCGCGCTTGTTGCCGCCCAGCTGCGCCACCTGCTTGGGGTCGTTGATGATAGCTGCCATGGCCGCAAGAGCATCGTCTAAACACTCCACGCCCTGCGCAACCCACAGCAGGCGAGCAGCGGCGGTTGGGTGGGTGGGTGGCTGCCGCTCGCCGCCTGCCGTTTCCATGCTGCCAGGAGGGGCCTCCTGCGTGCGGCGGCACTCAGCGTCCCACCACTACACTGCTGGCAGTCTCCCACGAACTCACAGCTCACCCAGCTTGAAACACATGCGCTCCACCCCAGCTCACCAGCTTCAACCGATGCGCTCCACCCAGCTCCCCCACCCCAGCTCACCCGCTCAAACCCGATGCGCTCCACGCTGTACTCCCCGCCCATCCGCACGCGCACGTCCGCCCCCCGGCCGTCGATGGAAATGAAGGCGGCGTCGTCAGCAGGCATGTCCCCCGGCCGTGACAGCAGCTCCCGCAGCGACGCTGCAGGGGTGGGGTGGAGGGAGGGGGAACAGCAGAGCATGAGGCAGAGGTGCGCAGCAGAGGAACGCCGTCGCCCAGCTGCTGTCCCGCCTGCCGCCCAACGCATGCCGCGGCACCCCTCCCCCAGCACGCCGGCCAGCAGCCTCCCTGCGTTGCACGGCGACGTAGCGTAGACAGCGCGGCCTCGCGCTGGTCATGCTACGTCTTGTCCTTTCAAAGGAAACAACACAACACAGGGACGGCCCTGCCGAATGCCTCTGTGCCTGCAGCTGGCCTCACCAGAGTAGTGCTCGTTCAGGACCTGCAGCGTCTGGTTGGGGTTGTCCAACACGATGGAGTCGGGCTGCACCTTGCTGTACTCCTCAACGTCAACCCACTACACAGAAAAGGGGTTGGGCAAAGAGGCGGCGGCACATCAGGGGAGGACGGCAGCAGCAGGGCTGCGGTAACAAGGAGCAGCAACTGGTGGGGCTGGCAGGGCTGCACCTGCAGGGAGCATTGACGCCAACAGCAGCAGCCAGCGGCACCACCACTCCAGCGCTGGCGCCGCCACCGCCACCGGCGGCGGCAGCAAGCCAGCGCACCTGCACGGTGCCCCCCTTCCCCCCCAAAACGGCGGCTCCTTTTCGAGCCCCCGAACAGCGCAGCATCCTGGCCCCCGCCTGCATGCCACTTCGCAGCATCTCAGTTCAGCATATGTGTGGCTCGCAAGCCCTAAAGCCTGCCTCTGCTGCCTTCTGCTGCCGCCCGCCCACGCCGGCAAGCGCCGTCGCGGAAGGCGGCAGCGGCGGCGGCGGCGGCGGCGGCGGGCAGCCCCTGAAAAGGCGGGGCCTCGTGCGACCTCTTCTTGTGCTACGGCGCGCGCTCGTCTGAGCTGACCTCCCCTCTTCTTGGAAGTTTCTTAGTCGCTTCATGCCTCAGTCTTTCTTGTGTGTGCCTCATGAGTCGGACAGGCTCCCTGCTTTCCCCCTCGTCCAAGGCTGCCTAGTGAGTTTCACGCTTTGTTGAGGCAGCAACCCAAACCTAGTCCGACCCGCTGGGGCCATGGCCGATAACGACCCGCCCAGCAAGCGGCAGCGCAGGCAGACGCAGTTCTATCAGGCAGTAGACAGCCGTAGCCCATCAGAGAAGCGGCGCTATGGCAGCCGTGAGGCACAGGCCGCGGGCCGCCAGCAGCGTGCCGACGCGGCAGCTGCTGAGCAGCTTCAGCGCGCGCGCACCCCACTGGCCTCCCTGACGCGGTATGAGATTGATGTGAGCATGTGGGGGGCGTTTGCTCACAATAGTGGGTCCGCGACATAAAATGGGGCCAGCAAAGACTGCAGGTTCTCGCCCGCTCTGCCCTCGCCCAACTCTGGCCCGCACGCCACTGCCGCCAGCACTGCTTCAATCCCCTCAGGGTTGAGGCCTAGCTGCTTGTTGCTGCCATTTGCCGCTTTGCAGGCGGGGCTGGGGCCCAACCAGAAGGCGCTGATCCTTGCTGGGCCAGGCCTGAGCGAGGAGGAGGAGAAGAAGGAGCTGCGCGAACTGCTGCGCGAGCTGGTGCCGGGCCCTGGGGACGAGTCCTGGCAGGTGAGGCCAGTGCAAGAGCAGGGCTCGAGGTTTGCAGTCCTGAGCCACCTCCCTAGCTCAAGCCAGCAGCCAGCCCGGCACCTGCTTGCCCGGCCCTGCCCCAGCCCTGCCCCGGCATTTCTGTGCTGCCTGCCCCAGCCCTGCCAAGACATTTCTGTGCTGCCCTGCCCCTGCCCGGCCATGCATCCCGTGTGACGCTTCCCAGGTGCGGCCGCATTTTCTGCCAGGGCTAAAACCGACCCGCTGCCCCCGACCCGCTGCACCGCTACCCCTGCTGCCGCAGGCCAAGCAACACATCCACCTCAACTTTGACAAGCTGCACCGCACCCCTGCCGGCCTCAAGGTGCTGGGGATCACCTTTGACTTCCTGAACGGCAACCACTGGCTGGACGCATGGCTGGCAACGGGCGCAGAGCTGGTGGGGCGCTCTGGCGGCGAGGCGCCGGTGGAGAAGGTGGAGGGCATGACCACCACAGACCACCAGGACAAGCGCACCGGCTCCCTCGCCTACCAGCGGGTGAGTCGGCTGCTGTTGGGGGTGCGTGTGCGCTGGTTTGAACCAGGTGCAGGTGGCGGCCGCAGCCAGTTGGGACGCCAGGCTGCGCCCTCCTGCTGGGCGCCGGGCGTGCATGGGCTGGCATGCTTGGCAGCATGTGTTGTTGTTACAGTCACCCCGCATGGTAGGCCCGCGTGGGACCTGGACGGGGACGCATGGCGTGGCTGGGCTGTGCCGCCGGCATGTTGGCAGCTGCTGGTGTGGCAGGGAGGGCGGCACAGACCTGCCGCCAGCTCACCTGCTCAGGACAGCGGTGCGTGCCAGCCCTGCCCTGCCCCACAACCACCCTCGCCACCCCCGCCGCCTTGCCGCCCTGCCCCTGCCCTGCAGCCTCGCCCTGCGCCCGACGTGCCGGGCGGCTTCCGCATGCTGCTGGACCTCGACGACGGCAGCGGCGCCGCGCGCGCTGCGCTTCAAGCTGCTGCAGGGCAGCAGGGGCCGCCGCCAGGCGGTGGAGGCGCTGTGCCTGACAGACGGCCTGGTGCTCATGGATGAGGTGGCAGCGGGCAGCGGCCAGCTGGGCAGCCTGCTGCACGGCCGGTACGGCGACGGCGCCACCATCAGCGTGGACCTGGCGCTGCCCGACCTGAGCCGCCAGGCGGGCCTGGGCAACCTCTGGAACGGCCCCGTGCGCCGCTGCGTGGGCTTTTTTGACCCGAAGAACCCCAAGGGCCACCCCTACGAGGACGAGGGCCAGCAGGGCGCGCGCCACGGCGGCGGCAAGGTAGAGGTGGGGGCGGCGGCGGCGGCGCGCAGCGCGGCGGCGCAGGCCCCGCTGCAGCAGCAGCAGCAGCAGGAGGGCGAGGCGGGCGAGGCGCCGCGCCTGCACTGCTACTGGTGCCACAGCCTGAGGCCCGGCCCGCCGCCAAAAAAGGGCAACAGCCAGGGCCCCAGCTGGTACCGCGGCGCCGACCCGCAGGACCCCACTGGCCAACCGCACCGCTGGTGCGCGGCCTGCAACTTCCGGCGCAGCAAGGACACGCTGCCGCGCCCGCGGCCCGCGGCGCAGCTGTGCCCTGACGGCTGCGCCGGCTGCGCCGGCGGCCTTCCTGTCCCGCCAGCAGCTCCCAACCCACACGCCGCCCGCCCAAACCGACCCCGCGCACCTGCACGGTGCCGAACCCGCCCACGAAATAAATGTCTAGGATGCGGTTCATGCGGAAGTGCACCGCGTTGCCGCTGACGTAGCGCTCGGCGCGGTTGGCACGCGTCGAGTGCTTGGTGTGGAAGATCTGCGGGCGGGTTGGGTTGGGGGTGGGGTTGAGGGAGGGTTGTTGAGGGGGAGCCAGGGGGAGGGGCGCGCAGCGGCGAGGTGGCTGCTGGCGCACGCCACACAGACCCTGCGACACATCTGCGGCACTGTATCGCGCTGCCGCAGCGCTACGGGGTGAACACACGGCCCACCCACCCACCTCCTGGGCCTGGTCCTGCAGCGACTCTGGCAGCTTGTGCACCTCCCCAAAGATGGTGACCCGCGCGTTGGCCAGCCCCGTCCAGCCAGGCATCTGCACGCAAGCGGGTGGGCAGGCAGGGGGAGCAGGGCACGGCGGGGTAAGATTGCCTGCTACGCCCGCCTCCTGCCTGCCTGCCCAAAGCCCGCCCGCCTGCCATGATCCCAGCGCCGCGTCGCCATCGTGGGCGCCGCCGCACCCCGCTGCTGCGCCCCCGCCGGCTCCCACCTGCACCACCACGCTGCAGCGGGGGTCCTCCAGCAGGTTTCGCGTCTGGATGGCCAGCGGCGACAGGCTGCGCAGAGCACAAGGGAGAACAGAAACAAGTGGATGAGAGGGGGGGGGGGCGAGGCACGGCGTGTTGCCAGCAGGCCCAGGCCTGGCAGCAGCACGTCCACACCTGCGTCTGACAGCACATCTAAACAACACGTACCCCTGCGCCTGCGCCTGCAGCCATACAGCCGCGCAGCCACTTGAACCCCCTCTCCAGCTCCACGCCCGCCCACCCACCCACCTGAAAATGGGGTGCCCCGCGCCGTCTGCAGCAAAGTCGACGAGCGAGCCGAAGGGGAAGCCGGCGCGGCGGTGGTGCATGCCGCACATGATGGTGCACAGGTGCGCAAACTGGGCTTGCTCCACCAGGTTGCGCACTGCACGGGCGGAGGGAGAGGAGGGGGAGGTCGGCGCGGATGCTGCAGGCGCGCGCCGGCGGGCAGCGGCACCGCTGCCAGGTCTGTCGGCTGCTGCGCATAGCCTTGGGCTCGTCTCAACCGCCGTCCGCTGCTGGGTGCTTGTAATCAATGCAACGCGTCGCAAGCGCTGCCTGTCCCAACAGCAAGCTGGCGCACCTGCCACCGCGGGCGAGGGCAGGTCGCAGCGCAGCGTCGCGTTCTGCACGCCGCCGCTGAGCGGCGTGCGGTGCAGGCCGCTGGTCTTGATGGGGCTGCCGTCCTGCTGCGCCGCCGCCGCTGCCGCTGCGTTGCTGGCGGGCGCTGGGAACTCCAGCGACGTGACTGCACCAGGGCCCATCAGGCAAGCATGTGAGACAGAAAGAAACAGCAGCGGCGGCGACGGCAGTCGCCGTGGCGGCGGCGGGCAGACGCTGGCAGCTGGGCCCCCGCCTGCAGCTGCGACACGCGATCGCGATCCTGCGCTGCCCCTGCTTACTGTCTGGAGCTGCGGCCGCGTTCTGCTGCTCGTTATTCAGGGCGTCGTCTCGCGCGCCTCCCGAGGGCCGAGCGACATCACAGCGGATCAAATGCCGGGCATGCCGCCGGGCCTGGTGTCGAAGGCGGTGCGGCTGAGCCGCCAGGGCCCGAGCGGAGCCCTGCACCTGACTGGCACTGGGACAGGCCTGCATGCCGGCTGCTGGACACGGCAGTGAGGGGGTTCTGACAGCGTCCGGACGACTGCAGGGAAGCCGTCGGTTGCGGGGCGCCCCGGGCGAAGCCGCCGGTGTTTGGCAGCGAGCGGGTGGCGCCCGCGGTGAACGTTAAAGCGTCAGGGGGAGCAGGGCCGTCGATAACAAATGACGGTGGCGCAGCGACAGCAGGTAGCACTTCACTTGGGCGGTGGCACGGTCGTCGCAGCGGCGCGCCGCCGCTGCTGCGGTATGCAGCGCATGGGCAACTTTGGAGCAGGCAAGCGGCCATATTCCTGTGGGCACCCCCGTCTGAATCGCTTGGGAAAGGTTGTGTCACAAGCGTCTAAGGAGCGAGTAAGGCCTGCACAGTACGGTGCTGGCAGGACCCGGCCCCAAGCTCAGGGAGGGACAGAGGCGAGGACGTTCCAGGGCAGGATGGGGGGTCGCTATGTGTCGGGTAAGATCAAGAGGAGGTGAAGGAAGTTCATATGGAAGGCATAGGGTCAATTGTGGACAGTTGCAGCTGCTCAAATGGCACGGCTGTAGGGTACAGCTGCTCAACGGCAGGCACAAAATTGCAAGGGGCAGCAGGGGTGGGGAGCAGCACTGTGAGGAGGCAGCCATTGGGGGTAGTAGGAGCATGTGAGGAGTGATCAAAAATAGAGGGGTGGCGTTCGGTGTGGCAGCGGGGGCACCCGCCAGAGGTCAGCGCCCGTCCTCGGGCGGCTGCGACAGGCGGGCCGCCACATCCACCAGCATGTCGAAGCGCAGCATTTGCTCTGCCGTGTAATAAACATGGCTCGACTCCTGCAGAGGCAAGGCTTGGTGGGGGTGAACGCCGGTGTTCGGAAGGAGCGGCGGTGGGAGGCAGGCATGCGGCAGGCAGCGCATGCGACAGTCATGCTGCAACGCCAGGTCCTGCCTCCAACCTCGGTGTGCACACGTCACCACCCACCTGGTCGCTGCCGCTGTCCGCCTCGGGCTCCGGCTTGTGGTCCTTGTGCAGCGTGCGGCGCACCGGGTGCGGGCCACGGCCGCCGCCGCTGCGCTTGCGCCCCGCCGCGGTGGGGCTGTAGTCGTCGTCGCCGGCGCCGCCCTCATCCCACCCCTCCTGCGTGTCCCACTGCTCGTCAAAGTGCTTGCGGCGCAGCGGCGCAGGCGCAGGCACGGCGGCGCTGGTGCTGTGGCCGCCTGCGCCGCTGGGCTTGCCGCCGCCGCCGCGCGGCCCCTGAGCCCAGATCTGGCCGGGTAGCTGGCCGGGGGCAAAGGCCGGCACCGCCACGGGCGGGCCCTTGTGCGGCGGCAGCGGCGCCGCGGCCGCCAGCGCCGAGGGGCCAGCGGTGGGGTCGACAGGCGGTGGCCCCGCGCCGCGCAGCAGCTCCACAGTAAGCACGTTGGTCTCTAGGTGGCGCCAGACGGTCACGGTGTCGCCGGCGTTGACCTGGTGGTGCGAGTAGAAAGCAGACAGGTCCAGGACCATGGGGCGCTGCAGGAAAGAGGGATGGAGTGCGGCAGGGGCAGCGTCGGGGACGGGTGTGGAGACCGCCGGCCTGCAGGGTATGTTGCTCTTGGTGGCCCTGCTGGCCCTGCACAGTGCCCACCCTGGCCAGGACCCAGCAGCTGTTGCCGCCACCTCCCGCAGGACCCGTCACCTGCCTCCCACCTGTACGGTCATGCGGCAGCCCCAGCGCCAGGTGTGCGCGCCGTCGGGGTCACGCAGGTAGAGCCAGATGTCGTGCCCTTGCGCCTTGATCTCCGTCTGCATGGCCGTGAAAAACTTGACCTGCGGAGAGTCGGGGTGGGGCACACGAACGGGGGTTGTTGCGAGCAGACTCGCAGGCGTGGCGGGTGCTGCGCCTTGAGTGGCGGCGACGAGCACGCGGTGCTCGCGCCGCCCCGCTCCGCTCCGTTGAGCACCCATGAACCCACATGAGCGCCTGGGATGACCAGTCTGGCCCACTGCCGCTCGCTAGCGTGCACCGTCTTGCTCAGCACGCACACTTCGCCGGGCCGAGCCATGGCTGCTGCGCGCAGCTCTGCGGCCGCAACTGCTGGCGGCGCCGGAGCCGGCGGCGAGGGCAGCGAAGGGCAAGTCGGTGCTCGGGGGCGCGCGGGGCGGTCGGCAGCTGCCACGCCGATCGTAGGCCGCTCAGCGATGGCGTGCAGCGCCGCGAGCGGGCGGCGCAGACAACTGTCGACACACCTGTTTTTTCTGGCGTTGGATCCTGGCCGCTGAAGCCGGTGGCAAGGCGGCAAGGGGCTAGTCTGGTTGCAAATTGAATGATACCAGCGAGCGGGAGGCGCTCATTGGCGCCGGTGCATGGGCCGCCACGCTGTCGCACGCTGCGCCGCCGCCACCCCAGCACTACATTCCCACCCTCCACGGCCTTGCTGGACCCCAAACCAGATGTCTGAGGCAACGAGGCTGTTACAGTATAGAATTATACGCCACGTGACTCAACGGCAGCAATGCCAGGGCTCAGGCCGCTGCCTTGCCCGCGCGCCTGCTGCCTCGGCCGCCCTTCGCCGCGCCGCCGCCCGCCTCCTGTCCTGCTGCTGCCGCGGCCTTCTTGGCCCCCTTCCCGGCCTTCTTGCCCCCGTCATCGTCTCCATCGGCAGGCTCCAGCGGGAACCAGTGCTTGATGGGTGCTGCAAGTTGGGTAGGAGGCCGGCTGGGGAGGCGCGTGAGGAGGCAAGGAAGCGCAGCAGGAAAGGTGGGAGCGCAGGCGCAAGGCGTCCAACCGGCGGCAAGTGCCGACGTTCGGCAGCAGCCCTGCCTCCTGTGTGACCCAGGCAGTAGCCACGCTCAGCCAAATTCACGCAAGTCCTCGGCGGCGCTCCTACAGCCAAGGCATGCTGCGAGATGCACGGGCCGCCCACCCGCCACCCGCACGCACCAAAGGTGCGGCGGTGCACCGGGCAGGGGCCGTGCTTGCGAACCGCCTCGACGTGCTCCGGCACGCAATAGCCCTTGTGACCTGCAGGCACGCATGGAGCGGTTCGCTCCCTTCAAAGCGTGCTGTGGGGTACGCAGCGGGCGAGCGGGTGGGCAGGCGGGCAGGGAGCAATGCAGCAACAAACGCAGCAGCGGCTGGGGGAGCTCGTCGCCGCCGACCTCCTGCCTGCCCACTCCCTCGGCCCGCCCTGCCAGCCAGCACCCACCCACCCGCAAAGTTGTACTGCGGCCACTGCTCGTGGTACTGCTCCATGATCCGGTCACGCGTCACCTGTTGACATCCATGCAGTGGGGAGGCAACGGCCGTGTCGGGAAGCCAGCGTGCTTGCACCGCTCACCCCGGCAGCACGCTGACGTTCCCACCCCAAACCCCAGGCTCCGCTTACCCCTGGCTTTCCGCCGCTCCGCTCCCACGCCTGGCAGCCCTGCTGGTCACATCGCCGCTTCTGCCCAAGCGACAGGCCTGCTGATGGTGCGGTCACCCGCCCACCTTTGCAATCACGCTGGCAGCGGCGATGCAGAAGCAGCGGCTATCGCCCTTGACCAACGTGCGGCTGCGCTCGGGGTCCAGACCCTGGGGCAGAAGGGGGGAGCAAAGGGGCAGGGGAGGCAAGGTCAGAGAGAGCGTCGCAGGAAGCAGCGGCTGGTGCTCTCGTGTAGCCTGCGGCTGCGCTGTGGCTCAAAGCATGCGGCAAGGGGTACACGAAGCAGGGGCGGGGCAGCCCGCGGTGCGACAGCGCCGGGAAGAGGCAGCAGCGTGAGCAGCGGCAGCGTGGCGAGGAAGGTGGTCGGCATGTGGGTGCACGGCATGAGGGACGACCAGGGCGGCAAGCGGATCGTGCGCTAGCGTTGCCTGGTTCAGGCTGGCGCATCAGCACCCACACCTTGGGCAGCCGGTTGCCGTCGACAAGCACAAAGTCTGGGCGCTGCGCCAGCGCGCCAGCCGCACCCTCCATCGCCTTCAGCGCTGCCTGCAGCAGAAATGAAAGGAGCGGTGGCGGGCAGGCGGTGGGCACTTCGTGAGGCGGGCGTACGTGATCTGGCAGGGGAGTGCCCCCCCCCCCCCCCCCCCCCCCCCCCCCGCGCACACACACACACACACACCACCACCACCACCACCACCACCACCACACACACCACCACCACCACCACCACCACCACCACCACACACCACACCACCGCGCTGTGCGTGCTGAAGCAGGTGCAACCACCCTGCCCCTGTAGTCCCCGCGCAGGCACACCTACCTGCAAGATGTTGATGGTGTCGATCTCGCCTGCATCAACCACCTGCCTGCAGCAGGGGGACAGGCAGGCAGGCAGGCAGGCAGGCAGGCGTGGCGTCGGAGCATCCGCGTGCACGCCTCGCCCGGTTGCCGCTTCAGCACACGTGCCCCCGCCTGCACTGCCGGCACGCGTCTGCCGCGCGCCCCGTGGGCACTCTCACACTCACGCTGCCCACAGGATGTCAGGGTGCCCCGTCAGCTGCTCGTACAGCGCCTCCCGCTGCTCTGCGTGTGGAAATGGTGGGATGGTGCAGGGACGGTGCCCGGCAGAGGCAGCAGCTTCAAGGGCAAGTGGGCCGGGCAGCCCCTGCTTCTCCACACGTCCCCCCGCCACAGACACAGAGGCCGGCAGCGCAGCGTGGTCCTAACGTACATCCCTGCCCGAGCCCCCCCCGCCGCCCCCCCCGGGGCTAGTCCCGCACGTCCCTCTTGGCGGGGCCTGTGAACCGCCGCCGCCGCCCCTCGCTGCTCTCCCTCCCCACCCCCTGCCACACACACCCGCGCTGAGCTTCTTGCTGTCGTCGATGCCAACGATGCTGACGTGCGGCGGCACCACGCACGCCGCCGCCACCACGGGGCCTGCGGGGGAAGCGAGCCGGGACGCAGGCACGGTTGAAGGCTGGCTGGAGGGAGGCGTGCTAACGCAGGCGCAGCATGCGGGCTGGAGGAGGAGCGTCGTGGGGCGGACGGCTGGTAACAGGCGTGCTGGGTCTTGGCGGGCCTGCCAGCAGGCAAGCAACCAGGCTCCCACATGCCGCCTCTGGCAGCGGCAGCAGCAGCCGTCCCGCCGCCGCGCCCCCACCTGCCAGCGGGCCGCGCCCTGCCTCGTCCACGCCGGCCACCAGCTTGTAACCTTGCGCCCACAGCTCCTCCTCAAACTCGCGAGAGGCGGTCGACGGCAGCTTGGCCTGCTTGGGCCGGCCGGGGCCCTTGCGCTGCGGTGCCGCTGTTGCGGTGCCGGCGTCGGCGGCGGGTGAGGCTGTGTCGCCGTCTGTCGATCCCTCTGCCTCCAGGATGGCAGCGGCAGCGGCAGCGGCGGCCCTGCGCGGGCGCTTGCGGGGCTGCTCTGTGGCAACCACCACCAGCGGGTCGGCAGCGGGCTCGGCGCCACTGCTTCCCGCCGCCGCCGCGCGAGCGGCCGAGCGAGAGCCCCGACGGGCTGGCGCCGCTGCTGCGCTCATGAATGAAGTCGCAGGCAGCCAGCAGCGAAGCGCCGGGCCCAGGCGGTGCAGCAGGGTGGCGAGGTGTTTGGGAGGGCTTGGGGTGAGCTGGGGCGTGCACAGGGTTCGATGCAGTGCTCGGAACGAAGAGCAGGTGCCGATGTGGCTTTCTGAATGATGGCAAACGCGCGAGGAGCCCTTGAGACCTTGAATGCCGGCAGTGCTGTCCTGCTGAGCCTTTCGTATCCCTGGTGCTTCCTGCGCGCCCTCTGCTTCCTACGCACGGTCTCGGCGTCGTGTCCGCTCGATGAGTGAGGACTGGGGGGATGATTTCGTTGTGGAGCTCGGGGAGGAGAGCTGGGAGAGCTCCCCGCTTCTCTCTGCCCCTCAGCCCAGCGCCAAGCGGCACAAAGCAGCTGCCACGCCGGACGTTGCCAACGGCGGCGCGCTGCCAGCAGCACACCGACAGGCGGCAGCAGGCGGCGGCAGCTGCGTGCCGCCGCCACCGCAGCAGGGCGCCTCTCAGCAAGGCGGCTGGTCGGTGCGCAGCATCTTCCTGGGGGGTGGGGCCACAAGCCAGCAGCAGCCCCGAGCTCAGCAGCCACCTGCTGAGGAGCGTGCGCAGCAGCCTCCGGCAGCGCTGCACCCGCCACCGCAGCAGCAGCAGCGGCAGCCGCAGCCGCTGTCGCCCGGTGTGGGCTACCGCGGCAGCTACAGCGCAGCCTGCAATGATGACGACGGCATCGGGCCGCTGACGCAGATGGCGGCGGGCAACGCCGGTGTGGCGGCAGCCTTTTGCCCTGAATGTGGCTGCTTCCTCGCTGATCTGGGGGCGGCAGCTCAGCAGGCAGAGCATGCGGCGGCTTGCCAGCAGCAGCGCCAGCGGTCCGGCGGCGCAAGCGGAGCGCAGGCGCGTCAAGCTGCAGCCGCAGATGGCCTGGGCGGCAGTGGCGGCGACGGCGGCGGCGACGAGTCAGAGGAATTGGAGCTTGGTGGGAACTGCTCCGAGCAGGAGGAGGCGACGCAGAGGGTGCCGCGCGGCGGTGCGCCGGCGGCGTCAGGGCTGGCAGTCGGCGAGCCAGGAGGAGACAGCGAGGGGTGGGACGACGACCCCGATGGCGCAGGAACAGCAGCAGCACCACCGGCAGCAGCAGCAGATGCAGGCACAGAGGAGGAGGCGGAGGCAGCAGAGGCAGGAGGCGAGGCTGAAGAAGAGGACCCTGCAGCAGCTTGCGAGGAGGAGCAGGCTGTGCTGCGCTCCTGGCTGCACCAGCACGGCCTGGGCAGGTATGCCGAGCACTTTGAGCGTGCGGGTGAGCGGGGCGGACGGGACGGGTGTGTGTGTGCTGCTTGGGCAAGGCGGGTAGTGCCCTGCGCGTGGTGGTGCAAGCCCTCCGCCTCGGCGGTGCAAGCCCACCTCCTGCAAGCAACGGGTCAGCGGGCCGCCGTTGCCTCCCTTGTCACCAGCGCCGCCCTGGGCCGCCGCCCCCCCCCCCCCCCCTCCCCCCCCCCCACCCCCACACACACCCACACACCCACCCACACACCCCACCCACCCATGCATCACCCTCCCTTCCTTGCCTGCAGGTGCAGGCCTCTCCCTGTGTGAGGAGAGGGGACCCACCCGCCCGCCCAACACACACCGACCCGCAGCAGCAGCAGCAGCTGCTGCTGCTGCGTCTCGTACCCCATTCCCTGCCTCCCTCTGACGCCCTTCTGTCATGTCATGCCTGCAGGTGCCGGCCTCTCCCTCCTTCCCTGCTTGACCGACAGCGACCTGCAGCAGCTGGGCGTGGCGGCGCTGGGTGCGCGCAAGAAGCTGCTGCTGGCGGCAGAGGAGCTCGTAGAGGCAGCAGAGGCAGCGGTGGCAGCAGCAGCAGGAGACGGCGCGGCAGCGGGCGCCCAGCACCAGCAGCGGGCGCAGGGTGGTGCCGTGCAGCAGCAGCAGCAGCAGCAGCAGCAGCAGCAGCAGCAGCAGCAGGTGCTGGACGAACGGCAGCGGAGTCGCGGCGCCAGCGGTGGCGGCGTGGGTGACTGGCGCGCGCTGATGGCGGGCGCTGGCGGCGCCGCGTTGTCGTGCAGCATCCTGCGCTACTTTAAGCCGCAGGGCGACGGCAAGCCGCGCGCCTCCAAGCCTGCCAACCCCGGCAGCATATTAAGCTACCTGCGGGGGCCAGACGGCGGCGCGCTGCCCGTGCCGCTGTCGGCCAAGCACGCGGCGGGAGGCGGGGCAGGGCGGGGCAAGCAGGCAGCGACGGGCCAGTGGGCGCACAAGGCGGCGGGCGGCGGCGGCGGCGGCGGCAAGCGCTGGGGCCCCAGGCGCGCCTGGGTGTGTCGCGGGCGTATGCACGCGGGGCAGGCTGCCCGCTGCTGCGGTCTGCTGCTGTTGGGCTTGTGGCAGCACCTGTTTTTGTTGACCAGTGGCCTGCTGCTTCCCCCCACCTGGCACCCCCCGTGCAGGGCCGCGCAGGTGCTGCCCATGCGGCAGTGGCAGCTGGTGCCCAACACGCCCTTTGTGGTGGACCGCTTCTGCAACCTGCCCGCACAGGTGCGCTGCTGTTCATTGTTCATTAATCAATTGAATGTGATTGGCGTGTGGAGGATCGATCAAGCGGTTGCTTAATTGATTGATGGACCGATAGGTTGAGTAGTTGAGTAGTTGTCTGAGTGCTACAGTAGGTGCCGGCACAGGTGTGAGTGCCGCCGCAAGTGCGCTGTTGCTGGTGTGTGTGCAGCCGCTGCCTCCCTCCCGTCCCCTTCCCTGCCACCCATCCAGCACTGGGACCCATCACCGCTCTGCCTACCCGCCTTGCTCCCCCCCTTCCCCCCCTCCAACCGCGACGCCCGACCGCTCCCCTGCTCCCCCTCCCTCCCTCCCTCGCTGCCATTCATCGGCAGTCCCCCCACCGCCACTGGTTCCTCACCCACTTCCACGCCGACCACTACAAAGGGCTCACTGGAAAGTGAGGAAGCGCTGGGCGGGGTGGGGAGCACGATGCGTGGTGGGGGCAGGGGCAGGGGTGGGCAGGGTGGGGAGCACGATGCGTGGTGGGGGCAGGGGTGGGCAAGCAGGCAAGCAGGGCCCTTCAGAAAGGCCGCAACAGGGTGACCAGGTCTGCGTGCGCCGACCCGCCCCCCGCCCCCGCCCCCGCCCCCGCCTCTGCTGCAGGTTCGACCGGGGCACGATCTACTGCACGCCCCCCACCGCCCGCCTGGTGGTGCAGCAGCTGCGGGTCAAGCCGGGGTGCATTCGGTGCGCGGAGGGGCAGGGGCTCAACAGGGTCGCCTTGTCGTGTTCCTCCGCACATCGCCCCTTTCCTGCCGTCTTGTGCTTGCTTTCCCTCAAACAACGCCTCCCCCCTCCCCAACCCCAAACCCCACCTGCTGCCCTCCCCCCCCAGGGAGGTGCCCCTGAACAGCCCTGTCGTCGTGGAGGGCGTGCGCTGCACCTTCCTGGACGCAAACCACTGCCCCGGCGCCGCCATGATCCTGTTTGAGCCGCCGGGGCGCCGCGCCGTGCTGCACACGGGTGTGCAGGGTGCGAGCGCGGGGTGAGGGGTGAGACACGGCAGGCTGCCAGCCCGAGGCATGTGCTGGTCGTGCAGAGGGGTGCCAGCTTGACCTGCAGCGCCGAGCCAAGAGCCCTGGCTGCGCATCCGCCCACCTACATTTCCTGCTGCTGCAGGCGACTGTCGGCTGATCCCGGAGATGCAGGAGGAGGCTGTGCTGGTGGCTGTTCGGTGAGAGGGCGGCCTGGAGCCACACCACCCGCTGCGGCGATAATGGCCCCCTGCGTGTGGTGCTCCCAGGCCCCGCCACCTGCTGCTGCAGCGCTCCCTCACCACCTGCTATGCCGCCGCCGCTTAGATACCCATGCCTCCCCCTCGCTTCCCTTCTCGAAGCAGCGGCCGTGCCGACCTGATTCTGGACACCACCTACTGCTCTCCCGAGTACGCCTTCCCCTCGCAGAAGGAGGTGCGCCAGCAGGGCCGGGGCGGCGCGAAGCGTTCGCTGGGAGGGGCTGGGCTGATGGGGCAGGCATGGGCGCCGACCACAGCGCGCCAAAGCGCACCTTTCTTCAAAACACCGCAGGTGCTGCGCTTTGCGATTGATGCTGTGAAAGCGGAGGCATTTAATCCCAAGACGCTCTTCCTTTTTGGATCCTACACCATTGGTGGGTGGGTGGTGGGCGGCTGCTGCGCATGTGCGCCGGGCACATGCACGCAGGCAGCTGGGCGGGCAGGCGGAGCGAGCTGGCTGGGCATCACGCCTCCGATGCGGTCCACACAAGGTCCCCCCCTCTCCCCTCCTGCATCAGCGCTGGGGACCTGCATATTCAGCTGCTCTAGCAGGCGTGCTCGGCCAGCCAGCCAGCCAGCCAGCCAGTCAGAGTGGCATGCAGGTTCTGGCGCCCCGGTGTGCGCGCCGCCGCCTCCAGTGCAGCCGTGGCTCAACTCCCCACCTGCCCGCCGACGCCGCGCTCCCCGCGTGCACCTGCCCTCCCCCCCCCTCCAGGCAAGGAGCGGCTGTTCCTGGAGGCGGCGCGTGTGCTGCAGCGCAAGGTGTACGTGTCGGTGGCAAAGCGCAAGGTGGGGCTGCCTGGCGGGGTTGTGTGGGGGTGGGTGGGGTGGTGGTGGGGTGATGGTGGTGGTGGGGTGGGGGGTGGGGGGTGGGGGGACTGGCGGGCGGGGATTGCGGGTGGGTAGCGTACAGGGCTCCAGCTGCTGCCCCTCTCCCCCCTCTTGCAGGCAAAGCAAGCCGATGGGCAGGCGGCGCTTGGGTCGCCAAGGCCGCCCACTTCACGACTGCCTGCTGACGACGCATTCCACTTTGCACAACGTTTTCCCCCGCGACTGCTTCGTTCCCCCTCAACGACAGATTTTAGACTGCCTGGACCTGCCCGAAGAGTACCGCACCCTGCTGACCACAGACGACAAGGAGACCAACCTGCATGCAGGTGAGCAGCGGCGGCAGCGCGAGCACGGTGCCGGTGGTGATGCGGTGGGATGCTCGGACTGCAGCCTGCACATGTTTGCAGGCGACAGGAGGCCAACCTGCATGCGGGTGAGCGGCAGCAGCGCGGCGCCGCCCCGCGTCAACCTGCCTTGTCCCACATCCCACCACCCCCTGCAACTGACCCCCCCCCCTTGCCCCTGACAGTCCCCCTCTGGATGGTCAGCCAGCAGCACATGGCCAAGCTGCTGAAGCACTATCGAGGGCGCTTTGCAAACGGTGTGTGGCACCCGACGCCCTTGCTCACGCCGGTTGCGCCTGGCCTTGTGTGACGCCTGCTGCTGCTGCTGCCGCTGCCGCTGCCCCTGCCGCCGCTCCAGCTGCTCCTGCTGCTCCTGATCTGTGTGTACGCCCCCGCACTCCTGCTTAGCACCGCCGATGGGCTGCCCCTGCACCCCCACCTCCACCTGCAGCGGTGGGCTTCCAGCCCACGGGCTGGGCCCACCAGCGCGACGCCAACCAGACGCGCGCGCGGGGCCGGCGGCGGCAGAAGGGCACAATCATAACATATCAGGTAGGCGGCAGCGGGACAGGCGGGCGGGCGGGTGGCCGTGCAGGGCAGGGCAGGGCAGGCTCCCCTGTTTGGAGGGTGGCCTGCGGTGCGGTCGGCGTCGCCGCCAGAGCACTCCCCTCCCCGCCCCTTCCCGTACAGGTGCCCTACAGCGAGCACAGCAGCTTCAGCGAGCTGCGCGCGTTTTGTGAGTGGTTCAAACCCAGCACCATCATCCCCTCGGTCAACTCTGACGGCGGGGGTCCCAAGGCGCTTGCGCTGGTCAGGCTGCTGCGTGGCGACGGCGGCGGGTGACGGCGGCACACGGACATGCACTGCCGTCGTGCAAGCAAGATTTCGGGCATGGAGCCTGCTTGGTTGCGCCGCTCGCTGTAACACCGGCCCCCACCCTGTCGCTACGTTGGTATACCACCCTGTCGCTTCGTAGATATAGCAACGGGCGCAGGGGCAGAGCACGCTTTTTGAAAGCAGTATCAGGGGCCTCACTCAATAGCAGCATCCACGAACGGCCGCCGCCGTTCACACAGCAGCCGTCCGGTCACGCAGCAGCGGCGCCGGGAGAGGGGCTTCCACCGACGCGCGGCCGCCGTGCGCCACTCGCCTTTTCGGCTATTTATGAGCAGGGTTCGCAGCGAGCACGTCACTTTCGTGGGGGCTAATGAAGTTTACGCGACACTCCGGACGATGAGACAAGTCGCGCCTCAAGAGGGGCGCCAACCGCGGCACTGTTCACACCATCCGTTCCCCCGGCGTCGACGCACCATCTCGACGTCACTCGAGCCTGCATGTGCCCAGCGCCCAGCGCCCGTCGTCGAACTGCTGTATGCAGGCGTCCTGTCCCTCCTTCGGCCCCTTCACACCAGCTTTTCACCGCACTGGGTCAGGTGTGAGCGTGGGCAGTGGCCATGGGCCCGCCCTTGGCTTGGCGCTGTCAAGTGCCACCCAGCGTTAGCCCTGCCCCCTCCCCCTTTGTCACAGAAATAAACACAATGGATGAGGAGATGGGAGCCGTAGCGGGCCTGGTGAGGCGGCGTTTTGGTGCCGTGCTCGGGGCTCGCGCGCCTGCCTGCCAGCCGCAGCCCTTGCGGGCGGCCGCAACCCCACCCTACATACTTGCTGTTGCTCTTGAAGCGGCACGGAGCGCGCCGCGGCGGCGCTGGTCCCGGCCTTGCGCGGGTCTTCGGGGGCAAGAAGCTGGTGCCCAGTGGGCGCCGCGTGCCGACGCGGCGGGAGGTCTGTGCAGCGGCACTGGTTGCTGAATGTCGCTCAGCCCTTTGTCCCACCCTCCCTCCTGCAGCCCACCCAGATGCGCATCATCCGCCGGCGCAAGCGCACCAAAGCCGGTGTGTCGGTCGACCACACCAGCCGCGTGGGCTTCTCCAGGAGGCACAGCTGGCAGCACCAGGTGCCCCACGCCCCACCCATTGCGTCACGCTTCTTCTGCACGCTTGTAGGCCGTTTTGTGGACGAGATCACAGCGGAGGAGCTCACGCAAGTGATGAGCATGGTGAGCTTGCAGCAGTTTGTGGCAAGGGCACGAGCGCTGAATGCAAAGGTGGCCGGCCGCTGCGACGGAGGACGTCGGTACCAGCCACCCATCCGCCCGCCCACCGCCGTCCTGCTGCTGCGTGGTCCCGCCCTCCTCCTCGCAGCCCGCGCACCAAGCAGCCCTGACCACAGGCGTCTCCCACACCGCCTTCAAGAAGCTGTGCCGCAAGGTGGGGCTGGGCGGTGGGGCTGGGCGGGGTTGCGCACTGCAGTTGTTTGTACAGGAGACGTGTACATACCACTTCTGCGTCGAGTGCTGGTGCACGCTGGCATGTAACTAGTGTGCTGCAGGGTGGACAGTCTGCGGCATGGGGTGTTGTGGCAGGCATTTGACCAGCTGGGGAGGGCCTGCTGCGCCACAGTCGTGGCCACTATGGTGGAGGGTGTGGGTGGCTGGTGGGTGGGTGGGTGGGTGGGTGTGGTGGGTGTGGGTGTGGGTGTGGGTGTGTGGGTGTGTGGGTGGTGTGTGTGGGGTGGGGGGGGGGGTGGGGGGGGGGGGGCGGGCGGGCGGGCTGCGGCAGCAGGTGTTTTTCAGTGCAGCTGGCAGCGCCGTCCTCGGGAGGCGCGTTAGCACCGCGTTCCAACCCCGCCCCACTCACAAACCGTGTGCTGCTCCGCCCGGCACCGCAGTTCTGTCTCGAGCGGTGGCCCTACCGGAAGCTGAAGGCCACAGGCCTTTTGAACCCCCTGCCGCCGCAGCTGCAGCTCTTGCAGGCGCCTCAGGAGCAGCTGCCGCCATCGGGGTTCTTCCTGCTGCCGTGTGCTGCCGACAACAATGGCCAGCAGCTGCTGCCGCCGATGCCTGCGATGCCCACCACCATCCACCTGGCAGCGCCCAGCGAGCGGCAGGAGCAGCCCGACAGCAGGGCGGCCGCCGCCGGCAGCGCCGCCGTCCACAGCAGCGCTAGCGAGCAGGACTCACCCCAGCACGGCAGCGGCGCGGCGGCGCCTCGCGACGCCTGCCTGGGCATCTGCAGCGGCCTCGCCTGCCTGGCAGAGGCGGCGCAGGCAATGCCCCGCCAGACCGGCGGCCGCGGCCGCGCGTGCTGCCAGGCGGTAGCAGCCGCGGCCTCGCCTGCGCCCTCGGCCGCACCCCTGGCAGTCGAGCGCCACCCGCCGGCGCGCGCGGCGGCACTGCTGCGCAGCCGCAGCAGCATAGCATCCGCCGCCTGCTGGCGCGCGCTCTGGCGGTGACGCGCGATGAGGGCGCGCTGCTGCGCGTGCTGCGCGCGCTGCTCGAGGAAGTCGAGCGCCGCCTGGCTGCCCGCCCCGCCGACCCCCTTCAGGTACCGGAGTGGTTCCATGAGCTGCTGACGCGCACCGCTGTTGATGTGCATGCCGTATGGTACCGCCTTGTGGCTTTATCACACGCCCTGCCGCGGAACCACGCCAGCCTGCCCATTGCAGCCGATGGTTGTCAACCAACTTCCGCCCACTATCCAATGCCTGACGCAGGAGGCCGCCCTCATCCGCCTGCGAGCCGCCACGCGGAAGCGGCTACGCAGCGGCCTGGCGGCCCAGTTCGCGGCGGCGCAGCGGCCGTCGTCGCCAGCCGCGCAGCTGCCGCGCGTGCACGTGCCGCCCAGCAGGGCCGACGCGCTGCTGCACGAGGTGCATCGCCGCCGAGCTGCTGAGCTGGCGGGCGCTGATGTGCCGCCGTCCTCGACGACGGCCGGCGCACGCACACCCTCGGGGACTCCGACTGCAGCGCATCTGCACGCTTCCCGCTTGCCGGCGGGACGGCGTTGCAGCGCCCGCCGCGCGGCCCTCCGGACAGCCCCTTTGCGGCCCCCGAGGTGCAGCGCTGCCCCCTGCCCATCCGGCCGCGCCTGGTGCGGGTGCTGCCCTGCCTGCTGGAGCTCGCAGCGGCGCCGCCGCCCCAGCAGCAGGCGTGCCCGCCACCCTGCTCATGGCGCGCATGGAGGCGCTGCGCGCGTACGCCGCTGCCGTCGGCGGCGCCCAGTGAGCCCCCTCCCGGTCACATCCTGGACACATCCTCGACCGACCCTCCACCGTAAAACAGCCCACCAACTCACCCCCCGCCTTCTCCCCTCTCTCCCCCTTTCCAATCGATTTCCACCCTCCTCCCCCTGGGGGGCCCCGCATCAGTCATCCCTCCCACACCCGCCCACCGGGCACCCTCTGAATACATGCTCTGACGACAGAGCGACAGCCACGGAATGCTGCATCAGTGAGCGCCCCCCCCCCCCCCTCTCCATCCCAGCCCGGGCCCTTTGGGCCAAACAAAACCCACACTGCACAATACAGCAACGCGCCCCACCCATCACGCACATGCCAACAAGCACATGCCGAGCCTCCCCCCCCCCCTCTTTTCAATTTGCCGCTCCCGCCCTTCGTTTTCCACTGTCGCGCATCCCTTGTCATGACAACACGAGATCCTTCTTAATTTTTCGCATTCATCCCGTTGAGCGTCCTTTTCCGCCCACCCACTCCACCACGGCGAGCCCTGCCTGTTCAACAATTGACTCACTTCCCGAATTCCTTTCGCCTGCCCTTGTGCCTGCCGCCTCGCGCTGTGCCCCAGGGGCTGAAACTCGGCGTTCCACGTTTGTTGTAAGTTCCATGTACTGAGGCATCAGGGGTCTTGGTGGAAGGCGCAGCACGCCCACCCCGGATGTTCAAGGTCGCTACGGAGCGCACACAGCAGCGGGCGGCGGCACCCCAGCCGCCATAAATGCGGAGAGACATCGCCGCCTCGATCCTCCCTGGCCAGTAGCACCCTCAACATGTTCCAGTCGGACGTTACTCCCCCGGACACCGTGGCGATGAAGTCGAGCCTGCACAAGCAGAGGCGAGACGCTCTGGGGCGCAGGGGATGCCCGGCAGGGGCTCCTTGTCGATGGAGGGCCTTAAGTTGGGCTCCCGATCGACGCGGAGGCTCTCAGGGCGCCAGGCCTCGTTTTGAGCGAGCTGCGCTCACCTGCGCCCGCACTTCCCTCCCCGCAGGTCGGCCCTGGCGGAGGCGCAGGCTCAGTTGGATCTGGACGCCTACGCAGGCGGCGCTGGCACGCCGATGGAGACGCCGGTTGTGGGCGCCAAGCGGCACGGCGGCGGCGTCGCGTTTGCAGTGCCCGAGACCCCCGAGGCCACGCCTGGCCCGCGCTCCGCGGGCCAGCTGGCCTCCGAAGTGCTGCTGTACCGCAACCCCGCGCTGACTTACGCAGCTGCGCTGGTGGGCGCGGTCATGCTGGGTGCCACCTGGTTTGCGCTGCGCGGCGCTCACGGCCTCACCCTGCTCACCGGTGCGTGCACGGGTGGTGGTGCTGCTGCTGCGTGGGTGCTGTTGGGGGCAGGCAAGCGGGTGCATTCTCAGGCCTGGTGCAGCCTGGTTGTGTATGCATGGTGCGGCAGCCGCCCGCTGCCGTGCATGCTGCCCTCAACCATCTACTTGTAACCCGCTCCCGCGTCCTTCCCCTCGTCTCCCTCCCTCCCCGCCTGCAGCTGTGTGCTACCTTCTCCTGGCGGACCTGGCCCTCAACTTCCTGCGCTCCCTCATTAGCAAGCAGTGGCAGGAGGCGGGCGGCTGGGCCGGCAGCTCCTGGGCGGCCGCCGTGGCGCAGCGCGCCGCCGACGGCGTCGCCGCCGCCGCCCGCGTGCACGACTCCTACCTGCTGTGCCGCGACCCCGTGGTGGCCCTCAAGACTGGGGCCACGCTGTGGGCCCTCGCCGTGCTGGGCTCGTTCCTGAGGTGGGTGTGCCAGCGTGCACGTCAAAGGGGGATCCTACAGCTGTCAGGTGCAACGATGATGCCAAGGCGAGGGCTTGCCTCTTCAAGGCAGCACGAGGGGGCGCTCTGTCACGCTGCGCTGTTGCCTGTCGACAGCACTCGTGCGCTTCGTGCCCCCCTGATGTGCCCCTCCCCGCCCTTGCACCGCCCGCAGCATCTGGAGCCTGGCCACCCTTGCCTTTGTTGCCGCCTTCACCCTGCCCGCCGCCTACGACCGCCACCGTGGGACCGTCAGCCAGGGGTATGCGCGCGCTGTGGGCGGCGCTGAGGCGCGCTGGGCCGCGCTGGGCCTGTCCCGCAAGCAGAAGGTGGGTCGGAGAGTGGTGGGGGTTGGTTAGTGGTGGGGAAGTGCTGTGGGCGGGCGGAGCTGGGCTAGCTGGCCACGCTTTGAAGAGCCAGCACGGCGCAGCGAGGCAGGCCCTGCACACGCCCCAACAGCCGCTCCCTCACATCCCCGCTCCCTCCCCACCCCCCTGCCCACCCCACACCCCAGGCCCTGGTGCTGGCGCTGGTGCTGGGCTCCCTGTGGCTGCGCAGCACCTGGCCCACCCGCCTGGTGGCGCTGCTGGTGGGCGCGCTGGCGGTGCGCTGCCACCTCAAGCCCGCTGAAGTCGAGCGCATCGCCGCCTTTGCTGGTGAGGCAGGGAGAGGCGGCGCTGGCTGCCTCCCTTCCCTCTCCTGTCAAATGCGAGGAAACGTGTTGACAAGGATGCCAGGAGGCAGGCTGGGCAAAGGAGCCGGGGGTGGACAGCGGAAAACAGAAAGGAACGGCGCGGGAACGGCGCACCACCACAGTGTACCTCTGCCTGTGCATCCACTTCACCCACACCCGCCCACCCACCCACCCACAACCCATGCAGAGCCGTACACCATGTCGGTGCGCAAGAAGGCCTCCCGCATGTCCATGGCCGCCGCCGACTTTGCCATGCGCTCGGTGGGCGGCAAGGCGCACGTGCGCTGAATGCGGATACGCGACGGCGCGCTGACGCACTGTCGAGAGCCCATGCGCGCAGCGGCACCCATGCAGCGGCTGCGCGCAGCGTCGCATCATGGTGTGCCCCCCCCACCCCCCCACCCACCCCACCCCACCCACCCGGCCTTGACGAAACGTCGCCGTGCGGTCGCCCATTTGGGGCCGGCTGGCCGGTGCTGGCAGCACACACAAGGCTGCCCGTCAGTCGGAAGTCCCCTCCCTGTGCACTAGCCATCACGTAGAATGTTCACGCCCGTTCGAGCCCTTCCCTTGCTGCTTGCCTGCGCTCCCTGCATGCTGCTGTGTTCTCCCTTTGCTCCCCTGTGATGCGCAGTCTGCCGGTTTCCCACCACCCCGTGTCCCTTCTCGTCTGCACACGCTTACAGCTGCTGTGCGTGCAGCAACAAAAGAGATGAGAGAGGATCGCGGGACAGGAGGCAGGCTGCCTTCGAACCAAAGGGGCGGAGCAGGCATCTAGCGTTCGAAAGTAGAAGAGAAAGGGGACAAGGGGAGATGCTGGATTGAAGAGAGCGGCAGTGTTTTCGGCTGTGTTGATATTCTAAAGGAAAGGAGAGGAAGGAATCGAAGGCAGTTTGACAAGTGTGAAGCGTGGCACAATGCCAGCGTGAATGGGGGACCACGAGAGTGCTGTGGCTCCGTGCAGAGGAACAGTGGCTGCTAATCAGCAAACATGGGGGGCTGCGGCTGTGGATATACTTGGGGGTGGGACACGACAAGGCACATGGATGGGGAAACAGGGGCAGGCGCACGCTACGCCGGCGCGGCTCTGCCCGGCGCCGCCGGCGAGTCGGCGGCGCCGCCGGCGTGCTGCTCGCGAGCGCTGGCGGGGCGGGGGTGTGCTGCAGCCGGAGTGGCCGCCGCAGGCGCGCCAGCGACTGCCTTCCGGGTGGGACGCACTGGCGTGGCGGCTGCCGCTGGCGGCGCTGCTGCGGGCGGCGCCGCTGGCGCGACCGACGCTGGCAGCATGCCCGCCGCTGCCGCCGCGGCTGCGCCAGCCTGCATCATCGTGTGCATGGACTGCATGTGCGCCTGCAGCTGCGCCTGCGCCTGCGCGTCGCCAGCTGGCAGCTGCGCCGCATGCGGCAGGCCGAAAGGAGACATCATGCCCATGGCTGCTGCTGCCGCAGCTGCGGGGGGGGGGGGGGGGGGAGGGCGCGCGCGCGCAGGGAGGGCCATACAGATGTGGCAGGTGAGCAGGTGCGCGTGACCAGCATGCCTCTCTCACGCAGCAGCACAAGGTGCAGCCGCGGCTTGTAGGGAAGCATGAGAGAAGGGGCAGGCGGTACCAGCAGGTAGCATGATGCAGTTGCTGAAGTAATAGCCATAAGGAGACCCACCAGGGTGGGGAGCCATGAAGGGGAGCATGGCTGGGGCAAAAGGGACCCCGGCGGCTGCGGCGGCGGCGGCCGCCGCCGCAGGGTTGAACATGAGGGGCGCCCAGGCCGCGGCAGCTGCCGCCATCATCTGCTGTTGCTGCTGCTGCTGCTGCTGCAGGGGGCTGCTGGCGCTGCCCGCTGCAGGGCCGCCCGCGGCTGCGTTGACGGCCGCGGTGCCGCCGCCTGCTGCACTGCCGCCTGCTTGCTGCTGCTGAGCCTGCTGCTGCTGCGCCTGCTGCTGCATGTGTTGCTGCTGCTGCTGCTGCTGATGGTGGTGTTGGCGCGCCACTGCTGCAACCGCGTGCTCCTGATACTGCTTCACCGCCTGCTCCCACTGCTGCCCCAGCTGCTGCATGGGAGCGGCGGCCGCCGCCGCTGCCGCCGCCGCTGCCGCCGCCGCAGCGTAGCTGTCTGGGCGCAGCGGGGTCAGCATGACGCTGGGCCCCACCTGCCTCTCACTGTCCCTGCTGCGTTCAGCGGCCGCTGCTGCTGCAGCTGCCGCCGCTGCCCCCTCGAGGTGTTGGTGCGCAGCGGGCGACTCGGCTTCAGCCGACGGGGCGCGGCCGCGCGGCAACGGCGCCGCGGCGCGCGCCACCGCGGGCGTGCGTCCAGCCGACAGCGTGGAGGGCGCCTGCTGCAAGCTGTCCGGGGCGACGATGATGATGGTGCTGCGCAGGCCGGTGGAGCCCCAGCGGAGGTTGGAGGGATCGTCAGACCAGGCGCTGCCTGCGCCGTCGGTGGCGCTGGGGGCGTGCGGGCTGCCGCCAGCGACCGCGGCGGCGCTGCTGCTGAAGCGGCGGCGCAAGTTGCGTCCCAACGCAAACTCCCACGCTACGGCGGCGGCTGCACCGCGACCGAGGGCGCGGCCCGTTCTGCCCAGCTGGACGAGTGAGTGCCGAGCGCCGCTGGGTGCCAGTGGGCCAGGCTGCTGCTGCTGCTGCTGCTGCTGCTCTGCCGCCACGCCACGGCGTTCCACGGCAAAAGCAAACGGGCTGGCCGAGTCTGCACAGGCAGGATCAGGGACGAAAGGAAGGGAGGTGGGCGAGGAATGGGCCGGGACGCGCACCGGCGCACCTGTGCGCGCCAGCAAAGTGCAATCCCCCCCCCTGCTTTGTGGCGGTTGCCCCGCCTCAGCCACGCACCGCCCTGCACGCACCTCCGACGTGCGGCGACAGCCCCTGCGCAGAACCGCGGGCCTGCGGCGGCAGCATGCGCCGCGCCGGCGGCGTCTGCAGCGCGGGCGAGACGCTGGGCAGGCCCGCCGCGCTGTCCCCCACAGCCTCCTCCTCATTCGCGCTCCCTTCCTCTGCCATGGGCTGGAGCGCAGGCTGGCGGCGGGCGGGCGCCCGCGCCTCCGGTGCGGCGGCTGCTGCGGGCTTGCGGCGCCGCCGCTGTGCCGCTGCCGCCAGGTACGCTGCCTCTTCCCCCTCCTCCTCCTGCTCCTCTTCGTCCTCGGGCGTCACGCTGCTGCCGCGCCGCCGGGAGGCCCTGCAGCAGGGGCGGCGGCGGGCAAGGGAAGGCATGAAGGCATGCGTGGGTGCACAGAAGCAGCAACGCTCGGCTGGCCCACTGCGCAGCATGCAGCGCGCACATCGCAGGCGCTGGCCGGCAGCCGTGCATGCGTCGCCCTTGGCTGCGAGGCAACAACACAAACCCAGCCGGGCGGCACGCACCGGGGGCGTTTTACGCCGCCGCGTGCGCGCGCGGGCGTTGGCGCCGCCGCCGTGCTCAGGTCCCTCTCGATCGCGCCGGTGGCAGAGGGGGGCACCGCCACGGCGGCGCACACACCGCCGCGCCCCGCCTCGTCTGCTCGCACCAGCACCTTGACCAGCTGGGGGGCGGCGGTGGCGTGCGCGCCCACCAGCTGCCACAGGTCTTGGTTGGCGGTGACGCTGAGGGGGGTGGGGGGTGGGTGGTGGCGGTGTGTGTGTGTGTCGGGGGTGGGGGTGGGGGTGGGGGTGGGGGTGGGGGTGGGTGGGGGGTGGGGTGGTGGGGGTGGGGTGGGGTGGGGGGGGGGGGTGGGGGGGGGGCGTGCGTGCGTGCGTGCGTGCGTGCGTGCGTGCGTGCGTGCGTGCGTGCGTGCGTGCGTGCGTGCGTGTGGTGGTGGTGTGTGTGTGGGGGGGGGGGCACGGCGGCAGGAGAGGATCACATCAGGTCTGCTGAGCCTGCTTTGGTCCTGCTAAGCGGGAACGGAGGACGGCTGCCCGCAGGCGGTGTTACGCACCCGCTCGGTCAGCGGGCAGCAGCCGATGCGTCTCCGAGTCTCCCCCACACGCCTCGCGTGCTGCGCCCCTGCTCACGTCGGAGGCGTTCCCCCGTGTGCAGCGCAGCGCATGCCTGATCCGGCTTGCCCAACGGTGCACCCAGGGCCCTCCAGCCCTGGCCCGACCCACACCACGCTGTGCCTGCTGGGCTCACCGTTGGAAGCGGTCCCCCGTGCCTGATGTGGCTTGCCCTTCGGTGCGCCACGGAACCTCCAGCCCTGCCCCAAACGCGCGGCAAGCACACCACGCTGTGCCTGCTGGGCTCACCGTTGGAAGCGGTCCCCCGTGCCTGATGTGGCTTGCCCTTCGGTGCGCCACGGAACCTCCAGCCCTGCCCCAAACGCGCGGCAAGCACACCACGCTGTGCCTGCTGGGCTCACCGTTGGAAGCGGTCCCCCGTGCCTGATGTGGCTTGCCCTTCGGTGCGCCACGGAACCTCCAGCCCTGCCCCAAACGCGCGGCAAGCACACCACGCTGTGCCTGCTGGGCTCACCGTTGGAAGCGGTCCCCCATGCCTGATGTGGCTTGCCCTTCGGTGCGCCACGGAACCTCCAGCCCTGCCCCAAACGCGCGGCAAGCACACCACGCTGTGCCTGCTGGGCTCACCGTTGGAAGCGGTCCCCCGTGTACAGCGCATGCCTGATCTGGCTCTTCCAGTGGTCGTTGGCGGTGATGAGGCGGCTGCCGCCGGCGCGCTTGTACGCTATGCGCCCGCTGGTCTGGCACACGGCGTAGATCTGCCCGGGGGAGGGTGGGGGGAGACGCGGGGTGGGGTGGGGGGAGGAAGGGGGACGGCGGTTGGGAGCAGTGGGGCCTAGCACCGGGCAACAGACCGGCCACCCGCTGGCCCTCGCTCCCCCCGGCCAGCGCACCGTCACCCCACCCCCTCACCTCCTTCAGGCTCGCGGCCCCTTTGTTGGACAGGATGGCAGCATGGATCAGGTCCTGCAGCGGGCGAGACGTCCATGTCGTGAAAGCCACGCTTGCCGCAGCACGCCAGGGGGCTGCACTCGCGCCTGCTGCTGCTGCGTCGGCTGCTCTCGCAGCACAGGGCAGGCGCTGGCATTGCATGGCGTTTACTCATGGGGCAGCCCAGGGGTGTGAACGTGCGCCATGACTACCTGCACGGATGCAAAAGCATCCACCTCCAGCACTCGAATCTCTGCTGCCTGCGCGGGCGTAGCCACGGGTGCAGGCGCGGCTGCTGCTGCAGCGGCGGGCGGCGCCGGGTGGCCTGCGTGCATGCACAGCGGAGCGAGGAAGGCACATGCTAGCTAAGGAGCGGTCTCGGCGGAGAGCGGACCAGCTGGAGGATTAGGCATGATGGGAGGCTCGCGCGGCTAGGACAGACAAGGACGACCGAGTTTCCCGCCGCTGCGGCGTACGCTGGCGCGCGGGAATGCTGCGCACGTTGCAGGCGCGTTATCCATGCATGGCGTCCCAGTGTGTGGTAGGCAGGATGCAGGCAAACGCAGGGGCTTGCCAGCAGGTGATGGGGCCGGGACACCGACTCTCCGGCTGCGGCGCGTGCTCGCCGAAGGGGCGGCCGCTGCACCAAGCCCTAGCGCGCCCCGACCCGCCAGGCCCTCCCACCTGATTCACATGCCGCCGCACAGAGCTGGTCCAGCCCCTCGCTGCTCATAGGCGCTCCCTGCGGGGGCCCAGGGGGAAGCGGAGCCAAGGGCGGCGCAGCCGGGGGCTCTGCCCTTCTGGCTTTCTCGTCGTGTGCTCAAGAGAGCATCATGCAAGTGCGGCGGGCGCCCAGTGCACGAGGGTGCCAGTGAGGAGACGATGCCTGCAAATGGTGCTCCGGGCGGCGAAAGAAGGGCTTGAAACAAGCCAGAATTGCTATGGCATTGTCGAATTGGTGGCTTGTCACTCCGACATGGCGCCAGGGTCGCGGACGCGGTGGGGGTGATGACGCGGCGGCGACGGGGAGCGGGCGCGTAGCAGGCGTAGGCGGCGCGCCGCGTCATGTCGACCAGGTGGTGTGTCAGCCTTGCAAGCCACCAATTATCTTCTGAATCAAGATCTGTCGAGTTGGCGATTGGCCTGACGGAATGGAAGGCGAATGGTGAGGAATCGACCTGCAGGCAAGCCAGCCAACGTGTCCGGGCGTGTCCGGGGGGGCAAGTGCGCGTCGTCCAACCGCTGGCATGCAGCAGCAGGCCCACTTACCACTGCATTGCTGAGGGGCCACACGTGGTGCTGTACCACTCTTCCACATAACTAGAAAGTAAGAGAGCAGTGCCGAACAAGCTGCTGCGGTCGCGGCGTCAGCGACCTGGCTGCCGATTGCCGCCCCCGATGCGCGCTGGCATGTTTCAGTTCTTGCTCAGGTTGCCGCCAAGCCTCGGCGCGCCCTGCGCGCTCTCTCTCTCTCTCTTGCAGTTTTTAGGCAGCCTGAGCGGCGGCTCCAGAGCCTCGCTCGTTGGCCCGAGGCAAACCTCCCAAAGCTCGCGGCAGGCCTCCTACCTTTGCTCGCAGAAGTGGAAGCACGCGGGATGAGGCGTGCAGCGCAGGTGCGGCGAGGCGTGCGCGTGGTGCGCCGGCGGGTGCCGGCGGCAGCGCACGTCGGCAGGGCAGAACGCTCATGCAGGGCTGGCCGGGTAGGAACACCTCCCGCGCTGCTGTGGTGAGGCAAGCGTATTGCCAGTGCATGAGAGGGGAGACACCTCCTTGATAGCTTGTGGCGCTTGCGGGACTGTTGTGCTTCGCCGACCGTGACGCAGCCGGCGCGCGGCGGCACGCAGGGTGGCAGCGGCGGCATGACGGTTGCCCAATACAGCTCGCTGCTCGTGGACAAGTGAGGCGGGGGGACGGGCAGCGGGCAGGGCAACTTGGGACGGCACCGCGCAGGCAGCAGGCAGCACGGCAGGGCACGGCGCAGGCGAGCGTGCGGCCTGCCCCGCCGCCCACAGCGCCGCCCGCCGTCCATCCATCTCCCGCGCCCTGCGCCTCGCTCCCACCGCCCCTCCCCCGCCAGGTACCTGCGCGCCAGCTTCTCCCCCGACCCACGCCACAACTTGGACGCAGCTGGGTCCAAGCTATATGAGCTCCTGCAGCAGCTGGTGGCCAGCGGGGCCACGCCCCGCGACAGCGCAGACGCGAAGGCGCCGCTCAAGGCGGTCCGCGACGCCATCGCCGCGCACGCCTTCAACAGGTGGCCCACCTGCACATGGGGGCTTGCAGTCCGCCAGGGCTGGGGGACGACGGACTGCCTGGGAGCAGAGCCAGCTGCGACGGCACACGCCCCCCGTGCCTTGGAGAGGGTGTCTGCATCATTTGCCTGTGCACGGCGGCCCGACCCGCGTCGCCCCCTTCCTCCTCCCCCTCTACCTCTGCGGCGAGCAGGGCCCCGGTCGCCACACCCCAATTAAAGCAGCCACCCCACCTTACACTATCTGCCCCCCATCCCTTACCCCACCCTCATGTCTGCTGCTGCAGCGAGCAGGGGGCGGACGCGCTGCAGGTTGAGGCCCTCTTCGCGCTGCTCAGCCGGCTGGAGGAGCTTTGCGAGGATGGCATCTACGGAGGTGGGTGGATGGGGCGGTCGGGGGGTTGCATGGGTTGTGAGGTCCGTCGATTGAGGAAGGTTTGGGAGGGTGCAGGGGTGAAGGGGTGGAGGGGTGAGGTACCAGAGAGCAGGCACCTTGGAAGAAGATGCTGCCATGAAGCGTGGCCCCACCGCCGCCTGCCCGTGCCTCCCTCCCTGGCACCGCTCCCCCGCTGCAGGCACCCCCGGCGAGGCGGCGGCTGCGCTGGAGGTGCAGGGCGCGCTGCGGTACCGCCTGTCCCGCCTGGCCTCTGGTGAAGCCTGGGACGTGGCGCCCCGCCTGAAGCTTCGGGTGGTGAAACTGATGGTGGGTTGGGTGGGCGGGTGGGTGAAACCGCGGCCTGCGAGGGCAGGAAGGGGGGGGGGGGGGCGCGGCATGCCCCTGCTGGGCCTGTGTACCTCTGTGCTGCGTGGCAGCGCTGCTGCATCTCCCTCCCTTCCCCCGCGTGCATCCTCCCACCCCCCGCCCCCTCGACCCCCATCCGGGTCGCCACCCCCTGCCCTCCCCTCAGATGGCCTTCATGCAACGGGAGAACGACCGCCTGCTGGCAGGCGGCGGCCAGGGCCTGGCGCGCGCAGCCGCCGCCGGCGGCAGCCCCGGCCCTCGCCTGCGCCGCTCCTCCAGCGGGCGGCGGGTGCAGGGGGCGGCGGCGGCCAGCCGCTGGGGGGAGGCCATTAATGAGCTGGCGCGGGTGCAGGTGTGTGGATGTGTGGGTGGGGTGTGTGTGTGAGGGGGGGGCGGGGGGGGGGGGCTGCAGGGATGCAGCCTGCTGTTCGTTCCAGGAATGTGCATGCCGGACTGCGCATGCCTGCATCTCGCCACTCCTCTGGCTCTCGCCTGCTGCCGTCGCGCAACAGCTGGCGGCACCGAACGCCGTGCACCCGACTGCTGAGCTGGCGGCGGCCAGCCACCTCCTCGCAACTCCGCTCGCGCCCACCCCAACTGCCATCCACGCTGCAGGCCCTGCGCCTGCTGCCGCTGCTCAAGCTGGCCCTCCTGGAGAACCTGCACCTCTCCGCTGAGCTGGAAGCAGCTGCTGGGCGCAGCTCCGCCGCCGGCAGCGCGGTGCCTGATGCCGGCCGTGTCTCTGCCGGCTCCGACCGAGCGTCTGAGGTGTCTGCCCCCGGGGCAGGCGAAGGCGCTCCGGCGCAGCCGCCCGCGGCGGCAGGGCCCGCCACCCCTGCGCAGGCCGGCCGCCTGCGGCAGCCGCCGGAGGCGCCGGCGGCGACGGAGCGCCGGCGCGAGCCGCCCTCGGCCACATGGCTGCAGGCGCCCGCACCTCTTGCTGCTGCGGCGCAGGCGGGTCCGCCCTCCGTGCCAGCACAGCAGGCGCAGCAGGCACCTCAGTTCAGCCTGGACGATCTGCTTGGTCTGACTCTGGAGGCACAGCCGGCGCCTCCGCCCGCCCAGGTAGGGGATCCAGGGGGTGAAGGGCAGCAGCGATACCGGCAGCGCTGGCATGCACGCCCGGCTGGCAACTGGGAAACCCAGACGCCCTGGAGGAGCCAGCAGCGGTGCCTGCGCCTGTGCCGGTCAAGGCTGCACTGCCACGCTGCCACAGCAGCGATGATTGGCAGAGCAGTGTTGCGTGTGCCGGGTGCCCTCTCCCTGGCGCCAAGCTCGTAAGCTCACACGGGTGCCTGCAGACTGAGCTGCCGGCGCCGGCGGCACCGCACCATCAGCCGGTCTCCCCTGCCGGCGCGGCGGCAGCGGAGCAGGTGTTTGCGGTGAGTGCGTGCTGGGGCGGTGGGGGCCAGGGGGAGGCAGGACGGAGAAACAAGGTTGCAATGCATTGCGGTGCATCCGGTTCTCTCCTTGCAATGTATTGCGGCCCTCCCCCTCTGTGTTAACACTTCCTCGACCTCCCTCGTGGCCCTGTAACTTGTCAACCTGTCTTGTCGTCAGCTCAGCTCTGCTGCGCAGCATGCGTCCCTCCCCCTGTCCAGCTGCGTTCCCTGCCCCTCCCCTGCCACCTTGGCAGGCCTTCGACTCCCTCACCCCTGCGTCGCCAAGCGGCGGCAACCCGTTTGCCGCGCCGCTGCAGCCTGCGGCAGGCGGCGACGGCGGCGCGCCGCACGAGCCCTCCCCCTATCTGGTATGGGCTGGGCAGGGCAGGGCAGGGCAGGGGGAATATCAATCAATCAGTTATATTTCATGCCCACGGGGAGCCAGCAGCGGTCTCGTGGGACTGGGCGGGGGGAGTAGGGTGTCAGAATGGAGTTTGTAGCATGTGGACAGGATTCAAAGGGATCAATGCGTGTGCTGCTGTTGTTTGCGTGCCTGGTTCCCCAGTGCCGCCTGCCGTCGGCGCTGTACTGCCTCCCCTGCCTGCCACCCTGCTCCGAGCATGATGATGGCCATCGTCCCTGTGCCTGGCCGCAGGGTGTGCCGGACCCGTTTGGCGACCGCCGCTTTGCTGATCTGGCACCAGAGCTGCAGGCATGTGGCTGGGCCGTCTTTGCACGGCATGACTTCCACCATGCTTGCCTGCCCAGCTGCCACTCGGCTGCAACGCTGCATTTGCTGCATTTGAATGCATCGGCACAGCGCCCATGCCTGTCACCTGCCTATGCCTGTCACCTGCCTGTGTACATAAACATGCCGCGCATCTCACCTCCCTGCACTGCAGGCCACGCAGGCCCGGCGCCCGGCGCCCCCGCCGCCCACTCCCGGCCGTCCCATGCGCTCGGCGTCGGACAAGTGAGGCGCTCGCTGCGCTGCCGCCTGGCTGGGCTCGGGATCAAGCCTCCCTGCAGCAGGACTGCTCCGGCGCTGCTGGCACTGCATGTAGCGAGCCCCAGTCCTGGCGGCTCCTGCGTTCCCCGCATCCTGCCTTCAAGCTGCAGCCTCTCATGCAGCAGGCGCTGCCCTGCATGCTTTCCACTTTCCTTGCACCTCGCCTTCTCGCCACCACATCTCGAGTGCTGCACCCTCCACCTTTCTCGCTGTGCACCAAGCTGCAGCGCCATTGTGTTTGTTGTTACACATGCTGCGTTGCCTTGTAACATAGAGACACGGGCACTTAAAAGCTCAGACAGTCTATTGCTGGGGTTGCTAGTTTCTGGCTTCTGCGGCTTGTTGCGCCGCTGCTGCTACCGACTTGGTACACGATCGTCATTCCTTTCTCGCTCCTTATTGTACACTCCATGCGCCGCTAAACTGCTGGCACTGCTGCTGCTGCTACTTAAGTGCTGCGCTAGGCTGTGCTGGGCTGCATGCCGTGGCAGCGCGTGCACAGCGCCACCGCCGGAGCCTCATTTGCGGCGCAGGCCTATTGGCCGTGCTGCCACCTGCGGCTGAATGGGCTTGTTGCGGATGGCAGCAATGCCCAGGCGGCGAGGCACGCCCACCATTAGCGCCGCGCCCGCCGCCACCGCTGCCCCAGCCGCCGCCACAGCGCCCGCCACCATGCCCGCAGGCTTCTGCGCTGGCGCCAGCGGCTTGCGCGGCGGCGACGCCGGCTTGGGAGCTTCCGGCTTTGGCGTCGCCGCCGCCAGCTTGAGCGCCGCCGCCGGCCTGAGCGCTGCTGCAGGCTTGGCAGCTGCGGCCGGCTTCCCTGCGGCAGCTGGCTTGGCCTTCTTGGCAGCCGGCACAGCCGCAGCGGGGTCGTCCTCCTCCTGCTCCTGCTGCTGCACCGGCTCCTCCCCCCCCTCTCCCACCGCAGCCCGCGCTGCTGCTGCTGCCACGGCAGGCTTGGCAGCCAGGCCTGCCTGCTGCGCCTTAAAGGCTGCTGCGCCGCACGCTGCAGGAGCCGCCTTGGCGGCCGTCACCGCCGCCGGCGCTGACTTGGCGGGCGGCTTGGGCTTTAGCGCTGCCTGCTTCTTTGCTGCCGCTGGCGCCGCCTTCTGCAGGGGCGCCTTGCCCTTGCTTTTGGCTGCCGCCGCCGCCGCCTTGCCCTTGGCTGCAGCGGGCGCCGCCTTGCCGCGCTTGCTGGGCGCCACAAAGTCGTCGTCTGTGAGGTGGTTGGGGGGAAGCCGGGTGGGGGGAGTCGTGAGGTTGGAAGAAAACAACAAGAGCATGCAGGAGCAGGCGTAACAGAGGGGGCGACGATGCTGCAGGCAGTCTTGCCCTCATCCCCAGGTCCCAACCCCCAGTCACACTCCAGCATACACTGGCAGGTGCAGGCGCCAGCGCACGGCCCATCGCCACCCCTTGCACTCCTGCCCCGCCGCCCCGGCTGCCTGACACGACGTACCAGAGTCTTCCTCCGTCGAAGCCTCACTCTCCGACTCCTCCTCGCTCTCCGACTCAGACGTGTCGAAATCAGAGTCCTCCTTCTGCTGCTGCTTCTTGCCTGCAACACACAAGAGAGAGGAGAGGAGAGCAGAAGGAAAGGGGGCAAAGTTGGGTGCACGCGCATGTCAGGGTGCAGCGTGAGCAGCACCCACGTTCGGAAACAGCCTGAAGTCGATTTCCTCAGTCCTTCCAGCCTGCACAAAGCAGACGGGGGGGAGGGGGGGGCAACGAGGGGGTGCACGCGGTGCGCGCAGCTCCCACGTGCTGCTGCTGTCAGCACCCAGCTGCCGTTTTCAGCGGGGGCGGTGCACGGCTGCTGCTGTCAGCACCCAGCTGCTGTTTTCCCCAGGCTCACCCTTAGGCTTCTGATCCTCCTCCTCCGACTCCTCCCAGTCGTCGTAGCTGTGCTGCTTCTTGCTGGCGGCAGCGCGCTGCGAGCGGCCGCCTGATGCCGGCGCCGCGCCGCCCGCGGCGGGCGCCGCAGCCTCTGGCTCCTTGCGTTTGCGCCCACTGCTACCCGGCTGCTGCGACAGCTCTGCGGGGGCGGCGACTACAGCAGCCGCTGCCTGCTCTGCGCTGTTTTCGTCGGTGCCGGGCTGTGCCACCGCTGCCGCCGCCGCGCTGCTGGGGGAGGCGCGCGGCGCGCTGCCCGCCAGCACGATGGCGGCATGCGCGCCGGGCGCCTTGGTGAGGTGGGCAGCGCCTTGAGCGATTGCCCCGTCGCTCAAGGGCTTGAGCGCCCCGCTCTTCGGCGGGAGCGCCAGCCGACCGCTCATGGCGCAGGTCGTGCGGGTGAGCACGAGGGCGCTGGGGAAGGCAGGCTGACGACAACTTTCGCCGGCTGCTTGACCATACTGGCGCCGCCGCTCAGCGCAGCGCGGCGGCTCCAGCCAGTTGCGCAAAACGCGCTGCGGTGCAAAAAGGTCAGCGCAGCGTGATCAGGTCGAAATGCCTTCACGTCCACGCGCCGCCGCGTGCACCCGGCTCACGCAACCCTTCCCCAGTCTTCCACGCGTTCCTCTCCACCTGTCTGACGCCAGGCCGTGAACCCAATGCCCTGTGGGTGCTGGATACTGCGAGCTTGGGCGCTGGCACTGGCGGCATTGGCGGCAGCGGCGGCGCAGCTCGACGCTCCCGCCACGGAGGCGGCGGCGCCCGGAGCGCGCACGCTGCTTCAGGAGCGGTGGCACGGCCAGGCCGATGCATTGCACAGCGTCCCTTCTGCTGTGGCAGCCAACAAGCATGCAGTGCGGGTCCCTCGCCGGGCGCTCCAGCACGATCAGGGTTACGACCAGGGGCAGCAGCAAGACGCGAAGGCCTCGTACGAGGCCATAACCGCTGCTGCCTCGCCACCTGCGACCCCTCCGCCGCCGCCGGCGCCGCCGGCGCCCTCCGGACAAGTGTGGCGCAACGGCGGCCCCTTCAGCGGCAACCGAACCGGTAAGGGCTGGGGTGCGCTGTGTCCATCCGGGGCTTGCAGCAGTGATGTGTGTGCCAGCCGCTTCGCCCGCGCGCCGACCTACCAGTCGTCGCAGCCCGACATGGCTGTACGCGTCTGCCTTCCCCACCGCTCCCCCAGGAGTCTACATCGGCATTCTATGCGTGGGCGTAATGGGCATCGCCATGGCTGCACTGTTGTGAGCGCCTGGGCAGAGGGTGGAGGGGGCGGCGTGGGCGCAAGAACGCAGGCGCCGCGCCGCGCTGCTCGTTGCCGTGCATCCGCTGCACCCGTCCACCTGACTGGACTGACGCCTTGCACACCACCCATGGCCTCCAGGAATAACTTCGGCCACTGCACTCGCGGGCGGCAACCGCCGACAACAGCCGACGAGCAGCGTGCCGCCGCCGAGCTGCCAGGCAAGTCCGCACGTGGGCCCCTGCGCGTGCCTGCCGCTCTGGCTCCCTCTCACACTGCCCCCTTCAGGGCTGCTCCCGCCACCACCTCAGCCACCTTGCGCTGCTTTCCCTAACGTTTCTCTTGGCTCTCACATCACTCGTCCAATCATGTGGTTGTAACAGCGCTCCTCCACTCCCGCCGCCCATGTGTGTGCAGGCGCCGACCTGCCTCCCATCAAAAGCTCGGAACTGGTGATCATCCACCAGCCCGACGCCTCCACCGCTTATGCCGTAAAAGCAGAGGAGTCAGAGGGAGACGAGGGGGAGCCAAAGGAGGGGGAGGAGGGGCAGGCCGGCAGCAGCAGCGACAGCAGCGCCGCCGACCGCGGCGGCAGCGGCCACGGCAGCGGCGACGCAGCAGGCGACGGCGGCAGCGCGCGCTGCGGCTGCTGGGGCGGGCGCGGCGGGAGGGGCGGGGACGGCGAAGGCGGCGGGCCCACCCAGTTGCACCCGCCGCACACACGGCGCGTCGCGGCGCGTGCCAGCTCGCAGCCAGCCGCCGGGCCGGCCGCTGCGTGACGCAGGTGCCGCGCGGCACCCCCTCTCGCGCACCCACAACAGCACGCCTCACCGCACCAATCACCTAGCAAACCTCACCCCTTGCCAGCATGCATACCCACTCTCTCACACGCTTCCACCCCCCTGTACCATGTCATCTTCACACCCTGTGCCATATGCGTCGCCGCCCTCCACCTGTGTTACGTACCCCAGTTGCTTTCTTTCATCACGGCCTCCCCTTGATGGCCTCCCCTTGATGGCCGCTGCTACACAGCTGCCGAACTCTGCTCTTCCCCCGCTCTTCCCCTGCGGGCTGCCGCCCCCTTCAGACGCATCGCTGAATAAGCCACCTTCTCCCTGTCCGTCCCTCCTTTCCGTCGCATATCCTGCCTCCATGGCCGTTTTGCTATCGCCGGCCATGCCCTCTGTGCACGCTTGCCCACATTTTCGTTGCATTTATTTCAGACTGCAGCCTGCTCTGCGCATTGTCGTTGTTCGACGCACCAGCGAGCGGGCATAAGTGAAACTCAACACCTGTAGCCGTTTGTGCCGCAGGCACATGCGGTCGGACAGGCGGGCTGGCAGCCCGGTGAGCATTCACGGCCCTGGTCCCGCCGGGCGGTTTCCACGCGGCCTCCACGCGGCCTCCACGCGGCCGCCGCGCGGCGCTGTGCAGCGCACGCGGGCCTTCCGGTGCGCCCGCCCGTGTCCTCCAGCAGCCTCTCTTCATGTGGGCATCGACAGCACCCTTGCACCGGGGCGCCAGGCAGAAGTGCGTCCCAGGGAAGCCGGAACCCTAAATCCCGACACATTTTGTCCAAGTGGGCCGGTTCTGATGGTGTTGATGGTGCTCGACCGAGGCGAAGACGCTCCGTATTAGGGAAGCACATGCATGCGTCACATGTGCGCCGCCAGACTTGACAAAAGCACCCCTCCGCCGGCGTATGTTAAAGTGCTGTTTGTTAGGTGCGCAATGAGTGACAAGCTCAGAGGCGAGCAGGGGCGATGCCATGGAAGACAAGGGCAGAGGTGACGCGCTGCTGCTGCTGCTGCTGCTGCTGCTGCTGCCTATTGCTGGTCACGCCGGTGCCACGCCATGCACCCTGCGAGCGCGGGTGCCGCCGGGACCGCGCCGCTGCGGTGCCCCCTCCGTCAGCAGCAGCAGCAGGGCCTTCGACAGGCGGCGCTTGATGCTCTCCCCGTCCGGGCTGCCACCCCGCCTGCGGCCAGTGCCGCCTGGTCCAGCCCCGCGGCGACCAGCCTCGCCGTCGGCGCCGCCCGGCAGCAGCGGGTGCAGCAGGGGATCTGCGTTGCCGCCTGCGCCGCGGGCGGCCGCTGCCTGCTGCAGCAACACCATGGCGTGCTCCGCCTGGCCCTCAAAATCAAAACGCCACGCCAGCGTCAGCATGATGCCACCCTGCAGGCACGTGGGCCAGGTGGTGGCTTGCAGTTGGCAGCTGGCAGCAGCGTTTGGAAGTCGGGAGCCGTGCCTGCCGGCCGCTGGCCTGCCATGGCGCCTTTTGCCACGCGTGCTTGTGCAAGGGGGGCTCCCCTCCCACCTACCCAGGCCCTACCTTCTGCCACCACCACCAGAACAAACTCACACCTCCCAGCTGCCCCCCCCACACACACACACACCACCCATCCTTGCCTGCACGGTGTTGATGCACACCAGCCCCCACCACAGCCCCTCAAGGCCCAGGCCCCGCCTGAAAGCCAGGTAGGCGGCCAGAGGGATGCCGCAGCACCAGTAGCTGCACGGGAACGAGAACGAAGCGATGGGCAGGGAAAATGTCATTGTGTAATATAACTTGATGCATTGGGTAGCTGCAGGAGGGTTGGACGGGGGGGGCAAGCGGGAGGGACGGGTCGTCGGTTCGAGCAGTATGCAGAGTGCAGCGAGCGAGTGAGTGATGAGATGCAAACAGGCGGGCAGCAACGCAAATCCAGCTGGCCAGGCTTCTTTTGATGGGCAAGGGCCCCGAGGCGCCCCAGCGCGCCCAGCGCACCTCAGCAGGTTTGTGACGGCACCCAGGTGCTGGCGTCCCGCGCCGCGCAGCAGGCCCTGCAGCACCGCGTTCGTGCCGTCGCCAAAGAGGCTGCACCGCAAGGAGGGAGGGGAGGCGTTGGCGCGTGGTTCGAGCAGCGTCACCCACAGGCGCTGGCCGCATGCACTCAGGCATGCCCGCGCCACCCCCGTTTTGTTCTACAAAGAGCAAGATGTGCCAGCGGATGCGTGCCTCTGACCCGTCCGCACCTCAGAGCAAACAGCGGCAGCAGCTGCGCGGTGCGCGCCACGACGGGCGGGGAGTCAGTGAAGATGTGCGGCCAGCTGTTGCGCGCCAGCACAATGCCGCCAGCCAACACCACCTGTCAAGGTTGGGACCGCAGATTGCAGGCGGTGCAGGTGGCAGGCGCGGCATCGAGATTGCTGCCGTAGGGGCATGGGAGACGGCCGGGCACGCCGCCGCACCCAGCCGGCTGCGCATGCAACGCACGACGCTGCGCTGGACTGCCTGCCTCGAGCTCACGAAGCCTGGCAGAGTGCAGACCGGCGAGCACATGTCTCCCCAGAGCGCCAGCCGCCAGCTGTGCTTGCCAAGCTTGCCACGGTTGCCACTGCCTGCCGCTCTGCCGTGAAGATGCACCCCCCCGAAAAGAACTATCAACAACTCGACCGCAGCCAGCTCACCTGCTGGCACATGGTGAGGCGCCAGGCCGTCCAGGTGGCCCGGCGTGCGTCGCCCGGCCGCCCCGCCCCCAGAGCGTGCCCAGCGCGCACCGAAGTCGCACAGGCCAGGCCGGTGACAGCCATGTAAGATAAGCCTGCGTGTGCAGCGCGCGTGCAGCGACCGGGGTGAGGGGGCACCTTACGAGTGGTCCATCTTTGAGCCAGGCGCGCTCCTGCTGAGGCTGCTGCAAAAGCCCGCCTATCTCCTGGCGGGGCGAGGCAGGCACGGGTGGCCACCCTGCTCGCCCGCACAAGTGGATGGGTGTGCACCCCACACCGCTTACCTGACGTATTGATTGCCAGGCCCATAGCCGACACTGAGACGGCAGGGTCGGGCAGCAGGCCACTCATCAGCACCATGACCTGGCAGCAGGGGGGGCAGGCACCAGGGTTGGTTGCACGCGCGGCGGCGGCACTTGAGCGGGCCCCCGCCCCCTGCGGCGTTGTTTCGCCTTTCTCCCGCTCTGCCTGCCTAAAGCGTCTTCTGAATCTGAGCCGCTGCGAGCACGCGAGCGCGCGGCCGCGATGTCCTCTCGGCCTCGCGAGGGCGTACCACAATACCATGCCAGGTACGCGTACCACGGTACCAGGCACCGCAGTACCACGATACCCGGTGGCACCACTCAAATTAGCAAAACCAAAGCAAAAACGGAGCCGGTCGTGGCAGCGAACCTCGAAAGTGCTCCATTCGCAGCACAGCATGGCTACCGACGGCAGCGCAAAGCGGCAGTACTGGCCCCACCTGCGGGGCAGCAAAGGAAAGGGTGGCGCATTGTGGCAAGGCAGTTGTCCAGCCACGCAGGCATGCCCTCGCACGGCTAATGCGAGCTGCTCAGCGGCAGCAGGGCGGTGGCAGCGAGCGCCCGGCCCCAGGGCATCGCGCCCCACCCTACCCTTGCCAGGCCTGGCGCGAGAGGCCGTGCCAGGTGGCCAAGGGCGAGCCGGCCAGCAGGCGGTCGCGTGCCACGCAGTACGCACCCAGCAGCAGCGCCAGGGTGGCCTGCAGGGCGGGGCAGGGTGCCTCGCGGTGTGATCACAATGTTCCCCAGCATCGTACCGCTGCAGGACACAGCAGCGCGCTGCCGTGGGGCAGAGCCTGACGCACGCAGACCGGCCCGCTAATGGAGAACTGGGAGATCACAACTGTTCCCGCGCTGCGCGGCTCTCCCCTGCCTTTCCCGTGCCGACGGCATGCACCTGTGTCGGATCCAGGGCGTAGGCCGCCGGCCCAGGTTGAAACTGGAAGCAGAGATGTTGCGCAGCTCTCCCTGCCATTGAGCTGCACTACCCTACCCTCTGCTGTCAAGCAGCTCCGGGTTAGTCCCACCTGTGTCAGATCCAGGGCGTATGCCGCGCCGTACACGCCGCACCCCAGCTTGAAGATGAGGATCCAGTTGTAGAGGGGGGACAGGCAGAGGGCGATGGCGGTGACGACGGTGGCGGGCCGCACCGCCTCCTGTGCCATCAAGTAACTGCAGCGCGGGCGGGCGCAGGGGGGTGCTTGGAATTGTTGGTACACTGAATGCACACTTTTGCTCGCGGTGCAGGTGAGACTGATGCGTGCGATGCTCCCACAATGCGTTGAAGCAAACTGCGCTGCATCCGCCACCCCGCAACCACTTGCCGTTTTTGTGCTTCGAAGATAGCGGTGAAGAGCAGCGCAGGCGTGGCCCTGCGGGAGGAGCGGGAGTGCGGGAGGAGTGGCTGCGGGTTGGCAGCAGGCGGCCTGCAATTCAATGTACACTGGGCACGCAGGTGGTGGGCAGGCGGTCCGCCGCCACCTGCCTGATGCATCCCTGGCCACATGGCATGGATGCTTCCCACGGTTGCTCCCCGTGGATGCATCCCCAGCCGCACGGCACGGATGCAGGAGCCTGCCCAGCTCAGCAGCGACATGTCACCATAACCACACCAGAGCATGAGCCACAGCACGAGCCGCAGCATTAGCCACAGCATGAGCCACAGCGTGAGCCACAGCATGAGCCACAGCACGAGCCGCAGCATCAGCCACAGCATGAGCCACAGCGTGAGCCACAGCATGAGCCACAGCATGAGCCACAGCATGAGCCACAGCATGAGCCACAGCATGAGCCACAGCATGACAGCATGAACCGCCACAGCATGACAGCATGAACCACAGCGTGACAGCATGAACCACACCTGAGCATGAAGCGGGCTGTGCCGTGGGCAATGGCGGGGTCCTGCCCCAGCGCCAGCAACAACGGCTCCACCTGAGTCCAACAAGCCGCCACCGCCGCGGCCAGCAGGGAGAGCAGCAGCAGCGCGCGCTGCAGCACCAGGCCGAGCAGGTGCGGCCGCCCCGCGCCTGAGGGGGCGCCAGGGGGGACGAGGGGCGGCGCAGAGGCGGGTCGACGTTGGGCAGGCGCAGCACGCAACGGCGCAGAGCAGTAGCGGCAGCCGCGCCAGCGGCAGCAGCAGCAGCAGCTGCTGCTAGCAGCGGCGGGGAGCAGGTGCAGGCTGGAGAACGCCAGCTGCCGCACCCATGGCCTGGCTGCAAAAGGTCTCCATCGCCGACGCGAAGCCAATCAGCACGGCCAGCCCAGTCACATTGTAGATCGAGGTTGCCAGCACCACCACGCTGAGCACGTCTTCGCCCAGCCTGCCCACGAACGCAATGGCAATCATGCTGCAGCAGGGGAGCGGGGAGGCAGGCGACGGCGGCGGCTGCGGTCGAGTGCGGGGATTGAAAGATAAGCGCTGCGTGTGTGCTAGCCGCCCCGCAGCTGCACGCCTGCAAGCTGCTGTTCAACACTGCCTAAGTTGGGTTTCTCGCATGCGGTGTGTTACGATGCGCTGTTGCATGCTGTGTTACATTGTGCTGTTGCATGGCACGCATGCCCAACCAACCCAACACCAATGCACGCCCCACCATCACCATGAGCCGCCGAGCCGCGTCCCTTTGGCCTCACCTGATTGCATAACCAGCCAGGTTGCTGAGAGACAGTGGGGCTGCCAAGCGCAGTATCCTGCAGATGGGCAGCAGACCAGGGTCAGCTATGGCTTGGGGTGCCTGGCACACACTGCATCGGCTGCTAATGGGCCGGCACAACAGGGACACGAACGCAGGGCACAACCGCTTGTGCCCATCACCTGATTGTTTCCGACGCCGGCTTACTGGGCGCCACTGCCACGGCAGGCGGCTGCGCTGCTGACAGCAAAGGGGCGTCTAGCGTCGGCGTGGGCGGCGCTGCCGCGGCGCCGTCGCTTGCCCCGGCCGGCTCTGCTGCTTCCTCGTCCAGATCATCCTTGGACCAGTCCTCCGCGTCTTCCTCCCCCTCCAACGCCTCATTGACGGGAGGGTAAAACGCAAAGGCATGGCTGCTCTCTAGGTCGCCTAGGGCTGGCAGCGGCGGCGCATGGTACATGGCGGCGGGCGGCGGCCAGCTGCCCAGCGAGGCTGGCAGGGCGCCCAACGAGCCTACGACGCATAGGTGGCGGTCCGGCGTGCTGCTGCCCAGCAGGGCCCGCAAGTCCGAGTCAGAAAAGTCGGCAGACTCGTCGTCCTGGCTGCAGCTGCCGCCGCCGCGCCCTGCACCAGGCACTGGCACGGGAGGCATCGTGAGGCTTGCGCTGTTGGCGACGCGGCGCTTGCAAGCCGCGGCGGAATGCGCGACGGAGGGCCGGAGTGGGGCGAGTCCAGTTTGCCCTCGGCGGAGACCCAACGAGCGGAGCACCCCCGGTCGCGGGGTCCTCTGCTGCGCGCAAACCTGGACAATCGAGTAGGCACAGTACAGTTGCTCAGCGAAGCAAGGGATCCACGACCCCTACCAGCCCAACTCCGCCAAGCACGCTACCGCCAGCGCGGTGCCGCCATCGGCAGCCTCCGCCGCTTCCAGCACTGTGCTGTTCTCGCTCCCGACGGAACGCAGGCAATACCAGGGGATGGGGGCATGTTGCACATATCATGCAGCAAGGCAAACCTGCAGGCGACGACAAGCAATCCCCTCCGGCAAGCCATGCATGAAATGCAAAGGGTGCAGCCCAGGTGGCACATGCGTAACAAGTATGTTGTATGCAGAGATAGACACTACCAAGCAGTACAGGCCACTGGCGCTAGGATGGGCTGCTGCATTCAGCCTGGAGCAACATACAGCGGCGACACTGCGGAACAGGCGGGCGCGGGCGGCGAGCGCGACTCGCTGCATTTCATGAAAGCCTTGCTACATCGTCTTCTTCCCGCCTATCTGCGAATCTGTGATCGTTGCTGATCACTGTGCACCAGTGAGAGAGGCCTGGCTTCTTGCTTCTTGCTTCCGGCAAGCACATGCCGGCCCGGCTCGCACAGCCGCACATCCCTGTAGCATCCTGAGATTGACGCCATGCCACCCAAGACGCGCTGCCTCTATGAGGTCCTGGGCTTGGAGCGCGAGTGCGATGAGGGCGCCCTGAAGAAGGCTTACCGCCTGTCGGCGCTCAAGTGGCACCCCGGTGAGGGTTCCCGTCGCTAGGTTGTGCGCGCGGATGCCCGCGCTACTGCCAAACTTTGTCGCCGCCGCCGCCGCCGCCGCCGCCACCCTCCGCCGCTCGCTGCCCGACACCTGAAATCGTTTCTCCTTGCCCTCCCCGCTGGGCAGACAAGAACCAGGCCAACCTGGAGGAGGCGGAGGAGCGGTTCAAGGAGATCCAGAACGCGTACGAAATCCTGAGCGACCCGCACGAGCGCGCGTGGTGCGTGCATGGGCAGGGCGCGTGGCAGGGTGGCAGGGCGCCGCGCGCACCGGGGGCCGTCACCACCCCAGCTGCGACGCGCGCCTGCTGCACACGTGCTGCGCATACATGCTGCCACAAATGCGTACACTTCCCCAACCGCGAGCAGGTACGACAGCCACCGCGAGTCCATCCTGCGGTCTGGCGAGCGCTACCAAGCGGGGGGCGGCGGGTACGAGGGCGGGCAGCGGCCCGACGACGAAGAAGACCTGTACCAGTACATCACCAGTGCCGCCTACAGCGGGTTTGGCGACGGCCTGCGCGGCTTCTACGGTGCGTCAACGCGTGGGGATTGAGCGGTGGAGGGAGGGTGCATCAGAGGGGGGAGGGTGAAGAGTGCGCGCCCGCGCGCCACGGCGCAGGGGCACGAGCCGGGCCGCAGCTGGCGCGCCGTGCTGCGCTCAAGGCTCGCACACCTCTGTCTGCAGCCCGTCAGAGAAACAGCCCTCGCCGCTGCACCCTTCTGCCTGCAGGCGCGTGCGACGGTTGCTTGCTAGTCACCCAAGTCGTTAATTCAATGGTTCAGTGATTGAGTGACCCACTATTGTTTGTCTGATCGGTCGGTCCCCTGCAGGCGTGTACAACGACCTGTTCCAGCGGCTGGCCAAGGCGGAGGCGGAGGCGCACGAGGGGCGGGCCGACCGCAAGGGCAAGCACCCTCCGGGGCCCTTCCCACGCTTTGGTGCGCTGCGCTGGCGCTGCTGCTGCCCCTGCCGCTGCCGCCGCTGGCGCTGCTGCCGCCGCCGCTGCTGCCGCTGCTGCCGCCGCCGCCGTCGTACCACCCCTGCGACTCTCCCTCTCCCTCAAGGTGCACCATGAAGGTTGCTGCATCCGACTCTCGTAGGCAGCCCTGTGACCCTGCTCAGCGCTGCCGCCTGTGCATACAACGAGCTGCCGCTGTTCGCCGCTGTCCCTCCCTACCCTGCAGGCTTCTCCGACGCCCCCTGGGCTGAGGTCGCGGCGTTCTACTCGCACTGGGGCAGCTTTGGCACGGTCAAGGACTTCGCATGGGCGGACCAGTACCACACGGGGCAGGCGCCCAACCGCAAGGTGCGCTGCTGCCGTGCTGGGTGCGGTACTGCTGGGTGCAGTCCTGCTGCGTTGGGGCTGCCAGCTGGGCATGCGCCCACCCACGCCGCACCGGCCCCGCGTGCCAGTGGTGGTGGCAGCACATGCAGGGCGCAGCTGCTCCCTTGTGTCATTGTCCTGCGGCTGCCATGCCCGGCCAGAGCCTGCTGTCCCTGACAAGGTGGACGCGAGAGGGGGCGGCGCCCACACGGGAGGGAGGCGGCGCCCACACGCCGCCCGCCCGCCAGGCCGCCGAAAGTGCGTCTCCCTCTCCGCCGCCGCCCCTGCAGGTGCGCCGCGCGATGGAGGCGGAGAACGAAAAGGCGCGCAAGGCGGCGCGGCGCGAGTTCAACGACGCTGTGCGCGAGCTGGTCGCGTTCCTGAAGAAGCGCGACAAGCGCGTGGTGGCCCACCAGGTGCTGCAAGGGACAGCAGCTGCCTGGCCGTTTGGGAGTGCAAGCGACAGCAGCGGCCTGGCCGCCTGGGGGCGACATGCAGTGGCCTGCCGCCGTGCACCATGCATGCAGACGTCCCCATGTCCGTTGCCTTCCGTCGTGCCGGGGTCCCCGCCTGCCAGCAGAGAGGGCAGCCAGTGCGCGAAGCAGCGGCGGGAGGAACGCGCGCGTCAACAGTCAGCAGGAGCAAACGCCCGGGCCTTGCCGAGGCTGTTGCCTGTGTGGTCAAGCGCTCACCCTGCCTGCCTGCCTGCCTGCCCCCTGCCCCCGCAGATAGAGGAAGCCAAGAAGCGGGAGCAGCGGCAGGCAGAGGATGCTGCCAGGTGGGACCAGGCAGGCAGGGCAACGGAGGGAGGCAGCCGTCGAGCAGCTGCTGCCACCTGCGGTTTGTGAAGTTTGTGCACCGCTCTGTCGGCGTGGACCCCGCCCGCCTGCCCGGCTGGCCTTCTGGCGGCCCCGGCCTCATGCTGCGGGGCGAGGGGGTGTTGGTGTTTGAGCTCAACAACAACCCTCGCCGTCCAGCCTGCTTGCCACTCCTTGTCCGCTATCTCCCCTGTGCTCCTTGCTTTCCGTCACCGGCGCGATGCAGAACGGCACGAGTGGCGGCTCACAGCTGCTGCGTATGGGGAGGCAGCGGTGCCTGCTCACCCCTCCTCGTGCCTTGCTGACCCCGCTCCCTTCTGCTAGCAGGCGCGAGGCTGAGCGGCTGGAGCGGCTGGCCATGGCAGCAGCTTACGAGGAGGCGGCGTGGGTGCGCGGCGAGGAGGGCGAGGAGGGCGAGGAATCGGAAGAGGTGAGGGGGCGGGTGGGGCTCGCGAGAGGGGAGGGGGGTTGCATGGAGGGCTTGCTGCAGAGCGGCGGGAGGCCCGGCTGTGGCTGCACCCTGGCTGCTGTGCGCCTGTCAGGGGGCCCGGCTGTGCCTGCATCCGCTCGCACCGCAATCTGCACAGGACCTGGCAGCTGGCGAGCAGCTGGCACGGTACTGCATGGCCGCCCCTGCTGTCCGGTGTCGCCTGCTCCCTGCCCCAATTGCTTCCCATCCATCGGCTGGACCTGGCTGCTGGCCTGCAGCTGGTGCAGCACTGCAAACACCACGACCTTCACCCCTGCATCTCCCGGCTGCGGTTCCAGCAAAGCCCCCCCCCCCCCACACACACACACACACCCCACCCACCCCCACCCACCCACACACACCACCACCACCACCCCTCCCCATCTTGCTCACACGGCCGCCCCTTGCCCTGCTCCCTTCACGCACAGGACCTGGCAGCTGAGGAGCAGCTGGTGTGGTACTGCATGGCATGCGACAAGCACTTCAAGAGCGAGCCCGCGTTCGACAACCACGAACGCTCCAAGAAGCACCTGCAGCAGGTGCGCAGGCGCCCACCTTCACCCTCCAAACCCCTCGAAAGAGTCATTTGCTGTGCAGCTCTGGACGCATTCCCCGCCACCAAACCCGCTGTTTGCTGCTGAGTCTGGCACGCCCTCCTGCCGCCGTCCCTCATTCGTATCCCTTTTTGGCCTCCTTCCCTCTGCCATTTGCGCCCGCGCCCGCGCCCGCCGCCGCCGCCCCCCGCCCCGCCCTGCCCCCCCCCCCCTTCCCCCTTCCCTGGTTGCTGCTTGCCTGCAGGCAGGCAGGTTGCTACTTGGACGGGTGTAGGGCAAGTGGACAGGGTGGAAGATTCGGTGGTGTCCTCCCGTCTCCACCTCACCATCCGTCCATCCATCCTGCTGCTGGCGTCTGCCCCCTCCTGCCTGCCCGCAGGTGGAGCTGCTGCGGCAAGTGTTGGAGGAGGAGGAAGCAGAGCTTGCAGCGCTGGGCGGTGACGCGGCTGCTGCACGCGAGCCCAGGAGAGGCAGCGGCAGCACGGGAGGCGACGGCGGCGAGGAAGGCAGCAGCGTCGAAGAAGGCAGCGCAGAAGGCAGTGGCAGCGAAGCAGGCAGCGACGAGGAGGACAGCAGCAGCGAAGAATCGGCGGAGGACGACGAGGACGAGGCAGGGCAGAGCGGGTACAGCGGTGGCAAGAGCAGCGACGCTGCCTCTTCAAAGCGTGGCCAGCAGCCGCAGCGCAAGCCGGCGGGCCCGCAGGCGGCGGCACGGCAGCATTCGCAGGCTCAGCAGGCAGGGCCAAGCAGCGACAGCACCAGCAGCAGCGAATCAGGATCAGGATCAGAGGAGGAAGACAGCGGCAGCGAGCTGGACGAGGCCGCCATGCTGGCACGTCTGGTGGCAGCGCAGCGCACGCAGCAGGGCGGCGCCAGCAGCAGCAACGGCGGTGGCACCAGCGAAGGCGAGGAGGAGACAGAGGAGAGCGACACCTCGAGTGGTGATGAAGCGGGGGAGGAGGAAGGCGGCAGCAGCGCCAGCGGCAGCGACGGCAGCGGCAGCGAGGCGGCATCTGGCGAGGAGAGCGATGGAGGAGAGGATGATGAGGCAGCCATGCTGGCTCGCATGCTGGCGTCGCAGCAGCAGCCCTCAGGCAGCAGGCGCAAGCAGCCGCAGAAGCAGCAGAAGCAGACGGCGGCTGTGGCGGCGGATGCCGCGACCGGCGAGCTGGCGGATTTGCAGCTGGGAAGCGACTCCGACTCTGATTGGGGAGCCAAGCCTGCCAAGCAGCGCGGCGGCAAGAAGCAGCAGGGCGGCAAGAAGCAGCAGGGCGGCACGCAGGCTCAGGCTCCCAGCGGCGTGCAGGCGCAGCAAGCGCAGGCGCAGCTAGCGCAGCACGCGCCGCAGCCCCCTGCCACCAAGCTGTCTGCCAAAGAGAAGCGGCGGCAGCGGGCGATGGCGGCGGCAAGCAGCGGCGTTGCAAGCGAGGACGCATTGCACTGCAGCCTGTGCTCCGCCGTATTTGACACCCGCAACAAGCTGTTCCAGCACCTGAAGGCGGCCCATGGTTACCGCTGACCTGGTGCATGTTGCCTGCCCGTGTCCCCCATGTGCATGTGTAGGACCTCTCCGGCAGAGCATTGGGCGGCAGCAACAGGCGGCGGCAAGTCGGCGTGACGCGGCTGTACCCGAGCTGTTGTTGCTGCCGCTCATTGGGCTAAGGTTGTCCGGGCGTCGGAAGCAAAAGCGAAAAGAATGTGTCAAGGGGCGGTTGCGCTCACGCGCCGCTCGCCTTGCTGCCCGGCCGCACTCGGGACGCGGGCGAAAGCCGCAACAGTGGCAGGTCGCAACAGTGGGAAGTCGAGCCGCCGCCGCGCGGCAGCCATCCCCCGCCCGCATGGCCAGTGGTTGGGGCCGCTTTTTGCGGGGCCCCCGGGGCAGGCGGGCGAGCTGGCACGCCCAGAAGTGGTGCAGGCGATCGGGGCGGGGGCCGTGGGAGCGCCTGTGGCAACTGCCGTGGGAGAACGCGCGCAAGGAGGCGTCCAGCAGCTCGGGGAGAGGGTTGGGGGGAGGGGGCAGGGGGGAGGGAGGGGCAGGCCGGCGGCGACAGCCAGCGCCGCAAAGGGGCAGATCCGCGCGGCATCTGGGCTCTCCTGCCTTACTGATCAGCAGTCAACCAGCGGTTGTGCTGAGAGGCCATTTTTGGCCCCCCTGCCAATTCATCAATATGCTGTCTTCTTGGCCCACACACACCCTTGACACAATCCTGAGGGGTGCACGGGCAAGGAGGAGGGTCGACGGCGGGGAGCGCTGCTCCCGCCAGACCGCCGCCCAAACTGGGGTGCTGGTGGCTGCTGATTGGCACGCCGGCGTGCCTGCCAGGCTTGAGGCATAGAGTTGCCAGCACTGCCTCCGTTGCCCCGTCTCAGCCACCCCCCACTCCTAGGGACCAGGAAGAACGAGCAGACTGGCTGGTTATTGCGGTGGCCTCATGCCGACGGCATGCTGCTCGCTGCCGCCGCCGCAGCACGGGCAGCAGGGCCCTGCAGGGCCTCATGAAAGCAGCCATTTCCGGCCGGCGGCTTGCTTTGCACACGCTTTTGAGCACTATGGCAGTCGCCTGCCTGCCACTGGGCCTCCCCGCCCCACCCAACCGCCCGCCATGACGCGCGCCCAGCGGCGCCGTGAGGCGCCGACCTCTCAGAACAACGCTGCAAGCAGTACCGACTGATCACCACCCTGCGAGGGGCTCGCAAGCAGCCAACTGCCGTTTGGTGAGAGCTGGCCCGCCGTTCCGGTGCTCAGCACCTCTGCCGCGCTGGCATATCGCCGAAAAAGCATCTGAAATCGCCGTTTCGGCGGCGCGCAGGGATGCCGCCAAGACATGACGCCGGCCACCGCCGCCGTCCCTCTTCCGAAATGTTCAGGCAGCCACCGAATAGTGCCAGCTCTAGGCCACCGCCCCTTTCTTCTGGTTCACGAGACAGTCAAAAGTAAGCGTGTGGGCCATGCTTGTGGTTCACTTGCTAGAGGTGGCTGCACTTGTGCGTGGTGTGCCGCCTGCCCGCCGCCAAGTACGGAAGAAGTAGGGAAGTGAAGGGGGGCTCACAAGGGCCCACCTGCACAAGCCCGCTGGGAAACCAGTTGTTCATGGCAGTTATTGTTCTCTGCCTACTTGTGCAGGCCGGGGCCTGAGTCAACACTGCGCCCACAAGGTCGTGGCCGCCATGGCGCGCCATGGCGGCGGCCGCGGCTGGCCGCACTCCGAGGAGTGCCAAGGGCCTGCTGCAGCTAAATCTGAGCACTCTGCTGGGCTCGCATGTTTACCTTTTGCAGCAGATTTCCTTGCACACGTTGCCCTCTGCAAATTTGCACCCCGGCCCCCGCGCACCACCCACGCCGCTTCACCCGTCGTCGCTCGCCGCCACTTCCTTCACCCGCTCACTGCCGCCCCCGTGTGCTCACCTGTTGTCCCCTCACTTGTTTTTGGTCTGCCTCTGGGTTGTCCCACTCTTTCCCTCATCCCTCACGGATGCCGCCCCCGTCCCCTTGCTCTCCTGCCCAGCCCACGCTGCCCTGCCCCCTTCCGCTTGTGAAAGCATCAAGCCGTGCGCTGTCAATGCAGAATACACAATGACCAGTACTGTGGGCCAGTGCATTCGCTGATCACTGCTGGGATCAAGCCTGTGCTGATCAGTGAGCAGGATATGATCAGTACATGTGCTGGTGGGGAGCTGATCAGTAAGAAAGTAGAGCCCAGATGGGCAGGAGGGCAGTGGCGGCGCGCACAGTGAGGGAGGCCAGCAGGGTGGGGGCCGCACCCCCGTGCCCGGCAGCCCAGGCGGGGTCCTCCCGAGGACAGTGGAGAGGACGTCGTTGGGCGGCAACGACATCACCCTCCCAGCAGCCACGACGGGTGCAGCAGAACGTCACGGTGCGGCAGCTACCCACGGCGACGGCACAGCGGCCAGCACAACTGGGTGGGGCCTGCCCAGAGATTGGGCGCCTCAGCAGCAGTGTTGGCTCCCCCCCTGCCTGTTTTGGCTGGGAAAGAAAAAAGGGAAAGCGTGCGCCCGTAAGCAGTGTTGCCTCCCCCCCTGCCTGTTTTGGCTGGGAAAGAAAAAAGGGAAAGCGTGCGCCCGTAACCGTGGATTGAGGAAGCACGGTTCCTATGCTAGCGGCACATGCCTTGTGGCAACCCATTGAGGAGTTTTGGCTGGCCTTGGGTAAGCATTGCCTCAGGCCCGGGCCACTAGCTCTGGGAAGAAGCAAGCGTAGCTACCTAGGCTGTGACTGTGACTGTGACGTTACAGAGGCAATGCCCGCTCAGGGCCACTAGCTCCGTCGTTCGTGTGTGTGTCTTACAGGTGGTCCGCACGTTAACGTGCTGGGGCTGAGCCCTCTAACCTGAGCAAGCAATGCCTGTGGAGGGAGCGGGGGGGAAAGCGGCACAGCAACGCACAGGCTGGCCAATCGGGCGCAAAGGAGGGCGGGAGAGCGGCGGGCACCTGGGAGCCGCTCCTAGAACACAGGCACGCAAGGGCAAGCGGGGGGCAGCATGGCAGCAAGGGGGCTGGGTCGCAGGATCGATGCATCAAACACACCCTTCAACCGCATGCAACACAACGCCGCCCAGGGCAAAACAACGCACAGCCGCCGGGCGATGGTGCAGGCGATGCAAGCCAGGGCAGCACGCAAGCGCGGAGGGGGGACCCGCCCCGGCACAGGAGCTGGCAAGAGTGGCCAGACAGGCGGGGGAGCCCAAGCGCAGGGCGCAAGGCAAGCAAGAAGGCGCGGGGGGCGAGCCGGCGGCGGTGGGGACAAGAGAGCGCAAGCAAGAGGGAGGGCAGCCCAGCGCGGCGCACACGCTAACCAGCGGGGTCGCGCGGCGCGGCGGCGGTGGGGCTGGGAGGGCCACCGGCGGCGGGGCTGCCGGGGCGATCGGGGGCGTGCTGCTGGCGACAGTGCTGCCGCCGTCGGACGCGGTGACCCAGGCGTCGCCCAGAAGGACTCGACGCGCCGGCGCAAATTGCGCCGGCGGTAGGGCGCACGGCGGGGTGAGCGCGCGTCGCCGCCGACGAACAGAACGGCAGCGGCAGCGGCGGGGGGCGGGGGGGCGCAGCCGCAGGCTGCCGCTAGGGGGCAGCAGCGGAGGGCTGCGAGGGCGCGGCCGGGGGGGGGCCGCGAAGGGGCTGAGGGCCGTGCGGGGCTGGCGGCGGCGGGCAGCGCGGCTGCTGCTGGCGGCGCCGCTGGTGCTGCCGCCGGTGCTGCCGCTGCCGCTGCTGCAGCTGCCGCCGACGACGCCGCGGGCGCCACTCCGGCGGCGGCGCCCAACGCCACGGCTGGCGGCGGCGGCGCTGCTGCAGGCGGGGCCGGAGCTGCCACAGGCCGGGGAAGGAGGGGGCGCGCATCAGCCGGCACCGCACACGCATGCCACTCACGTCAAAGGAGATATGGTGCGGCACCGCTGCGCCGGGGGCAAGCGCCAACACGAAGCTGGCGGCCGTTTGGAAGGCTGACTGTGAGGTTACAGGTGGGTCCGCACGTTAACGTGCTGGGGCTGAGCCCTCTAACCTGAGGAGCAATGCCTGTGGAGGGAGCGGTGGAGGAAAGCGGCACAGCAACGCACAGGCTGGCTGATCGGGCGCAAAGGAGGGCAGGAGAGCGGCGGGCACCTGAAAGCCGCTCCCAAAACACAGGCACGCGGGGGCAAGTGGAGGGCAGCATGGCAGTAGGGGGGCCGGGTCGCAGGATCGATGCATCAAACACACCCTTCAACCGCATGCGGCACAGCGCCGCCCGGGAAAAACAACAAGGGGACAAAGGAGCAAAAGCAAAACCCCGCAGAGCAAGAGAACTACCAAGAAAGCAGCGGCAGCGCCGGCCCCGGCACAAGAGCTGGTAAAAGCGTCCAGACAGGCAAGCAACAACTGCGGCAGAAGGCAGGGAGCGCTCAAGCGGGCAGGGGGGAGGGAGGGTACGGGAGGCCGTATGTACGGGGCAGGGGGGTGGGGAGGCCGGAGGAATGGGACAGGAGGGTGGGGAAGCCAGGGGCACAGGGGACCGGGGAGGCTGGGGACTGGGGGCAGGAGGGGGTGGATGCACAAGGGAAGCGGAGGCTAGCGCGACGGACAGCAGCAGCGCAGGCCATGCACGCACACGCACCCAGCAGGGCGCTGCCCAGTCCGCAAGGACTGACAGCGTGGGGACCGCGAGGCCGCCAGCGGGGCGGGCGGGCAGGCCGCCGCCGCTGGCACACCAGCTACCCGAGCATGGTGCCCCCCCTGCTAGCGCCACTGCACGCAACACGGCAAGCACAGCTACCACCCGCGCACCAGCACACCGCCACTCAAGGGCAAGGGGGGAGGGAGGGGAAGGAGCCGGGGCAGCAGGAACGGCGGGGGAGGGCATAACGGGTAAGAAAGGGGATCAGGGCATGGGGGGGAGCGGCCGCAGCCGGAGGCGGCCGTCGACAGCACGGAAGAAGGGGTGGGAATGTGGCAGGGCGGCAGGCCAAGAGGCGGGGGCGCAGCCAAGCGCTGCATAATCAGAGAGGAGGGTCCAAAACAATTTGCATGCAGAGCGCGAGGCGAGAGGGAGGAAATCAGCAGGGTCGCCGGGGTATGGCGCACCGCCCTCGGGGGCAGCGGCAGGGGCAGGGGGCCGCGGCACCAGAGGGCCGACGCTGCCCGCGTCGCCGGCAGGCTGCAGGAGGCCATCCAGCGTGAGCTGCACGAGGCGCGGCTGGGCGGGCTGCTGCTGCTGCGGGGGCTGCTGCTGCGGCTGCCGCTGCCGCCAGCGCAGCCGCAAGCCGGTGAGCCGCCGCCGGCCGTGATCCATGGCCTCCACCGCTGCCAGGCAGACCACACCCCAGACGCCAGCGTGCACGCCGTCCGGCGGCCGAGCCAGCCAGACATCAGCGTGCGTGCGTGCGTGCGTGCGTGCGTGCGTGCGTGCGTGCGTGCGTGCGTGCGTGCGTGCGTGCGTGCGTGCGTGCGTGCGTGCGTGCGTGCGTGCGTGCGTGCGTGCGTGCGTGCGTGCGTGCGTGCGTGCGTGCGTGCGTGCGTGCGTGCGTGCGTGCGTGCGTGCGTGCGTGCGTGCTTGCGTGCGTGCGTGCGTGCGTGCGTGCGTGCGTGCGTGCGTGCGTGCGTGCGTGCGTGCGTGTGTGTGTGTGTGTGTGTGTGTGTGTGTGTGTGTGTTACACGTGGTACGCACGTTAACGTGCTGGGGCTGAGCCCTCTAACCTGAGCAAGCAATGCCTGTGAAGGGAGCGGGGGGGAAAGCGGCACAGCAACGCACAAGCTGGCTAATCGGGCGCAAAGCAGGGCAGGAGAGCGGCGGGCACCAGAGAGCCGCTCCCTATAATACAGGCACGCAAGGGCAAGCGAGGGGAAGCATGGCAGTAAGGGGGCCGGGTCGCAGGATCGATGCATCAAACACACCCTTCAACCGCATGCGGCACAGCGCCGCCCGGGAACAACAACGCACAGCCGCCGGGCGATGGTGCAGGCGCGAGGCAAGCCAGGGCAACACGCAAGCGCAGAGGGAGTACCCGCCCCGGCACAGGAGCTGGCAAGAGCGGCCAGACAGGCGGGGGAGCCCAAGCGCAGGGTGCAAGGCAAGCAAGAAGGCGCAGGGGGCGAGCCGGCGGCGGTGGGGACAAGAGAGCGAAAGCAAGAGGTAGGGCAGCCCAGCGCGGCGCACACGCTAACCAGCGGGGTCGCGCGGCGCGGCGGCGGTGGGGCTGGGAGGGTCGCTGGCGGCGAGGCTGCCGGGGCGATCGGGGGCGCGCTGCTGGCGACAGTGCTGCCGCCGTCGGACGCGGGAACCCAGGCGTCGCCCAACGGCGACTCGACGCGCCGGCGCAAATTGCGACGGCGGTAGGCCGCACAGCGGGGTGAGCGCGCGTCGCCGCCGACGAAAACGGCAGCGGCGGGGGGCGGGGGGGGCGCAGCCGCAGGCGGCCGCGAGGGGGCAGCAGCGGAGGGCTGCGAGGGCACGGCCGGGGGGGGCCGCGAAGGGGCGGAGGGCGGCGCGGGGCCGGCGGCGGTGGGCGGCGCGGCTGTCGCTGGCGCTGCTGCCGGTGCTGCTGCCGGTGCTGCTGCTGCCGCCGCCACCGCTGCAGGTGCCACCACGGCGGCGGCGCCCGACGCCTCGGCTGGCGGCGGCGGCGGCGGCGCTGCTGCAGGCGGGGCCGGAGCCGCCGCAGGCTGGGGCAGGAGGGGGGCGCGCATCAGCCGGCACCGTACACGCATGCCACTCACGTCAAAGGAGATATGGTGCGGCACCGCTGCGCCGGGGGCAAGCGCCAACACGAAGCGCTCGGACGCGAGGCCGCCGACGGTGTCGCGGCGCGCGCGCAGGATGCCGGGGAAACGGCGGCGCAGCTCTGCGGAGAGAGGGCCCTCAGGGATGGAAGGTGTGTGTGTGTGTCTTACAGGTGGTCCGCACGTTAACGTGCTGGGGCTGAGCCCTCTAACCTGAGAAAGCAATGCCTGTGGAGGGAGCGGGGGGGGAAAGCGGCACAGCAACGCACAGGCTGGCCAATCGGGCGCAAAGGAGGGCGGGAGAGCGGCGGGCACCTGGGAGCCGCTCCCAAAACACAGGCATGCGGGGGCCAGCGGGGGGCAGCATGGCAGTAAGGGGGCCGGGTCGCAGGATCGATGCATCAAACACACCCTTCAACCACATGCGGCACAGCGCCGCCCGGGAACAACAACGCACAGCCGCCGGGCGATGGTGCAGGCGCGAGGCAAGCCAGGGCAACACGCAAGCGCAGAGGGAGTACCCGCCCCGGCACAAGAGCTGGCAAGAGCGGCCAGACAGGCGGGGGAGCCCAAGCGCAGGGTGCAAGGCAAGCAAGAAGGCGCAGGGGGCGAGCCGGCGGCGGTGGGGACAAGAGAGCGAAAGCAAGAGGGAGGGCAGCCCAGCGCGGCGCACACGCTAACCAGCGGGGTCGCGCGGCGCGGCGGCGGTGGGGCTGGGAGGGTCGCTGGCGGCGAGGCTGCCGGGGCGGCTCGGGGGGCGCGCTGCTGGCGACAGTGCTGCCGCCGTCGGACGCGGGAACCCAGGCGTCGCCCAACGGCGACTCGACGCGCCGGCGCAAATTGCGACGGCGGTAGGCCGCACAGCGGGGTGAGCGCGCGTCGCCGCCGACGAAAACGGCAGCGGCGGGGGGCGGGGGGGGCGCAGCCGCAGGCGGCCGCGAGGGGGCAGCAGCGGAGGGCTGCGAGGGCACGGCCGGGGGGGGCCGCGAAGGGGCGGAGGGCGGCGCGGGGCCGGCGGCGGTGGGCGGCGCGGCTGTCGCTGGCGCTGCTGCCGGTGCTGCTGCCGGTGCTGCTGCTGCCGCCGCCACCGCTGCAGGTGCCACCACGGCGGCGGCGCCCGACACCTCGGCTGGCGGCGGCGGCGGCGGCGCTGCTGCAGGCGGGGCCGGAGCCGCCGCAGGCTGGGGCAGGAGGGGGGCGCGCATCAGCCGGCACCGTACACGCATGCCACTCACGTCAAAGGAGATATGGTGCGGCACCGCTGCGCCGGGGGCAAGCGCCAACACGAAGCGCTCGGACGCGAGGCCGCCGACGGTGTCGCGGCGCGCGCGCAGGATGCCGGGGAAACGGCGGCGCAGCTCTGCGGAGAGAGGGCCCTCAGGGATGGAAGGAGGGGCGCCTGTGAGATAGGCCAGCTGCTCCGTGGGCTGGCGAACGAGCTGCGCTGGCGGCTGGTCCGCAGGCCACGGCGCCGGCAGGCGGACGACGGGGCTGGCGAGCAGCGCCGCCGCCTGGCTGCTGGAGGCCGTGATGCGGAGGCAGACGCTGTGGGGCACGCGGCTGCCGCTGGAGCTGGTGGAGCAAGCTGGGAAGGGCTCCGAGACCACAATGCCGTGGCTGGACGGGCCGGGGCGGCCGTCGCTGGCGGCGGCGGTGAGCGCCACAAGCACCGCGTCTGGCGCTGCTGCTCGCAGCAGGCGGCAGGCCTCGCCCGCCTGCATGCTCGCTGGCAGCGCGGCGCAGAGGAGCACGGTATCTGCGGCCGCGAGGCCGCCTGTGGATAAGGAGAAGTGCGCGCCGCGGGGCGGCGCGGGGCCGGACCGGCGCCTCCCCGCACGCCTCCCTGAGCCTGCAGCAGGCGCAGAGGGGCGCGCAGAGGGCGCCGCGGGGTGGGCGCGGGCATCGGCCGCGGGGGGACCGCCGCCGGACATGCTCGCGAAGGGGGAGGGCGCTGCGGGGCAGCGAGGGCGCGCCTGTGGCGGAGGGCTGGAAGGAAGCTGGTGGCCGTTTCCGAAATAGGGGGTGCGACGATGTAGCTACGACACCTCGCGAGCTCAGGGGCTCGGCAAATTCGTTGTGAGGAGTTGGCAGGGGTTCGATCCCCCTTGGAGTCAACACATGGCTCCATGGTGTAGTGGTCTAGCATAGCTCCCCTCCAGGTTTCCTTTTGCTTCTCGCAACCTCACTTTCACTCACAGCACATGAGGCGACCAAACACAGCCGGCACAGCATCCACTGATATTGCTGCAGTGCAATGCATGGGTATTGATGTTCCAACCGCACGCTGCGCTCAGTCGCCCAGCAGCAGCCCTACGCTGCACGCTGTGCGCACCAGCTGCGCGCCACCCTTGAGGCTGATGCGGATGCACAGGTGCAGGCCGCTTGGGGGCTCCACCGAGAAGGGGCGCAGGTACTGCACGGTGTAGGCAGAGTGATCCTGCGGGGGTGGGTGGGCGGGTGGGCGGGTGGGTGGGTGGGGGTGGGTGTGGTGGGGGGTGGGGGTGGGTGTGGTGGGGGGTGGGGGGTGGGGGTGGGGGTGGGGTGGGGGTGTGGCGGTGGGGTGTGGGTGTGGCGGTGTGTGTGGTGGTGGTGGTGGGGGGGGGGGGGGGCAGCTCACCATGCATGGCGGCAGCTGCTTGTGCCCCGCGCGAATCAGCGCAGAGAGCTCAGGCAGGCGGGGGCCGCGCAGGTCCACGGTGAGGTACTCCACGCCCGCATGCGTCAGGCCGCCCACCTCGCAGCGCCGCGCCGCGGTGCTGACCACCTCCACCTGCAGAGGTGAGAGGATGTTAGGTGGTGAGGCGCATGAAGCTGGAAGGCGAAGCCTGCGGCCTCTCTGCGCGCCGAGCGCTTATGCAGGCGCCTGCGCAGGCGCCTGCGGCTCCATGCAAGACCGCCCCCTGCCCGCTGCACCCCCTCGACCAATCACCCACAATTGAGTCGTGGCCGCAGTGGCGGCCCTGCGAGACGCGGAAATACTCCTTGCCCTCCTTGGACGCCTTGCGGCAGCCGTCGGTGCTCACGGCGCCCGCCACCAGCCCCATCTGGAAGGCCTCCGGCTGCATCATCAGCTGCCCCGCCTGGTGCTGCTCCAGCCCCCGGCTGTTGCCGTTGGTCAGGCCGCTCAGCAGCGCAAACTGCACCAGCAGGTTGTGCTTGAGCTCGTTGTGCCGCGCGGGCACGCGCTGCCCGTCCACCAGCTGCTCGCTGCCGTCGGGCGTCAGCACCCAGGAGCTGTCGCTGCAGAAGCGGTCGCCAGAGTTGGTGCTGGGCCGCACCTGTGCGCAGGCAATCGAAACGAGGTCGGGCAGTCGGTCAGCAAGCAGGGGTGCGAAAGAGCCAGCAGGAGGAGAGCATGCGCATCGCATCGTCAGCAGGAGGAGAGCATGCGCCAACGGTATCGCCAGCAGCAGAGCATGCGCATGCGCATCGCTCGCATCGCAGCTGCCCCTGCCCCTGTCGTGCCTGCTGCCAGCTGCCTCTGCCGTGCCTGCTTCCCAGCCGCCCCGGGCCCACCCACCTCGATGAATCCAGGCTTGGCTCTTAGGGCCACCGGGCACAGGCCCAGCTGGTACACGTCGTGGCAGTAGGAGGGCAGCGCGGCTGGCCGTGACGCAGCTAGGTCTGTGCCCAGTGGCCTTCACTGAAGATCGTGCTGCAGGTGGAGGCGGTGGCGTCGCCAAGCAGCTCGCCCACCAGCGCACCCACCCACGAAGGGGGTGGCCAGCTCGCACAGCTGCTTGATGGTGGGCAGCAGCTTGCCGGGGTCGCGGCCTTGCGCGCGCGTGGACTGCAGAGCAGGGGGAAGCGGGGCCAACTAAGGGCAGTTGAGCCGGACGCACTGACGACGACTGAAGGCGCACCAGCGGCAGCTTCAGCAACGCCAACAACAGCAACACCCCCAAGCAGCAACGCGGCGCCAGCAGCAACAAAAGACAGTTGCATGGGCATCGCCAGCAGCACCGTTGCCAGTAGCAGGACTGGTTGCCGGAACCCTCGGGTTCCGCACCTTGGCAATGCAGCTGCGCGCCGCCAGCAGAGTGTCCAGCCCCAGGTTCTCCGGCACGTCGGGGTAGCTGCCACTGTGGCGCAGCGGCACCAGGAATTGCTTCAGCGTGAGGCGCTCTGCCTCCGCGTTCCGCACCAGCACCTGTGGGGCGGGTGTGTGTGTGGGGGGGGGTGGGGATGGGGTGGGGGGGGTGGGGGGTGGGGGGGGGCACGCCCTTGGCACAGGGTGGGATGGTTGAACAGGAGGAGGGGGCATGTGGCATGCATCCTGGGCGTTGGCCTGCCCGCACTCTGAAGAGGCAGGGTAGATAGGCACAGGCGGTGCGCAGGCAGGCTGCTGCCCGCCCCACCCATTACACGCACCAGCAACCAGCTCCACTGCTGTGTCAAGCCTTGTCGCTTGCACTCCGGTCTAGGCTTCGGCTGCACAGGCTCGTGGTGCTGAAGAGACACACACTCATGGCAAACATCCTACTAGGTGTTAGTGCATGTACAGGGCTGCCATGGCACCCTGCATGGTGCACCCTCCCCAGTGTTGTGGTTCGCGCTACGAGAGCTCTTCCACGCCCCAAACGGTTCGCAGATTCGAACATCATTCATCACACGCGTGCCGTGGCATGTACATGCGGGACAGGGATAGCATGGGGGACAGGGATAGCATGGGGGCGATGCATGCATGCAGGTGGCACGCAGGCAGAGGCGACGGCAACAGGAGTCGAGGCATGCAGGAGGGGGCTGGTCCTGGGGTGTTCAAGGGTCGGTCGGTCCGGGTGGTCGGTCGGTTGGTGAGGTGGGAGAGCAAGAGCGGCCACCGACAGGCTGCGCCTCAGCTGCAGGCGCTCGCTGTCACGGCCGCGGGCAGGGTGCGACACTCCAAGGCGCGAGCGACACCCAGCGGCTAGTGCCAGCAGCGCGCCGGTGCATGGTTGGTGCCGCGACCGCGGGCAGGGGCGGGAGCCCACCGCGGCCCTGAGCAGTCACTTCCTGATGCGCCGGCGCATGCCGCCAGGGCTGCGGGCAGGCTAGTAGTCGTAGGCTAGAATTTCGTAGACCTGCAGCGAGGTGGCCGTGGGCGCAGAGTTGCATCGGTCAGTTATACAATCAATCAAACAGCAATCACTCCGAGTCAGATGCATTGAAAGTTCACGCGTGGGAGCCGGCAGACGTGTCGTGGGCTGGGCTGTGATGTGCAAGGAAGCCTGGCGCAGCCGCGTCTGGGGAGGCTTTGATTGGCTGCGGGAAAAGCATGAACACAAGCAAGCAAGGAGAGTGTGAGCCTGTGCGGTAAATCTGAAGTGCAAGCATCTTACGTGCGTCTGGAAGCCGACGGGCGTGCCGGTGCGGGACACGTTGATTGTCTGAGCCTGGATCTGCAGGGAGGGAGGGCAGGACAGGAGATCGGCTTGGGACGCTGCGCATGAGCCCTCGAAGCGTGGGCTCTGGCCTGCACCCCGTGCACCCCGTGGCTGGATTCCAATCCATCACAACAGCAGGCTGCCAGCCAGAGCGCTGACTGACTGGCTATCGCGCTGCCACCCCCTGCGAGACATGCACCGCCCGCACGCCCTTCTTGCCTGTGAGCCGAAATCGAAACTGGTGAGGGTCGCTGCGGAATTGCACGGCACTGCCGGGCAGGCGACGGTGACGGACTGAGTGAGGCTGGCAACCACTGCAGGTAGCAAACCGGGAGGGGGGAGGGAGTGACCCAGGCACGGCAGTTTGGGCCAAGTGGGCTGAACTGCAGGCAGCAGCCGTGCCACACGGCTACGCATGGAGCGGCTGCGGCTGTAGTTTCCATGCTGCAACTACTGCCATCACTCTGCACATGCCCTCCCCCCCTAAAGCGCACCGGTGCCAGGCAGGGTGCCGGTGCCGGTGCCAGTGCCGGTCCACAGAGAGATGGTGGTGGTGGTGGTGGCAGCGTCGGCATCTGCGGCAGGGGCAGGTGGGCAAGGCGCACGTAGGAGGGGCGTGGCGGGCGGCGGAGCCAGCCTGCGGTATGCGCCACCAACGCTGCAGGATGCGCACTACCCTGCAGCACGCAGCTGCTGCGCTACTGCTCCACCAGCCGGATATAGAGCGGCCTAGGAGGCCACCCAGCCCGTGAGGGTCACACGATTCCACTCGGAGCCACCTCGACTCCGCCAGCCCGCGCGCACCCACCAACCACACGCCACTCACACAAGCCTCCCACCATCACCGGCTAAAGCGCGTGGATGCCTTGCCCCCAACGCAAGGCGCCAGTGCTGCGTGCGCGCGCCCTCCCCACCCACCCACCCCCCGACGACCCGCAGGCGCGACCCACTGCTGCCGCCCCTCCTCCCAGCCGCCACTCACACAACGCTCCCAGCACCACCCGCTTGATCCCGTAGTTGCGCTGCAGGTTGATGGCCCACCTGCAAGGATGGGTGCAGAGGGTGGGTGGAGTAGGGTACGCCGGGGGGGGGGGGGGCGCGGCGGGCGGCGGGGGGGCACCGAGCAATATAGCAGCAGCAGGCACGGGGGGGCAGAGCACAGGAATGCTGGACGAGTCATAGTGTCGCAGATTGATGTCGCCCGCTCGCATGCACCGCAGACCATGCAGGCAGAGGCAGGGGGGTGAGGGAACGGGCTGAGGCAGCTGGGGGGAAGTCGAGCCAGCACTGGGGTCATCGCTGGCGAACGCAAGCGGCGGTCTGAAGGCCTGGCAATCTACGATCAAGGCAGCGTCCTCACCACTCGGTGGTCGAGGTGCCGGCCGTGCGTGCTTCAGTTGTGTTGTCTTCATCGACGGCCCTGAAAGGTTGCAGAAGGAGCGAAGGGCAACAAGAAACTATTGCTTGACGGGCAGGCAGGCAGGGCTCGTGGTGCTGACCGGGGCCCTCGAGGCAGGATTGAAGGGGACGTGGTTGCGAGGGCCAGATATAGGCAAGGAGAATGTTTCTTTCTTAGAATACAAACAGGTGTAACACAGTGCAGGAAGGAGAGCGACTGGCAAACAGCCGCGAGCCCTCCCTGCCGCCTCGGCTGCAGCTCCACCCCACCCACGGCCTGGCCTGGCCCTGACCCAGGGGTGGAGGCCTCACCGTGCGCCGGTGTTGATTCCCTGTGGCGCGGCAATGCTGCACGGAGTGGTCGCGGGGCGATCGCGAGGGGGTGGGCAGGGGGAGGGAGCGCTGCATGCATCGGCAGGACGCATTCTGGGCAGCCTTGCGTGCCACCGTGGCAGCGCGACGCTGGCACAAATCCCCCGGGCCCCCACCCCCCAGCCCCTCACTCACCTGGACATGCTGGACCATGACCCCTTGTTCGCAAGGATGGAGCCAACCTGGTGGGACCGACAGGGGCAGAGGAAGTGGCGCGGTCAGACACAGGGCGAGGGCTCCCACCCACACCGGCCCTCCAAGCCGCGCCACATCCACAGTCTGCCGACGCATCTACAGCCGCACTTGGGATGCATGGGAATGATCCAACTGCGACACACTTGAGGCGGCGGAGGCGCGGGAGGTGGCGGACGCGGCGGCGGGCTGGGCGGCGGCCGTGGCGGCGGCGGCGAGGGCGCGGGTGGAGGGGGCGGCGGGCGCGGCGGTGGGCTGGGCGGCGGGCTGGGAGACGGCGGCGGTGGAGGTGGTGGCGGCGGCGAGGGAGATGGAGGCGGGGGAGATGGGCTCGGGGGCGGTGGTGAGGGTGGAGGTGGTGACGGCGAGGGTAGAGGTGGTGAGGGCGAAGGTGGAGGTGGCGAGGGCGAGGGTGGAGGGGGGGAGGGCGAGGGTGGAGGTGGTGAGGGGCTTGGTGGTCCGGGCGGCGAGGGCGGCGGCGGCGGTTGGTGAGGTGGTGCTGGCGGTGAGGGCGGCAGGGGCGGCAGCGGCGGCGGGCTGGGCGGTGGCGGAGAGGGTGAGGGAGGGGGAGGCGAGGGGCTTGGTGGCGGTGGCGAGGGAGAAGGAGGGGGAGGGCTGGGGCTTGGGGGAGGTGGGGAGGGTGAGGGTGGAGGTGGGGAGGACGAGGGTGGAGGAGGTGAGGGTGAGGGCGGAGGGGGTGAGGGTGAGGGAGGAGGGGGGAAGGGTGAGGGTGGAGGGGGGGAGGGCAAAGGGGGCGGCGGGCTAGGACTTGGAGGAGGGGGAGAGGGTGAGGGTGGAGGTGGTGAGGGGCTTGGTGGTTCTGGCGGCGGCGGCGGTTGGTGAGGTGGTGCTGGCGGCGAGGGCGGCAGCGGTGGCAGCGGCGGCGGGCTGGGCGGCGGCGGGGAGGGTGAGGGCGGGGGGGCGAGGGGCTTGGTGGTGGTGGCGAGGGAGAAGGAGGGGGAGGGCTGGGGCTTGGGGGAGGTGGGGAGGGCGAGGGCGGCGGCGGCGAAGGCGAGGGCGGCTTGGGAGGCGGCGGCGGCGGCGGGCACAGCTGAGGCAGGCCGCAGCCCACGCGCAGGAGGCGCGCCGCATTGAGCAGCGCTGTGCCAGCACCCCACCGGGCAGTGTCAACCGCCAGGATGGCACCGTTAGTGCAAGTGACTGAATCGCTGTAGGCGCCCGCCACTCCTGCAGGAGGTGAAGGGCGGCGGTGCTGGCGTGTGATGGCAGCAGGGGGTGGTGCCGCCCCTAGTGGTGCCTCTGCATCTGCTGCTGCCGCTGCTGCCGCTGCTGTCAGCCTTGGCCTCTGCAAATGGCCTGCTGGCTGACCCTGGATTGCATTCTCAATTCCCAGCGCCCATCAACCCACCTGACAGCGCCGGTTGATCCTCCACCTTCACGATCCCCACCTCGCTGCCCACTGCCACCAGCTCTGCGGCCAGGCCGGTGCAGCCGCCAGAGGCGCACTGCACGGCAGGGAGAGCAGCATGCGCCGTGGGCAGTGTGTTGCAATGGGGGAGAGGCAGCGGCGCGCGCCACGCAGCCCTGCGCCGGCGGCAGCGCGTGAGCACGGAAGGCGCAGCGAGCGGGTGGACCTGTCGTGGTGGACCTGCCACCCTGCCCCCTTTGCCCTCACAGGCGACGTGACGAGCGTCTGGGACTGCATGGCGGCCAGGCTGGCGGCAGCTGGGTCTGGCTTCTGCTCTCCCGTGTTGCAGGTGATGCCCACGGTCGACACATACCTGGGCCAGGCAGACGGCAGGTTTTTCTTTGTGGGTGGGTGCGAGACGGAGGGCGCGGTCTCGCATGCAGTGGCAGCGTGGCCGGGGGGCCTGCCGCCCTGCCAGCAGAAGCGGTGGCTGGCTCCCACCAAAGCGCTCGACGCAACAACGACCACCTGCAACCGCCCCCCTCTGTGCGCCACATCGGGCATGCATGCCCTGCAATGCATGCAAGGGCTAGCCCAAGCGCTGCAGCGGCCCCTGGCGCCGCCGCCACGTCCCCCTAACCCACCCCGGCCGCTCACTCCGCGCCGCCAATGCTTATGAAGCCCACCGTCAGGATTGACACGTGGCCGCAGGCGCAGGCGGTCACCCCGCTGGCGCTGCCGCTGCCCAGGTCTTCAAACTCTGCAGGGTGGATTGGGGCGGGCGTGCGATGCCTTGTCGCTCGCACTGCGACCTAAGATTCAGCAGCACAAACCTGCTGAGAAGAAGTGCAACCTGCGCTCTCTCTGGGTGGGCATGGGGGTTGGGAGGTGGCGGATGGGACACGTGGCTGGCATGTGCAGGCTGCCGCAGCGTGCTGCCAGCACGCTGCGGCAGCGGGGGTGCACCGGCGCCGGCGCCACCACCAGCGGCATTCCGCAGCCGCCCGCTTCATCTCACCAAAGATGTTGTAAGGAGGAGGCGGGGGCGGAGCGGGCGGCGGCGGCGAGGGGCTGGGTGCACGAGGGGAGGGGGAGGGCGGCGGCGGCGGTGACGGACCCGGAGGCGGCGGCGAAGGGGAGGGCGGCGGCGGCGGTGATGGACTCGGAGGCGGCAGCGAAGGGGAGGGCGGCGGCGGTGGCGACGGACCTGGAGACGGCGGCGAAGGGGAGGGCGGCGGCGGCGGTGATGGGCTCGGAGGCGGCGGCGAAGGCAGCGGTGGCGGCGGCGACGGTGCGGTAGCAGGCGGCGAGGGCAGTGGTGGTGGGGGCGACGGTGCGGTAGGCGGCAGCACAGGCGGCGGTGGTGGGGGCGAGGTGCCAGGGGGAGGGGGCTGGGCGCCAATCACCACCCGCTGCGGCGCAGACACGCTGCTGGTGGCGCCGTCGCTGCCTGCACGCAGGAAATTGGGGTGGCAGAGGATGGGCAGGCCGGCGGGCATTGTTCCCGCTGCAAGGCTTACAGTATGTCTGAGACGCAGGCAGGGGCTGTGTAATGCTGGGCAGCAGGCCAGCCCGTGCAGGGCAGCCTAGCCCAGGCTGAAACCTGCTGCTGCCCTGTCGTGCGACCACAGCGCACACGTCGTGTGGTTGTAGCATAGCAAACGACCCCTTGATGCGAATTTGAAATGGACAGTACGCGGACTGACACCTGGCAAAAAAAGGAGGCGTAGAGGTGGCTGCTCCCCGCGCCTGCCCGCCCACCTGTGGCTGCTGCATAAACCAGGTAAACGCCGGGCGGCAGTTCGCCGATGGTGAGCTGCGCGGTGGTGCCCGTCGCCGCGACGGGCAGCCCTGGCGTGCCTGCAGGGGCAACAGAGCAGGAAGCAGCACAGGGGCAGTAACGGCAGCTACACGGGTCCTTGTTCACAAGCTGGCAGATATCGTAACAAAACAAGGCTGCTCACACAAGAGAGCCAGGCAGTTCGCGGTTTCCCTGCCTCCCCTGCCCTCCCGCTCACCCTCTGTCGGCACCGCCACCACAGTCCACAGCGCCACGCCGGTGCCGCCGCCTCCCCCGCTGACCCCGCCAACCGTCACGTTGCTGGCCCCCACCACTGTGCGTGGCTCGTCAATGCTGGGCTGCGCCGGCGGTGCGGTAGCAGCCCCGCCGCCGCCGCCCCCGTCGGACGAAAAGGTGTAGCTGCCGGCTGTGGCTGCCACGGGGGCGCTGCTGGCGTCGTGCGCAGCGGCTGTCAGGTCGTAGCTGGAGCCGGCCTGCAGGCCTGTCAGCACGACTGCAGACGAGGAGCGGAACAAGGAGCAGCGGAGGGGGCAGCAGCGGTTGGCTGATGCTCACAGGCATCGTGAAATGCGCCGCCGCTGCTGCCGCTGCTGCTGCTGCCGCCGCTGCCGCCGCTGCCGCCGCCGCTGCTGCCGTGCTGTGCTGTGGGGCGGTGGGCAGCAGATGGAAGGGAGGCGGCAACACAGCATCAGCACGAGCCCCCGACCCACGCTCCGGCCTGCCCACCCACCCACCTGGGCTGCTGGCAGAAGCGGCGACGACGGGCGGGCCCCCTCCAGCGGGCAGCGCCACCACGCTGAAGTAGGCAGCAGGCGGGGACTCGCCGCCTGGCCTCAGCAGAGCCAAAGAGGTGGTGCCTGGTGGGTCGGAGGCGCCTCCAGCAGAGATGCCACCAACCAGGAGCAGGCTGGCAGGTGGCGGCGGCGGCGGCGGCGGCGGCGGTGGGCCCGGGGGCGGCGGCGAGGGCGGCGGCGGCGGCGAGGGCGAGGGCGGCGGCGGCGGGGAGGGCGGCGGCGGGCGGGGCGGCGGGGGCCCTGGAGGCGGCGCCGAGGGCGGCAACGGCCGCAGCGGGAACAGCAGGCTGTGGATGACGGTGTCCCCAGCGTCCACCACCCACACCTCTGCGAGCACAGTGGGGTGGTCACTCGTCAGGGCTGCCTCACAGCGTCGACACACCCGCAGGCAAGTGAGTGCGCGCATCGGCTCGGCGGCAGCAGCGGGAAACCGGCGGGCATGCAGGGACAGGTGTGGCTGGCTGGCTGTGCGGCACGTGCCTGCCACGGTGCCTCCACGGGTGTTCACTGCAAAGCTCTGCACCGATCCAGCATAGACCTGCTCGGAACAAGAGGGGCAGCAAAACAGGCAGAGGATGCAGTGCCACGTGACATCATTGCAAGGACGCAGTTGCGACGGCATTGGCGATGGTTTCACGGCACAGGGCCCAGGCACGCCCCGCGCGCAGCGTGCCTGCTGGCAGGAATCCAGGGAGGGGGTGCACACGCTCAGGGCGCCGCAGGTGCCGTTGGCCAGGCGGCCGCTGCATTCAGTGGGGGCACGCAGGGGGCGGGGTGAGCGCTGACGAGGTGTGGACGTGAGCAAGCGAGGCGAGGTTGGCAGGCACGCCATGCGGAGCAGGCAGGCCGGTGCAGGCGGGTGCGCAGGGCTTTGCCTCTCGACTTTATACTCCCACCTGTACCAAAGCTGCCCCTGCTCGTCGTACAGCGCGGCGCAGGCGGGCAGCGCCGTTTTGGTGCGCCACCCGCGGCTGACGGCCGGCGGCGGAGGGGGCACGGCGCCAGGCGCTGCGCCCTCGGGCGTCGGCGACGCCGGCGGCGCGGGCGACGGCGCTGCAGCGGGCACGTCGAGGCTCAGAAGCAGCCTGTCCTCTGTAAGCACGTTGACGGCGCCACTGGAGTCCACGCCCGCCACCCCTGCCAACGGCACTGCAGCACCGAGGAGAGGAGAGGGCAGAAGAAGGGGGGGGGGGGGAGATTGCGGCGCACAGTCGGGCCCGCAGCACAGCACAGCAGGCTACAGCCGTTGCGCTGTCGCCGTCGCCCCCTCCCCCACCCGACGCCCCCTCCACACCCCCAGCCTTCGAGGAATCTGCCCCCGACCCCCTCCTACCCACCATCCGAGGCCACCTCGTCCCTCCACAGGTTGGCGGCGCTGTCGTAGCGCCGCACCGCGAGGCGGGAGGAGAGCAGCGCCCACAGGCTGCGGTCCGCCACCACCACCACGCCATCCACGATGCCCGCCTGCAGGCAGAGCGTGGGGAAGGTGTAGGGAGAATGGTTGAGGGCAGGGCAATGGAGCCATGTGTGTGGCGAGCTTGAGCTTGCAGCAGGCAGGCAGGCAGGCAGGCAGGCAGGCAGGCAGGCAGGCAGGCAGGCAGGCAGGTAGGCACGCGTCCGGCCAACGGGCAGCCCGCAGCGCACCGGCATGTCGGGCGGCGAGAGCGCGGGGTCGAACGCTGGGGGCTGCTGCTGCAGCACCTGTCGCCGCCACAGGCCCCAGCCCCAAGCCTGCTGCTGGTCGTTGCGCTGCAGGCGGCGGCGGCCCGGTGCCGCAGGCGACGGCGGGCCGGCAGCTGCAGCTGACACAGACGCGCCGATGCTGGCGTTGCCCGCAATCGTGATCCAGGTGCCTCCGTGGTAGAAGAAGGCTGCGGGTGGCGCACAGTGGGCGAGCGGCATGCAGGTGTTGCGTGCTGGGTCGACCCCTGCACCGGTCGACCCCCTGGCCTGCCTGCTGCAGGAGGCGCAGCGGCGCCACTTTGAACTTGTTACCTGGTCCACAGAGTGTCTCTAGAGACGCGAGGCCGCGCCGGAAAAGCTGCTGAGAGCGAGGGGATGGTCGGGTCCGCGCAAGCCAAGCCCCCTGGTCTCGCCCGCTGCAGTAGAGCGTTGTTACACCGCAATTGAAACGCAAGGCAGGCCGGAGCTGTGGGCTGGACCTGCAGCACTGCCGCTGCATCAGCCATACCGCTGCCACACACGACCACCTCCGACCACCTCAACGCCACCAGCAGCAACAACAACAGCAGCAGCACACCAGATTCCTCTTCGCACATTGCCCGGCTCCTACCTTGTTCTTGAGCTCGCGGTTCTTACGCTCCACGCAACCGTTGGTTTCAGGATGGCCGGGCATGCTCTTGGCGTGCCGCACGTTGAACAGCTCGCACAGCTCTTTGACCTCCTTGCCGCAGAACTCCAGGCCGTTGTCGGTCTGTAGCTTGGCAGGCACCTGCGTTCGCATGAATTGAAAGTAGAGCTGCAAGGGAACGACAGGGGTGCGTGGGGGTGGGGGTGGGGTGGGGCAGAGTGAAAGAGAGCGCAAGACGAGGCATGAAGCAAGCGAAGCGGCTGGTCGCTGGTCGGCAGCGCTGGCCGGTAGCGATGCCAATTAGCGTTGGCACCAATCAATGACAGCAAGTGCTTGCAGCAAAAACTGGCAGCAAGCGCTGGGAGGAAGCGCTGGCAGCAAGTGTTGGCAGCTCACATGCCGTGCCACGCCAATGGTCGTCTTGGAGGCCAGCGGGTAAAGCCAGCAATAGCGGCTGAAGACGTCGATCACCACCAGCACGTAGCGGTAGCGCTCGTCACGCCCTGCTCCTAGGTCGATCAAATCGGCCTGTGGGTGGGAGCATGCAGGTATAGAAGAGGTGGTTGGGTGTGACAGTGGTGGGCAGCACATCCCTGCAGCTTCATCGCAGCTTCACACCAGCTTCACAGCAGTTTCCAGGCGCTGCAACCCTGCAGCTGAACTGACCGCCAGGTGCATCAGGGTCATGATGGCCACAATGGGGTGCACGACGCGCTTCTCAGCAGGCTTCTTGGCGGCCATGTCGGCACGCACGGGGCACTCGGTGCACCACGCCTTGGCGGTCTCCACGGTGAACCCTTCAGCACCGTGGACCAGGCGCGGCTGGCCGCCTGGTGCAGGCATCAGCTGGGTGGGCACGGCGTGGTGCAGCTGCGCAGCAGCGGGTGGAAAGGGAGCACAGAGGTGTAGAGTGCGGGGAGCGGAGGCAGCCGGTGGCGGCCGCGACAGGCTGTACAATCGGCTGCCTCGCACAGGCGCAATGCTGCAGTCTGCACCACCACCATTGAGCACGCACGTGGTGGAACAGGCGGGCAGGGGAGTTCCAGCCCTGGCCCTGGATGCCGTGATGCTTGGCGAAGAAGGCGGGCACCTCCTCGGCGGCCACCACCAACACCTTGCGCGACACTGCGATGCCCAGCTCGTCGTTGCGGGACACCGAGCGCAGCAGGACTTCTTTGCCGTCAATTGTCTTGTCCAGATGGAACTGACGCAGCAACCTGTTGCTCAGCTCCTTGGGCTGCAATCGTGGGCAGCGCACAGCGGGGGATGTGTCCGTTAATGATGGGCACGGCATCAACAGTTCTGCCATGCCTGCTGCCCTCCTGCTGCCCTCGTGCTACCCTGCCCCGCTTCATCCAGCAACTCCAGCCCTGCTTACAGATACAGTATGCTCACCTCCACATCCCAACGCGGCAGGACCAGCTCAGCATCCTCCTGGTCCCCTCCCGCGCCCCGCCGCCGCCGCCCGCTGGCGGCAGGTGCCTGCGTTACCGTCAGGCCCTGCTGTGCCCGTTTGCGGCGCATGATATAATCGATTTGAGCAAGCGGAAACACATTGTGCTGGCGGCTGTTGCTCCAGTTGTCTTCCAGCTGCTGCTTGACTGCAGCTGCAGCAGCCATTTTAAACTGGGGGCGGGAGCGGGGCGCGGGAGGGTTCCACAAGGATGTGAGATGACCTTGAAGGATGTGGGAAGAGCGAAAACGTGATCAGGGGCCGCTACAAGCCGGGGGGTCCACGGGTGCAGAGGGCTGACGCAGCACGCAACACATGGGTGTGTGTGTGTAAAGCGAACAGCTGCAGCAGACTGCGTGTTTGCAAAGGCCGAACAACAGCCGTGCATGCGCCTTGCATGTTGGGGGGCTGCCAGCGGTAGCACTGCTGACCCCCAAGCAACACAGCGCACCTTCGTCGCAGGCGTTTATCACGTAGGCCGTCCCATTTTCTGCCCCCGGTATCACCTGCAACGTGGAACCGAGGGGCAGTGGCAGCTGAGCAGCAAGGGCACCAGATGGGGCGTGCAAGCCTACAGTCCGCGGCATGTGGCAGCACTGTGCTGCTTCCCTGCAAGCCCTGCCCCGGCCCTCGTTGAAAGCTGCGTTCCCCGACCCAACACCCCCTCCTCCTCCGCAGACCCACCTCGACGATCTGCATCCCAAAGCGCCCCTTCACCCCCCCTCTCTCACTTCCCAGCCCCATTTTCCCACTTCAACTGTTACACGCTTCTCTCCCTTCACCCCCCTGCCCTCCCTTCCCGCCCCCCGTCTCTCCCCTTCCCACCCCCACCTTGACGCCCGCCAGCCCATCTACTGACACCCAGTCGCCCGAAGCGTCCAGATAGTACACTGAACGGGTGGACGCAAGGGGGGAAGGGAGGTTGAATGGCGGGAGGGATGGAGGGCAGGCATGCCATGGCATGCGGGCAGGTCGGAAGGGCGAGGGAGGCACAGGGACAGCGCAGCAATGTGTCAAACCGCCGGGACACCCCCAGTATAAGCCCCCTCTGCCCTCATGTACTCTGTCCCAGCCCCACCTGTGCCTCCACAGGTACTCATGCTGCCGGCACCAGGGCCGCCCTGGGCGCACATGCCGGCGGCGCAGGGTGCTGTGTCTGGCGCCACCCGCCACAGCCCGCCCTCGGCACCAACCCCCATCAGCTTGGCTGCAGCAGGGGGGGGAGGCGCGGCGCAGCTGTCAAGTAGACAGAGCGCTGAAATGTTGCCGGCAATCTGGACACAAGCCTGGTGCCTTGCACTACCCGTCAGCCTGATTGCAGCAGGTAGGCGAGAGGTTTGGGCGCGGTGGGTTTCAAGGCGGGGGGCAGGGGGGGCAGGGAAGGAGGCAGGATGACTAGCGAAATCGGCGGCAGCAAGACCCACAGCCCGTGACCAGCCCATGCTCAACCTCTCTGCCCTGAGCCCTGCACCAACTGCATGTGCCGCCCTCCTCGTCCTCGCTCTCACCAGCGCCGGAAGGTGACCACGAACCAGAGCCGGAGATGGCAGGTGGCGGCGGCGGCGGCGCCGCGCCGCGCCCCTTCTTCCCCGCCAGCGCCAGCGCAATGCCCACGCCGCCCCCTACCAACAGGAGGAGGAGGAGGAGCAGCAGCAGCAGGCGCTTGCGCCGCTTCTCCCTTCTGTCTGGGTGCTCCACCGGCACCTCTCCCTCTGCTGAGGCTGCTGCGCCCGCTGCGCCCGCTGCAGGCTCAGCTGCTTCGCCCGCTTCGCCTGCCTTGCCGCTCGCTGCCTGCCCCGCCTTGCCGTCCGCCAGCGCCTCCCCCCCGTTTTCCTGCTGCGGCAGCGCTGCCGGCAAGGGAGGCGCTGGGGGCTGCGGGGCGGGCGTGGCGCTTGCGGCTGGACGGGCGCCAACGTCGGCCTGGCCAGACAGCATGCCAGCGAGCGCATCGCTGCTGTCGTGCTGCGCAGCCTGCTGCTGCTGCTCTTGCCCGTCTGACCGGCGCTGGGAGGCAGAGGTGCGGCGCCGCCGCAGGCCAGCGCTCGCCGGCTCCGCCACAGGCGCAGCTGGGGGCTCGCCGCCTGCCTGCGCTGCTGCCGGTGCTGCCGGCGGGGCGCGGCGGCGCCGCCTGCTGCCTGCCGGCGGGGCGGCTGCTCTGCTGCTGCTGCTGCTGCTCCTGCTGCTGCTGCTTTCGAGCAGCTCCAGCTGATCTGGCAGCGCAGGCAGGGGCGACGCCGCCGGCGGTTGGCTGGCTGGCGCAGCTGCCCGTGGCGGGGGAAGCTGCTGCTGCAGCAGCTCCAGCTGATCTGGCACTGCCGTTGCGGGTGCTGCCGCAGGCGGCTTGCCAGCTGCTGGCGCAGGCGCAATGCCCGCTGCTGTTGGTACTGGCGCCGCCGCCGTGCGCGGGCTGCCAACGGCTGGCTCTGCCGGCTTCTGCGCCACCGCAGCCGGCTGTGGGTGCAGCTGCGAGCGCCGCGGCGCCGGCGGCGGCTTGTGCGTGGCGCTGTCAAACACTTGCTGCACCATCGCGGCTGCTGCAGCGGAGGCCACTGCCTCTTTGCTGGCTTGCTGCCGAGAAGGCCGGGCAGAGGGAGAGCCGCTTTCGCTGTGCTGCTGCGACACGCGCGCGCTCCCGCCCGCGCGCTGCTGCTGCGGTGGCCGCGCAGGCTGCTTGGCGATTTTCACTGCAGCTCCGCCATACATGGACGCAACGACCTTGGGGGCCGAGGCGCGTTGAGCGCCGCCAGCGCTGCTGTGAAGCTGCGAGGGCCGGCCGCCACCGCCCTCTTTGTGGCTGCCATGCCCCGCTGGCTGACCCGCCGAGCCGTGCAGGCTGGACGCCGCTGAGGGCTCTGCCTCGGGTGCCTCGGCCTCTGCACACAGACCAGTGACACCGGAGCGGTGATGGGCGGGGCACTGCCTGAAGTCAACTGCAGGGCGGCGGCAGCGGCGGCGGCGGCGACAGAGGAGCAAGGCCTAAGACGCCGATCCGGCGGCCTCCGGTAGGCTACCTGGGCCTAGTATGCTCTGACGCAATGAGTATCTCACCAGAGGTCCGCCTGCCTGCCTCCACATCTTTCGGGCCGGCGGCTGGTTCGTCGGGCGGGCTCCGGAGCCCCGGCGCTGGGGGTTTGACATTCGGTGCGGGCCGTTGCCGATCGCCGCCGGGTCCAGCCCCGCGGCCGGGCATGATGCCGCCTCACTCTCGCTCGCCTCTCCGGCAAGCCTAGGTGCCGGGGGTGGCGAAGGGGTGGGATGTGCGTGATTGAGAGCGGCAGAGCGATGGGAGGTCAAAAGGCTCTCGGCGGTGGAGCATGCGCTTCGCGGCGTTCTGCCGGTGCGCCGCGTTGGCGTTGCCGCGACGTTGCCTGGGCCCCGAGTATCCTCGCCCGACGGACTTGATGACCAGGGGCTCGCATGAATTGAGTCAAGCCCCTGACCAGGCGAGGATGCACGCCGGAGCTGGTGCAGGGGGCGCAGCGGCGGCGGCGCAAGGCATGAGGCGGGAAAGCGGCTACGCACATGCGCCTCCAGAGGACTGCGGTCGTGCCCGTGCGCCTCCTCGACAAACCAGAGGGCGCCACCGAGACTCTTTGCGCCCCCCTGCCGGGCGCCTAGTTGGGTTTGCAGGATTGCCAAGAGGTGCATGGAGGGCTGAAATGGGTGAGGCGGCCTCGAGGGGGACGGAGCGCATGCTGCGCCGCAGCTGCCAATGAACGCGCTTTGTTGTTGTCGTGTACGTTACAGCTGCAGACGGGGGGCAACAACAACGCAGGGTCGAGCATGCTGCAGGCAGGCAGGCAGGCAGGGAGTGCGGAGGGAAGTCAGGGTGTCAAGCTGCGGGGGCCGAGGCAGGCTGCGGCGCTGCAGAGAGGCAGCGACAGCCTGCTGGCGCACCCGCCAAGGAAGTCATGGGGCTGCTGCTGCTGCTACTGCTGCTGGTGCTGGTGGCTGTGGCTGTGGTGGTGCTGGATGCGGGAGCAGGGCGGTGCGTGACAGAAAGAAGACGCGCACACGCTGGCCGCGAGCGCACTGCAAGCCACAACAAGGCAGCAGCCAGCGGGGCCGCGGCGCGGCACCAGAACAAGCTGGCCCAACGCGGCCGCGCGGCGCCTGGCTGGTGGCTCGGCGGCGCCAGCCGAGCTGAACTACGCCTGGCCGGAGGCCCCTGCCCGCGCCGCCGGCACCCGCTGGCTGCTCTCCACGCCGGCTCTGCGCGCTCAGCGCTCCCGCAGCGCGCCACGCCAGCTCGACATGCGCAGCGCTCACAGCGTCGCCTTGCTCTGCAGGTCTGCCTCCAGCTCCTCCAGCAGGTCGTCGTCCTGCGGGAAGCAAACAACACGACAGCGCCAAACTGAGAGGAGAGGAGAGGGCTGGTGCATGCTGGCAACAGCAGCTGCAACCTGCGCTCCGCGCGACGGCCTGCTGCCGGCACCCCCACTTGTCCTCTCACCTCGTCGTCATCGTCGTCATCCTCAAACAACTCGTCCTGCAAGTGACATACGAGGGAAGAAGCAGGGAAGAGGTTGGCGCGGGGAGCACAATTGAAGAGGCGATGGCATAGAAGAGCAGCGGTACAGCGGCAGCGGCGGCACAACGAGGGGCCCTGTTGAGTGGGAAGAAGGGACGCAGGTGCCGCCCACAAGCTGCCGAGCACTCACCGCCTCCTGCGCAGACAGCTGCAGCTTCTCCGCGACTCCCCCCCCGCCGCCGCCGCCGCCGCCGCCGCCGCCCGGCTGCTGCTGCTCCGCCGCCGCAGGCGCGCCGCCGCCCGCCGCGTCGCCGCTGCTGGACGCGGCGTCTGCTGCCGAGGCGACTCGCGCTTGCTGCAGGTTGGGGGGGGGGGTATTCGTTGGGTTGGGGCCCAGTAGCAGTGCCAGTCCATCGCCAGCAACAGGCAGCCGGGCACCCCCCCGCTTGCATTCCGGGAATGGGGCCCTCAGTGCCCCCCTAGCCCCTGTGCACGTGGCGGTTCTGCTGCCTGCTGCTGCGCACTACCGACCTGCATCGCCTCTACCGCCTGCTGCTCCATGCGCCGGATCTCCGCCTCCTCGTCTCCGTCCCGCTCAATGGCATCTGCAGGCGGGGGGGAGGCACCCGGTCAGGAGGCTGGCTGGTGTGGGCGGGGCAGCCATGCAGGTGGGCATGCGCACCGACGGGCGGGCAGGCAGGCAGGCAGGCAGGCAGGCGGGCGGGCAAGCGGGCGGGCAGGCAGGCAGGCAGGCAGGCAGGCAGCCAGGCGGGCGGGCAGGCAGACGCAGACACGGTGGCGGGTGACCAGGTCCCCCATGAGCGGCGAGTGGCCCCCTGGCCTGCCCGCTGCCCACCTGACGCCCCCTGGTCGTCCTGCGCCACAAAGCCCTCCTCCAGAAAGATCTCGCGGCCTGCTCGAGAGGCGGGCACGAAGGGAGCCAACCGAGGCTCTCAAGAGGGGCAACCCGTGGGCAACTGAGAGGAGGCACCTCGCCGCTCGCAGCCTGACGCTCTCCCCCTCCGCCCTGCACCGACGCTGCCCCCACACCCCACCCAACTGTCCCCACCCCACGTGGCGTTGGCGGCAGCACCCACCACCCGCCCATGGGGGCGGTCAAGCCGAGCGCACCACCTGGCCACGGGGGCAGTCAAAGCGCACCCACCCACCCACCTGTCATGGCCCCCTTCTTTCGGCGGTCCGCCTCCGCCTCCTGCCGCGCCTGCCGCTTGGCAGACTCTTTCTGCTTCACCCACACAGCAAACGACTGCGGGCGGCACGGGGACGGGGGGGGGGGGGGGGGGGGGCGGTGGGGGGGAGGTCAAGAGCCTCGGAGGGGGTGGGCAGCAACAGGCGCGCTGCAAGCGGCACGGGGCCCGGCCGCCGCAGCAGCCCAACGCGGCCCGCCGCCGCTCGCCCGTTCCTGTCTTCACCCATCTCCACCGTCGTTGTGGCTGCATCTTGCTATCGACAGAAAGTTGAAAACAAACTCAACACCACGCCACCCAACCCACCTCCATTGTGACTGGCGTCTTGGCCTCCACCTTGGCCCGCTCCTCCTCAATCGCCTCCTCCACGCTCTGCTTCTGCAGCACGGCAAGGCAAAGCAGGCGCAGCAGGCGGGTCGTCAGCAGGAGCGGTCGACATGGGGGTTGCAGGCAGGCAGCACGACGCAGCGTGGCTGCTGCGTGGGCGCAGGCAGCACCCACAGCTGGCCAAACCGGCGCGCTGGCCAGACTCACGCTGGCGGCCTCCAGCTCCAGCAGCTCCTTCATCTGGCTCTTCAGCACGTACCCAGGCGGAAGCGCGTGCCGGTACTTGCAGTCCTTGCCGTTGGGGCACTGCGAGGAGGTGGGGGTGTGGCAGGACAGCACACCAGGGGGGGCGCGTGAGGCCGGGCACATGCGAAAACTCTCTGTGTGTGCGCGTCCGCGCGTGCACGTGCGCGCGCGGACGCGCACACACAGAGAGCCGCTGAGGCTGCCGCCCCGCTCTTCCCGCCCCGCCCGCTCACGTTCCAGAACCAGCCGTACTGCTTCTTCTCCACCGCCTCAAGGAAGAACTTGCAGATGATCTCGGTGGGGCGGTTGCGGTTGTCGGCGGCGTGCTTCTCTGTTGGGGGAAGGAACGCAGGGGGTGGGGGGCAGCACGCAGTTTGAGCAGCACGGAGGAGCAAGCAGGCAGCAGGTGATTTGGTGGGGCGGTTGCTGTTCTCCGGGGCGCTTCCCTGATCTCAGCGGCACGGGGGGGCACGGGGATGGAAGCATGCACGCGGATCTGTGCACCCGCCCACCCGCCGGGTGTGCCAAACAACGTCGTGCGCTTTCTCCACCTCCTCCTGCACCTCCTGCCCTTCCGACAACATGAAGCAAGCAAGCAAACGCAACACGGCGCACGTGCAATGGCCTTCTCCAGCATCTCCTGGTCCCAGTCGTCCATGCCCTCGTCCTCGCCGCCCTCGCGCCTGCAAGCGGGGCACACGCGACGTGACAGGCGGGCAAGCAGCGAGAGCAGTTTGGCAGCGCAGCGGGATTCTTCGCCGCCCTCACGCCCGCGCCCCGAGCAGCGGTATTTCCCGCTGATGCTGCCGGTGAGTTGGGGCGCCACTGTGTGCGCCGGCATCAGCGCCCCCCCCCCCCCTCTGGCTCACCTGTCTGTAAACAGGTCTGCCTTTGCCGTCTTGCGCTCAATGCCCAGGTCGTGGCTGAACTTGCATTTGAAGCCCTTGGTGCACTGCAGGAAACAAGGCGCACGGGGGTGCCGCCGGTTAGCGCTGGAGGCCAGGCAGGCAAGCAGAGCATCATACGAAGCATCATGGGCCACCTCTTCCGCTGCAGGGCCCATTCATTCATTCCAACAATCATCCACTCGCGCATTCGACAGCGCTGCAGCAGCACAGATGCGTGCTGCACTCACCTGGCCATGCCGGAAGAACTCGCACAGAATGGTCTTGGGGTCGACGCCTGCGGCAGGGCGGCGGCGCAACGCGGTGAAGGCGCAGCGGCGACAAGTGGCGACGGCACATCGGCACTAAGCGGTGAAGGCACGACTGGACTGTGGACGCGCGGAGAGGGAGCCCTCCACAGGGGGAGCGGCGCAAGAGGTAGCCTGCGGGCGCCGGCGGCTTACCGTCCACCCCAGCCCTTCTTCACGAGCACTGCGATGCGCGCCCGTGCCCCACTGCCCCACTGCCACCCCCACGACTGGTGGGCGCACCGATAGGGACCTTTGGCTGCTTGATGCTCTGGGCAAACAGGGCCGCCAGCTCCTTGGCCCGCTCCTCCTCGGCCTTCTTCTTGTCCTGTTGGCGCAGACACAAGGGGACAAGGTATTTGCAGCGGGGGGCCAAGAGAGAAGAGGAGACGCAGCCGGCGGCCTTTGTTTCCTAGTGCACAGCAGAAACAAGGGATGCCTGCCCATGCCCGCGCTGCTCCTGCCTGCCCGCACCCACCCACCCACCCTATCCACCCCCCCACCCCCACACCCACCCCCCACATCCACCGCCCCCCACCCACATCCACCACCCACCGCCCCCCCACCTTGCGGGTGGGCTCCTCAAGGCGAGGGTTCTTCGCCGCGCTCTTCTGCAGCTGCTGCACATACTTTTGAACCTTGGCGCTCTTGCCCTGCAGGCAGGCGGTGTGAGGGAGGGGGCGCCTTGGGGCGGGCCACAGGGGGTGCGGGGTGTGGCACCCGCCCAAAGAGCTGCCGCTGCCACGGTGGTTGCACTGCGAGGGCCTGAAAGCTGGCCCACCGGCGGTGCCTGCCTGCCACAACAGCCGCTGCTGCAGAGCCTCCGCTGCAAGACGACGGCTGCAGCGCCGAGGGCGCCGGTCGAAACCTGCAGGGCGTCGGCCGGAGCTGCCAGCCGGGGGCGCCGGCGCTCGCGCTGCGGGAGTCCAGACTCCGACAGCTGCAGGTGGGGGAGCGCCCACCCACCTTGTTCTTCAGGCCAAAGGTCTTGTCCTCAATGACCTTCTGCTTCGCCTTGTCCTGTTTTGATGTACAACACGGATGGAAAAGTTGGCAAGTGGGTTGAGCGGGTTGCTGGCAAGCGCCGAGCGCGGGCAGGTAGGTGCAGAGGGGCGGTTGGGGAGCGCGCGTGGCGAGCAGGCGAGGCGCGCAGCAGGACCGACCGCAGCAGCAGTACTGACGTCATAAAATCAAAATGTGATACAGTTCGATTGGCGCTTTAAGCGGAGCTGTCAAAGTGTACACCCCCGGAGGAGCCCACAGGCGGCAGCAGCGGCGGCAGGTGGCGCCGCCGGCAGTGCGCAGCCTGCCCAAGCCGGAGCCTCGGCGCACGAGTGGCCACTGCCTGCGCCACCTGCTGATCGGCAGCCAGGCCCCGGGGCGGCCAAGGGAAGCTGTGCAAGCGGCATGCTCTCCCCGCTCGAAGCCCAGCGCTGGCACACCCCCCAGCCCCAGCGGCTGCTCGCCCACCACCACTGGAGCCTTCTTGGGCGCCATGGCGCAGCACGCTACCACGGCCGCTGAAGAGGAGAACCAAGGTGATGGCTAGCTCAACTCTGGCGGCTCCTAGTGTGAGATGTTATCGATAGCAGTGTGAGGAGCGAATGCAGCATCCGGCAGATCTTTGCTCAGCAAGCACGACCTTCCACATGAACTTCATCGCTGGCATTTCGAGCTCGCCTGGGCCCGCCCTGCGCACTTTCAATCGTAAAATGCAGAGACGCTACACCTTGCGAGTGATACCGCACGGGGCAGGAAGTGTGGAGTGGCGAGTGCAAGCGCCCGGTGCCACCCCTCAAGCTGCGGCCTCGGTTGTGCTCTTGGGCCTGCTGCTCGTAGCCCTGGTGGGCAGGGAAGAGGCGATGGCGGCATGCGGAAGCGGCAGGAGACGCTGGTGTGCCTGGGCGGCGGCGCAAGGCGGTGCGCCGGCACGGTGGTGCACCTGGCTGCCCGCCTCCTGACAGCGAGCGAGTCCCAATTTGTTCGCCTCCTGCTGCAGCCCACAGCCTTGCTGGGTGCCGGATGGCGCGCCGCGCTGCTCTGGGGAGGCGCAGCGGCGGCGGCGCTGGCAGTCGCACGCGTGCTGCTGGCGGTGCAGCACGAGAGCTTGATCTACATACGTCTGCTTGGCGTGCGGCTCTCCAGCAAGCGGCGGTGCGGCTTGTGGGGCACCTCGCGGTTCCTGCCGCTGCGCCAGCTGAGCGGAATCATAATTCACGAGGTGGGTGCTGGGAGCAGGCGGGGATGAGGCACCAGGTGGGATGCGACACATGTCGTGCTCAATTGGGAGACGAGGCACTGCGCTTGCTTGGCACTGCACTGCGCATGCTTGGCAAGCTGTGATCTCCAGTCGACATCATTTACCTGGTGCAAAGAGAGAGTGCACACCCCTTCCGAATGGGCACGTGTACACCTTCTGGTGCTCTGCCACTGAACTCTCCGCTGTTGCCAACCTGCTTGCTGTACCTCCTGCATCAACCATCATGCAGGGGGTAGCCCCCAGCTCCGTTTACTTCTACCTTGGACTCACGCTCAAGCCAGGGGCGGGCAGCAGCCCACGGCGCGCTGGGAGCACAGACAGCGACGGCGCCAACAGTGGTGCAAGCAATGGCGGCGACGGCAGCAGCCCCAGCGGCGGACCGCAGCGGCGGACCAGCGGCGGCGGCGGCGCCAGCGGCGGGCGGCAGGTGGCGGGCGAGGGCGACGTCGTCGTTGTGTTCCCCCACCTGCGGCCGCGCCTCTCGCTGCTGCGGCAGGCTTACCAGCAGTTGCAGCCGCTGCTGCAGTACGACATGGAGGCGATGGCAGCGCCGGCGAGAGGCGACGCGGCAGGCGGCGCGCCGGCGCAATGACGTCGGGCCGCGGAGCTGCGGCGCCCCTCTTGCTTGAGGCCCTTGCCTGCTGTGCTCGGACGATCTGGATCTGATTCTGTTCGTTTGTGGGTAACAGCTGTGGGAGCTTGGAGCCTCCCAAGCAGGCGGGCGGGTGCAGTTGGAAGGCAAGGGGGAGATGGCGCAGCTAGGGAGCGCGAGCACAGCACGGGAGGGGACGAGAGCGGGAGGCAGGGGGGAGGGCAGGCGGCGGGCGAGCAGGCCTGCCCAATGAATCAAAGGCGAGGGGCTAGGGGTACAGGGAAGGAGGGGGCAGGGGCATCAATCGATCCACAGGGTGTGGTGTGGTGTGGTGTGGTGTAGCTGGTTCTTTTCTTTCTACAGGCGCCTTGGTAGGCGCAACGGCCAGGCCGCACCTGTGGGCACAACGGCACGTTGCCGCACGCAACGGGCACCACTCTTGTCAGGCAATGCCCGCTGTGTTGAACAACTCAGCGTGCTGTGTCGCGGCCGTGGTGCGTTGTTGCCGTGCTGCATTGGCCGTGCTGCGCATTAGCCGTGCTGCGCCGGCCACGCTGTGCACGCCGTGCTCACGACTTCTGCAGCGTGGACAGCAGCGAGGCGCCGCCCCACGCCGCGCTGCCGCCCAGCACGCACGCCAGCGCGACCACCGCCTGCAGCGCGACTGCACAGGAAGGGGGGGGGGGGGGCAAGAGAGATGGGGAGGGGAGGGGAGGGAAGGCGAGGCGTCGCCAGTGCCGTGTGTTGCATCAAACCCAGGGTCAGCCTGCCAGCGTAATCTGCAACCAGGTAGTGTAGCAGCTCGTCCGCCTGAGATCTGCCTATCCCTCAGCCCGCCGGGCCTGACCCTGCTCTCACCACCACCACCACCACAAACGCACGCACGCACACCGCCACCAGGCACCCACCCAGGCCGGTGGAGTCGTCGGGCAGGAAGTAGACGGCGGCAGGGCCGGCGGCCAGCAGCGCGGCTGCCAGGGTGTAGAGGGTGCCGGGGACGTTGCGGTCGCCCAGCAGGGGCAGCACGCCCAGGTTCTGCAGCGGGACAGGGAGCCACAGCGGTTGGGAAATTTTTAGACGGCCGGGCCGTCGACGACAGTGAAGCCAGCCAGGCAGCACGCCGAGGCGCTGCAGCGAGAGGGAGGGAATCGACCATGGGAAGCCGTGTGCGGGGCTGGACAGACAGTCCAGAACCTTGATGCAACAAGCAGCACGCCAAGCCTAGACTCCTGTGAGCTGCCCCCCCCCCACCCCCCCCCACCCCCACCCACCCCACCCACCCCACACACACACCACCCCCACCCCCCACCCCACACACACCCACCTCGGCCGTGGTCAGCAGCCCGCTGCTCTCCAGCTTGCTGAGCGTGAGGCCGCTGCGCTCCGCCGCGCTCAGCAGCCCGCTCTGCTCCAGCTTGGACAGCAGGCGCAGCTGCTCGATGCGGCTGCGGGGGCGGGGGCAAGGGGAGGAGGCGCTGGCGAATGAAAGCCAGCGATGCAGGCCCGCGCCGTTGGCCGGCCCCCGCCCTTTCCGTCGCTGCCGCCCACGGCGTTGCTTTGCAGCCGAGCCGCTGGCAATGCGACGCGGCCCTGCCCAGCAAGGAATCCAATTCTTTCGTTCTGGTCAGGGGTGGGGTTTTGTGGGGTGGGGGGTGGGGCGCGGGCGCTGCGCAGGCAGACTCACGCCAGGATCTTGGGTGCCGGCCGGGCGGTGTCCTGCTTCTTGCGGAAGGTCCTCTCCTTGGAGAACACCTCAATGGCGCTGATCTGTGCAACGTGGGCATGCCGTGAGGACAACAAACCATTGAGCTGCGATTGCACGGGGCAGCCAGGCAGACAAACGCATGCGTGCAGCCACGAGCACCACCAGCACGCCGCGCCGCTGCCGCCACGACCGCTGCACAACGCTGCTGCAGCCCCGGGGCGAGCGCAGCGCCATGAGTAGTCACCTTGCGGGTGCCGCCCACGCTCTTGGTGCCGGCCACACTCTTGGTGCCGGTGCCTGCCGTGACCTTCCTGGTGCCAGTGGCGGCAGAGCGCGGCGGCGGCGGCGCGGGCTTGGGCGCCTTGACGCCCGGTTTGAGGGTGCGGGTTGTGATGGTCGCGGCCTGTCACACAAACATGGCAGGTGGTTGTGTGTGTCAATGTGTTGCTTGATCGAGTGTTGCAGTGCCGGGACTGTCACACCAGGCAGCAGCCTCTCCCCTCCTCCGCTGCCCCCCCCCCAGCCTGGGCAGCACCGACCTGCACCGCCAGGCGCTGAGGCGCGGCGGCACGGCCGGCGGCGCGAGGCGCCTGCAGCGCGGTGCCCCGCATGGCGCCGGTGAAACCGGCGATCTGCGACGAGCGGAAGAGCGGGATGCGCCCAGCACAGGTTGAGCGGGAAGAGGAGTGGTGCACTGGTGCAGGTGCACCTCCTCTTGGCGCCTCCCCTGCTCCTGGGCAGCTGGCAGCGAGCCCACGCGCGTCTGACCATTCACAAATGCAGCTCCCACCTTGGCCTGAGCCTGCATTTTAGGGGAGCGCCGGGCGGGAGGAGTGCGGGTGCTGGAGGCTGGTGCACACGACGCGAGAAGGACGTGAATTGATATTGCACGACGGTGGAGCGACGGCAAGTCGAGAGGGGGGCATGTTGACAGCGAAATCCCTCGAGATGATGGCGGTGCTGCGCACGGCGCGCCAGCGCTCACTGGTCCAATGTGCTTGGCAGGAGCCTCTCCTGACCGTCCGTGATCGTCTGGGCAAGCAGGCAGGCGTTGAATCCACCCTCCAGAGCTCTCCACAGCCCCACCACTTGCCCACGGCTCTCCACTCCTTTCGGCACCAGCTCTGCCCGATATGCAGCTCTCGGTTGTAACAATGCAGCTGTCGGCGTCCGGCGCTGCGCGCCACATGCGGCTGGCCCGCCCCGTGCGCGCCTTCTCCAGCTCCAGCGCCTACCTGGGCCACCGCCTGCAGCGCAGCGGCGCGCGGGGTGAGCACTATGGGGCGCTGGGCGTTGCGACAAGGGCGCCTCTGGTTTCTGGGTGGCGTCGCGCGCTCACTGGCGGCGCCGCCGCCAGCCACCTCGCCTCCGCCCTGGCCAGCCTGCAAGTCACCCCTCTGCTCACACACGGCACCAACTCACTCCCTTTTGTCTCCCCCCCCGCCTCGCAGGCCTGCCGCCGCCGCCGGCCCGGCGGCGCGCCGCAGCCGCCCAGCCCGTGCGCGCCTCCTTCTTCGGCGTGGGTGCCCCCGAGGCCATACTCGTGGGGGTGGTGGCGCTGGTGGTGTTTGGACCCAAGGGGCTGGCGCAGGCGGCCAAGAGCCTGGGCGCGACGCTGCGCTCGTTTGCGCCGACCATTCGGGAGCTGACGTCGGTGTCGCAGGAGTTGAAGAGCACGCTGGAGAACGTGGGTGGGGCTGGGCTGGCAGCGTGGGTGCCGGGGGGGCGGGGGGGAGTGGGGAGGGGAGCGTCGTAGGTCGGGGTGGGGTGTCGGGTGAAGCACACGGGTGCAGGGCAATGGACAGGGGACGACGACGACGACGTGTTGTGCACGCTGGGCCGTAGTGGTCGCGCATTGTGCTGCTCCCTCTCCTGACAGCTGCCCTCACCCGCCTGCCCGTTGTGAGCAGGAGATTGGCATCAACGAAATCAAGGAGGAGCTGCAGCGGCCTGCGGTGCCGACGCCGCGCCCGCCGCGCGTCGACCCGGAGGCAGCCGCTGGCAGCAGCGGCGACGAAGGCGCCGCGGCATCGCAGCAGCAGGTGCAGGTGCGCCGTGGGAGTGGGGGCGGGGTGGGGCAAGCGAGGGAGTGGTGTGAAGGGAGAGGACTGCAAATGGTAGACCACCATTCCCACTCTATGCCTGATGCCAACCCCGCTCTGCCCGCAGGGCGCCGCGCTTGGTGAGCTGGCGGACAGCATGGCCGCAGCAGGGCAGCGCGTGGACGACAGCATGGCGGCAGTGGTGGATCCCGACATCGAGCGCAAGCGTGCAGAAGCGGCGGCGGCGGCCTGGGGCGGCGCATTGCCGGGTGCGGCGCCGGCGCAGCCTGCGGCGCCCGCTGCTGCTCCTGCGGCGGCTGCGGCGGGCCGCGCTGCTGCTGCTGCGCCCCAGCCGCGAGCGGTGGAGGCGATGTCTCTGGATGAGTTGGAGGCTGAGCTGGCCAAGCGCAAGGCAAAGGTAGCTGCGGGGCAGCTGCCCAAGCAGCTGTCGGCAGACGACGTGTGAGTGCACACACCCCAGGCGGCCGGTTGCAACAGCATTGGCGGCGCCGCATCCCAGAGCGCTGACTCGTGCTGTGCTGCCCAGCCTGCCCCCTGTGCCTTTCCTCACTCATCCGCCTGTGATTCGCTGTCCGCTGTGATTCACCCAGTTTTGACGATGTAAGCTGCTGCACACCCCTCCAGCAAGCGCGGCGTTGCCCGACCTGTTCGGGCGCGCTGCCAGCACTTCCAGCACTGCCGGCCCTGCTCGCGAAACCGACACTGCCTGTTGTGCAGGGGCAGAGAATCACATCATCAACAGTTCAAGGAGGTACTAGAGTAACCTGTTTTGCTGTGCAAAGAGAGAAGGGTGGGTGCCTTGCCAGGGCTCTGATGACATGATGCCAGTGGGGCAGGCAGCCGGCGCGCAGCACAACCAGGGCGACACAGGTTGGCAGCGGTCGGCGGCCCTCGAGGCGAACAGGGTGTGCTGTGCCACGTCGGTGTGCAGCTGGCTGCGTGAGGCGCGTGCTGAGCCTGCCGTGCCTCGCGCTGTGCCACGTCAGCGTGCCACGTCGGTGAACAGCTGGCGCAGCTCCTCCTGCGTGAGGCGGGCGGAGAGCGCGGCCAGCCCGCCGGCGCCGCCGCCCTCGCCGAAAGCCTGCAGGAGAAAAGGGGGGGGGAGGCAGATGCTCACACTCTTGCGGCGCAAGAACAGCACGGCTGCGCTCTCTGGCCAGGTCCCACCCGCCACCGCCCGCCTCCCACCCCACAATAGGCAGCACGTGGGCTGGGGATGTGGGCAGCCGGCGCCGGGCCTGGGGGCAGGCGGCAGCGCAGGCAGGCAGGTGCAGCGAAAAGCGGCGAGCGGCGAGCGGCAGCACCTGCGCGATTGTCTCCCGCTTGCGGTCTTGAAGCTTGATGATGGAATCCTCGATCGAATCTGCAAAGTTCAGACGGACGTGGATGGATCAACTCACTGCAGGGGAACTGCCTAGGAAAAGGGCGGAGGCCGTAGCAAAGGGTGGGGGTGGTGCCCCATCCTCCATCCTCCATCCTCCAACCTCCAACCTCGTCCTCCAGCCCCTCCCCGAGCTCCCCGCACCACGGGGCGCCACCGGGGCACACACCGCCTCTAACTCAGCTCCTTCAACTCACCCTCAATCGTGATGCGCGTGACGTGCACCGCCTTGGTCTGCCCGATGCGGTGTGCCCGGTCGATGGCCTGCTCCTCGACCGTCGGGTTGTACCACAGATCTGGAGGGATTGATATGGAGGGGAGGGGAGGCATGCCACATGATCGAGACGCACGGCGGCGGCTGCAGGGGCCGGCAGAGTTGCTCCTGCTGCCGCTGCCGCCGCCGCCGCCGCCACTACTGCCGCCGCCGCTGCTGCCGCGACGAACACTATGTTGCTCACCCAGCAGCACCACATGGTTGGCCGACACCAGGTTGACGCCCAGCGAGGCGGCCTTGAGGGACACCAGCATGACGGCCACCTCGGGGCGCCGGGAGAAGTCCTCGATGGCTTGCTGGCGGGCTGAAAAGAGGGGAGCAGGGAGCAGGGAGGCGACGGGGAAAACAGTGGATGGCTTGCTGGCAGGGCAGGGCAGGGAGCGGAACAAAACCAGTGAAGGGCGGGCACGGGCGGGAGAGGAGTGGGCAGCCACGCAGCGCACATGCGCTGCCAGCTGGCTGGCAGCCAGGCTGCCCCGCCCCCAGCCCCGCCTGCTTCCCTATCGACATGAAACGACGAAGCACATGCAACATACTAAGGCAGTGCCTCCTCACCCTTGATGTTCATGGTGCCGTCGAGGCGGCGGAACTGGAAGCTGCGGCAGGAGATGTGGGGTGGGGAACAAAGGTGGGGGAACCACCACCACTGCGAGGCACTGCAATGCTCCACAAACATTACACAAGGCAAGGCTCCACCGCAGGCCGCGCTCGCGCCGCATGCGCCGCGCCCCAAACACGTCACAACAACCTCCCCCCCCCCCCCCCCCCCCCCCAACCCCCCCCCCCCACACACACGCTCACCCCTCGCGACGCAGCGGCGCCTCTGCCAGGTCCAGCATGGCGGTCCACTGGCTGAACACGATCACCTTCTCCATGGGCAGGCGAGGGCTGGCGCCGCGGCTGCCGCCGGCGGCGGCGGCGGCGCCGCTGCCCCGGGCCGAGCCGGCGCCGCGGCTGGGCAGGCGCGCGGCGCCGCCGCCGCCGCCCAGGGCCGCCGCCAGGCGGGAGTGGGAGAGGGAGCGGCCGCTGCTGAGCACGCTTCGCTTCTGCTTGGCTTCGGCCTCGGCTGCAAACATGGAGGGTGGGAGGAGGCAGGTGGGGGGTGGGGTGCAGGGGGATGAGCTGGCGTGGTGACACACGCTGCTGCTTTGCTCCAGCCTCGGCCGCAGGAACATAGGAGGGGGCGGGGTGACGGACGACGGTGCAACCGCTGAGGAAGAGGCAGCACCAGCAGCAGCAACAACATGCCACGCACCTCCCGTAACTTGCACCGCCCTCCTGCACCACAGCCTCATGCCTCCCCCCAGCCACCTCACCTGCGGCCCCCTTGTCCCGCAGCTTCCTCAGAACTTCCATCAAAGCGTCCAGCTTGGCGCTGCTCTGCCAGCCAGGGCCAGCAGGCACAGCAGCTGGAGGAGGCGCCGCCGGCACCGCCCCCGCCTGCTGCTCGCGCTGCTCCTGCTTCGCCCACGCCTGCTGCTGCTCCTGGCCGCCGGGCGGCGCGCCCTGCTGGTGCGCCTGCTGCTGCTGCTGCTGCTGCTGCTGCCCCTCCTGCTGCGCCTGCCTGCCAGGCTCGGCTGCCGCCAGGCCGCGGGCTGAGAAGATGTCGTGCTTTCCCAGCTCCTGGCGGCAGGTGGGGCAGTGGAAGGCAAGCTCCACCTCTGCGCAGGGGGAGGTTGGGGAGCATGGCAAAGCGGTGGAGGTTTGCAGGAGAAGGGAGGACCGCAGCACCTGCAGCAGCAGCACGCACAGAGGTGCAGCAGGGGATGGGGGCGCCAGCAGCACTGCCAGCCCGCCCGCCCCCGCCCCCGCGCCACTCCTCACGCAAGCACCCACCCACCTGCTGCGCCGTGCCCGGCGTTGCTCAGCTCCGTCGCCACGCACTGGGCGCAAAACACGTGGCTGCACACCGCGACCACAGCGTCCTCCGGCACGTCAGCGCACACAGCGCACGGCTCCAGCTGGGTGGGCTGCAGGCGCTGCGCCAGGTGGGCGCGCAGGTGGGGCACCAGGCGGCGAGCCGCGGCCAACTGCGCGGTACAGCGGGCAGCAGGGGCAGGGAGGTGGGGGGGAGGCATCAAGCGGGGCGCTGCGATGCAGCACGCGCATGCTGCCACCCTCATCCCCTGCTGGCCCTTTCCACTTGTCGAGCCTCCCTACTTCTTCTTAAGCGAGCCCTTCCTGGCTCCCTGGAGCCTCCCTCCCTGCACCCCCAGCCCCCCCCCCCCCCCCCCACACACACACACACACCACACCCACCCACCACCACCACCCACCCACCCCCAAAATACGTACCTCTGCCGGCGACACCAGCGGCTGGTGCACAGGCCCCGCGGCGCCCTTCACAAGCAGCGGGTGGTTGCAGGCTTGGCGCAGGCGCAGCAGCTGGGTCAGCACCCCCACGTAGTGCTGCCCCACGCCGCCGTCTTGCGCTTGCAGGCGCTGCAGGGGGCGGGACCGGGGGGGGGGGTCAAGTGAGGGATGCAGGAGTGATGATCGGATGGCAGGAGTGGGAGCGCTTCACCGCGGTGCTATCCCATGCCACTGCCCTGCTCTTGCAGGCGCTGCAGAGGAGGCGAGGACCAGAACAGCACACACTGGCGCAGCAGCCAACATGCAGTGCCTGGTGCGGTGCGGAGCGGAGGAAAGGCCCCCCCCCCCCCCCACCCCACCCCAACCCCCAACCCCCCACACACACCACCCCACCCCCCACCCCACCCCACCCCACCCAAACAGGGGGCCGACATGCCCACTTGCAAAACCCCAGCGCCACCCTCACCCTGAACTCCGTGCTGGCCTCCTCTTTAAGGCGGTTGTAAAAGTCACGCTCGGCCGGGGTCAGCTCTGCGGGCGGGAGGCAGGGGGGAAGGGCAGGGTGTCGGGGGAGGCATCAGGCGGGCGGCGCCGCACATGCAGGGAGCACTGGGGCTGCCGTCGGCGCCGCCGCCCCGCCCCGGGCTCCCAGCAGCACGGCTCTCACGTGTTTTCACAGTGGCCGTCAGCCGCGGGGGCAGGTCGATGATCGGCTTGCCGTTCAGCTGGCTCTGCTTGGTGCGGCGCAGCATCACGCCCTGCGCTTGTGCGGGAGGCCCAGGTGTCGGCGAGACGGCCGGGGTGCGGGGCGGCCAGCCGGAGCAGCGACCAGGGCAGGGCAGGCGGGCAGCGCACTGGCTGACACACCTAATTCACTTGCCCTTACGACACAGTAACCGCCCCCCCCCCCCCCCCCCAGCCCTTGGCCAGCCCTCCCACCTTGAGCACGGCCTGCAGTCGCTTGAAGCCGCGCTGCGCCGCGGCGCCGCCGGCCGAGATCGGGTCGCGCAGCAGCTCGTTGAACGAGTCCTTGCTGCTGTAGGGGTCGTACTTCTGCGGGGGGGTGGGCGCCTTGAAGTGGTTGGGAGGCACACTTGCACGGTTGCGGAGGGATGGTTCATTGGAAGACCAATAGGCAGCGCCCACTGAAAGAAACAAAGGAACCAATAGGCAGCGCCCACTGGAAGAAACAAAGGAACCAATAGGCAGCGCCCACTGGAAGAAACAAAGGAACCAATATCGAAACAATGCTCTGTTTCATTAGATTGCATCGCAAGCGCACCAGGAAGCGGAAGTAGCTGTACAGGTCGTCCAGCGAGTTTTGCAGCGGCGTGCCGGAGAGGCACCAACGGGCGCGCGCCTTGAGGGTCCACGCCGCGTGCGCCGCCAGCGTACGCGGGTTCTTGATGCACTGCGCCTCGTCCAGCACCACCCTGCAGGCACCCACACGTGACACGACTGCTTAAGAGCAACGCCTGCAAACCAACCAAGCACTGCAAAGGTTTCCCACCGGGATAGCCTGGGAGCAAACACACACGCACACACAACAACAACAACCCACCGGTGCCACATGATGTCGAACAGCGGTCCGCCCTTGCCGCCGCCGCCGCCGCCACCCAGCCGCGCCCCGCCCGCCGCCTTCTGCCGCTTGCCGCCGCCCCCCGCTGCCGCCGCCGCTGCCGGCAGCGCGTCTCCCTCCTCCTCCTCCTCCGACTGGAGGTCCACCACAGACTCCTCCCTCCCGCCCGTTGCTGCCACCACCGCAGCCGCCGCGGCCGCCTGCTGCTGCCGCTGCTGCGCCTTCTTGGCGGCGGCGCCGCTGCCGCGCGGCGCGCCGTCCCTCTTGGGCGCCTCCAGAGCCATGGTTTGGTAGGTGGTGAGGACTACAGCGTATTGGCTGAGCGTTTGGGAGCTCACCGCCTTGCCTGTGCAGGGGAGGGTGGGGTGGGAGGCGTCCAGAGGAACATCAAGCACATGGAGAGAAGCACAGGAGTGAAACTGCGAGCTATGAAACGAACGGTTGCAGCGGCGGCGGCGGCGGCAGCAGCAGCGGCAGCAGCAGCAGCGGCGGCGGCGGGAGCGGGAGCGGCAACAAGCCAGCGTGCGCACCTTTCCCGTGGTAGACGTGCACCGAAATGCCGGCGTGGGGGTTGACCTTGGTGCGTATCTCATTGGCCCACTGGTGCAGCACGGTGGTGGGGCACACGACGAGCGTGCCGCCCTGTGACAAGGGAAGAGGAGAGGACGCGGTGGGGGCCGATGGGATCATGTCATCAGCCAGCGCTGCAGATCTGGCTGCCGTGTTGCACGCTTGCCCACGCTGCCCGACCGGCAGCCCATCGTTCCCAAAGCGTCTGCCCACAAGACGCCTGTGCCCTCCTGGCAAACAGCCAGGACGCCCCACTACCCTGCTGCGCCGCCAACCGCCCCCCAACCAACCCACCATCAGCCTGCCACCGCCTGGGTCCTCGCGGGAAGCCGCAGGTGAGGCCCCGTCCACACACACCACCTCCTCGCTGCTCGAGCTGGGCGCAGGTTCCGCGCTGCCGGCGCGCCCGTCGGCGTCGGCTGCACCACCGCCGCCGCCGGCGGCCTCATCCTTCACGGCTGCGTCTCCCTCGTCGCCGCTGCTGCCGTCGTCGCTGCTGCTGGTGGGATATTCGTCGCTGCTGCTGCCGCTGGCCTCCGTGTCGCCGGCGGCACGCGGGCGCTTCCGCGTGCCGCCGCTGCGTGCCGCTGGCGACGCTGAAGAGCCGCCGCCGCCGCAGGCGGCCAGCCGGCTCGGCTGGCCCTGCTCCTTGATCTGTGGGCGGCTCGTGACTATGAGGCTGATGGTGCTGACGGTTTTGCCCAGGCCCTGCATGCATGCAAAAGGGGGCACGGTGCGAGGGTCACGAGACTTCTGCCTTGTTCATGTTGGAAAGAGTAGAACGTGGCGATGGCATGCCAGGTCAGCGATACAGACCTCTCAGCGATACAGACCTCTCAGCGATACAGACCTCAGGGCTGGCGTCCAGCGCACAGCTGGCACAGCGGCGCACGCCAGCGGCTGGTTCGGCCTGCATGTGCCCACCGCCCCCCCCTCCCCTCCCCGCCCCTCCCCCCCCCGCCCCTCCCCTCCCCTCCCCTCCCCTCCCCTCCCCTCCCCTCCCCCCCACCCAGCTTTGCTTGCCTGGTCGTCCGCCAGTATACCCCCCACTGGGTTGCCGCCAGTGCTCTCCCGCCGGCACATCCACTCCAGGGCCACCCGCTGGTGGCGCAGCAGCGGGGTCAGCATCATGCCCTGAGGTGGCAGTAAGGTCGAGGTGGCGGGACGCTGGGTGTGTAAATGTGTCGGAGGAGGAGCCGGATTCCCGGGGAGCCGCCTGCAGGCGCCCAGCAAGCGTTTCCCACACTGCCGCCGCCTGCCTGCAGCCTGGCGCTGCCTCCCATGCGCCGAGTTGACGTCGCCACTGCCCGTCTGCCTCGCCCACGCCAGACCACACACCCCTCCCCCCCCCCCCTGCACCTGCGGCGGCTCCCTCTCTTCGTTGCCCTCCCCCACCGTCTCCAGCCCCTCCAGCGCCGCCCGCACAGCAAGCTCCTTGTCCTGCCGGACGGGCTGCTGCACCTGCTGCTGCTGCTGCTGCTGCTGCTGGTAGGCAGCGGTGGCCGCCGCCGCTGCCGCGGCTGAGGAGCCGCCGCCGGTGGGCACGCCGCCGTACCCGCTGAGTCCGCCTGCGCCGATGGCGCCTGCGCCAGTGGTCACTGCGCGAGCCCAGGCCTGCTGCTGCTGCAGCACCAGCTGCTGGTGCTGGGCCAGCGCCGCCGCGTGCTGCTGCTGCTGCAGCTGCGTCACCGCGGCGTGCCGCGCGCGCACCACCTGGAAAATCTTGTTCAGGGCACCAGCCGCGGCCTGCTGCTCCGCTGGGTCGGGCCAGTTGCGCGCTGCTACCGTCTTCAGAACCGCCACATGGCCTGTAAGCTGGGCATCGTCCACGCCTGTCGCTGCACCCGTGACCGCGTGGGTCACCCATGCCGACGCTGTCGCCAGCGCGTGGCGCAGCGCGGCAGCCCAGGACTGCTGAGTCGGCGCTGCGGGCGGCGGCGCCGCCGCTCCTGGAGCCGCCGCCGCTGCCCGTGCCGCATCGCCGCCGCCGACGCCGTCGTCTGCCGTCAGATCTATGATTTCTGCAAGCTCTGCAGGCACCGCTGGCGGCGCCGCGTATTGCTGCTGCTGCTGCTGCTGTGCGTGGTGATGTTGTTGCAACTGAGCAAGCATGAGCTGCTGCAGGTGCTGCGCCTGGTGCTGCTGGAGTTCAGCAGGCGCGAGCTGCACCTGCTGCACATCCTGCACATCCTGCACATCCTGCTGCTGCTGCATCTGGGCTGGTGTAACATGCTGCTGCTGCTCCAGCTGCTGTTGCTGCTGCTGCTCCAGCTGTTGCTGCTGTAGCACCGCCGTGGCAGCAGGTGCCGGCGGCTGCGACAGCAGCGCTGTGCCAGTGCTACCGCCCAGCTGCTGGGTGCCCGCCTCTTGTTCGTGCTGCATGCCGCTCATCGCTGCGGGTTCCGCGGGGGCCTGGCGTTCTGCCGGCTGCGTTTCCAGCGGTGCACCGTCACGGCTGCCGCCGCTGCCGCCCGTGTCGCCGCCCTCCTGGGGCGCGCCGGCGGCCGCAGCGCGGCGGGCCTGGAGCTGGGCAATGTATGCCCCCAAACGGCCCTTCGCCTGCCCCTTCATAGCCTGAAAGCGGCCTGATCGACGCGCTTATAGCAGCATTTCCGTCTCCCAGGGCTTTCAGCGCGCGCCTAATCTTCGTGGGAGGTGGAAGGATTGGTGGAAGGCTATCAATTGGTCCGTGGCGACTTTGCCGGCTCCCTCTGGCCGCCCAAGTCATGCTGCTGCGCATGCTCGGCCCGCCCCTGCACAGCTCCAGGCGTGCCTGCAGGCCGCCATCGAGGCTGTACGCGCCGCTCACTACCTCTTACAGGCGCCGCACCAGCTGAGCCCTCTCCTGCGCTTGGGTGCAACTCGCCCTGCAGCGCAATCTCTTCTCTCGCCCAGAGCGACCGCTCGCCAATAGCACACATCAGCAGAGTTGGCGGCAGCGTAGCCCGCCGACTGGCAGCGACCACCGCCGCCGCCGCCCGCCCCTCCCCGCGTCGCCGGCAAGCAGCAGCAGCAGCAGCAGCAGCGGCACTATGAGCTGGTTCCGCACCATGATGCACCAGGAGGTGAGGGTAATGACCCACTGGGGGAAAGCATGGGGTGACTTAAGGGCCCCAATGACGCGCTGCCAGCCGGTCCTGCTGCTCGCGACCGTCGCCGTGCTAACCCTGCCTTCGCTCGCCTTGCCCACGGCCTTCCAACTCTCTCCCCCCTGCCTCGTCACCTCGCTTTTACTTCAGCCGATCATTATGTGGTCTTTCATTATCGGCGGCATGGGCTTGGCGATGCCCATCGTGGTGCCGCCCATCCGCGAGGCGATGGGCTACGGGAACCAGCCCACCCCCAAGGCGCCGCCCCCGGTGTCAAAGGTGCCCAGGGCTGGTGGTATGGATGGGCATGGATGGGCAGGGCAGCGCAGGCAGGGTTGAGCCGGCGGGGCGTGCCCTGGACGTGCAAGGGTCGGGCCATGGACCTGGCAATAGTCGAGCAACGCCGGGGGTGATGCGTGATGCGAACGCGGTTTTGCTCTTGACGAGCTCCCTCCCGCTTGGCTGCCGCGGCGCAAGTGCCAGGGCTTGCATTCCCGCCGACCGCCCGTCGTGTCTTCCCTCCACCCATGCACAGTAGTTGATTGAGACTTTCAAGCAGTGAGCCCACGCTGTCGTCGACCTGGGCCCGGCAGCCTGCGGGAGCTGCTGCGACTGCCGCAGCTTTTGGCGGCGACTGCACCACAGCTGCGGCTTTGCACAGGGCTGATGCTCTCCAAGCCACGTCACCATCTGTGTGCTCCTTTCCCCTGGCTGCGCGCCCCCAGTGCCTGATCCCGAGGCCTCCCCACCACTTTCGCTTGCAGCTGCTCCGTCTCCCCTGCACCCTGTTTCCCGCTCCCTCTCCCTGCAATCGTGCGTTGACAAGAGAGACGGCACAGGGCGCCAGAGCGGCATGGGTGCTCACATTGCTCTGCATACGACTGAACAGACGTCACATGGGGAGCTGCCTGTGCGCAGAAACTGTGCAGTTGCTTACTACGCGCAGTGGGCGGGTGACGTCCCACATTTGCAGGGCAGCAGCGCCCACCCCGCCCATTTCGCCACGTTGGGCGACCCTCCCATGCTCGACACTGCCCGCATTTGGTGGCAGGGCGCACACGAGGCGCAGCGGGTCGCAGGCCGGCCCGCTCGGCAAGCTTCACAAGGAAGGCCTGGATTTGCTGCGTTCGCATGGCTGGAAGGAGGTCGCGCGTGATGATGATGCCGATCGCGTGCCGGGCTTAGCCTTTACCACGAGGAAAGGTGGGTTTGGCGGCGGCACGGCGGCGACGACTCGTGCGGAGGTGGTGGTGACCCTCGTGCAACACAAGTCGGTGCTGTCAGTCTGAATCTGAATTAAACTTCCCCTCCATCAGAGTTTTATACTTCTGTTCCACTGCACGCAGGCGCCGACTTTCCCGCCCGCGGCGCCGGCCTGCCCACGGTGCGCCAGCTGCCGCACTGATGCACCGCCGTGCTGGACGACAAGGCAGGCATGGCGGACTGCCTGGCCGCAGAGGGCTGCAGCGGCATCACGCCATGCACCTGGACAGACGTTGGCGCGTTTATGAGGCAGCACAGCAGTGGCAGCGGCGACGGTAGCCTTCCAGCTGCGCCTCCCACGCCAGCTGCGCCTCTGTTGCAGCAGCCCGGCCTGTGGTTCTTGAAGCACCGGCACGGCGTCAAAGGGCTGTCGGTGTATCCCTATACCTCGCTGCCTGCACTGCTGGCACGTCTGGCCGACATCCCTCCGGCCAGCCGGCAGGCCTTCCTTGTACAGCAGGGCGTTGCGCCGCCGCTGTTGCTGCGCGGCAGGCGCAAGGCCACGCTGCGGGCGCATGTGCTGGTGGTGCTGCAGCATGGCGACGCACGGCGGCGGCAGCAGCAGCAGCAGCAGCAGCAGCAGCAGCAGCACACAACGCTGCGGGCGTATGTGCATGAAGACGTTATAGTGCAGGAGCATGCCAAGCCCTTGCATGAGGAGGCAGCACAGCATGAGGGACCAGCTCCACAACCCTGCCCAGCGGCACCAGCGGCGGTGGCAGCGCCAGCTGAATCGGAAGACACTTGCGCAGGTATGGTGGAGGAAAGCGAATCGGCAGGAGAGGCAGCGGCTGTGGCGGCAGACAGAGGCGCGCGGCGAGCAGCACGGCGCACGGCAGCGCAAGCGCAGGCAGACGTGGCGGTGCACGTGTCGTCGCGAGGCTGTTGCCACCCCAAGCCCTACCTCCTCTCTCAACTGCCGGCGCTACTGCAGCATGAACCGCAGCAGTTACAGCAGCAGCAGCAGCAGCATGGGCAGCATGAACAGCCGCACAAGCAGCAGCAGGCAGAGTCCACTGCCACGGGCGCAGCTGCCCTGCAGCGAGAGCTGTGGGGGCAGATTTGCAGCGTGAGCGCTGCGGCGGTGGCTGCGGCGACTCGTCAGGGCCTGGTGCCGGCAGATGCAGACCCTGCAGCCACCCTGTATCACCTGTTCGCCTTTGATTTTGCTGTGGCAGCAGGGGCTGGCGACAGCAGCGGCGGCGCAGCAGGCGCTGCAGCATCATCGACATCAGCAGGGCAGCAACAAGAGCAGCAGCATGGGCAGCAGCAAAACCCCCAAGGGCCCTCCCCGAAGCCGCGGGTGCTGCTGCTGGAGGCCAAAAGCTACCCAGCCGTAGCCAGCGGCACCATGACAGCTGTGGACCGGAGCGTGTACACCCGCCTGATTGACGACCTGCTGCATTTGGTGGTGCTGCCCGCGCTGCCGCCGCTGCCAGGGGCCGGCGGCGCAGCGCCGGCCCCGGCGCCTGGCGGCTTCCACCGCGAGCTGTGATTCTGTATGTGCTGCCTGCGCTTTGTGGTTGTCAGACCCCTGCTCCAGGTGCACGACGCACGAAAGGCGGCGGCGGCACGCAAGGCGAGGCGACCTCAATTTTAAATTCGTTGTGCGTACATTTTGAAGGTTCAGTTTGCAGGATCTGATTATTTGGTGCCATGGAATTCGGGGGTGGTCAATGCCAGTGAGACATGAGTGGTTTGGTGAGGGGCCAGCTGAGCCACATCGCTCACGCGTGCGTGCTGCGCAGCCACAGCGGAGCGGCAGCACCTCATCCTGCCCGACCGTCCGGCTACGCTCGCATCGTGCGTCAATCCCCTGCCTGCTGCTTCAGCTTCCCTACCTTCATTCTGGAGAGCGGCGAGCGGTCGAACAGAGCCCAGCTGAGCGTTGGAGAGCGTTGCGTGGTGTCGCAGCAGCGCCCTCCGCCGGGCCTCTGGGTTTGTTGACGACGGCGCGGCCTCTGACGACAATGCAGGCCGCTGCTACAAGCCACGGCGCCGCCTCGGCCGTGGCTCCGCTGAAGGCAAGCTGCTGTTGACAGCAGCCCCTCTCAGCGCTGCCAGTCGCGATCCTGCTCAGGGCATTTGTGCCTGTACGCGTCCTGAGCGCGCCGATGGTGCCTGTTTACCCTGCAGGTCAAGCGCGGCCGTGCGGCGGGCGGCCGCCGGCTGGCGCCCGCGGTGCGTGCCGCCGCAGCGATGGCCGACACCGACCTGGGTGCTCTTTTCCGCGACGCCCTGGCCACCCCGGCCGCTGCACCCGTGAAGAAGGCGGCGGCCGCGCCCACCCCCGCCGCCACGAGCGTCGCGGCTGAGGCGGCGCCGCCCGCCGCCAGCGTCACCGTCGACCCTGTGCCCGGCACGGAGATCCTGTCTGGCGCGCCGCAGCCGCAGGCGCCACCGGCGCCCACCCAGGGCATGGATTTCGTGCTGGAGCAGCTGCAGTCCAAGCCGCCAGGGTACGACAGCCCCGCCGCCGGTGCCGCCAAGGCCGCCAAGCCACTGGGGGACGGCTTTGCGGGCGCTGGCAAGGGCCTCGGCGACGGGCTGTCGTCTGCTGGCAAGGGCCTGGGTGACGCGGGCACCGCCGCCACCAAGGGCCTCTCCTCCGCCGCCGACTCGGTGACTGACTCGGTGGGTGCTGTGTTTGGCGGCGCTGCCGACGCCGCGGCCGACGCGCAGGCAGCGCTCGCCGACACGACTGCGCAGGCGGCCGCCGCAGCTGCTGCGGCCGCGGAAGCAGCGCGCGGCGCGCTGGAGGGCGTGCTGGGCGGCGCGCAGGGTGCGCTGGACGGCGCGGCAGGCGGCGCGGTGGGCGCGGCGCAGCAGTTTGTGGGTGCTGCGGCGGCAGAGTTCAACACCGAGGTTTCCATCCTCAAGGGGAACCTGGACTCGCTGGTGGGCGGCGTGCAGAGCGCGGTGGGCGGCGCCACCTCCGCAGGTGAGGGCAGCGCCCGCAGCAGCGGGGGTCGCCGACGGTGCTGCATGCACGGCGATTGAGCAGCGGTTGAGCACCGTGGCGCGTGCAGCTCGCTGTGCCGGCCTGCTTGCATCACAGGTCTTCCCCTGACCGCTCTGCATCACCCACACCCCCATCCGTTCCCCTGCTGCTGCAGTGTCCAGCCAGGTGGGGGCGCAAGTGTCGGGCGTCGCGGAGCAGGTGTCCAGCCTGCTGCCGCCCGAGGCGCGCGACGCGCTGGCGGAAGGTGCGCCCCGCTGCCGGCACGCGTTGCGTGCAGCAGTGCACTGCGATGCCGCAGCGTGCCCCAAGGATTGGCGCCGTGTCAACCGATGAATCGATTGATTCAATCGTCGTGATCACCATGCGTGGCACATGAACGGTGCACGCGCACCTGGAAGTCCTTTGTGAGCCTACCCCTGCTGCCGCCTCAAACCTGGTGTTCCCCCCTTGCTTCTGCCCTGCAGCTGGCGCCGCGGCATCCAGCGTGGCTGGCAAGCTGAGCGGATTGGACCCCACCGCTGCCGCCGTGCTGGCCGGCGTGGGGTTGGGCGTGCCGGCGGTGGCGGCCTGGAACGCGGCGTACGGCGGGTTCGCGGGCGTGCTGGCGCCCGAGGACGCGCTGCAAGTGCTGCAGGCGCGCGGGCGATGGGCTCTGTGTGGGAGGAGCAGGCGGCGGGAGGGCATGGCACCCATATGGGCTCCTGCCCTCGAGCGGGCAGCCCTGCCGTAGAAGAGCTAGATAGCTTGCCTGTTTATGCAAACAAGCGCACTGTGCCCCACGCCATTGCTCACTTGCCTCTACCCCTCTGTGCCCCTTCCACGTGCAGACCCAGGACGCCCTGCTGCTGGACATCCGCCCAGAGGCGCAGCGTGTGGACAAGGGTGTGGCGGAGCTGCGGCGAGGCGCCCTGGGCAAGGGTGCCGCCGTGCCGCCCGTGCGGGTGCGTGGCAGGCGTGCCGCTGGTGGCACGGGCTCTCTGTGGCAGCGTGTGCACCACGCTTGCACGTGGGCTCTCTGTCGCGGGCGCTGCAGCTCTTGTGGTTGCTGCGCAACGAAGCTTTGGGCAGTCTCCCGTGTGGGTGCGCCACTGGCAGCAGCCCCAAGTGCCCACCGCCTTGCACCTCTCCTGGCGCCGCAGCTGCTGCCCAGCGTGGGCCGCCGCGTGCGCGACCCCTCTGGCGTGGCCCTCGAGATTCAGGCTCTGGAGGTGGCGGCCCTCGCCAAAGTGCGGGCCGGCTCCACCAAGGTCATCGTCATGGACCAGCAGGCAAGCCACCTGCATTTGCGTTGCTTGCCCGGCACTTGCTGTGCCTGATCGTTCTGTGTGCACCACCAGCAGAGGACCACACCGCGCCTGCTGCGGGCCCTGTACACGCGGCCCTCAAAGGCTTGGCAACGCACTGGCCCCAACCAACCCTCTCCCCTACCCACCCACCCACCCCACCCTTTCCCCCTCGGCGCAGGGCGAGGCCGCCAAGGTGCTGGCGCGCGCGCTGCGCGCCGCGGGCGTGCGGCGGCCGTACGTGCTGGCCGGCGGCTTCAAGGCCTGGGAGGCGGCTGGGCTGGGGGTGCGCCAGGCGGTGGAGTATGACGCGTCGCCGCTGGACGCCGTCGGGGATGTTGCAGAGACGGGTGAGTGAGAGCGCTGGGTTGTCGTGCCGTGTGCCCTGCTTGGGTCGCGTGGTGCCTGGTGGTCCGTGCAGCATGCTGCAGCTGCTTGTTGCCCGCACACTCCGCCATGCTGCCTACCCTGCAGTTTGCCAGCGCAGCGGCCAGCCAGCTGCCTGGCCTGCTGTATTGCTGCCTGTGTGCACCTCAAACATGCCTCGTTCCCCTGGTTTGCCTGCCTGCCCTGCCCTGCAGTCGTCGAAGCGGCTGCCAGCCAGCTGTCTGGCCTGCAGGACCCGCGCGCCGCTGCCACGCTGGCGTGCGTGCTGGGCAGCGCCGCCTACGTGGCGGCAAACTACCACACCGCGCTGCAGTTCGTTGGGGTGGTGAGTTGTTGTTTCACTGCTGCTGCTGCTGGCTGGTGTGCAGCCGTGGCCCCTGCAAGCATGAGGGCCATCCGTTCGGCGGCAGCGGGGCCGGGGGATGCCCTGCAGCGCCCTCCAGCTTTCCCCTGCCGCTGCTGCTGCCGCGCTCACGGCGCCCCTCTTCTCTTCCCCCTCCCATCCTCCCCTCTGCCTGTGCAGCTTGGCCTGGAGCTGACGCTGGTCTCCCGCGCCCTGCAGTACAACAGCCTCCAGGATGCATATGATGATGTTGTGGCCCTGTACCAGAGCGCCACCACTCTGGCCACGCTGCCCCTCAAGGCCGCGGAGGCACTGCAGGGGCGCGCTGCCGGCGGCGGGCAGCAGGCGGCGGGCAAGGGCGAGGCCTGAGCTCCGGCCCAAGCGTGCGAAGCCAGAGCTGCATGCAGGTGTTGCCTGCCAGACCCCCCTGCCTGCGCTTGCACCGCCGACCCATCCACCCACACCTGATTTACGTACGCACCTGTGTGCCCAGCATTTTGATTGTTATCCCTTGTGGATCCACCTTGCACCCCCTGCTCCTCACCGTCACCCACTCGATTTCGTCCGCCTCCCCCTTTCGTCCCTTGTTCCCCTGCCGTTCGTTCCCCTTTGTACTGCCTTGCCCGCCTGCCTGTGGCTTTTTCGGGGTGCTGATTGAGAGTGCATGCACAGGCCCCTGGCAGGGGCCTGCGCCGAAGAAGTAAGATAGGAGACATAAAATGCGCGGCGACAGCACGCGACGCAGAGAGGGAGGGAAGGCAAGCAGCGAGGGACGCAGGGGGACGGGGCCAGGGGCCGAGTGGAGCATGCATGAGGCAAGAGGGGCGGGGACAAGGGATGACATTGTGGACTGGTGGCGCTCAATCATGACCGGATTCCAAGCAGGCAGGCGCAGAAGTCGGGAGGGCACGGCGGGGCGGGGGCACTCAGGCCGCAAGGCATGCGGCAGAGGCGCTCCCTCAGCGCACAAGGGGCTCGGCCACAAGGAGGCAGCGCAGTCTCCCTCCCCCCCGTCTACTTGTGCCTGATGCGCTCCAGCAGCTGCTCCATCACACCCTCCAGCTTGCCCTGCAGCTCCCTCACTGCCGCCGCCGCCGTGTCGCGCTGCTGCGCAGACGGCGGCTCGCCGCCGCCGTCGGCGCCTGCGGGGCGCCGGGAGGGGCAGGGCGACCGCGTGCGATGAGGCGGGGGTTGTGCAGGCACGCACCCCTCTCCAGCTCTCTGCGGAGAGGTCTCTGCCGCCCTGCCCCTCCTTGAGCAGCGCTGTGCAGGGCTGTGCCTTGTGCCCTCCCTCACAACCCTGCCAAGCAGTGGCGTGCGGTCTGCCACCTCACGCAGAGGGAGCCAGGGCAGCCCCGCAGCACCGATGGCACCCACCGGCATCAGCAGCGGCAGCGGCGGCATCCGCCGTGACCTCCAGCTGCATCTCATCCAGCTCGTCGGCAGCTGCATGGGGGATCCTGCAGGGGAGGGCGCGGCGGGAGGGGGCAGGATGTTTAGAGGACACGCAGAGGGGACCCCAGGTGGAGACACAAGTCCAGCTGCAGCTCGTCCAGCTCGTCAGCGGCGGCATGGGGATCCTGCAGGGGCGGGTGGCAGGATACTGCGACGCGCGTCTGTGATGTGGCGCGTGTCGGATGCAGTGCCGCCTTCACGGCGTAGAGCACCTGCGAAGAGGTGGCAGGCTTGGGTGGGGAGGGCAGCCTGGCTGGCACTCGTCAGAGGGAGCAGCTACTAGAGCAGCCAGGTGCTCGGTGCAGTGCCTGTGCGTTCACAGGCACGCCGCAGGCCGCATGGGTTCCTCCCACCCCGCCCCAGCCCGGCTGCTGACGGCCTGCCACTGCCCGGCGCCCTGCGCAGCGCAGGCCCGCCCCACAAGCGAGCGCACACCACAGCGCGCGGCGGCCAGCTGCACAGAGGGCTCACTTGGCGGTGCCGGTGACGGCGGCGCCTCCGCCCAGCTCCGCGCGCCACTTGAACTCCACAGCAAGCTCAAAGCCCGCCCGCCGCTTGCCACGCACCACCCACTGGTGCGCCTCGCCGCTGCGCGACAGCAAAGGAGGCAGGAGGTGGGGTGAGGCGGCAGGGCAGCGGGGCGGCAACACAGGGAGCACCCCGGTCGCTGCAGGCGTTGCAGCAGGCACGGGTGCAGCAAAGCTTGCGCAGCCCTTGTTGTCCACTGCCCGGCCCCTCACCACAGCCAGCCCGGCCCCTCCAGAGCTCACCCACCTGCACGACGTGACTTCCGCCACCGCCACCGCCACGCCTCGCGCGCTGTGGTGCAGCGCAGCCAGCAGCTCCCCCAGCTGCTGCTGCACCCAGGCCAGCGCCACCGGCCGCTCCTCCCACGTGCCGGCCGCATTCCACGCACTCGCGCCGCCGGCCGTGTGCAGCAGCTGCTGCTGGTGCGCCGCCGCCTCCGCCTCGCTCAGCTTCTGCATGGGTTGACAGCGTGGGCGGGGGTGGGGAAGCGTGGGACAGTTGACACCGTAACACGCCAGCACTGCAGGTCGCAGGCGGAGGCGCGCACGCGGTGCCTGCTCGCGACGCGGCCCTGCAGCTGCCCGGTCCAAGCCGTGCCGGCCTTGTGTTGCTTTTTAAACACACAGAAAGTTGTGACACAGCCCAGCAGCTGCTGCGGGGATCCCTGCAGCGGATCGCCGCACCTTGGGCTGCGGCGGCGGCGCCTCGGATGCTGCATTTGCTGCCCAATACGAGTAGCTCAGATCCGCCTGCAGCAAAGGACCGTGTGTAAACCGGCTTCAGTGCCTTGCAGCAGCAGCATCCAACGGCGGTGCAAGCGTGCGCAGGTTTGAGTGCTTCGGCAGGCAGCAGGCAGCGGCAGGCAGCGACAGCGGGTGGCGGCGGCGGGTGGCGGCGGTGGGGGACGTGCGCCAGCGCTCGCCGTGCGCCCGCCCGCCATGATCAATCCCACCTTGCCGGTGGCCTGCTCTTCAAGTTTGGAAGACGGAGCACCCCTCTGTTTGTCGGACATCCTCGCGATGGCGCACAGAGGCAAGAGAAGGGCCTCTGGCCAATGCTAGCAGTTGCACCGGGCTTGCAATAGGCAGCTTTCAGGACTTCAAGCGGCACGCTTCTGGACTCGCTGCTGTGCTGTGTGCCGAACCAGCGTTGCCCTCAGGCTCTGCCTCCTCTGCTCGAACAAGCAGTTTATCCAATGAGAAACTGATTGTAGAAGCATGCGGGCAACGCAGAGTGCCAAGGGCCCAGCCACTGTCACAACGCCGCCTCGCCGCCTTGCGGCACACTCGAAATGTTTGGTCCGCAAGCCAACGGCGTGCACCCCGCATACCGCGTCGCTTGTTTCCCCCCAACTTGACGGTTTGCAACCCCCATCCCTATTGCACAGGCCTCCCGGTCATGGCAAAGCACGCGCTTGCATGCAGCCGCTGCGCACACTCAGCCACTGCTGCCGCCGGAGGTCCCGGCTGCCGGACATGGCATTCAGAAACTGGCAGGTGCAAATTTTGAAAGCGCTTTCCGTCAGGACACCTGTCGGGAATTAAGACCAGCGGAGGGCCTGTGTTGCCGCAGCCCGGTGCTTTGAATCAGGTGCAGGTGCGCAGGTGCAGTGCCTGTCCCGCCCGCCCCCTGGCATAGCTAGCATTCACCTACAGCTTTTCACCTACTTATATAAACCACTCTTCATGCGAGGAAGTGCTGCGCACGTCCTTGAACCCGCACTGTGGCGCCTGCACAGCGCCTGCACGTGCACATGCAGCTGCACACGGCGCGGCAGCGGCAGTGCAGCGCCCGTCGAGCGCCGGCTTCGACGGCAACTGCGGTGTGGAGGACCTGCGGAGGCCCTGGCGTTGCCGCCCTCTGGCACAGGGGCCGACAACCCAGCACCCTCCTTCTACCAGGCTGCACAACTTTCTGTCTACAGGACAAACGGGAAGGGTCGCAGCCACCTGTGTGCACATTTTGTGGTATACCAAATGAGGGCCGTGCTGCACCTGCTTGTGTGGCCCTTGCTCGTGGCCCGCTGGCGAGGAAGCTGGCCCTGCAGCACCCCGTTTCGCAGGACGCCCGCCCTTGCCTTCTTCATTGCTCCTGGTTCTTCTCTTCAGGGGAATCTGCGTCCCTCCGAGTTCCGTGCCTCCTGCACTGTGGCAGCAACTCTGGGCACACTCCGCCGAAGCGTGTCCTCCGTCCGCTTGCGCCTCAGCGACTGCACTTGCGCACCGGTTTACATCCCGCTGCGTGCACCGCACACCGCACACCGTCCCTGCGCTCGGAGCAGGCACCATGTCCGCGGCTCCGACCCCGCTGCGCTTGTAACGCTGCATGATGATGGCCGGTCTTGCTGGGAGGCCAATGGCGGCAGGCGGAGGGGCGAGGAAGGCAGGGGCGCTCGCCCTGGTGCTCTCGCTCGCTTGCGTACAGGTGAGCGCCTGCGCAGCCTTGCACCTTGCACCTTGCCTGCGCATGTTACCTGCTAACCAATCAAAGCTGCCGGGGGGGGCCGTGGCAGCTGCAGCCGCCTCAGGTGCGTGGTCGCCTTCCTGGGCAGCTGCCGCCACCGCTCCGCCGGCGGCGTGGCCGTCCCCCTGGTGTTGACCAGCCTCTCCGCGCACATCTCCCCCACAGGCAGCACTTGCACAGCCCGACCCACGGCTTGCCAACCCTGCAGTGGCGGACGAGCTGTTCGTGGTCTTTGACACGCAGCAGGCCACCCTGGCCGGCGGCGCCACGATCGCCGCCGCCACAGCCATGGCGGCGCTCCACACCGCCGCCGTGACGCTGTCCGACGGCAGCACCGCGGTGGCCGCCGTCCCGACGCGCCCCGGGGAGCTGCTGAGCACAGCCATTGCACGCTACAGCCGCCTGCCAGGTGCGCCCCGAAGTGAAGTGCCTGCGGCTGTGCTGGCTTGGCTGCGCGCCGCAGCTGGCTCGGCGGCGGTCGAACCCAACGGGCCGTGGCATGTGCGTCCCGCCTGCCGCCGCTGCCACCTCAAGCCCAGCCGCCGCCACGCTCCCGCCATGCAGGCGTCAAACGCGTTACCGCCAACATGTGGGTGCACTCAATTTCCCTGTCCGGCGCCGACGCCGGCGGCGCCGGGGGCACGCAACGGCGCGCGCTGCAGGAGGCCAGCGACCTCGGCGGCTTCAGCGGGCTGCCGTACACATACCCTTGGCGGTGGCCAGATTACGAAACCTTCATGGCTGACCCCGCCACGTCATGGGCCTTCCTGGCCACCAGCATCGGCTGGGCGTGGGGAAAGGGCGCCAACGGCACCCAAACCTCGCGCGTATGCCTCATTGGTGAGCGCACACGCCGGGCGGACGTCGGCTGGTGCAGGGGCACCGGCGGAGGCGGGCACGCGCCAGGCCAAGCGGCGGCGCCACGCAGATCACAAGCCCCCACACCCACCCACCCACCCACGCGTCTCCCCGCCCCACCCACCCACCCTCCCCCCCTCCCCACCACCTGCTGCAGACTCTGGAGTTGACCACTCGCACCCCGAGCTGAAGGGCAGGGTCACGAAGGCCGTGTCTTTTGTCGACGGCAAGGCGGTGGACGGCCTGGCGGCCGGGTTTGACGAGTGGGGGCACGGCACCGCCATCGCCGGCGTCATCGCGTCGCAGCAGGACGGCTTCGGCATTGTAGGCATGCTGTACAATGGGGTGCGCGGGGCGGGGGGTTGGCGGGCCTGTCATGGGGCGGGGCACAGCACGGGCCGGCCTGCCGAGCCTGCCGCAGCACCGGCGGCGACGGAGCGGCGACGGGCGCTTGCTGTGCGCGCGCGCTTGGACGCGTGCGCCGCTCGGTGGGGCGCTCAGGGCCGGTGCTCAGGCCGACGGGCACGTGATGCACTGCGGCCTGTCCCAAGGCCTGACGTGCGTCCCCTCGCCCCACCACCCACCTCCCCCCCCCGCAGGTCTCCCTCTACAACTGCAAGTTCATCGGCGCCGACGGCTTCGGCAAGGTGTCCGACGCGCTCAAGTGCCTGGACTGGTGCTGGGCCAACAACGTCAACATTTCAGGTGCAACACTGTGTATGTCGCTCTTGGAGACGCATGCGCGCCTCCCTGGGCCGGCCAGGGACTCTGGGGGCTGGATGTTGGGACAGCCCGGCGGCCGGCGGGGGCCGGTGGCTGCATGCGGAGGGTGAGCGCGAGGACGGCCCTGCTGCCCCTTGCACAAATCCGCGTGCACCGCCCGAACCCGCCACGCCTGCGCTGCAGTGAATGGTGGGCACCAGTGGGGGCGGGGGCCTTCTGCAGCGCTTTTTCCACGCCACCAACACCACCTTCCTGCCTGCCTGCCCGCCCGCCTGCAGTCAATGCGTGGGGTGCCAATGTTGGCAGCACCAAGCTGACCGGCAGTGAGTCAGGGGCAGCGCCGCGTACCTCTCTGCATCCCTTGTGCTGTGCTGTGCTGTGCTGCGCCGCTGCGTGCGCTGCTGCCGCGCTGCTGTGTGCTGCGCCGCCGTGCCGCTGTGTACTGCTGGTAAGCAGCGACGCAGAAGGCTCACGTGCTGCCCTTGCTGCCTCCGGCACCGCAGGTGGCATCGGCGCTGCGTTTGGCGCGGTCGACGCCTTTTTGCTAAAGGCCGGGGAGCGGCACCTCTTCATCACCGCCGCTGGCAACCAGGTGCGCCCCCTCCCCTTCCCCTCTCCCACCCCCCACCGCCACCCCTATTCTGCCTGCCAGCCTGCCTGCCCACCTGCCCGTCTCCCCACCCGCTCCACGCCACGCCAGCCCTTGCCCTGTAAGAGGTGGGTGCCCAGCGGCCCAGCGGCCCCGCTGCCCCGCACAACCCCTCCTCCCGCCGACGCCGTCCCGCACCGCTGCCTCCCCACCCCGCCTCCGCAGGGGCGCGAGCTTCGTGAGCAGCCTGAGCCAGGCCTCACCGACAAGCCCTTCTTCTGGCTGCCTGCACAGCTGAAGCAGAAAAACATGGTTGTCGTGGCAGCGCAAGGTGGGCGCCGGGCGGGTGGGCGGGCACGCGCTGTTGGGTGCGTGCTGGCGACGGCGTCGCACGGCCCTCCTCGTGGGGCCCCTGCGTGCCGCATGCACCCACGCGCCACCCTCCTCCTGCCTTGCTGCTTGCAGATAAGTATGACGAGGTGTGGCGAGAGACGGGTGCCACCGACGGGGGCGGCGTCGACGGCAGCGTTGGCGGCAACACCTCCTTTGTTGGCTCCAACTACGGCCCGGGGTGGGTGCACATTGGCGCACCCGGCTTGCTCATCGTGTCGCCGCGCGCCCGCACCAAGGAGGAGGTGGCGGCAGGCAAACGTACGTGGTGTGGTGGTGGTGTGTGTGTGTGTGTGCGTGCGCGTGTGCGTGCGCGTGCGCGCGCGTGCGTGCGTGCGTGCGTGCGTGCGTGCGTGCGTGCGTGCGTGCGTGTGTGGGCGGCGGCGGCGGGGGGGGGCGGGCGGGGGCGGGGGCGGGGGCGGGGGCGGGGGCGGGGGCGGGGGCGGGGCGGGGCGGGGCGGGGCGGGGGCGCGGGCGCGGGCGGGCGGGCGGGCGCGCGGGCGGGCGGGCGGGCGGGCGGGCGCGCGGGCGGGCGGGCGTGTGCGTGTGCGTGTGCGTGTGCGTGTGTGTGTGCGTGTGCGTGTGGGGGGGTGGGTGGGTGGGGGGGGGGGGGGGGGGGGGGCGTCCTGTTTGGGCGGGCCCTGCGAGCGCTGCTGCGGTGCCGTCCACCCGCCGCGACAGCTGCATGCCAGTGGTGTCGCGCGTCAGCATGCCAGCCAGCTGTTCAATGGCTGGCCTTCCAACCGTCGCTCTGCAGCCGCGCGCCAAGGGGTCTGCCGCTGGCAAGGCGGCCGCCGCCGCTGTGGTTGCAGCGGGCGCGGCAGGCCGACCGACCGACCACCCCCCTTGCCCCCCTCGCCCAGCAGGCATGTACAGAGAGGTCACCGGGACGTCGATCGCCACCGCGTTTGTGGCAGGCACGGCGGGCCTGCTGCAGGGGCAGGCCAAGCTGACGGAGAGCAGCAGGTGGAACATGCAGCGGGTGCGTGAGGCGGTGCTGTCGGGTGCTGACGTCCTGCCGCAGCTCAAGGACAAAGTGGACGGCGCGCGGCGGCTCAACGCCTACAACGCGCTCGCCGACTTCTGCGGCCCCAGCACTTCAACGATCTGCAACGTCCCCATCCTCTTGCCGCGCCTGCCGACGGACAAGTGCGGCCGCAAGGGCAGCAGCAGTGGCGGGCAGGTGGCGCGGTCGCCGCCGCCGCCGCGGCGGTCGCCGCCGCCGCCGCCCCCCAGGCCGCCGCCCCCCAGGCCGCCGCCCCCCAGGCCCAGGCCGCCGCCGCCGCCGCCGCCGCGCCCGCGTCCCCGGTCGCCGACTCCCTCGCCGCCGCGCCCACCACCGCGGCGGCCGGCCCCCGTGCCGCGCCCCAAGCGTCGCACCCTCGAGGATGTCGTGGATGGGGGGGAGCAGCAGGAGTTGTGGCGGCGCGGCGGCACGCCCAAAAACCCCCGCCGCCGTGACGACAAGCCCAAGCACCGCAGGCTGCTGTGAGGGCACGCCTCTTACGAACCCTTCACGCCCCCCTCCCTCCCATAAGTGTCTACTCTTCCCGATCCTTTCCAATCACCTTTTCATGCGATTGTTTTTCTCCCTGTTTCACCCGCCGCCACGTGCCTCCCCCCCCCCCCCAACCCCCCCGCCGCCCGCGTGCCTCCCCCTCACACAAGCGAGCCAATCCCTGCCGCCAAGCCGCCGGCCGTCACCTCACCCACCCGTCACACTCCACCAATTGGCCCCAACTCTCCGCCATCACCCCCTCCCCCACCATCTCCTGCCCTACCTGTCCCTCCTTTTCACCCACCTACTTCCAAGCTGCCCACACACTTTCCAAGCACTGCGAACTTCCTTGCGCCGCGCCGCCGCCGCCACCGCCTGCTGAACAGGCCTGCCCTGCGGTCACCAACAACGGTGGCATCCATCTTTCCCTGTGCTGTAAGCCACGGCAGTTGCAGAGCAAGCGGGGCGGTGGGTGAAGACCTCGAGCGCATCAGGCCGGATGGCGGTGCGCCGTGGCGGCTGCCGTTGCCGCTTCTAAAAAGCTCTGAACTGCCTCCGCTGCTCTGTGGTCCCCATCCCACTCCACGAACCGTTATGGCGGACCGTGAGGCGGTGAAGGTGCGGCGCAGTAGCTCAGCGGGGAGCGAGCCCCCCGCGCTTCCCCTGCCCACGCCCATCCCCGCCCCTCGTTGCCGCAGGTGCTGGTCCGGGTGCGGCCTCTCAGCGACCAGGAGCGGCGCGACGGCCGGAAGGCCGCGGTGCAGGCCGACGGACGCGATGGGCAGGTCGCGGTGAGTTGGGGAGCCGCACTGCTCGCTCTGCCCTGTGCCTGCCGCCTCCACTGACTCCCCAGACTGCTCCGCAGGTGCGAAGCTCGTCCGAGGGCGACAAGTCCTTCACCTTTGACCGGGTGTGTTGGGCGGCGGCGGCGGCGGCGGCCGGCGGTGGAGCCCGGCCAGAGGGCAGCAGCGTGTCGCAGCTGTTTGCTTGCGCTGGCAGGAAGTCCGCTGCATTAGAGTTGCTTGCCGAAGCTCCTGCACTGAGCATTTTCCCTGCACCCACAGGTGTTTGGGCCGGAGTCGCGGCAGGAGGACGTGTACGATGCGGCGGCCGCGGCGCTGGTGGAGGCCGCGCTGCAGGGCTTCAATGCCACCGTGTTTGCGTACGGCCAGGTACAGGGGGCACGGATCTGCTGGGAGCAGCCTGAATGAATGATTGTTGGTGTTGGTGTTTTGATGGAGCTGCACCCTCCATGCACCCACCTCCCCGACCCTGCAGACGGGCTGCGGCAAGACGCACACGATGGAGGGGCGGGAGCAGCCGGCAGAAGAGCGCGGCATCATCCCCCGCGCCTTTGACCACATCTTTCGGGAGATCCAGAAAGGCGGGTGCCAGCATGTGCCGGGTGCCGGGCGCTGGGCGCTGCTGGCACGCGCAGGTCTGGGCCGTGTGTGCAGCACTGCGGTGCGTGCGAACACCCTGCAGGCCGGCCCTGCTGGCGCCGACGCCCAGCTTCTGCTGCCCTGCCTGCCTGCCTGCGGCTGCAGGTGCCGGCGGGCGCGAGTACCTTGTGAGGGTGTCACACCTGGAGATTTACAACGAAGAGGTGCGGAGTGCGCCGTGAGCTGGGCTGCCAGCACCACACGCTGGCCGGCTGGGTGCTGGGCGCGCCGTGACGCCGGCACCACACGCCGCAGGGCTTGCTGGCTGGGTCGTAGCACGCACCCTCGTGTTGGCAGGCTCCTGGCCCCCACCTGTGCACAGCTGTCAGCACACTAGGGCCTGCTGCGCACATGCAGGTTCGCGACCTGCTGAGCCGCGACGCGGGCGCCCGCCTGGAGCTGCGCGAGAGCCCGGAGCGCGGCGTGCACGTCAAGGGCCTGAAGGAGTTTGTGGTGAAGAGCGCGGCGGAGATGGCGTCGGTGCTGGAGGTGGGTGGCCATGGGTGCTGGGCAGCAGCGCGAACGCAGCAGCGCCGCCGCCCATGCCGCCCCGCCGCGTGCGCTGTGCATGGCACAGAGTGGCTGCCCTGCTGGCGGCTCTCCTCCCTCGAAGCCCTCCACCAGGCATCCATCTTGGACACGTGATAGTGCATGGGCGCGCTCCTACCCATTGTTTCCCCTCTCTGCCTCGCAGGTGGGAGCCAAGAACCGCACCGTCGGCGCCACCCTCATGAACCAAGACTCCTCCCGCTCCCACTCCATCTTCACCATCATAGTGGAGAGCGTGGACAAGGGCGGCGGCGGCGCCGCCGCCGCCGCAACCGGCGGAGACGCCTCGCCGAGCAAGCCTGGCAGCAGCTCTGGCGGCGGCATCCGGGTGCGCCGGCAAGGAGGGCCGCAGCAGCAAGAGGAGCCGGCCAGGCATGCTCAGCACCATCAGCAGCTGTGCGCTGCGGTGCTCCCAACAGTCAAGCAGCCCCTCATTCTCTCCCCTCCTTCCCTCAACTCTCCCTGCCAGGTGGGCAAGCTCAACCTGGTCGACCTGGCGGGCAGCGAGCGGCAGGCCAAGACGGGCGCTACGGGCGACCGCCTCAAGGAGGCCTCCAAGATCAACCTCAGCCTGTCGGCGCTGGGCAACGTCATCTCAGCGCTGACCGCAGAGGGGGCGGCGGCGGGCGGGCACGTGCCGTACCGCGACTCCAAGCTCACGCGCCTGCTGCAGGTACGGTGGTGGGGCTTTTGAGAGGGAGGCAAACGACGGGCGATAGAAACCTGCTGCTGAGGCCGTTGCTGGCAGCTGCGTCGGTGTAGGATATGTAGTCGAGTATCTGCACGCAAGCACATATGCACCCTTACTGCTGCAGGACAGCCTTGGCGGCAACTCCAAGACCGTGATGATCGCCAACGTGGGGCCCGCAGGTATGTGTGCACCTGCTGAAGCACCAGGTCCCGCTGCACTGCTGTGCTGCTTCCAACTGCCCGTGCTGCCTTGCCACGCTGCCGCTGCAGCGACACTGCCGCTGACTGCCACACGGCTGCTGACAGCCGTATCCGTTGCATCCGCTTGGCACAGACTACAACTATGAGGAGACGCTGAGCACGCTGCGCTACGCCAACCGAGCCAAGAACATCAAGAACAAGCCACGTGTGAACGAGGACCCCAAGGCAGGAGGAGTGCAGAAGGGTGTGCCTGTGGCTTGAGCACCGTGGCGGCCGGCAGCCCAGCAGCAGTCCTGGCAGGCCAGCGGAGCGTGTGGCAGCTTGCAGCCAGCAGCCTGGCAGCAGCCATCGAACGACGCGGCAGCCACAACCGCACGCCGCGTGCACCTGAACGGGTGCAGTTGTGCAGTTGTGCATGCCCCCACTCACGGCTCTGCGCACCGGTCGCCTGCGTTCCCCCTCCCTCCTCCCTGCAGGACGCCATGCTGCGCGAGTTCCAGGAAGAAATCGCCCGTCTGAAATCCCAGCTGGCAGAGCGGCAGCAGGCGCGCGTGGCCAGCGCCAACCCCTCGCGCAACGGCAGCCCCGAGAAGCCCTCCTCTCTGGGCAGCACCCTCAACAGCAGCGGAGGCAGCAGCAGCGGGGGCGGTACCGCTGGGGTGGACGCCCGTGCGGCGGCCATCCGGCAGGCGATGCGGGCGGAGCTGCAGCGCCAGCTGCGGCAGGCTGCCAACGTGGAGGCGCTGGCCAAGGCGCGGCAAGCCATTGAGCAGCAGGCCAGGTTGGTGCATGGGGCATGTGCGGCAAGGGAGGCCAGTGTGGCAGGCAGGAGCTGCAGCGCCTGCTGCGCGAGGCTGCCAGTGTGGGAGAAGCTGGCAATGGAGAGGTGTGCACGTCCTGTCTCTACCCCTATCCACCTTGGTTTTGCAGGCAGCGCTTGGAGGCTGAGCTTGCCAGCACGACCGCCAGCCTCGAGGAGCGGCAGCACGCTGCGTCACTGCTGGCGGCGCAGCAGGCTGAGCTGCAGGTAGGTGACACGGTGGACAGGAGGATGGGCGGGGCCGTGCGCCTGCATGAACCCTCCCACATGGTCGATACTCCTGGCGGCACACACAGAGGGGGAGCTTCAGAGACCGGACATTCGTTGCCCCTGGCCCTCCATCCGCAGGCTTACGCTGCAGAGGTGGAGCAGGAGCAGGCGGAGCGGCTGGCCTTGGAGCAGCGCATCCGCACCATGGAGAGCAAGGTGGGGTGGGGGCGCCGCTGTTTGGATACGTGGTGCATGTAACTACATGGAAATGTGGGGCAGGGAGGGAGCAGGGGGATGTTGATTGTAGAGCATGCTGCCCACCTCCTCTCACACACACACCTGGCAGTCGTGTGCATGACGCACACCAACGCTGCTTTTCGAATCGAGGGGCAGGCCGCATGCACCCCTGGCGCGCACAGCCATGCTGTTGCTGCCTCTCAAACGTGCCTTGTGCCTTTGCCTTGCCTGTTCTTTCTTGAAGGTGCTGCGTGGCGGGAAGAATCTAATCGATGAGGTTGAGAAGCTGGAAGCCGCGGCCGCAGCTGGCGCGGAGGCGCTGGCGCAGCAGCGGGCAGCGCAGGCGGCGGCGCAGGCGCGCATCGCGGCGCTCGAGGCGGCGGCCAGCGAGGCGGAAGGGCGGCACAGCAGCGTGCAGGTGGGTTGGGGTGGGCAGCTGTTGACTGGGCCTGGGGGAGGGTGCTCGCGCCTCTTTCACCTGCTTGCTGTGGCATGCATTCATTTTGTCGATCGGTTTTTTTTAGCCATTGTGGCCTCGAAAAAACAGGAGGAGGCAGCCGCCAAGAGGGCGCGGCTGCAGCGGCTGGCGGCGGCAACGGCAGCGGCGCGGCAGGAGGCGGGCAGCCTGGCGGCGCAGTGCCAGGCAGAGCGGGAGCGGCTGCTGGACGACATCCGCCGGCTGACAACGCAGATGCAGCAAAAGGTGGGTTGGCACGGCGGTAGGTGGGTTGGCACGGCGGTAGCGGTATGGAAGGGCTCACGTGCCACATGGCAGCACAAGGTCAGCTGGCAGGAAAGGGGCCTGCCCATGGCCGGTACCCCTCTGCCCCTCGACCGCCAACGCTCTTTCCGAACCCACCTTCACAACGCCAGGACCTCATCATCGGCGCGTGCATCCCGCCCGAGTACCAGCAGCTGATCCTGTCCCGCTGCCGGTGGGAGGAGGGCGCGCAGCGGTGGGCTGTGGACCACCTGCAGTGGGCAGGCAACCTCGTGAGGTGCATGGCGCTGGGTTACTGCCGTGGCTGCTGACGTGAAGGCAGCAGAGTGCTGGTCGTTAGAGGTGGCAGATACAAGTGCTGATGGGGGCCGGCAGCGCTGGGCTGGCGACCACCGGGAGGTGGCAGGCAACCTTGTTGCGGGCAGGTGCAGCTGGGCGGTGGGCTTTGGTCTTGCTGGTGGAGCGTCTGCCCGCGAGGCAGAGGCCTGCTGCCTTGCGTGGGCCACCAGCAGGCGCTGACAGCCTTGTCCTTGTTCACCGCCTCTGGCGCAGGGCACGACGTGACAACAGCCTGAGCGGCAGCGAGACCGGCGCCTCCTCTGGGGAGAACACCGCTCGCAGCGCGTTTGGTGCCAACGCAAGCAGCAGCAGCGGCTTCGGCGAGGCCGACGGCAGCGCGTTTCGCGGCGGCAGCGCTGTGCTGCACGGCGACAGCGACCGGCTGGCAAACGTGTTCTTTAGTTATTCCGCAGTCACAGACGCGCTGGCGCCGCCCTCGCCGGCGGGCCGCCGGCCGAGCAGCGCCGCGCCACCTGGCAGCCCGCTGGCTGGCGGGCGGCCGCGCACCGCCGCTCTGGCCGCGCGGCAGTCGCTGCAGCGCCCCATCAGCGCGCTGGGGCGTGCCTGGGGGTGAGGCTGAGCGCCACAGGTGCTGAGAGGTTTGCGCGCATTGGGCATGTTCTGTGCCTTTCCACCCTCGGTGTTGCCACGTCTCGTGAGCCGGCGCTTCACGCCTGTAAGCGTTTGCTCGCGCTCGAGCGCGGTGTTGGCGGGCTTCAGTCGCGCCCTTTTGTAGCCCGACTCTCGGGGAGAGCAGGGGTCTCGGTGTGGCGGCGCTTCACTCTCAACTCGCGCTCCCAACTGCACACCAGCCTTCTCTCATGGCCAGAGAGCCTAGTAGGAGGCGCAGGTGCGCGCGGAGGGGCGCAGTGGCAGCGAGCGGGGCGCGAGGTTGGTTCAGGTACCATGGGCTGTCTCCCGGACACATGCCGTGCGCCGGCCCCCCCCCTGCCGCCCCCCTTGTGCAGGCCCCATACCCCGACTGCCTCTGATGCGCCACCCTCCCTTTTCTCCTCGGAGTTTCGCAAGGTATTAATGGCGGTGAGCTGCCATCTAGGCTGAAGGGGAGCTGTGTGGTGCCTCACCCCCCACTGTGGACCCCCCCCCCCCGGCGGGAGCGGTACTTGGTTGAGGCAGTGGCTGGCTGCCGCCACTTGCAGGCGTTGCCTGACGACGCCGAGGCGTGCAGTGATGAGGTGGAGGGTGCTGCAGCAGCGGCCTGGGCAGCTCTGGGTCCAGACTTGAAGGCAGCATACAAGGCTGAGGTGAGGCTCAGCGGTGGCTGGGGCCCATCGGTGGTTGGCTTGAGGGGCGGCACTCAGCAGCACGGCACAAGTGTCACGCCTTCGGCCTTGCAACCTGCTGCTGCTGCTGCTGCTGCTGCTGCTGCTGCTGCTGCTGCTGCTGCTGCTGCTGCTGCTGCTGCTGCTGCATGTATACAAGCCTCTTACCCTGCTCTGCCCTCGACCGGTGCAGGCAACAGTGGATAGCAACAAGAAGCCGCGTCGCGCCGGCGCACAGCTGTCTGACGACTTGACCTCCCCGCGACGCCGCTCCCCGACGCCGGCGGCGGCGGCGGCAGCGGCATTCCATCAGTCGGCGCATGCAGCAGAGCTGGTTGCAGCAGCAGAGCTCGAGGCGGTGCTTGCGGCAGCGGAAGAGGCAGTGCCACTGGCAGGCCTGGAGGCGTTGGAGGGGCTGCCACCTCCTGCATTTGCCGGTGGCGCACCGCGGCGGCTCGGCAGCCCGCTGAGCCTGCTGGGCGGCACCTCTGGGAGTTCCAACCAGCTGACGGCGCTGCCGCTGGTGGACTCGCTGTGGGGGACGGCTGCAGCGACAGCATGCCATGAGAAGCAGCAGCAGCAGTGGCAGCTGGAGCTCGTCCCAGTGCAAGAGCGAGGCGGCACGGTCTCAACGGCGGCTTGGGGCGGCGGTGCAGCACAGCCGGCGGCTGCGCTGGGCGGTGCTCCGTCAGCCAAGCAGGACGCAGCAGCTATGCCGCCGCCCCCGCTGCACCACCCCTCGCTGCGAACTAGCCAGCTCTCCTCGCAGCCTCTCAGCGTGCCCGTCACCCCGCCAGCCTACCTGCCAGTGACGGCCTTCCTGTCCTCCTCGCCGCACGCCACCAACGTCGCTCAGCTGGCGCCCCCGCCAGCGAGGGCACCGCCGCCGCCTCTGAGCACTATGCCGGCCATTCGGCACCAGGCGCAGCTGCAAGGCTGCAGCCGGCGCCAGGTGGACCGCTGGTGACTGGTTTCGCGCCGCTGCTGATGAGCCCGGCCAGCCTGTGGCAGCAGCCGGCGCCGCCCTGCAGCGGCTTCTCCTGCTTTCTCCAAGAAGCTCGCTCCGCGTTCGAGGCAAGGCTCTTGCAGCGCTGCGTGCCTGGTGGCTGCGCCTGGTGCCTGCGCACCTGATGTGCAGAGACAGGTTCCACTGCACCTTGCGCCTGCCTCGGAACCTCGACCTGCGCCCCCCCCCCCCCTGCAGGCGCTGCTGCCGCAGTGCCGCCCCGTGCCGCTGCCGCACCTCGTGGTTGCAGGGGCGCACGTGTGGCAGGGCCTGCAGCATGCGGAGCGTGCGCGCTACGCCGCTCAGCATGCGCAGGTTGTTTTTTTTGAGTTGCTGGGAGCCCTGGGCTGGGAGCCCCAGGGCCTTCTTGCGATGAGGGCTGCAGCAGCTGCATGCAAGGGTTACCAGGAGGGCTGCAAGGTCGGTATGCACGGAGCAGTGAGTGATTTTGCGCAGCCGAGGATCAACCTGGTCTTTGCCCCCCACCCACCCACCTTGGCTCCTGCCCCCTCTGCCCCGCCTGCCGACGTACACATAGCTTCTTGCCTCAGAAGGGCCCGCTGCCGGCGCTGCCCCCGACCCTCCACCCTGCTGCAGGTGCTGTCCCGCAACTCCCTGCTGGAAATGCACGACCTCCTGCCCCACCTGGATGCCCAGCTGGTGCAGCGGGCCGCTGCTGCTGCCGCAGGCGCGGAGGTGCCGGTGGTGGGCGGCGCCGCCGCTGCGACGCGCCTCCTGGAGCAGCTGCTGCTGGCGGACGCGGGCCCGCCGCCGCCGCCGCCGCCGGCCGCGGCGGCGACGCCCGCGGCGCGCCGTGTGGCGGCCATGGTGGCGCAGGCGGTGGCGGCGCGCGTCGTGGACGTGGGCAGCGCGTGGGCGGCGACGGCGCCGCCGCGCCCGCCGCCGGCAAAGGCGGCAACGACGCCGCCGCTGACAAAGCCCCGGGGCAAGGCCCCCGAGGGGGAGGACGGCCGCGGCGACGCCACCACCCTGCTTGCCCCGCATCTGCGGCGTGCGCTGCCTGCGCGCTGAGGTGCGGCGCATGTCTTGCTGGCACAGGCGCTGCCACCCCAGCAGTGCACTCGATGCGTCTCCCACCCAGCCCTGCTTCTGTCATCCACCTGCACGACGACCTCCAGCCACGACGCTGACAAATCACGCACATCACAATGCAGCGAAAGGCTCCTGAGACCCGCCCCAAACCAAGTCCCCCTGACCCCTCCTTACTCAAACCAACCGTGTCATATTACCTCCCCGCCCCGGCCGCTCGCCTTCCCGGGCCTCGCCTCACCGCGCTCCTCTTTGCCACCTCAGCTGCCCACACATGCCTCCCCCTTGCGCCCCTGCCAGTTTTCCTGCCGTCTCCCTCCTCCCCGCTGGCTGCTTTGCCCCAGACTCGCCTGCCCGTCGTCTCCGCCGGCCGTTCCCAGGAGTTTCCCAGGGGCACAGCTGCCCACAGAGCGGGCCTCCGACTGCAGCCGCCGGCGGCAGCGGCTGCCCTGTCCCCAAACAGCCTTCGCAGTTTTGCCCTCCCTCCCCTCTTCCTGTACAGCAGCCCTTCCCATCCACGACCTCTCTTCCTCCTTGTATCTTCTTGCTCCACTTCCCTTTATATTACCCCCCCCCCCCCCCCCCCCGCACCGGGCACCACTGGCTTGTCACCAATTTATTTTTCGTTTCACTTACGGCACAGTGCATGTGCCGCACCGCGCTCAATGCCGCTGCCGCGTAGCTCCTCGCTGCGCGCCGGCTGGCATGACAACAAGGGTGCACCTTCCACTGATTTGTATTTGCCTGCTGCAGCATGCTCGCACTAATGATATGACGAGCAACAATGCAGGCAGGCAGGCAGGCAGGCAGGCAGGCAGGCAGGCAGGCAGGCAGGCAGGCAGGCAGGCAGGCAGGCAGGCAGGCAGGCAGGCAGGCAGGCAGGCAGGCAGGCAGGCAGGCAGGCAGGCAGGCAGGCAGGCAGGCAGGCAGGCAGGCAGGCAGGCAGGCAGGCAGGCAGGCAGGCAGGCAGGCAGGCAGGCAGGCAGGCAGGCAGGCAGGCAGGCAGGCAGGCAGGCAGGCAGGCAGGCAGGCAGGGAGGCAGGGCAGGGGACGAGCGATTGCCCACCGCTACTGCCAGCAATCTTGCAGCGTGGGGCCCACCATGCTGCCCCCCTGCCGGCCTCGCCCTGTCCTGTTGGCGACAAACACGCACACACCATGGGACTACCAGCCTCCGCCAGCCGGTGGGCTTGGAGACTCTGGGAGTGTGCCCAGATGACTGCCCTCCGCACGCCCAGGGAGTCCTCACTCATAATGCGTGTGTATCGTGGATCAAAGGAATGCTGGTCAGTACTTATCAATAATAATTACACGAGGCCCTTGCGAGGGGGGCCGCCAGCGCAGCGGGCTGCAGCTGCGCTGTGCTGGAGGACAGCGGACGCTAGTACGAAAGGAGGAGGGGGGCTGCAAGCAAGCGGGGGGCGCAGCGCCAGGCAGGCGCTACTGCGGCGCCGAGTGCGCGCATGTGTGTGCGTGGGGGGGGGGCCTGAGCACGAGGGGAGAGACGGTGCAGTCAGGAGGGTGCAGGCAGGGGGGGGGAGGGTCCTGGTCGCGCGCGTGCACGGGCCAGCAAGGGAGGCGACATGAGGTGGGCGGGGGGGCAGCAAGCGGGTCAAAACTGGGGGACTTGAGACGGTCGTCTCTGCACAAGGGAGATGGGTTCAGCGGGGGTCGGGAGGGCAAGCGATACAGGGTGGGGTAGGGAGGGAGGGGGGAGGAGGAGGCATGCAAGGCTGCAGGCTGGAGTAGGTGAAGGGGAGAGAGAGCAAAACTGAGGTGGGGAGGCAACGTCAACGGGTCGTGGCGGCGACGAATGGGGAGAGGGAGCAGTGAGTGGCATGTCCGCCCGCGAAAAAAATGGGAGGCACATGCGCAGAGGCAAGCGGGGGGAGGGGGTCACTTGACGCATTGAAAGCGGGCGGGCCATGTTCGTGCTGCGCGGTGGGCCATGCGAGGGCGCCGGCGGTTGGGTGGGAGGCTACATGCGGTACCAGCTTGGGTGCGTGGTTTCAACGGGTGCATTGGCACTGGGGCCACGGCTGCTGTAGGGCGCCGCAGCCTGACGCACCGTTCGTTCGAGCATACTATGTTGATATGTAGGGGTGGCAGCCTCACAAGCGCTGCTGCCGTGGGTGCAAAAGCCAGCGTGCGTGCGCCATTCATTCCCTCACTGTGGCGCCGTAGCCCTGCGCACGGCCAGGGGCGGAGGGAGAAGGGTGGTGGTGAGAGGCACAGCAGAACAGCGACACACGCCTCGCGTGTGGCAGGGCGGTCCCGCACGGTGTGACACAGGGCTGGCTGCGGGTCACACATACACGCGCCTGGATGCCCGCCAGGTCGCTACATCAGTGCGCACCGCTGCAGCACGTAATGCAACAGACGCACAACGCAACACACAACGCAACATGCACACCTGGCTGGCAACCAGGTCGTCCAGGTAGTGCAGCACGTAGTCGCGGCGGTGCAGCAGCTGGCGCTGCTCGCTGCGCGACAGGTGGGCGCCCAGCTGCGCAGGGGGGATACAAACGCGGCGCATAAAAGGGTGGGTGAGGGGGCTTACTGCGCGAGAGGTGGGCTGGCCGACATCTTCTGCGTGAGACGCTGCTGTCTTCACTTCCCTGCCTGCCGGTTCCTTGCTGGATCACTTCCCCGCCACCCACCTCTCTGGCCCCCAACCTCCCCACCCTCCCCCCATCCCCACCTCTTGCATCCACCCAACCAAACGTGTCCCCCCCCCCTGGCCCCTCCTCCGCCCCCTCCCACCCACCTCCTCTGCGATGGTGTGCGAGTCCAGGAAGCGCAGGCGCAGGTAGGTGGAGGCAGACACGCAGCGCACCGGGCCGCTGCCAAACGCGTTTTCATGGTCCATGCTCACAAACGCCTCCTTCCTGCGTGCGGGGGCGCACGTGGGTTGGGGTGGGAGCGGGGAGGCGTGCAGAGGTTGACGGCACCACGCCGTGCCGGTGTGGTCCATGCTCACAAACGCCTCCCTCCTGCAGGGGGGCCGCGGCGGGGAGCGCACGATCCGCGAGGGAGCGCCTGGTGGCACCGCACCGCGCGCCGGCGGAGTTGCAAGTGGACGGAGGGGGGGCGGGCGGGTGCAGCGGCGGAGCGAGTCGACGCGCAGAGGCGAGCCGGGCAGGCAGGCAGGCACAGCAGGCAGGGCGTGCTGCTCCATGATTGAATCCACAACGGCCTCAGCCCTGCGACAAGGCACGTCCCGTGAGCCTCATCACCGCTGCCCGGCGCACCCCACCCCCACCCCCACCCACCCCCACCTGAATGCCGCCGCATGGTCGATGAGCACGGGGTGCGGCTGTCCCTCCCAGTGCGACCCGTGGCGGCGGCCCTTGGCCCAGTGGGGCCCGAGCAGGAAGTGGCCTGCACGGCATGGCATGGGGCGCACACTTGCGGTACGCTCCTCCTCGCCATGACGTGCAAGAAACGAGTGCGCCTGCACATGATTGCTGCACCGCCTTGCCACCGCCTCGCCTGCAACGCCTGCCTGCCCGTCCGCCTGCCGCTTGCATCGGTGCGCGCCGGCCGCCCGCCTGCCGCCCCGCCCGCCGACTGCTCGCTGGTGTGCGCCGACGCACCCGCCTGCCGCCCCGCCCGCCTGCCCCCCCCGCCCCACCCACCGTGGTGCCTGTCCGAGTTGTGCAGCAGGACGTCGAGGACGCGGGTGTCGCTGAGGAGCACCGCCGGGTCGACGCCCCATTCGTGCGGCGGGTACTCCTTGAGCAGCTTGCAGTCCTGCAGAAGGAGGAGGTTGGCGGTGTGCAGACAGGAGGTTTGCAGGCTGCACGAGGGGGGGGGGGGGGGGGGGACACTGGTGCGGCGGGTGCTCCCTGAGCTGCTTGCCGTCCTGCGGGTTGGAGGTTGTTGGTGTGTCGGCGAGAGGTCGACACTGGTGGGAGGATAGTCCTTGAGCTGCTCAAGAGTCCTGCAGCCCTGGCTGCAAGCAAAACATTGGGTTGGCACTCGGCAGAACGGTCGCCACGGGTTGGAAGACTCGCACGAGGTTGGAAGACTCGCACGGGCAGGACGCTGGGAAAGGCGCGGTCGGCTGCCCACCCACCCCGCAGACGCACCCAGAGCTGCAATCCAAGCTCTCCACGCCGCACCTCCACCCAGAGCCCTCCACAGGTGTGTTGACATCAGCCGACCTCTGACAGCCTCACCTCCACCCACAGCATCATCGCCCCCTCCTGGAAGCACAGCTCGTCCTCCTCCCCGCCCAGGCTCAGCGTCAGCGGGGCGCTCCTGCGGGCGGCGTGTGCGGCGCAGCACGTGAGGCGCGGTGAGCGCCCGGCAGCAGGCTGCTGCGCGAGTGGCTGTGAGCGCCGGGCAGCAGGCGGCAGGCTGCTGCGCAAGTGGCTGTGAGCGCCGCGCAGCAGGCGGCAGGCTGCTGTGCAAGTGGCTGTGAGTGAGGCGGCAGGCAGCGCGCGGCGGCGGAGAGGCTGGGCCGAACAGACACTCTCCACACCGTGCCGCTCCCCCCTCGACCCCCCTCGACCTCTGTCACACACCTGCAGGCGGTGGGCGGCACCCAGGGCTCTCCCACTCACGCTCCCCCCCTCCCAGGGTTCACGCAGCTGGTCTGCACCCGTGTGCAGGCCGTGGGCGGCGACGGCGCACCACGCCGGGCGGACGCCCCGACGCCTTGCTCCCTCCCAACCGCACCTGTATGCCGTGGGCGGCACCAGGTCCAGGCCCAGCAGCAGGTTGAGGCGGTAGGCCACAAACTCCATGGGGGTGCGGTGCCAGCCGTCGGCGTCGCCGTACACGCGGGGCTTGTAGATGGCGCGCACGCGGCGGGCGGTGGCGGGGTCTTGCAGCTGCGTGCGCACGAATGAACCCACGAACGGACCCAGTTAGGGTTGTCATGTCGGGCTGTCACCCTAAACACTGCATGCTGTGCGGTGAGAGCAGGCACCCGCCGAGCCAGCGCCTGCAAGGCTGCGCGTCGCACGTCGGCGCACGACGCGGTGCCGGCGGCGGGCGCCCGCCGGCACGGCGCCGGCACGGCGACGCCAGGTAGAAGGGAGGGCGCAGCGCAGCGTGGCGCGGCGCACCGTCAGCAGGTAGGACTTGTGGTCGAACTGCGAGGTCGGCATGCGCTCCGCACAGATCACCACCCCGTGCTCCAGCACATGCAGCAGCCGTGCATGCGCCGCCACCACGTCCTGCTGAGGGCCGTGGGCAGGGGAGGAGGCAGGTTTGGGGGCAGTCTGGGGGCAGTTTGGACGAGGGTGGCAGAGAGATGGCAAGGGTTGCATGCGCCGCCGCCACGCCTATCGAGCAGCAGGACATGTGGGCCGGGACAAACAGGACAAGGCAGGGCAGGCGAGGGCCGGGCAGCAAAGGGCCGCCTGACGCCCACGCCGGCCTTGCAGCTGCGCCATGTGGTCGGCAGTACGTGGCAGCACGTGGCAGCCGTGCCACCACCCACCTGCAGCGGCGCCGTCTTGCTGCGGTATTCTGCCGTCGCCGCCTGCGAGAAGGCGTGCGCTGCGCCCACCAGCGCGTGCGCCGCCAGCGCCCGCAGCTCCTCTGGCTGCAGGTGGCGCCGCACGGTGGCGTCGTCGGCGGTGCAGCTGTGTACAGGGGGCAGGAGGCGGGGCGCGCGGGGAGGGCAGTGGGTGGGCGACGCATGCGGCGGCAACACACGCAGCAGGCTTGCCGCCGCAGGCCATTAGAGCGCTGCCTGCACGACTCCCCGAGGCCCCTGGCCAGTCGCACCGAGCGGTGGTGTGCAGGGAGATGGTGCAGGCAGCACCGCCAGGGTCCAGCGCGCTGCTCAGCTTGCTGCAGCAGATGCTGCCCGGGTGCTGCATGCTGCAGGACAGCGTGGCCTGCGACACGCTGGGCGGCTGGTGGTACCGCGGCACCGGCACCGGCTCGCCGCTCTCGAGGCCTTCAAACACGTCGACGGAGGGCAGCGACAGGCTGCCCGCGCCAGTCCCGCCGGCCTGCTGCCAGGAGGCGCCATCGCCTGCGCCCGCGGCGTCGTAGTGTGCATGGCTGTGCGGCGCGCCGCCCAGCTGCTCCAGGGCGGCCGCCTCGAGGCCGTCGGCAGGCGGCGGCGGCCCCCAGTCCAGCCCAGACATCATGGCGCCGCCCGAGGCCAGCGCTGCGCGCAGCGTCGCCGCCAGGTGCCGTATCTCCGCCTGCAGCTCCACGTTCTCCGCCTGCACCTGATCCAAGCACCTGCGGGGGCACAAAGGGGGAGGGGAGGGGTGGGCAGGCGGCAGGCGGGCACAAGCGCCGGCACCGCCGAAACACAGCCCGCAGCCCCGTCGCCCCGCCGCGGCCCCCCACCGCTGCAGCTCCTCCGCGCTGGCGGAGGCTCCTCGGGAGCGCCCCTCCGCGATCAAGGGCTTCGGGGGCCACTCGTCAGGCTGGGGGCGCGGCCCAGAGCCCCAGTTCTGCTGCTCTTGTCGGTAGCTGAGGGCGGCCAGCGGGCGGCGTGCCGGGCGAGCCCGAGCTCCAGCCCGAAGGGGCAAGGCCCCGCAGGCGTGCAGTTGCGCAGGCAAGCCGCACAACGCCATCGCCGCGCCCGGAAAGGCTGCGGTTTTGCGCCCGCGGTTTTGCAAGTCGGGCAGGGTTCAGGAGAGGTGCCACGATCGAAAGCTGTGTTGACGGCGCGGTTGGGAACGGGGGAGCCAACATTTGAGAGAGGCCAGGCGATGCCAGGGTTCTTCGGTTGTAACTCCCGGTGCTTGCCGACACGGCACTCAAGACGGCATGTACAGTTGAAACCCGATCGTCTGTCGTCGCCGCTGTCGGTCCTCCCGCAAGTCGCTTTGACCGGCACCCGATGGCGCGCATCACCGCCGACCTGCTGCGCCGCCGCGCCGAGCACAACGACCGCAACCTGATCACGCTGCATGAGATCGCGCTGCACGCCCAGGGCATAGAGCGCATCGAGCTGCTGGGCTCCCTCTGTCGCCACCTGCGCATCCTGCTGCTCCAGAACAACCTCATCTCCCGCATCGAGGGCCTGCACCGCCTCAAGGTGCGGCGGCAGTGTGCTGGGCGGGCGCCGCGCAGCTTCGCCGCCGCGCGCTGGCCGCCGCTCCGCAAGGCGCCGGCGCCGCTCCGCCTCCCGGCGGCCGCCAGGGCCAGCACCCGCATCACCCCGCCTGCTCTTCCAACCGCCCACCCCATCCCAGGAGCTGGAGCACCTCAACCTGGCCCTCAACAACATCACCCGCCTGGCCAACCTGCAGCGCTGCGAGTCGCTGCGGGTGCTGGACCTCACCGCCAACTTTGTGCCGCCCGCCGGCCTGCTGGGCCTGCGCGCTGCGCTGGGCGACCTGCCAGCCCTGCGCGAGCTCCACCTGCTGGGCAACCCCTGCGCCTCCTGGCCCGGCTATCGAGCCTTCGTCGTCGGCAGCCTGCCGCGCCTGCAGCGCCTGGACGGCGAGCAGGTGCGCAAGCGAACGCCGCCGCCAGGCCGCGACAGGCAGCTGCTTCAACGGGCCGCCTCCGCCGCTGCTGCGACGGTGTTTGCCAGCCCTACAGGCATGTCGCCAGTACAGCCCGCACAGCCACGCGCCGTTCCGCTGCCCACATCCCTTCGCAGGTGCTGCCCTCGTCGCGCATTGCCGCCGCGCAGCAGCTGCCAGCGCTGGAGGCGCGCCTGCGTGCAGAACTGGCGGCGCAGGGGTTGGACCCAGACGAAGCGGCGCAGGTGGGTGCTGCAATCAGGGCGTTGCCTGGCGATCCGCATGCGTGCCAATCCACTTTTCGGGCGCTGACAGCTCCAGATCTCGGTGCCCTGGCATGCCATGCCATGGCGGGTGCAGACCGCAGCGCTACTGCCGTCGTCTGGTCGGTTATGATGCGCCTCTTCTGATGCTCCTTTGCAGGCAGAGGACGACAGCTTGGCACCCGGGGCTGAGGTGGAGGAGACTGGGGTGGTGGGCGACGACGGCCAGCTGCGGCGCCCCTGGTGCCCCGCCACGCGGGTGCTGGAGCAGCGCGAGGCAGAGGCGGAGGAGGCGGCGGCGGAGGCACGGCGACGCGCGGCGCAGCCCAAGGCCGGCGACGGGCTGTTTGGGGAGGTGGTGGAGCCGCCGCCACGCACCGTGTTTCCGGAGATCGTGGACGGAGCCCCTGTCTACCAGAAGAACGAGGGTGGGCGGGGTGGGCGGGGTGGGCCCCAGGGGTTGGAGAGCGAGCATTGTCGTATGAATGGCGCACATGGTGCTGAGTATGGGCAAGTGCTGAGTCCAGGTGGACGAGGGTGGTGGGTGGCCGGGCGGGTGCATGGCCAGGGCCGGCAAGGCAGAACAGTCCAGGGCTGCGCCGCTGCGACCGTGGCAGCAGGCCGAGTGCTGCCGCAGCTCCGACGCGCCCTGCCCTTCCCCCCTCTCACCCCGCTGCTTACTCCCACTCCTGTGCCTCACCCGCCTGCAGGCAAGTGGGAGTACAGCCTGGCGGAGTCGGCAGACGGGCGGTCCGTACAGGTCGGTGCGCAGCGGAGGGGGGCCGCTGTTCGGTAGCAGGCCCCGGGGTCGGGCCATTGTGAGGTGGGAGTGCTGCTGCAGGATGTGGGTTCATCTAAGCAGTGTTCAGGAGGCCTTGGCTCTGCCAGCGAGTGCCATGCAGCGTGCAGCGTCGACCCCCAGTGGGCGGCCCGTCCTGCCCCCCCCCCACCCCCCTCCACACACCACTACCCCATCCCCGCCCACCTCACCACCTTCACACTGCTGCAGCTGGACGTGGCCTTCGACCGCTACCTCGATACCTCTGCCATCCAGGCGGACGTGCAGCCGCGGGTGGTGCGCCTGCTGTGCAAGGGCCGCCTGCTGCAGCTGGAGCTGCCCAGCGAGGTGGCGCCGGACCGCAGCGTGGCGCAGCGCAGCAAGACCACCGGGCACCTGCTGCTGACGATGCCCCTGGCAGAGGGGCCCTCTGCCTGCCTGCGCCCCGTGCGTGCTGGAGTGGAGAACGCGGCGGGCGCAGGCAACCGCAGCAGCGCGGGCGGCGGCAGCGGCAGTGGCGGCAAGCGGAGCGGGGCGGCGGCGCTGGCTGCGCCGGCCGAGCTGCCGCCGGCACTGGTGGTGGCGGCGGCAGCGGCAGCCGGCGGAGGCGGCGCGTTGGGTGATGACGACGACGACCTGCCGCCGCTGTGACCTTGCTCTTCGGCTCTTGCGCTACTTCACCCCTCAGCCAGACCGAAGATTTGATTGTTGCAACAATCCACACACAATTCATGTCATCTGCATCCTGCCGACTGTTTAGTGCTGTTTGGTTACACTGGGATGGCCGCAGGCGGCAGCGGTGCGTGCTGCAGAAGCATGCCGTGGCTGAGGGGAAGCAGGACGGAACGGAAGTCGAGGGTGTGGCAGCTGGGAGAGCGAGCGGGGAGGGGGAGCGGGGCAACGTGGAGCGGAGGGGTAGGGGCGAGGGCGGCGCGCCAGGTGCGGCCGCAACCAGAGGCGTGGCACGGGAGAAAGTGAGGGAAGGGAGGGGAAGGGACATAGGTATTGTGGGGAGGGCAGTGCGTACAGGGCAGGGGGCACCCGCCTCGGCGGCAGCGGGCGGGCGGGGTTATGCTACAGGGGAGAGGAAGTGTTGCGCGGAAGCGACGCCGTGAGGGCTGCAGGGGCCGGCCGGACCGTGTCGTGCCCCAACCGCGCAAGCGGCATGAGGGCGTCGGCAGCAGGGCCTCCATGCTGCAGCACCGAACCAGCGCAGGCTGGCGGTGACGACGTGGTGGCGGCTTGCACCAGCAGTGCAGCGGCTTACACCAGCAGCACAGCGTTGATGCAGCCGTCGTTCTCAGGGTTGTTGGTCACTGCAGCACGCACAGAAAGGGAAGGCAGTGCACCACAGAGGTTCGGGGCGGGGCAGGCAGGGCAGAGTAGCGCCAGGTCGGCACAGCAGCCGCGTAGCTGTGCAGGGCGCGCGGCAGCGCGTCCAGCTGGCCCCCTCCCCCGCAACCTGCCCGCGCTGCACGCTCTGTCACTGCGGCAGGCGAGCACCGCCATGCTGTCCAGGCACAGCGACAGAGCAGCCCCAGGCGCAGTGAACAGACGGCCCCAACAAACACCGGTTGTGCGCTAGCTGCTCCCACCTTGTGCGTACTTGCCCCACACCACCTTGCCGCCGGGGGTCACCAGGCCCAGCTCGCTCACGTTCACCTCGATGATGGTGCCTGTGGGAAACGGCAGAAACGCGCTTCCGAGTGAGGGCCACGGCAGTGGAGGTAAGGAGTTCGGGAAGCCGCGCAGCAAGCAAGCGCTGCGTGCGCAAGGGCCAGAGGAGGGCGGCCCCAGCTGAGTCAGCAAGCCGGCTTGCGGCTGTCGCTCGCCTTCCCTTGATTGATCGTCAAACCGAGCAGTTGGTCTATCAATTCGACTCACCCTTGGTGACCACGCCCAGCCCGGTATATGCCTGTCCGTTGGGGTTCTTCTTCACGCCCAGAATCTCAAGCTGCAGGGGCAGGGGGCGAAGAGCAGGGGGCAGCATCGAGGCAGGGGAGGTGGGTGGGCTGCGGGCGTCGCGGCAGCGCTGCAGCGGCACGTGCTGCATGCGCTGCCCGCCGCTGCCTCCGACCTGCCAAGCCCTGCTCGCGGACAGCTGGAACTAGGCACGGATGTTCATGTAAGGCAAGGCCACGCGCACCTGGAAGGTGGCCTTGAGCTCAGGGTGCGTGACGTGCGCCTTGTTCATGCGCAGGCCGGTGGGGCGGATGAAGCGCTCGTACTTGGGGGGCTTGCGGGTGAAGCCGGGGGGCACAAAGGTGACCTGCAAGCATGGCGGGTGGGCGGGTGGAGGGGGGAGAGGCGGGAGGTGAGCAAGCAGCGGGAACAAGCAACGCACGGGGAGCGGGTGGACAGGTGGAGGGGGGGAGGCGGGAGGGGAGCGGCGCCGAGAAACAAAGAGAGAGGATGGTGGGCGGGCCGGCGGACGACGCGCCCAGAGACGGGCAGAAGGAAGGTCGGTGGAGCGTGTGCTGCCACGCTGCTGCCACGCGGCAGCGCGCAGCCTCCTCACGCGCGCGTGGCGGCGCCCGCCACTGCGACCGCGCAGGCAAGAGTCTGGCGCTTGCACGGCAGCGCTTTCGGGTCTGCTGGGCAGGGTTGATACCGCCTGGAACCCTCCCAGATTGTCGAAGCAAGCAAGCGCACCTTTGTGACCATGCGCTTCCACTCCTTCTTCTTGCGCTTGCCCGTGCGCAGCACCTTGAACATCTCGTCCTCCGCCACGGGGCGGACCTTGGGCAGCGGCACCTCCCACTTGCCCGCCTTCTCCTTTCGCTTCTGCTTGATCGTGTTGCTCAGCACCTTGGCGCGCTCCACCTGCAGGCGGGGACGAGGGCAGGCAGAGGGGCAGGCAGGGTGAAGGAGGCGCGGGACATGCAGGGAGGCGCAGGCGGCAGGCAGGCGCCCGGCGCCTGTGCCTGCACATGTTCCGAAGCAGCGCAGCGCAGCAGCGCTCCCTCCCCCACCCCCGCTGTGCGTGGCCCCACCCCCAGCTCGTACCCCCTCCTGCCGCCCACCCCCCCTGCTGCTGCCGCACACCTGCTCACGCTCCAGCAGGTACGCCGGCACCGCGCCGCCCTTCTGCCCGTCGTCCGCCTTCTTTTCCTTGTCCCGTTCCTCGTGCATGGCAATGGTCTTCTTCATCACCGCCTGCACAAGTCGTGGGTGACGCCAGCAAGACAGTGTGGTCGTTGGTGGTACTGCCTTTCCCGTGCATGGCAAGGCTGCTCGTGCATGGCAAGGTCTATCTGTAGTCGCATGCACGCGTCGATTGGGGCATCCCCACAGAGCCTCATCAACGCAGCAGCGGGTGTTAGCACGAGGGCGGCGGGGGGCGGGGCGCACCTTCTCCTTGGCCCGCTCCTTGGCCAGCATCTTGCCCTTGATGCCCAGCGTGCGCTGCGCCATCGACGCCCGCTTCTTCACGCTGCGCGCTTCCTTCTTGCGCGTGCGCTCCTCATGGTCGAGCTGCCGGCCATAGCGCTTGCGGTGCAGCTCAATGTGTTCGCCCTGCGGCATGGCGCCGGCGCCGCCGCTGCGGTGGCAGCTGCTGCGAGCGGGGCCTCCGCTGGGTGGGTCGGTGCGCCACCGACTGGGCGCCTAGCCGCTGCTGGCGACTGCTGCTGCTGGGAGAACGTGCGCCCGCTGGTGCTGCGCTCGGGCTGTGGCGGCGGCGACGCTGTGGGGGCCTGTCCACCCGCCTGGCGACTGCTAAAGTGTCCCTGGTGTGCTGGGCGGCTCGCGGAGGGCAGCGTCTCAGGGAGCACCCGCGCGGGTGCGCTGCATGCGAGGGTGGCAACGAGGCCCTAGGCTGCCGACAGTCAGCGAAGCAGCGTTAGGACGGCGCTGGACAGCGGCAGCGAGCCTGGGAGGGCCGCTGCTGACCGCCGCCAGCGGCCGCCAGCGAGGACGTGGGGTGGCGGTGGCGTGATGCAAGGTGCCCGGCTGGTGGTCAGGCTGCTGGCCTCCTACAGAACGTAACAGCATTTACTTGATGGGATGCGATGCGAGCTGGTGAAAGAGACGCTTCGCAGGGGGTGAGGTGCTGGCGATGATTGCAGATGCAAAAACGTGCCGCTGCCAGAGAGCAGGGTTGATTCGTTGGAAACGCGTGAAAAGCGAGTTGCTAATGCGAAGAAAGTGATGCAAGTGACTGTGATGCTCTTCAAGCTTGGGCATCAGGCTCCAGCACGGTAACGTCCAGGGGCTTGTGTACACAAGCGCACGCCGGGTTGGTGAAGCGGCCAACTCCTGCCACTGACTATAACTTCGTGCTTGCCAGCTAGCCATGTTATTCACAAATCACAAGAAAACGCAGGGGCAACAGATGGGCAAGTCCCAGCACACTGGCAGCAGAACGCCGACGGCAGCCGAGCAGCGGCGGCGGCGGAAGCGCAGCGTGGTTGATTTGTGGCTTGCTCCCTCGCTTGCCCTTACGCCATGGCACCTCTACTTCCCACTCCGACAACATCTGCCTCCGCCCAGCCTTCTCAGCTCTGGGCAGCGAACATGCAGGCCTCGAGCAGGGCCTTCTTCTCGCGGTGCCTGCCACAGCGGCCCTCGCGGCTGTCAGCAAGCCTAGCAGTGCGATGCAGCAGCAACGGGGCCAGCAGCAGCAACGGCGGCGGTGAGCAAAGCAGGGACGACGATGCTGTGTTCACCGACCTCAAGGGCAAGGGCTTTGGACGCCCCAAGCAGCAGCAGCAGCAGCAGCAGCAGCCGACCGCGGCATCGGCGGCTGACGCGCTGCAGAGCACGCTAGCAGGTGGGCGAGTTGCGCCGCTGGCGGCGGGTGGCAGGCGCCGCTGCCTCGCTGCGCTTCTCCAGCAGCACAGCCTGCAGCGGCGGGGCAGCAACATGCGGCCGGCAGCATCGGTCAGGAACAGAAGCGCCTGCGGCTTCCGCTGCCACTCCACAGTTACGCCGCCGCCACACACAAGCACGCACGCACGCCGCCCTGCATTCCCTGGCGCCTCCCTGCAGGCCTGTCGGCGGCGACGGGGCGTGTTCCGCAGGGCAACAACGTCATCCTTGACACCACAAAGGACGAGGACAAGTGGCGGGAGCTGGATCTGCAGGTGCCAAGCGGGGCTCGGGGGTGGCGAAAGGGCCACGGCGGGCTGTGCAGCCATGACGGGCGGCGTGCTCGCTCTGCCGCCTGGCGTCGCCGCGGGCATATGCAGCGTGCTCCGGGCTGCTGCCGCGTGCAGCGTGCCGCTGTGCTCACGCCGACGCAGCGACTGCCGCCTTCCCTGTCAGCGAGGTACACATGTCCCTCGAGGTACACCTGTCTAACCACGGGAACACCTGCTGCCTCTGCATGTCTTCACTCGTTGCTCGTTTTCAACCATTCATTCAACCGCCCTTGTTTGGCATCGAATCCCCGGTTAGGTCAACGAGTACCCCGGCCAGCGCACGTTCAAGGCCATTGGCACAGGGGACCAGGATTTTGTGGCAGCAATGACCGCGTGTGTCGAGACGGTGGGTCCACACTTCGGCGGCGTGGGTCAAGTGGGCGGCGGACCGACGCCAATCCGCGTGGCTGCAGGCTCTGCTTTTCGGCTCGTTGATGCATGCCAGGGCGGCCTGCTGCAACAAAGCACAGCAAGTTTTTTCCTCCACCTCCCCCTCATCCCTCGTATTGCTCCCTCGTATCGATCCCTCTTACTTTTGTGCAGGTGGTTGGCACAGTGCACGCCGAGTGCGTGCAGCAGCGGCTGTCGGCCAAGGGCAACTACATCAGCGTCACGGGTGAGCGGAGGGGCGGAGGGCAGGCGCGCTTCTCACCCGAGGCCGGCCTGCTGTGCCTGTGCGCTGCAGCCGATGGGTCCAGCAACGGCCTGTGCGCTGCAGCCGATGGGTCCAGCAACAGCCTGTGCGCTGCAGCCGATGGGTCCAGCAATGGCCTGTGCGCTGCAGCCGACGGGTCCAGCAACGGCCTGTGCGCTGCAGCTGGCCGGCTTGTCTGCTGTCCGGTGCATCTTCTGCGCTGCGCTCGTGAAGCTGGCCGTGCTGCGGCAGCCGTTTGCGCACCCGGCACGCCTTCGTGCTGCGCAGCCTGCAGCTGCTCCTGTGCCTGTTCCCGCGCAGCGTTCCCAACCCTTGCCCGCCCCTGCACCCCTTGGCGCCCCCCTTCCCCCTCTGCAGTGGGCCCAGTGTGGGTGGAGACCCCCGACCAGGCGCTCAAGATTTACGAAAACATGAAGGCAGACGGGCGGCTGCGCTTCTTCTTCTGAGCGCCAGCCAGTGCCGACGCAGCTGCCGGCGCCACTGCTGCCGCTGCTTTGCCAGCATGGAGACGGCGGCGGCGTCAACACAACACAAGCAGGCCTCTGCAGGCCGCCTGTGTCTTTGAGGTGTCTTTGAGGCGCCTGCGAGGCGCGCCCCGTGGGCGGCAGCAGAGCCCGCCCCGCCCGTCACCGCGCCTGCTGTGCCGAGCGCCCACCTTTCTGCAGTTTTTCCGAGCGGCGGCCCCGGCTGCCTTACCCAATTTTCACTGTTACGCTGCGGACCCGCACCTGCACTGTCGGCGCTGCACCGCCCGTCCTAACCATCGTCCTGCCTATTGCCGCCTGCTCCATCTTCTGCACTGGATGCCCCCCCCCCCACCACCACCACCACACACACACCTCTGCTAGCTTTCACGCACTCCTCACCCCTGCCCAAGCTCAGGCCCTTTCCTTGCTGGCCCCTTCTGTTTGCTCCTCCCATGCCGCTCCCCCTCGCTTTGATCTGAAAGCACCGCCCCCGCTGCTGGGTTTGTGGACACACCTGTTTTTCGCCGCTGCTCTCGCTTGGCCGCTCCGCCTGCTGTTGATTTATGCCAGAAAGCACTCGACAGAGCTGGTGGGAGGCAGTCTCGGGCAGCTGGCAGGCGCCAGTGCAGATGGTTTGCAAGCGGGATGCTGGCGCCTGCGGCGGCGGCATAACGTGGGCGATGCCCCCGTGTTGCATCCGTGATGCAAACGTCAAAACTCCAATTCCGATCACTCATATACGCTCGACCAGCCTGGTTATTCACGGGCAGGCGCGATGGCACAGGAAGAGCTGCTCTTGCGGCTGCCTGCCGACCTGTTGCACGACTTGCGCTCGCTGGCCGTGCAACAGGGGCATGCAATTGAAGACGTCGCTGTGGCAGAGCTCCGCAGAGGCCTGCTGCTCTCGGGAAGCCCGAGTCGGCGCGGCTTGCTGCGGGGAGAGCACAGCGGGCGGCTGCCGGATCGAGAGGAATCGTCTGCGATCCACCTGACAGCGCCAGTGAGCGCGGGAGGGCGCGGGGGTGCGGGAGACTGCGGCGCCGCCGCTCGTTCCTTTTCGCGGCCGCTCTACTCGTCACCCCCGACGCCCACTGTACCTATCTCTCCCCTGCGTTTCAGGTCATAAACCTGGTGGAGGGCTTGCTCACGGACGATGTGACGATAGGGGAGGCGCTGCAGCGCTGTGGCGACTTTGGGCTTGGCACGCTCAACAAGGTGGGTGGGTGGTGGCGGTCGAAGCGCATCGGCTTTTTGGGGTTGGCCTCAAAGACCCCCCACCCCCACCCCCCATCCAACCCTCCCCACCCGCCCACGCACACACCACCACCCCTCCACGCATCAACAGCTGGGTGGCGTGGCCTAACAAGCAGGAGGGCTTGTTGCAGGACCCCTCCTGCCTCCCTGCCCCCACCCCTGCCGCCGCCGCTGTGCCACGGCCCGTGCATGCCTCTCACGCCACCCACGCCCCCACCTGCCCCCTTCCTTTTGTTCCCGACCGACAGCTGGACGGGGAGGTGGTTGTGCTGGATGGGTTGGCCTACCAGCAGGGGCCCACAGGGGCGGTGCGCCTGGTGGCGCGCGAAGAAAAGGCAAGCCGGGGGCTGGGTTCAATCAATCAATTACATTTAAAGTCCACGGGGAGCCAGCAGGGGTCTCATGGGACTGGGTTGGCGCAACTCGCAGCCCCTGCGTCCAGCTTCCGACACTCGCGTTCCATGCCAGTTGCTGCGCACCACATGCGCGCCTGCCTCACGTTGCTGCCCTCACTGCCCTGCACCCGCCGCCCCTCTCCCCGCAGACGCCCTTCATGACGCTGACGCGCTGGCGGCCCGACAGGGCGCGCACCATGGACTTCCCCACCCGCATCGAGCACCCAGGCGCGCCCTGGGTGGTGGTGGTGGGGGGGGGGGGGTTGCTTTAGCGGGGCACCAAGCGCCCATGCAGGCCGGGGCGTAGCACGTTGCTCCCCCAGGCTCCCCCCTGCCTTGCTGACGTCGTCATTCCTTCTCCGTGTCCCCCCTTCGACGCCCCGGTGACTTGCCTTGCAGAGCTGCTGGCGGCGTTGGAGGCGCAGTTTGCCTCTCGCAACGTGTTTTACGCAATCAGGCTGGTGGGCAGCTTTGAGAGCCTGCGGCTGCGCAGCGTGCGCAAGCAGGCGGTGGACAGGTGCGGCGGGTGGTCTCTTGGTCGCAAGGCAGGCAGCACGACAGGCCAGAGTGCTGCTGCTGCTGCTGCTGTTGGGCTGCACGGCGGCCGGCAGCTTGCGGCGCGTGCCTGCCCTCCTTGCTCCAGCTTGTCGGCATCTCTTGCCGGCTGTTGACATCGCGCCCCCCCCCCCCCCCCCCCCCCCCCCGTTGGCAGACCATTAGTGGAGGTGGCAGAAGATCAGGCGGTGTTTGAGCTGGGGCCCAGCAGCGGCGTGCTGGTGGGCTTCTGGAGCCCCGCCTTCATTGGCAGCACCCTCACCGTGCCTGGCTACCACTTCCACTACCTGTCGGGTGGGTGGGTGGGTGGGTGGGTGGGTGGGGGTAGGGTGGGGGTGTGTGTGTGTGGGGGGGGGGGGGGCTCTCTAGCTTCTGCATGGCCGCCGCGTAGCTGCTGTCGTGTTTTGTCATTGCGCTGCCTGCCGCCACGGTAGAACCATACGCCAGCCTGCCCCGCATTCACTGCCGCCCCCCGCCGCGTCCTTGCTGCCGCAGACGACAGGCAGCGGGGCGGGCACGTGCTGCACACGGTGCTGCTGCAGGGCAGCGCGCAGATCATGGTGGGTGGGTGCAGGGCACCCGTCCCCAGTCGGGTGCGCCCCTCGCATGCCAGCGCCTTCCAGGGACAAGTCTCAAGCTGACTGAACCCTCTTGCCTCCCTCTGTGCCTCTCGACTGCCCCCCAGGAGCTGCACCACGCGGTTGCGGACATGCCCAGGACGGAGGCATACATGGGCGCTGACCTGGCAAACGACGCGGCAGAGGCGCTGGGCAAAGCAGAGTGAAGGGGGCAGGCCCTGGCAAGCCGCCAACCCGCGAGTAGATAGAACCGCATGCCGTGACCCCGCCGTGTGCTGTCCTACGCCCAGGAAAGTTCTTGTGGCTCCTGGCACCGTGTGACGTTGAGGTTGCAGTGGTGTGGTCGTTGAGGAGCAGGGGCCGTCGGCGGCAGGACACGCGTGCAGGCGGGCGGCGTGCAGCGCGGCAGCAGAGGGGGCTCAGAATGGTCATGAAATTGGCTGGAAAAAGGGGTGCGCTGAGAAGAAGGCAACGGGGTGGTTGGGGGCCGGCACGCAAGGGGGGTGGCCAGAAGTTGTGAGGGGGGTGAACGAGAGCGGTACCACGCACGGAAGGGCGAGGAGCTGGAGCGCCAGCGTGAATGCGGCATCGCCCGTGGATGGGCAGGTGGGAGGTGAAAGGGGGAGGCCGAGCCCCGAGACCCCGAGGGCAAGCCAAGCTAGCTGCGTGCGCATGCCAGCATGCGTTGGAACGAGCGCGCGGCACGGCATGCCAGGCACTACAGCCCAGACAGACAGCTCGGCACGATCACAGCGTGTACGTGTGCAGCTGCACGATCACAACTTGTACGCTTCGGCGGGCGCGGCCGACCCGCCCATGGCGGCCTTCTCGTGGCTCCTCCACCCCTTGCGCCGGGAGTCCCACCAAGCCATGCCAAGCGCGCCCAGCACCGCGCCTGCAGCGGGCAAGGGGAGGGCGGGGTGCGCACGCTCAGTTGCACGGGCAGGCATCAGGTTCGCAGGCAGGTGCAGTCGCATGCAGGTCGCGTGCACTGCAGCGCCCACCCGGCCACCGGCCCGCCCACCACCGCACCCGCCACGGCGCAGCCGACGCCGATGCCCGCGGCGGCGCCGTCGCTGACACCGCCGCCGCCGCCCTGATGGGGTTCGGGGCCAAGCAGTTGTTCGCTGCCATTGGTCAGTCGAGGGCGACGCAGGTTCAAGTGCTGGCGTGCTGTGCCCCGCACCCCAGCTGGAGTGCGCCCGACGGCCCGAACCCACCTGCGAGTCCTCTGGGGCGGGGGTTCCGTCCATGCTGGCAGACACAGAGTCCATGCTGGTGATCCCTTCGTATGCCTGCAGCAGCCAACATGTGATGGCGTTATGGTATGTGTAAAAAAACCATGTTTGAGCACAAGACTGGACAAGACATGGGCTTACAAAGCTGCCTACAGCTCGTCCACTCACCCGCGAGTGTTGCTCCTGTCGCCCCCCCACCCCACCCCCCCACCCACCCACCTAATACCACTCATTCACTCCCCCACCCACCCCCACCCCATCTCATCCCATCCCCCCCCCCACCCACCCACCCCCCACCCACCCACCCACCCCCACCCGCACCCCTCCCCTTGACCTGCTTGGTGGACGCTCCAAAGAAGGTGAGGAAGGGGCTGTCGATCGGCTGCGCGCAGAGGGCACGGGGTGGGGCGGAGGCGAGGCGGTGGTGCGGTGGCTGCGGCGGTGCACCAGGTGGCCTGCGCGCCCACGCACCGCCTGCAGCCAAGCCGTTATCCCGCGGCCCCCTCGCTCACCAGCACGCTGACGGCGGTCTCTCCGAAAATGAAATCCTCCTGTCCGCCAATGGCAGTCATCGAGTCGACCAGTTGCTCGCCTGCCATGTGGAGGGAGGGTGCAGGGTGCAGGCAGGAAACAGGCAAAGGGTGATGCAGGGTGGGGGAGGGCAGGCCAGCTGGTGGGCTGACGCGGACTGTAGAGGAGTGGCTGCAGCCCGGCAGTGCCGCCTGCATGCCTGCCTGGCTCCCAAGCTGGCACTGTTCGCTCATTCCAGATTTCATTCCGACACACTTCTCGCGCCGTCCAGTCCCACGAGACCTCTTTCCTCTTTTGGCTGCCCCTGGACTGGAAATGCCAACGACTCACCTCCCTTGCTCAGCGCGTCCTTGACAGCCTTGCCCTTGGCGGTGGTCTGCATGTCGGGGCGGGACATGACTGCAAGGGGGGGGGGGGAGGGGGACGGCAGCCTTGTACGAGCGCGAGTGCAGGGCGGGGGAGGAGCGGGCGGGTGTGGCATGCCGGGGCGCGACCTGTTTGCAGGGGGAGCCCGTGGTGGCGCCACGCAACCATTGAAGGTCGACGCCCCCCGGCATTTGATGTAGGCTATACCGCTCCCACCATCACCCAGCCCACCCACCAGCGCGGGCGGGGACGCGCGCGATGTTGCAGCTCTCAAAGTCCTCCAGCGGGGCGCAGCCGCCGGCGGGGCACAGCAGGCGCAGGCCGGCCTGGGTGGCGGCGGGCAGCTCGAGCGCGGTAGACTGCTTGGTGAAGGCCACATCGCCTGTTGTGTGGGTCACCGGGCAGGAGGGTGTGGGGGGTGCTTAAGAGGGAGCCACCAGGCGGGGCGGCGGGGGGGGGGGGGGAGCCGTTCAGCTTGGGTCTGCCGGACGGCAGGCGCAGCCGTGCGGCATGCAGGCTGCTGTGCACAGGCACCTGGCTGGTGCCCCCCCCCCCCCCCCCCCTAGCAGCTGCCGCGCACCTGCGCCTTCGGTGAGGCAGAGCAGGGAGCCCTCGTAGTCGGCATAGGGGTCGCTGGCGCTGCAGTCGCCCTGCGTGGATGAGCGCAGCATGGGCAGCATGGGTTAGCACGGGCAGCATGGGCATCATGTGTTAGCATGGCCAGCACTGGTAGTCGGCGCAGGGGTCGCTGCGGCTGCGGTGCCCCCCTGCGCAGGCCTCGTGGTGGTGGCGGTGGTGGGTGGCCTCGGCATTTCAGTGACGCAGGCGGGCACAAGCAGCCTCGTGCCGGCACAAGCAGCCTCGTGCCGGCACCCCACAGCATGCATGGCACGGCACGGCGTGACGATGGAAGGGTCGGCCTCTACGGGTGGTCTGCTGATGTACTGCTGATCTGCTGCAGTGTGCTACAGTGCGCTGCAGTGTACTGCTGCACCGCACCCTGCACTGTGCTGCAGTGCGCTGCAGTGCACTGCTGCACCGCACCCTGCAGTGCACTGCAGTGCACTGCTGCACCGCACCCTGCAGTGTGCTGCAGTGTGCAGTGTACTGCTGCCCCGCACCTTGCAGCCGGTGCACATGCGGTCCCAGGCGCCGCCGCCCAGGCGGGGGCCCTCCTCATTGGTGCCGGGGGCGCAGGTATTGGAGAAGAAAGAAGCCACGCTCTCGGCGTCCGACTGCACTGCGTCGTCGCTGTCGACGCGAGGGATCTGTGGAGGGGTGGAGGGGGGGCAGCGAGAGGGGTAGCGTCAGGGGGGGGCATTGCGTTGTTATGAGCAACATCAAGTGTGCACGGCATTTGATGGCCACCGTACTGCGCACGCTGTGACGGCGTGCTGCTATCGGTGTGTACAGCTGGGCGCAGCGCTGCATGGAGCGAGCTCGGTGCAGGGAAGCAGAGCAGGGTGGGAGCCACCAGAGCGCGTGCACACATCTCACCACGCCAGATTCGACAAGGTAGCCCACGGGCATCACCCAGCCGCCGGTGCGGCGGTAGCCGGTGTGGCATGACCGCTTGCCCTGCAGGCAGGGCGAAAGGGATGCATGCTTGACCTCCACCGCGCGTGCCCGAGGCGCGGCGTGCTGCAAAGCAGTCTCTGTTCTGCTTGGTTTGCTGGCAGCAGATAGTCTGGTGGGCGTGGCAGGTCACCATACCTGCCTGCTGCCCCACAGCCAGCCAGCCAGCCAGCCAGCCAGCCAGCCAGCCAGCCAGCCAGCCAGCCAGCCAGCCAGCCAGCCAGCCAGCCAGCCAGCCAGCCAGCCAGCCAGCCAGCCAGCCAGCCAGCCAGCCAGCCAGCCAGCCAGCCAGCCAGCCAGCCAGCCAGCCAGCCCAATCCTCCATGCCCACCCACCTTGAGGCTGTCAAAGCTGGGGTTGCTGTCGCAGAAGGCGGCGGGCACCACGGCAATAGAGTAGTAGGAAGCACCCTGCAGGCCGTCTCCATAGTACTCTGACAATAAGAACAAGTGGATGGAGAGGGGCAGCGGGAGGGGAGACCGGCATGTGTGCGGCAGCAAGGCAGGGGGACAGGGGGCGAGGCGGCCTGCCTGGCAGGCATCTTCGGAGCGTTCTGTGTGCGATGGCTGTGGGGGGGAGGCACACGCACACAACCGCTCACCAGCGGCGATGGCCTCCAGCCCGTAGTCCTCGTGCGCGGGCAGCTGGTCGCTGCCGCCCAGCAGCAGCAGGTCGGCGCCGCCGCCGCGGATCAGCTCCAGGCAGGCGTCCTCGCTGCCGCCTGCGGCCAGGCGAGGTGGAGTAAGAGGGTGAAGGTAAGAGTCAGGTGAAGGTTGAGGGCAAGGTGAGGACTGTGCCAGCGGGCGTTCAGGTCTCCATCACCATCCCACGCTGATGCTGCCCTGGCCCGACTGCACCAGGGCAGCAGTAACCTCCTCTCCCCATCCCTCACCACCCCCACCCCGCACCACCACACACACACACATACCTGCCACGCAAGTGAACGTGACGTTGGCAGTGTTGCCCTTTGCCACAGCGGTATTGCAGGCCTGCAAAACACAACAAAGACGCGGCGGCACGGGTGGTCACCGCGCAATGCTGCACGCATCTGCGGCACACACATCTGTGCTGCTGCACCACAGCGCAATGAATGTGCGCAGCAATCTTGATATGCACTTCTCCCTCCCTGCTGGAAGGCGCAGGGGGGCTCGGTAGAGGCACATGGATGCAGCAGATCGGGCGCACAGGCTGACAACCGTCCAGCAAGGGCGGCGCAGCTGCAGCGCACCTGCACCAGCGCGGGGTCGGCGGTGAAGGGGATGCACCAGGTGGCGGTGGCGGCGCCCGTCGCGGGGGTGGGCGTCGCCGGGGTGGGGGCGGCGGGCGTGGGAGCGGCGGGTGTGGGGGCGGCGGTGTCCAGGGAGGCAATGCCTTCATAAGCCTGCTCGGTGGATTAGAGAGGAACACGGGTGTGGGTGGGGTGTGTGGGTGGGGGTGGAAATGCGGGGGCCGGAGTGCAGGCGCTATCTGCCTCCTACCGCCCACCCCCCCCACCCCGACCTGCTTGGTGCTCGTGCCAAAGTACTGGAGGAAGGAATCGTCGACGGGCTGCGTGGGCGGGTGGGACGGGTGGGAAAGGGATTGTTGGTTGGCTGAGCAGGTGGTGGAAGGGGGCGGGAGAGGAATATTTGTCAGGCTGTGAGGGTAGGTGGGAGGGGAGGGACGGGCGCCTTCAGGCGTTGGTGGCCCGGCCCGCACGCCAGTCCGCCGCACTCGTCATTACTGCCAGCAGCAGCGCTGTGGCTGCAGCAGCGCTGTGGCTGCTGCCTGTGAACGCCGCTCCCGGCACTACCAGCAGCAGCCCTGTGTGGCCATGCTGCAGCGCACCCACCAGGATCTTTTCAGTGTCCTCAGAGAAAGCCAGTCCCTCGACGCCACCAACGTTCTTGGCGCCCGCCAGGAAGGTGGCGTTGGCGCCGGCGGCCACCAGCGCCGCCTGCAGCGGGAAGGGGGGGCACGGCAGGCAGCGCGGCGGCAGTCGCTAAGAAGGGCGCTGTGCCTCTTTATAGCTCAGGGCGCGTCGCATCTGTCTCTTGGGGCCCTCGCGGGCCCCTGCCACGGCTGGTCCCGACCAGCGCTCTGCCCTGACACCCCCGCTACCTGCGCAGCCTTGCCCACGGCGCCGCTCTTGAAGTCGGGGCGGGTCACGACTGGGGGAGGGCGGGCAGGGATGCAGGGGCAGGGGCGTGACGAGCAGGGTAAGGAATGGGTGTGGGGGACAAGAGGAGAAGCCGGCAGGCAGGTCAGCACACACAACACGTGCTCCTCCACAGCTCGGCTCATCCCCAGCGAGGCTCACTACTTGGTGCTTGGCGCCAGCCACCCCAGCCCTCAGCCCAGCCCACCCACCCGCATAGGCAGGCGCCTTGGCGATGTTGCAGCTCTCAAAGTCCTCCAGCGGGGCGCAGCCGCCGGCGGGGCACAGCAGGCGCAGGCCGGCCTGGGTGGCGGCGGGCAGCTCGAGCGCCGTCTCATGCTTGGTGAAGGCCACGTCGCCTGGTCCGAGGGAGGGGCGCAGGAGGGGGGGTTGGGGGGGGGGGGGGGGGCGTGCACATGCCAACTGTTCGAGTGCAGTGGCGCAACGCATGCTGCGCAGCAGGCGAGCGTGCTGGGCGACGGCGGCGGCACCCACACGGGCGGCGGGCATGAGAAGGGTGGGGGTGGGGCAGGCAGCTGCAGGCAGGCGGGCAGGCGGGCAGGCACGCTCACCAGAGCCCTCTGTGAGGCAGAGCAGGGAGCCCTCGTAGTCGGTGTAAGGGTCGGTCTCGGTGCAGTTGCCCTGCGGGGCGAGCAAGGGAGGCGTGCGTGTGACCACACCATCTGAGCAGCACGGATGGGTGGGGCACAGGCCCTTGCATGCTGCACCGCTGCAGCACATCATGATCAGCGCTTTGCCTCCTTGCAACCGCTCACTCCAGTGTGCCATCCACGTGCTGCCTCGCAGGCTGGCACCCCCAGCACGCCACGACCCTCCTCTGCCCCACCCTGCCTCCAAACGCCATGCATGTGCCGCACCTTGCAGGCGGTGCAGACTCCGTCCCACTTGCCGCCGGCCGCCAGGGCGCCGTCGTCGGTGGGGGCACAGGTCTCAGAGAAGAAGGCGGCGACGCTCTCGGCATCTGCATTCACCGCGGCGTTGCTGGTCACGGGGGGGATCTGAAGGTGGGTGGGGGTGGGGGTGAATGCGCGGTGGGGCAGTGGGAAGTGATTCGGAAAGGATGAAGGGCGGCACGGGGGGAGGCAATCGGGGCGGCATGGGGGCCGTGCTGGCGGCAACGGCGCGAGGGCAGCGGCAGCCTCCTCTCCCTGTCGCTGTGCGCCCCGCCACCCACCGCACCGCGCCCCTGCCACTGCATCCCTGCCCGCCCTCGTGCAGTCTGACCCGCCCCGCCCCCCCACACGCACCACGCCGGAAGATACCAGGTACCCGACGGGAAGGATCCAACCGGCTGTGCGGCGGTACCCGGTGTGGCATGACCGCTTGCCCTGGCACATGAGAGGAGAGGGGTGGGGTGGATGGGGTGGGGAGGGGGAGGTGTGGCGCTCTGCAATGACTAGCCAGGCCGACTGTGGAGGCAGTGCACGCACAGCGCGGGCCCCACGCACAGCGAGCAGGCGGGCGGGCAGGCGGGCGCGCGGGCAGCCACTCTTTCCACCCCACCCCCACCCCCACCCCCACCCACCCCACTCCCCCACCCCCACCTCACCGCACCCGCCTTCCCACCACCACCACCACCACCACCGCACCTTGAGGCTGGCAAAGGTGACGTCGGGGGTGCAGAAGGCGGCGGGCACCACAGCGACAGAGTAGTAGTTTGCTCCTTGCAGGCCGTTTCCATAAACCTCTACAGCGTGTTGAATCGAAACCAGCTGTCAGTTAGGTTTGTGGGTTTGATAGGGAGCGAGCAGACGGCTCGGGTGTTGAACGCGCGCAGAGGGACGGAAGCTGCTGCATGAGGCGCGGGTCGGCAGCACGCAGCGCTGGGCAGGTACGCGGCAACGCACCAGCGGCGATGGGCTCCAGGCCGAACTCTTCGTTCGCAGACAGCATGCCCTTGGCGCCAGAGGTAGCTGCAAAGGGGGGGAGAGGGGGCGCATGGTGAGGGGGGGCACAAGGCGCACGCTGCGCGGCGGCGTGCGCCATACGAGCGCTCTGCCGCCGGCCTCGCCAGCGCCCCCCCTCACGCACCGCCCAGGGTGATCAGGTCGGCGCCGCCCTCGCTGATGAGCTTCAGGCAGCCCTCTTCAGAGGCGCCAGCGACGCATGTGAAGGAGACGGAGGCGGTGTTGGCGGCGGCGAGCGCCGCGGTGCAGGCCGCGACGGCGGGCGACCCTGTGGCCGCCGGCACGCACCAGCGCGCGGAGCCGGCCTGCGCGACAGTTCAATTGGGGCAGAAGAGAGCTCGATGCAGTGTTGGGGTACGAGGGAGCGAGGGGCCGCGCTGTTTGCGCGCCTAGCACCGGCTCCCGGCACCCCCAACCACGCTCTGCCGGGGGAAAGCCCTGAATTTGTCGCGCGCACACCTGCTGAAGCGTGCGCGAGTGAACGGGGGCCGCCAGCACCAGCAGTGCGGCCAGGGCAAGTGCCCTGCTCAGGGCGCTCGCGTTGGTCATGACCGCCAGTTGTGCTGCACTGGCTGGGGACTGGCCTGGCAGGCGCTCGTGCTGCGCGGTGAGAGGTGCGGAAACGGGAGAGGAAGGGAGAAAGGGGGCACGGCACTAAGTAGACACGGCGCGCATGCATGGCGCATGCCGGCGCATGTCGGATGCCAGCGACGAGGGAACCGCCCCCCACTCTCCTCATAGTGGCCTTGTTTCATTTGGCTTTGGCTGCTCCACGTTTCACAGCACCTGCCCCGCTTACATCAAGCGGCCCCATGCCGCTTCGTGGTCGGGCGGCACACGCCTTGCATGGCGTGTGTGGGTGGGGGGAGGGGGGGGCGAGACATCGATGCCCCTGCCACGGCAGCGCCTCGAGTGCTGCTAGGAGAAGCAGGCGCACCGGCACACTTGGGCTGGCAACAGTTGATCCCAAGACGGGGAGTTACTTGCGGGAGGTGCAAGCGTGCTCTGGAGTGCAGGCGTGAGGAGGACCCCGCCGTGGTACTGCCGGGGCGTGCGGTGGGCGATGGGGGCACTGGGCATCGAGGGATGCACGAAGTTGCTGCAATGGCCAGAGACGGACAGCCTCGTTGAGATTACACGTCACATAAATGCTATGCTAAGTGTAAACTGCCTGCTGCCAACCTGAGCGCATTGAGGAGAGCGGCACTGGCGGCGGCGCCAGTGGCGGCGGCGGCGGTGGTCACGACGGCGTGATGATCAACAGCGCGGCGGCGGCATGCCATTTGACAAGGTCGTTGCCCGCTGCTGCCTCGAAACACTGTCGATCAAATCTGCAAGATCAGAGGCCGTCCAGAAGCAAGCGTGGCCAGGGCAAACTCCCAGCACCAGCTTCGCGCGTAGGGCTTACGCCCGCAGCAGCGGACGGCCTGACCCAGCGCTCTCGGTACTTGCAGGTGTACAGGCGTGGCTTTCTGCAGACACCAGAGACCGGGGCGCGCCGGACAGCACAGCCTCAGGTGAAGACGCGTGTTGGGCCCCGGCCCCGCCTCCCTGAGCTCGTCACGGCGCTCAATTGCTGTGCAAGCACTTCATGTGACTGACTGTGAGTAGCCACGCCGCAACCCTCGGCCCCACTGCGGCTCACCTCCGTCGCCGCTCACCGCCGCCACCCCTGTTCCACGACATTGCGGGCCACTCTATTACACTTGCAGCTGTGCAGGAGCAGCACGCCATGGCGCGTCGAACCTACTTGCTCCCTGCAGCATCCGTCTTGCTGCTGGGCCTGGCGGCACGCGTCGCCGCCGCCGCCGGCTGCGACTGCGAACGCGTCTCGCTTGCGCCCTCCCCTGTGTGCGGCACCCTGGGCATAACCTTTGTCAACGCCTGCGTGGCACAGTGCCAAGGCTACGAGGTGGCGGCTGAAGGCCCTTGCCAGCGGCAAGGCAGCAGCGGCAGCAGCAGCGGCAGCTGGCCCCCCGGCGACGCCGCGCCAGAGGACAGCAGCGGCGGCGGCGGCGGCGGCGGCGCTGCCTCTGGCGGCGTGCCAGGCAGCTTCCCGCTGGGCTCCCACGTGGCCAGCGAGGCGGCAGCTACCCCAGAGACGCTGTTCCGCTACGCGGCAGAGGGCTTTGCGTTTGCGGCACGCGTTCTGCTGCAGCCAGCAGAGGAGGTGATGGGCGGGGCGGCGAGCGTGGGCCGTGCCCCGACGCGCGTCGAGCTGCACCAGGCCACAAAGTGAGCTGGCTGCGCGGTGCGTGCGCTGCCAGGGGTGCACAAGGGTGGTCAGGCACATTTTGAGGCTGAAGGAAGCAGCCTGGTTGGCATCTCATCGCCATCCGAACCGCCGCCTTGCTTGTTTCGCCCGCCGCATCCCACCGCCCCCCTGCCCCCCGCCAACGTCCCTGCTGTGCCGCAGGAGCCTGGTGGCCGCAGATGGGATTTTCGAAAGCAGGCTCACTCGCCAGGGGGACCTGTACGTCCGGCTCGCAGGTCCCTTCAGCGTCAGCGGCGGCAGCAGCGGCGGCGCAGCAGTCGAGCCGCAGCAGCCTGCGGGGCCGGCCCGACGGCGACTGGCAGGCAGTCGTAAGCTTCGGGTGGTGGGCACAGATGACAGGACAGAGGTGGGTAAATGGGTGGGGGTGGGGTTTAAGTGTGTGGGTTTGGGTGTGGGTGAGGTGTGGGGGTGTGGGCGGGGTGTGGGTGGTGGCGTGAAAGTGGGAGCGGCGCTGCTTGGGAGGCTCAGTTGCAGGTGTTTTAGGGGGGGCGGGGTGCTTGCTGAAGGCAGGTGAAGCATGGGCCTCCATAAATGCCTCCCGAGTTGTCCACACACGCTGCCCCTCCCGCCTCCCGACAGGTGGACTCCCACTCATACCCCTACTCTACCATTGGCTTCATCGGCACGGGCTGCTCCGGAGCGCTCATCTCCCCCACCGCTGTCCTCACAGCCGGCCACGTGAGCAGGGGGCGGCGGGCGCGCGGGGGCGGCGAGGCAGTCGCCCGCAGGCGCGTGCACGCCCGCCTGCCCTGCCTGCTCGTGCTGCATGTGTGGGATTTCTTTCTTCCTCTGCTGTGCCAGCACCATCCACCTTTGCACCCAGTCCGGCGAAGCTCCTAACAGCCCCCCCCTCCCATCCCCCTGCCCATGCATGCATGCAGTGCGTGTGGAATGCAACAACAGGGGACTGGAGCGAGGGCTTGGGGTTTTACCCAAACCTGGTGCTGGGCGGAGCCGAGCATGTAAGCAGCGCATGGAGGTACAGCATGCGAACCAGCAGGAGCAGCAGGAACTGCAGCCGTGCGTACATGTCTGGGCAGCGTGCAGCTGCATGAAGCGCACCGCCTCCCTGCCGCCCACCTCCTCTACCCTCATACCCCACTGCCGCCCACCCGCCCAGCCACCCTAGCTCCCCACCAAAACCATCTGTATTGCGCCTCACGCAGTGCCATGGCTCCGACTGCTACTCCCAACGGTTTGTGGACTGGGACAGCGTCAGCACAATGTTCAACAACGGTAGGGAAGGGAGCGTGAGGGGGCGGAGGGGGCGGGGTAGGGGGGCGGCGGATGCGAAATTGCAAGCGTGGCCGGCGCTCGCGCATCCCCTCCAGCATGCCACCTCCGCAACTGCGCCCCTCCCTGACCGCTCCGCCTGCAGCCACCCACCCCAGAGGAGCGTGCAGGATGGGACCTCCACCCGGCTGCCGCAAGCTCACGTGCTCGTGCAACTTTGCACAGCTGCCTGCTTCTTTTGAACCCCCTCCCCTCCCCCTGCGCCTGCCTGCAGCCAACCCGCCAGAGGAGTGCGACGACGGCACGTTCAACTGCCACCAAGACGCCGACTTCGTGTTCGATTTCGGTGCGCTGGCTCCGCCGCAAGCTGTGCATGCTATGCATGCTACGCTGGTGTGCACTGTGCTGCGCATTCCCCAGCCAGCACAAGCAGGCCCACTGTGCCCCGACCGCCCAAACCGCCGCCAACCTCCCCGCCCCCCTTGCTTCCTGCCTTGCCTCCCCACCAGCCGTGATCATGCTCAAGGAAGATCTGAGCTCCTACGGCAACCTGGTGAGCTCTGCCCACGCTGCCTGGTCAGGCAGTGGTGGCAGGCAGCACCGGGGAGCGAGCAAGCGCGGCCTGACGGGGCGCCCCTCCTATGCGGCAAGGGCGGATCAACGGTGCTGCCCGTGCCGCGGCGGCCGTCCCTGCCCGCCCGCCCCCCAACGCACCTCTGCCTGCCTGCCCGCCTGTCTCTCTTGCCCAGGGCATCAAGTACGCATGTGAGGCGGAGCCCATCCCTGTGGCCACCGCTGGATATCCGGCAGACCTCGTGGGTGAGCGCCAGGGCAGGCTTGGTTGGCACAGCCCCCGACTCCCTCCGTTGTTATCACACATTCGTTGGGCAGGCTGGCTTGGGGCAAGCCTTCGGGAGACCTCGTGGGATAGTTGTTGTTGTTGTTCTATATTGTTTTGGGCAGATGCTGTTTTTCAAAACAGCCCCTGCACTCCTCCCTTGTTGACAGAGTTTTCCATGTACACTACAACCGGCACCCTGGAGGCCTTCCCTGGCTGCGTCGGCGACTGGTGAGCTGGGCGGGGGGCAGGGCCGGGCGCCGTGGGCTGACGGTAGGCGCGCTGCCACGCGGGCTGCGGGGGCGGTTGCCGAGCGGGCGGCCAGTGGGTGGGTTACCAGTGCCACCACCACCAGGCCGAGGGGGACCGCCCATCACTCCAGGTATACCTGCCCCACCATCCAGCCAGGCCCGGCGTGCATCATCCCCCCACCCCCCCCCCCACCCCCCACCCCCACCCCCCACACACACACCACCACCACCACCCACCCACCACCACCACACCCGCCTGCGCAGGGACGCTGAACAGCTCGCATCCCACACCCACCCGTCCCCCTCCCCCCCACACATACCCCCCGCCTGCCCGCGCAGGGACGTGGCCAGCGGCGTGATCACGTCCGACCTGGACACCGCCCCCGGGCAGAGCGGCAGCTCCATTTGGGACTCTGAATACTACGTCCGAGCCATCCATGTGAGCCGCAGGCTGCTGGAATAAGGAGGCCGCTGCAGCAGGGGGGCAGCGTAGGCAGCAGCGGCGGAGCTGTGTGTGTGCACGCTATCGGGGCGCAGGGCCAGGCCTGCTCCAGCGTGCGGCCGTTACCTCGCACCAGGTCCTGCCGTTGCACCCACCCGATCGACCCACCCCGGTGCCCTGTTTGGAGTTCCTGCTGACGTTCACGGCACCCCCCAGCCACTGTGGTCAGCATCCTCCCCATCCCATCCCCACCACTTGACCGGCCCCGCCCACAACCATCAACTCCACCTGGCAGGTCAACGGCAACCCCGGGCACCGCTCGGTCAACGAGCAAGTGTTCGGCGTCATCACTGGCTGGCTCACTGGCGCCGCTGCCCCCAGCCCCGCCCCCGAGCCCTCGCCCAGCCCGGGCATCACTTTGTAGATGCACACGGCGGCGAGGCACAGCGGCGGCGGCGGCAGCGCTGCCCTCCGCTCGACTTGATCGCTGGCGCGCTGCCTCGCCTCTGCTTGTACGTTGCCTGGGTGCGCCCTGCCCCCTCCCATGCAGCCGCGAGATTTGTAGACGCAAGGCCCTCCACCTCTTCTCTACCCTGCCCAAATCTGCACGGCCCTTTTGTACCCCCTTTTGTACCCCCGTGACCCGCTCCCCTGTGCCTTGTGCCATTGCCCTACGGCCCCCTGTGTTGCCCCCTCCTTCCGGGTGCAAGCAATCATTCCGCTGGTCTTGCCACCGCAACTAGGCGGCGTCGCCCCACAGTACCTGTGCAGTGCAATACAGTACTGATGCGTGCCCGCAGCCCCATAGAGGCCGGCTCACCATCTCCCCTTTCCGTCTGCCGCCCCGCCGACCGCCACGTGCAAAACTGCTTAACAGGAAGCCGAGAGGCGCGGAGCAGACAGAGCTGAGCAACAAGCGGGATCCCTTGGGTGGCCCGGCCCGGCCCCAAGGCGGGGCGCAGGCGCAGGCGGTGTGGCGAGGGGCGGCGGGGGCGACGGCGGGGGTGTTGGCAGGCAGGGAGGGGTGCATGCTGGAGAGAGCGGCGGCGCAGTGGATGGGTGGGGGAGGTGTTCTTCTCTGCAAGTTGGGGGGAGGGGGTGGGGGCGCCGGGCACGGGCAGGGCACACACGCACACGCAAGGGGAAAGAATACAAATCGAAGGCAGGCAGGCAGAAGGGGAGGGTTACACGCAAGCAGCAGAGCGGCGGGGGGCTCAGCGCGGCTGCAAATGCCAGCCGGGTCTCAGCTCCCCGCGAGGCTCTTCCGGAAGCCAGCCAGCTGGCTCCTCAGGAGCAGCAGCTGGCTCCACAACGGTAGCCGGGTCCGGGGCGGCTTCGGGGCAGCTCCAGGGAAGCCGGCAGGCAGCTGCTCGTCAGCAAGCCGGCAGGCAGCTGCTCGTCAGCATTTAGACGGGCACAACCTCCTTCTGGGTGATGCGCTCGTACACCTCGCGCACCTGTGCGGGGAAGGCAGGGAGCGGGGGTGGGTGGGGTGGCGGGGTGAGTTTGGAGGAGTGCTTCGGGGTGTCTAGCGGCAGTGCCGTCTGCACTGCGATGCTGCAGCAGCACGCATGCATTGCCACTGCTCGGGCCGTGCAGTTCTGCGTGGCTGCCGCTCGTGCAGGCTGCTGTGCACGCACGCATCCCCCCGGCTGGCTCCGGCACCGGCTGGACACCTTCAGGCCCCACAATGGTCTGCTGCAACAGGCGGGCCGGCTGCTGCGCACGCACGACTGCCCCAGGTGGGGGCCCCTCTGCGCACCTTGAGGCCCACAATGGTCTGGAACAGGCCGGTGCCGTTGTTGGAGCCAGGGAAGGAGGAGTTCTTGAGCATCTGCTGCGTGATCTCGCCGTAGAACTTGGCAGAGGTGTTGGACAGGTGGCTCTCCATGTAGATGAGCTCCTGCAGTGGCGATGCAGTACCGCAGGGTTAGGCAACAGGGTCAGTGAGTGCTTGGCTTGAGGAGGACGCAGACGGGATGGGGGGCTGCAAGGCTGGAAAACTGCGGGAGAGGGTCGGCTCCTGCCGAGGAGCAGCTTGTGGGGGCGGCAACGGGCGGCGCTGGCAAGCTGCTGCGCCTACCGTCCCCTGGCAGGCAGGTACCACCCTTGCGGTACCGCCCGCTCACCTCCAGCTTGTCGAACTGGCCGTCCATCTCCAGGACGGACACCTCCTCGCCGTAGTAAGTGTCGGGGCCGTAGAACATCTTGATGCCTGCACAGAGGGGGTCGTTCAGGCGGACGGGGGTCACCAGAGGTGCGCACACACGGCAGTCGGCGTTGCGACGCCTGGCGCTGCTGCTGGAGCAGGGGCGATGCTTGTCGCCGCTTGCCGCCGCTGCTGCTGTGTGCTGTGCCGCCGCCCCCGTCCAGCCAGCGGCACGCACCGGGGAAGGAGCAGGTCAGCTTGCGGCCGCAGGGGATCCAGGACAGGGTGGAGCCCTGGTCGAACAGGTAGACGGGGTCGAACAGCTTCTTGCCGTCCTGTAGGGGGAAGCGGGGGAGGAGGCGACGACGAGACACAATTGTCGGCACGCGTATGGCAGCAGGGGCTCGTCTGTGCGCCAACCAGCCGCTCTTCCGAAGGCAGCCACACACATGCACCCCAACACAGCACAGTAACGACATACACATCACCCAGGGGCAACGGCGCAGGCAGGAGGCGGCGCAGCAAGGACCGGCACTGACCTTCATGATGAGGCGCACGCGCAGGATCTTGCCCTCCTTCTCGTCAGGCACCAGCTGGGTGGGCAGCACCTGCGGGGAGGCAGGGAGGGAGCGGGAGGGGAGAGGGGCACAGGCAGGCATGAGCGACGCGCGGCGGTGCGCGGGGTGTGCCTGCCAGGCGCTGCCAGGCTTCGGCACGTGCCCCCTGGCCACGCTCTCTACAAGCGGCGGCCGCAAGAAACAAGAAACACTCCAAGCTAAGGGGTTGAGGTACGAGTCACCCACCTGGATGATCATGTCGGCCTTCTTCTTCTGGGGGTCGATGTAGGCATCAAAGTCGGGCTTGCGCGCCTCGATGGAGGCCTGCAGCGGAAGCAAGGTGCAAGGCGCAGCCGATCAGTCGCGGGGCGGCTCCGGAACGCCGGCGCTGGCTGGGTAGGCAGTAACGTAGCGGTGGCACAGAGCGTAAGCGTCGGCATGGGAGAGGGGGTGCCAGTGCCGGGCAGGCGGGGCGCACAGAGCGTGCGTCAGGGGACCAACGGGAGAGGGGGAGCCACCCAGCCACCCACCCACCCACCTTGATGGACTCCAGGGAGTGGCCGCGCTCCGCCATGTCACGCTGGATCTTCCAAGCAAACTTGGTCTCGTCTGCAGCAAAGCAAAAGGACGCGCCGGGCACCAGGGTACACCAGGTGAGAGGCCAGCAGGAGCAGGAGCAGCAGCAGCGGCGGCGACAGCAGCCACAGGCATCAGAGGGGCCAGCACGGCCGCGGCGACGGCAGCAACTGCAGCAGGAACACCCCCACACCATGCACAGCGCCTTCACAGCATGCACAGCACAGCAGCATCAGCGCACCAGAGATGTCGAGGTAGATGCGGAAGTCGACCAGCTCGTTGACGCGGTCATCGTAGAAGGGGTGCAGGCCCTCGATGATCAGGATCTTGGGGGACGCAATCTCCTGTAGCAAGGTGCAAGTGACAGGGGGGGGGGGGGGGGGGCACGACAGGAGACGATGAGCGGGGTGCCGGGCACGAGCGGCGGCGACGGCAGGCGCCGCTCTGCCAGACACAGCTCTGCCACAGGGCGGTCGTGCGCACGCCGCGGCTGTCGCGCCGCAACGTGGCATGCGGGCGGTGCGGCGCGGCGCGGCTCGCACCTCAGCGGGGTCCAGCAGGCCGGTGACGTGGTTGTAGATGGGCTTCTGCACGGACTTGCCCTCCTTCAGGGCCTTCACCTGCAGACCAGATCACAGGGGGAGAGGCAGCGAGCATGTAGGGTCAGCAGGGAGAGGCAGCGAGCAGCCTTCGGGATTCGGCCACCGACTGCTGCTGATGTGGAGTGAGCGAGGCCGACCGCATGCTCGCCCCTTGGCTGCGCCCAGCACGGCGGTACACGCCAGGCCGCGCGGGGCACAACAAGAGTTGGATCCCCTGTGGCGTGCGCGTGTGCACGCTGCTGCAAGCCTGCCGCCGTTCCCCCGACCTGCTGCTGCACCACGCACAAGCCCTGCGTCCTGCTTTGGTTGCCTGACCCAAGGCACGCGGCAGAAAAGCAGCTCCTTCTCCTTTAAGAAGTCTGATGTTGTGCGCCCCCCCCCCCCCCCCCCGCTTGTACATTAGGTCGTTCTTGCTGTACTATGGAACCACTCTCTTTATGTTTGACAAACAAAGAAAACACTGAAGAGAAACCCCACCGCCTGCAGAAAACCTTCACCACCGACCTGCTCGTACATCAGGTCGAAGGCCTGCGACTCGGGGGCCAGGGCGGTCACACCCGCCTCCTTGCGGCCGTTGCGGTCCAGGGAGTGGTAGTCGTCCAGGCCTGGGGGACGATTCATTGGGGAGACACCAAGGACACACTTTAGAATTGCGCCGGTTGGTTGGGGTTGGTCGCACGCCGCTCCACGCCCGCTTGCTTCCGTGTGCATCAATGAACCAACAATTGATCATCAACTGCCAGGAAATGGGCAACTTGTTGACACCGAATAGGCAGGCACGTCAGGCCGGGCTGCAGGCCAGGCTGCAGGCCGGCGACGCACAGATGACGGTGGTCATGTCGGAGATGAGGGTGTTGGAGTCGGGGTTGCCGCCAGCCGGGGGCTTGGGCTCACCGCCGAAGATGCCAGTCACGCTGCGGGGCGATGAGGGGGGGAGGGGCGGCGGCAGGCACCAATCAGGCCGCGTTGGCGGGCACGTGCGGGGCGGAGCGCGCAGCAACGCGCCAGGGAGCAGAGCCGCGGTGATCAACCGGGACGCCAGGCGAAGCGACGCCACGCCCTGAAAACGCCAGGGTTTTGCTGACTTGGCACGCCGCCGCTCCCGACCGGCTCGCCACGCTCACCGGCGCATGAAGGTGGACTTGCCGCAGCCAGAGTCGGCAGCCAGGCCAATCACCACCACCTGCAGGGCACAGGCACAGGAGGGGTGAGCGCGCTGGCGCAGAGGGCGGCGGCGGGGTGCCGCCGCCGTGGGGCGCTTGCGGCCCACGATCGCCGCTTGTGGCCCGCGCCGGCGCCGCCAACGGCAGCCCACGATGCTGTGAGCATTGGAGAAGGGCGCGGGGAGCGCGCATTACGCCCGCAGCTTACCTTGTCGTCGGCAGCGCGCACAACCACGACGCGCTGGCTCTCCACGCGGCTGGCGGTCATGCCGCGCTGCATGCGCTTGGCGAAGGAGGGGCGGGCAATGGAGGCCTGCGCCGGGGCCGCAAAGGCGCGGCGAGTGCCGGCCGCGGGGCGCACGGCCATCTGGGCCGCCACGCCGTGCTTCTGTACCGTGCTCTGCATCTTTGCTCCGTGACCAAACAGAAGACGTGTCTGGTGGCTGCCGAGGCCCGCCCCTGCGCTTTCACGGCAGCTCACCGCCCTATCTCGCGTGCTGTGCACGACCCGGGGCAGGCTGCCGCCCGAGGCCCAATTGTGCTTCCCATGGCGATCAGGAACGTGACAGGATTGCAACCTAAGCGCGGTGCGGGAACGCTCTCGTTGCCGGGTCTCGCCGCCGCCGCCCGCTCCGCTGCCGCTAGAGGCCCGCCACTGGCAGTGCCCGAGCTCCCTGGGGGTGGCTTGAGTGCTGATCAGGTGTTCGGGAGCTTCAAACGTCTAAAATTGCGTCGTTTAGCTGCTGGTATGGCCTGCACGGAAAAGAGCAGCCTGCGCGGCTGCGCCTGTTGGGGCGGGCTCGGGGAAGTGCGCCGTAGCTGACCGCACACCGGCATCTTGCCGCTTGACGAGCCCTGAGCGGCCGTCTGACCTGCCGCCTCCCTCCTCCTGCTACACAAGCTCGAATAAGAATTGACGGATGCGCGAAGCGGGGGCGCAGATGCCGTATGCCGTGGGGCGCTACACTGGCAACCGCCGCGGATGCGTTGCAGGCCGGGCATCTGCGGACCCTCCAGTAACGAGCTGGATGGGCTTAGCAAGGTGTTTTGCCATTCGAATACACAGTAGCAGGACTGATTGGCACCCTGAATGTCCACCGTAACGCGATCACCTGCCGGGGCGCAGCGGGCTCGCCGCAAGCGGCGCCGCCGCAATCGCCCCTTCATCTTCGAAACCCAGAGCTCGCCCGCGCCCGAGCGGCTCTCGACAGCTTTGTGAACCGGCAGATCGACCGCCGACATGATGCAAGCGTGCGCAAGCGGCCTGGGCGTAGGCCCGACCTGCAGACCGCAGGCTGGCAAGAGGAGCAGCGTGCCGTTTCGCGCACACGGGAGGAGCTGCCGCCGGGCCGTGCTCGCGCGGGCGGGTGGCCAGGAGGGCGAGGAGGACCGCGGCGCGCCTCCCGCCCCAGCCAGCGAGGCGGCGACGGCGCGCGAGAGGAAGGCGGCCAACGGCGGCATTGGGCAAGCCCTCAAGGTGCGATTGCTGATGCAGCTTGGCGTCATGCGATTGAGGTTGCAGCAGTCCAACCTCACCTGCCTGATGGCACCAGCCACCATGCAGGCACGCCTGCACTGCCCCTTCTTGCCCCTTGCTCCGCCGGGCCTCGCGAGCCTCCCCTGCCTGCCTCCCGAGTTCAAATTGGGGCCCCGACGATTGGTGTTGCTGCTGTACCTGGAGGGCAGCTACAATGCAGGGCAGCCACACCGCTAGCAATGCTAGTGGCAAACCGCCTGCTGCTGCCTGCTTCTCTCCCCCCCCGCCCTGCCCCCAGGAGTGGAGCCAGGCTGTGGGCAATGCGCTGTCGGAGGAGGGCAGCAAGCTGGATGCACGGCTGTCCAGGGCGGGACAGAGCTTCGGCGAGGCCGTGGCGCAGCTGGGCAGCGGCATCGACGGTGCGTCTTGTGAGGGGCATCATCAGGCGCTGGTCGGGTGAGGGCAAACAGCAGGGCTGCATGCCGCACGGCCGTAGACCAGCGAACATGTGAATGCGACGCACGCGCGGCGGTTGCGCTGTGGCAGGCGGGTTGCACCGCGGTGCACACGACAGGCGTGAGAGAGGTTCGCTCATAGCGCCATGCATGCACCTCTTCTGCACGTTCGCTGTGCACTCACTCACTCGCTGTGCACTACTCACTCGCTGTGCACCATCGGCGCGCATGCCTGCTTGTTGCAGCTGCCAACAAATCAATGGAGGAGCAGATGGAGCAGGGCGGCAGGGCGTGGGGGGAGATGGCCCGTGAGCTCTCGGATTCAATTGATGGCGGCCGCGTCGCCAGCAGCAGCGACGGCTCAACTATTGCCTTTCGCAGCTCGGGTGCGTGCATGCGCTGTCTCAGCGGGGAAAGCTGTGAGGGGTTGAGGGAGCGCAGCAGCATGTAGCAGCTGTTGCCGGAAGCGTGGATTCTGGCAAGCGCAGGCTGCTGCCGGTGTCGCTGCGGCGCTGCCATGGCCGGCCGCTGCGCTGGCAGCAAGGCGTGCGCTGGCAGCAAGGCGTGCCTGCCCCCCGCCCCTTGTTCCTCCCACCCTCTTCCCTCTTCCCTCTACCTACACCTGGAGGTGATTCCTGCTGTGCGCTGCCATCCTGCCTCCGCTCCACTCTTGCCTGCACTGCAGTCGACGACCTTCTGAACCTGCCTCGCAACCGTGGCCTATCCGCCGGCGCCGCGCAGAACCCAGCGCAAGTGGTGGACGCCTTCCTGGCGCCACCCGGCAGCAGCGGCGCTGTACGCGCGGCAGGTCCCGCTCAGAGCGCTGTGATGGGAGTGGTGAACGCCTTCCTCGCACCGCCCGGCAGCGCTGCCGCCTCTGCCGTCGGCGGTGCAGCCGCGCCAACGGCGCCGCCCCCGGTGGTGGCAGAACCAGAGCGGCCGATGGCGGCCGCTGTGCTGGTGGCAGACAGCGTGCGCGACTCGCCCAGCACTCTACAGCAGGCGCAGCGCGAGGCAGCGGCCAAGCTTGAGGCAGACGCCGCGGCGGAGCTCGCGGTGGCAGAGGCTGCAGCAGTGGCGGCAGCTCAGGCAGAGGCGGCGGCCAAGCTTGAGGCAGAGGCGGCGGCCGAGCGGGCCGCGGCGGAAGCGGACGCAGCCAAGCGCGCCCAGATGGTGGCGGCGGTGAAGCTGGAGGTGGAAGCGGCGGCGGAGCGCGCATCAGCAGAGACTGAGGCGGCCAGGCGGCGCCAGGCGGAGGCGGCGGCAAAGCTGGAGGCGGCGGCGGCGGAGAGCGCGGCCGCAGAGGAGGCGGCGCAGGCGGCGGCGGCAGCGGCCAAGCGGCGCCCCAGCGACCACATCGCCTTTCTGTCGGCCCCCATGTCTGCCACCGGCGCTTCAGGGGAGCAGCCCCCAGCAGACAAGGCACCCAAGGAGCCTGTCACAGGCGCGTTGCGTTGCAATCACGCGCGTGTGCTGCGTTGCAGCCACACAACCCTGCATTGCTGCGCAGCACGCCGTCGTCCCGCGGCGCTGCGTGCCACAACCTGCCTCATCGTTCTGGCGCTTGCACTGGGATGGTGCAGTGGGTCGCGCCGGCATCCAGCGCTTGCCGGTAATCCCTTGCGCCCACTGCCCTTCCTTCCTTGCTGCTGTGCAGGCAGCCCCACCCTGGACACCGTCCCGAAGGATATCACCAAGGGAGGGCGGCACATCAGGTGGGTACAACTTAGGTGCACCTTAGCCCCTGTCGCGCCCAACTTGGCCACTGCAGGATAGTTCCGCCTGTTGGTCACAGCCGGCCCGCCCGTGCCGTGGCGTCATGCTCACATGCAACTGTGACAGGCGGGCCTGGGCGGCCGCGAGCGGCAAGTGCCGGACCCCTGCCCGTGCTTCCAGGAGACTGCCAGCATGTAATCGCTGCACATCAGCTGGCTGCCTCCTGCCTCCACCGAGGGTGGCCACTCCTCTTTCAACCCACCTCCTCGCACACCCATCCACCCCTCTCCAGCATGCTCACTGCCCCCATGGGCGGCGGCGGCGGCAGCGGCGGCAGCGCAGGCGCAGGCGCGGGCAAGAAGGCTGGCCCGGGCGGTGCAGCTGGCGCGGCTGCTGGCGCAGCTGCTGGCGCCGCTGCGGCAGCCTTTACGGCTGCCAAGGCCGCCACTGGCGGCGGCGGCGGCGGCGGCGGTGGCTCAGGTGTGTGCGGGGAGGTGGTTCAGGTCTGCCTGCGTGTGCATACCAGGTGCATTTGATTTTCAGCTGCTGCTGCAATCCCACCCACGTGCCGGCCCCCTAGCTGACCTTTTAATCCTCGTCGTCTTCTGCGCAACGTGCGCAGGCGGCGGCGGTGGCGGTGGCGGCAGCGGTGGTGGCGCTGGCGCCGGCGGCGCCGGCGCGCCCTGGCTGCGCTGGCTGCTGCTGCTCCTGATCGCGATTGCCACATACATGTGGGTCAACGACGTGCGGCCTGTGCCCGAAATCAAGGCCAAGCTTGCTGGCAGCGCGCCGCAGCAGGGCGCCGCCAAGCGCTGAGAGCCTGCGCGCCCCAGCGCTGACGTGCACTGGTCGCAGTTCACCCCGCTTTGCTTTTCACCCTCCCTGGTTGTCCTTCTGTGCTGTCGTACAGGGCCCCTTGCTCCCTTGCCTTTGCTCTCCTGCTCCTTCACGTGTATACCCTCAACTTTCTGTGTCAACACTCCCTCTGCCGATATGATAAAGTGCGCTCGCACCCTTGCCTTATTTGGGTGCCCGTGCGCCCCCGGGTCATGCCTTGCCCTGCCAACACGCTGCTCCGCCCTGGAAGCTGCCCATCGTCGCCCCCTAGCTGAACTGCCCTCCCCTAGCTGCCGACCCCTGTTCGCCCCTGCTTTCCCAACTGGTTTGCCTTCAACGCCCCGTTTTTGTCGTCGTCTGCTGTGCCTGCTGCGATCCCTTTGCGCCCTGAGACGATGCCGCGCTGCGAGTTTGCGCCGAGTCGACGCCCCTCCTAACAAACGGCAGCCGCAAATGCCACGATCCGCCTGCCAACCCTGTGCTTGACCCTGGTCCATCACCTCTGTGCGAGCCCGATCCCCTGCGATGGTCCCCCTCACTGGAAGTAGTGCAACCTATCTCGCTCACCGTGTCATGAGTTGGACGACACACAGACAGGCAAACAACAGGGAAGGGGGGAGCCCATTCAAAACACTGGGCTCGTTGCAGTGCAATGCAGGGGCCCTAACAAGCTACACAGCCACGCTGTCATGGCTGTGCGAGTGCTGTGTTCATGCACAATGAATGGGGCCGACTGGCAGCGGGCGAGGGCAACCAGCCCACAGGCTTCCCCCCCCTTCCACTGCCGCCGCCGCATGGGACACCCCGACGCTTCGGCGCAACCTCTGCCTGCTTCTAGCAATCTAGCGCTTCCCTGCGTCCTCTACCGCAACATGGAGGCTGCTCTGTCCGAGCTAGGCGAGGAGCTGCGCGCCTGCGAGCGCCCAGACTGGCGCCCTGGCTGTGAGCGGCTGGAACGTGCCTCGCGCAGCCTGATCCGGCGCTTGAATGAGCTCGAGGGCCGCCTGCCCGACCCCGAGGCCCGCGGCGAGCTGCTGACGCTCCTCACGTGCGCCCGCCTTCCCTGCGGCCGCCGCCGTTGCATGCAGTCTGTCAAGCTATGCTCTCCCCGCCCTCGTTGGCTGCGCTGCATGCCGTGCACTGCTGTACCGTTGCAGGTGGCTGGCGGCACACTGCGGTGGCGCAGCCGCGCTCGGGAGGCGCGTGGATGGCAGCTGGGGCGGCACATGCGCACCTGAGCGGCGCCGGCCGCTGGAAAGAAGCCTCTTGTGCCTGGCATATGTCGGCTTGCGCGCAGGGGCAGCGCTGCAGGCTCTGCACGAGCACGGCGCACAGATCACTGACGAGGAGGCCGGCGGCGTGCTTGGCTGGCCGCTTGCAGCGGCGCCTGGCATGGCTCGCGGGCTCTCGGCCATCAAATTCTTGCACTCCTCTCCCCCCCTCTTTGGCGTGCTGTGCTCCTACCTAGCCGAGCATCGCACCAGCGGGGGGGCCTACGCCGCAGCGCTGCGCAGCATGCAGGGGCTCGTGGCGCCGCTGCTGCATGTCTTGACGCAAGCTGCCGCGGGGCTGGCGCGGCCAGGTTACTGACGCTCGAGCGATGCGCTGCCTGCTTGCCACATTTGTGTAAACCAAGCATCCCAGTCCCACAGTGCTGTGTCGCCTTCCCCTTCTGCCGCGCAGGCACATCCGGCGCTGACACGGAGCCCTGGGGGTGCCTCCTGCAAGTGTTGCGCAGCATTGATCTGCTGCCTGGCGACACACTGGCGGCGGCGCTGGCGGGCAGCAGGCAGGGCGGCGACAGCTGGGGAGAGACGCTTGTCATGCGCCTGCTGGCCTTCCTGGGCAGCCTCGCACGCATGGGGCCGCCCGCTCCAGTGCTGCCCTCAGATCCACCCTCCCGTGCTTACCGGAACTTTGAATGCTGGGACTGGCTGCTGCCACTGCTCAACGGCAGCCTCACGCCGCTGGTGTTCGCTGCGCTCGCCAGCCCCGCCGGCTTCCGGCTGCAGCGCGCGATGACGGCCTTGATGCATCAGGCAGCGGGGCAACACCAGCAGCGGCTGCAGCACGGGCCGCTGCCCGCCCATGCAGCACGGGCAGAGCTGCTGGTGCTGTACACAGCTGGTGCGGTCACCGGCATGGCTCTCGGCGAGCACAACGCGACGCTGGCTGTCCAAGAAACAGCAGCAGCGGCGGCGGCCGGCCAGACGGCGGCAGCGCTGTGCACGGTTTGGGACGCTGTCGCTGCCCTGCCGGCTGCAGCGGCGCTTGTGTCGGCCACCACCTCTATGCCTGCCATGTGCTCAGAGATGCACGCAGCTTTGGCAGCGGGCACCACGCTGCTGAGGAGCTCAGGTGGGCACCACGTGTGTCGTCGTTAGTGGGTGTGGGCGCAATCGGCGGTCAACGTGCGGGCTGGCACTTGCTTTGCATGCCGAGCCGCTCGCCCCGACCCAGCCCTCGCTCCACCTTGCACCGTTGCGCCGCGCAGGTGCAACCTTCCAAGAGCTGCAGCGCTGTGGAGCCTACAGCCGCTGGGAGCCGGCCAAAGCAGGCCGGCTGCTTGCGGCGTACGAGAGCTGGCTGCGCAGCGGTTCCGGGCTGCGGGCTGCCCTGCCCCAGGCCGCCGCTGCGCACGCTGTGGCGTTGATGCAGGCGGCAGGCAACGCGGCCCTCAGAAGCCTGGAGTACTGCCTGGGCTGGGTGAACGCTGCACAGCCGCAGCTGAGCGCAGCCGACGGCGAGCGCCTGCTAGAGCACACAGCCTCGCTGGCCGCCACCGCCTGCAAACTCGCGGTGCGTGCCCGGGCGGCGCAGGCGGGCGGCGGCGCTGAGCTGCTGCTGCAGGGCGCCCCGCTCCATCACCAGCCTTTGTGAGCAGCTGGCGGAGGTGGCGATGGAGCGGACAGGAGAGCCAAGCGGGCGGGCGCTCAGGTGAGGCACGACACAGTACTGTATACAGCGGGCGGGGAGCTGCATGTGCTGTCTGTTGCAGGGCGACGGTCACTGCAGCCCTTCATGCGTGCATCCAATAACTTGGGCACTTCGCTTTTGCCCGTTTGCGCGACCTCCTGCAGGCTGCAGCACAGCGTGCGACTTCAACTTGCCGAGGTGCGAGCGTTCTTCGTGCCAGACATAAACAACGCATTGAAGGAGACGGGTGGCCGCGTGCTCACGCCGGTGGCCGCACAGAGCAGCGAACAGGCGGCAGCCAGCGTGCGTGCGCTGGCGTCGGCGCGCCGCTGCTGCAACATGAGCTGCACGCAGCTGGCGGTTGCCAGCGATGCGTCGCTGCCGCTGCGGCGGTGCAGCGTGTGCCGCGTGCCCCGGTACTGCAGCGAGCAGTGCCAGCACGCTGACTGGCGTGCGGGGCACCGCAAGGTGTGCCGCCAGCTGGCAGCAGAGCGTTAGGCCGGTGCAAGCGCAGCGGTGGCTGAGGCAGAAGGAGCGCAAGCGACGCCTGAGTCCTTGGCGGTGCGACGGTAGCAGCTGCTGGTGCCACACCATTTGCATAGCCTGCGCTTGGCGTTGAGGGGAGTTTCACATTGTCGAATAGAGCGTTGATTCTGTCTGTAAAATACCTGCATGCTAAGGCAGGACTGGCCGAGGAGCTCGGCTATAGTGCTGTGTCGCTGAGTAAAGATGCGCGGCACGGGGCGCGCGCTGCGGCGGCAAAAAACAACCCTGTTCTGCGTGTCTGTCAAGTCTGTGCTGCTCCCACAGCGCCCACTGTACTTCTCTGTAGGAACTGGTGGGCCGCCAGCGCGCGTTACAACTTCTCGGCGTGCTCCAAACCGGAGTTTCCTCGCTTCAGCGACCGACCTCGACGGCCGCGCGTGCGGGGCGGCGGGGCAGCTGGCCAGAGGCGCGGCCGCAATGACGGAAGGTGCTGTCCAAGAGCACCGGGCTGCCGCCGCCGCCGCCACCGCCGCAGCTGGGTGTTTCACAGGCGCGAGCCTCACGAAGTGCCCCCTCACCGCGCCTCCCTCCCTGCCAACCCTGCAGCACACGAGGATGGCAGCGAAGCCCACATTGCTGCTGGTGCCCTCGCCCAGGTACGCCTCACTAGTGCCGCCAGCGTTGTCACGTGTGCCACCGGTGCCGCCGCCGCCCTGCCTCATGCCGCCCTGCCTCGCCCTCACGCAGGCCGTGCTGCTGATCACGACGCTGATGGCCGGCCACGCGCTGACCCGCCGCGGCGTGGTCTGGATTAGCGAAGCCGGCATCGCGCTGCTGCTGGGTGCTGCGCTCGGCGCGACTGTGCTCTCGCCGCTGGTGGACACCCACGGCACGTTTGCTTCTTTCCTGGCCTTCTCCAAGCCATTCTTCTTCCTTGGCATCCTGCCTCCGATCATCTTTGAGGCAGGCTGGAGGTGAGCCGGCCGTGAGAGGCCAGCACCCACGGGGCGGCCAGCACCCACCAAACGCAGGTGCATCAGAATGATTGATTGATCGGAGCGGCATGCAGCAGCGGCCAGCACCCACTTGCTGCGGGCCCCGTAAACTGGCCAGCCATGCCGAGGCAGCAGAGGCCAGCACTTACCAGTGCTGCACATGCTTGCCTGGCCCGCCCAGCCCACCCCGTAAGACCCACACGATACCGCCAATAACGCAGCCCCATGCACAACCCCCGCTTACACCTCATGTTCAATCGTTGTAAGCATGCCAACCCCGAGTGCCCCATGCTGCGCCCGCAACGTGCAGCATGGACGTCGAGCGCTTCTTCGCAAACTGCGGCGCCATTGCCTGCTTTGCCTTCCTGGGCACGCTCGTCTCTACCGCCGCCATCGGGCTGCTGGTGTGGGCGGCGGGTGCGCTGGGCCTCTGCGCTCCCTTCTCCTTCCTGGAAACTCTGCTTTTCGGTTCCATCATCAGCGCCACCGACCCGGTGCGCAACCCGATCCCTCAGGGGTGCTGTGTGGGCGCACGCTGTGCCTGCCCTGCTGCCTGTCAGGCAGTGACTGACACCGCGCGGCCTTGTTTGTTGCCGCTGCTGCGCTGCTGCACGCAACGCCGCCTCGCTCCTTCAAGCTCCACCTGGCGCCTCCTGCCCACCTGCTGCCGCCTGCATCCAGGCGCAATCCCTAGCAAACACGAGGATTCGCATGCTCGCGTGCTCCTCTCCCTGCTCACCCCTTGCCTCTGCCTGCCTGCCCCCCCCTGCCAGGTCACCGTGCTGTCCGTGTTCACCCGCCTGGGGGCCGACCCAGACCTGTTTGCGCTGGTGCTGGGCGAGAGCCTCATGAACGATGCGGTGGCAATGGTGAGCGTACAGTGGGGAGCAGCATGGGCGGGGCAGCGTGCGGCGGAGGTAGGGCGGAGCCGGGGGCAGCGCCAGGCACTCGAGGCCAGCCGGTTGTGCGCGTGCTGCTGCAGCTGCCGATCAGCAGTCCTCCCTTCCCTCCCTCCATGCGCGCTCGCAGGTGCTTTTCAAGTCCCTCTCCGGCTTCCTGCACACGCCCTTGTCTGCTGGCGCCGTGGCAGTGTCTGTTCTCACATTCATTGGCATCTTTGTGGGATCCATGGCGGTGAGGCTGCATGGGGGGCAGCGGGGTGCTGCTGCATGCTGGGGAATGGGGCTGCTGCAGGCCCCAGTGAACAAGCGGGGTGTTTGAATGCTGTGCTTCCCTGCATCGACCTGCTCGACCTCACTTGATGCATGTGCAGGTGGGTGCCGCCGTTGCGTTTGGCGCCGCCGCAACCGTGAAAACACGCTACTTCAGGGACGACCACACACCTCTGGTGCGTCCAAACGGGTGCTGCCATGTCAGGGCTGCTGGTCCAATCGCAACGCGCTGAGCCTGCGGCGGCCCGCTCGAGTTCTAACATCCCCTCCTTCCGCAAACCTCCCCTCCCCCGACCCAGGAGGCCTGCCTCGTCGCGCTGTTTGCGTTTGGCAGCTACTGGGCGGCCGACGCCCTCCACCTGTCTGGCATCGTGTCTGTCCTGTTCTGCGGCATCGTGGCAGCCCACTACGTGCGCCCCAACCTGAGCGAGCACGACCGCGACCGCGTGGGCTCTGTCTTCAAGCTGCTCTCAGCCCTGGCAGAGACTTCGGTGTTCCTGCTGGTGGGGGAGAGCCTGTTCTTGGACCAGCAGTCACTGAGCTGGAGCGTGCTGCCCTTCCTGGTGCGCCCACCTGCCTGCGTGGCTGTGGCCGATGGTGGGGCCGGGCGGGCAGGTGCCTGCCCGCTTCTGCGCGTCTGCCAGCGACTGGACTGTGCCCAGCCCCCTTTTGGCTGTGACAGCCAGCCAGCCACAGCAAGGCAGCTGCAGCAGTTGCCAGGCTGGCGGCTGCGCACAACGCGCCTCGTCCCCCTCCGGTCCGCCCGCCACAGGTCGTGTGCTTTGTGGCGATGGCAGCCTCCCGCGCCGCAAACATCTGGCCCTGTGCCGCTGCCGTCAACTACCTGCGCCTGCCGGCCCACCGCATCCCCCAAACCCACCAGTTCATGCTGTGGTGGGTGCAGGAGTGCACCCATGGGGGTGGTGGTGGTGGTGGTGTGTGTGTGGTGGTGGTGTGTGGGGGGGGGGGGGGAGGGGGGGCGCGCGCGCGACATGTGGCCAAGGAAGAGATGGCTGCAGGGCAAAGTGCTCACGGCTCTGGGTACCCCTGCTGACAAGCACGCACACCGCGTGGCGGCCACGCAGGTGGAGCGGGCTGCGCGGTGCCATGGCCTTCGCCATTGCGCTGGAGGCGGCAGAGGCGCTGCCAGGTGGGATGCCGCAGTTGCTGCTGCTGGTGCACATGGGTTGTTTTCTCAAAGTCAGGCGCACGTCTGCAGTACGTGCTCACCACCTCCAATACGTTACATGGGGGCCTGGTGGACCTGCTGAGCTCATTCTATCGAGCGAAGCGCCTCGATTGTCGATCCGCCCCGGACACTCTTTCGCACTCCCTCCCATCTACTGCGTGCATGCAGACGGGCGCGGGGAGCTGCTGCTGTCTGCCACCTACTTCCTCATACTTGCCACCGTGCTGGTCAACGGCGGCACGTGCGCGCCCCTGCTGGAGCGACTGGGGCTGCTGCAGGGGTCGCATGCAGGCGCGGCCGCTGGTCTTCCCACCAAGTGAGCTTTTGTGCCTGTCGGGTTGAGCATGGCGGAGGGTCGGGGGGGGGGGGGTCGGGGGGGGGGGGTCAAAGCGGCGTGTTGCTGGTCAAACTGTGTTTGCTTTGGGCTGACTGCAGCTGGCCCCCTTCGACTCACTTCTTACCGCAGGCAGCAGCTGCTGGAGCTGCACACCAAGCCCCCGCCGGGCTCCGCCGCCTTTGCTGTCCCTGCTGCGCGCGGCATCGACACTGCGCCACTGGACCACAGCTGGCAGGACACCACCAGCCTTGCGGCAGTGTCTCTGGTGCCCACCTACTCCCCTGCTTCCTCCGGTCCGTCAGTCCCCTGGTTGTGGGTGTCTGCCTGCTAAACGGGTTGCGGCTGCCCGCCGGCCCTCGAAACGGAACTTTTCAAACGGAATGCGCAGGTCCCTACATCCCACGTCTGTTGATCAATCAGTCAACCCCCGCCGCCCTCCCACCTGGCCGCACGCAGCGCCCGCGTCCGCAAACGTGCTGTCCCGCAGCGTGGAGCGCCTGCGCGTGGCCAACAGCTCTGGCGGCATGCTGAGGTACGTGGGTGCAGTAGTGGGGCGTGAGCCTGCAGGTGTCTCACGGCGACACCTTTTCAGCGCTGTAGGCCCACGCGCTGCGCCTGCAGATGATGGTACGGCAGCACCAACGTCTTGTGCAGCTTGCAAGAAATGCAACGTTTGCAAAATGCAACGCTTGGCTCCCTCACCTCGCAGCAAGCTGGACAAGCTGGACAAGCGCTGGCTGGGGCCCCTCTTCCTGGCGCCGGACAGCACCGCGGAGCCGGCGCCGCTCAGTGGGCAGGCTGGGCCAGGCCACGGCAGTGCGCAGGCAGGAGGAGCGCCATTTGCCGGTGGCGCGCATGCTGCGCCACATGCACGGCACCCCAACCTGCTGCCCTGATGTGCCGCGTCGTCGGTGCGTTTGCGACTTACTCGGGCTTTCCTGGCCAGTGGCAGCTGCTGCTTTCGACGGCATCGTCGAGGCGTGGCGGTGAGATCTCCGCCCTTGTTTCTTTCTCGATAGCGCTCCCCTGCTTGTTGGTGTTGGCCCGTCCCCCTGCCACCAGCGAACCCCGACAATGAACCCATCACCTGTACTCGATCGCTTGTCTCGTAAGTAATTTGGCGGCCAGAGGTCTTGCAAGACGAGTCCAGACAAAACGCAGCAGTTGTACAGGGTGGCGGAAGTACAGGATGTCGGGCAGAGCTCCTGTTGCTTAGGCTGCGGGCAGGCAACAGAGGCGGCGAGTGGCAGAAGTGCGCCGCAAAAGGCTTGTAGGCAATAAAGGCACGGGTCGCACACACGGAGCAGGTGGTTCGTTTGGGAGGCACAAAATAGAGGAAACACGAGCAGGGGGGGCGCACAGACACAGCTGGCGAGAGCACGCAACAAGCATGCAGGTCTGTCACCAACGCCCGGCGCCGGTGGGCATGCGCGAGTTGGCCATCCGGGCGCGCGCGAGGCAATCCGACACGAAGAAAGCGGCGACTTCGAGGCTGGTGGCATCCAGGGCGGTGCAGGCCTGCGCACAGACGGCATGCAGGCAGCGCATGTTGTCGACAGGTTGGCAGCGGCAAGTGCAAAGCTGGGCGGCAGCGGCACGAGGCAGGCACACAAAATGCACACAGCCTGCACTGGACGGCTGGAAAGGCGGCAGAGCCTTTCAGGGCGCTGCACGTGCAGGCGGCGTTGCAAGGAGCAGCAAAACACAAGCCAAGCAGGGACCACAGCACGCAGTCCGCGGCGCACCCTGTCCAGCTCGGCGCTGAGCAGCTCCAGCTGACGTGGCGACAGGTAGGACAGCGCGCCCTCGTCGCACCGCACCCCCGCCTGCTGCAGGGCCATCCAGGGCTCCCTCCCCGCGGCCTCCGCCTCGCGTGCCACCGCCTGCACCTCCTGCCACTGCAGGGCACAGGGCAGGGGAGCGCGGGGCAGGGGGAAGGCTCGGGCACTGTGGCAGTCCACGCAAGCTGGTGTGACGGCACCGGCGGCAGGCAGGCAGGCAGGCAGGCAGGCGGGCGGGCGGCCTTTGCAGCTGCCCTCGTTGGCGCCGCCGGCAGCCGCTCCTGCCAACCCCGCCCGCCACCACGGCACCTGCAGCGGGCTGAGGTTGTAGCAGGCGTAGGGGTTGACGAACAGCTGGTCGGGCTCCGCTTCAGGGAGGTCAAACACCTCCAAAGGATCCTCCCCCTCCTCCTCCTCCTCGTCACGAGAGTTGCTGTCGAAGCCTGCACAACAGCAGTGGGTGGGCGTTGCAGGCGGTGGGGCCATGGGAGACGAGCAGCAAGGGAAGGCAGAGCATTCAGGCCCCTTGTGGCTAGCGGGTCTCGCGCACCTCCGCCGCTGTCGCCGCGACAGCGCAGACCCCTGGCAAGCCTGGACAGGCGGCCAGGAACCGGAAGACGCCTTCATGTGATGAAGGGTCCCCCCCCCATCACGGTCCCCCCACCGCAACACTCATCCGCCCACGCATTGGCGACTTCAAAAAGCAGTTCTCTCTGACAGAGAGGGTCGTCTACAGGGGGAGCCGTGTAGGGCTGCGCAGCACAGCCCACCGCCGCACCGCGCGCCGGGTTGAGGGACTAGGTCGAGCAGCCTCAGAGGGTTGATACGTCAGCACGCATGAACTTTGCAATGGAACCGCGATGAGCCCACAGCCCACCATCGCGGCAACTTGCAGAGTTCATGCATGCTGACGTATCGAGCAGAAAGGTTTTTGTGCGTACGTACACAAGGCTGCCAGCATGTTGATTGATTGATAAACCCTCCACCACCCCGGCCGTCGTGCCCCCCCACCCTCCCACCCACCTGCCATCAACGCTTCATACGCTGCATTCAACGCTGCCGCTGCCGCCGTCGTGTCCTCTCCCATTGGGGAGCTGACATCCGGGTGCAGCAGCTTGATTTGCTCGATGTATGCAGAGCGGATGGCGCGCCGGCTGGCGCCCCGCGCAACCTGCAGCACAGCGCGCGGGTCGGGCTGCTGCGCGCCGCGTGCCGCGGCGGCGGGTGCAACGGCGCGGTGGCGCCGGGGCGCGCGCCAGCCGCGGCTGGCGTCATTGCCAACTTTGCGGCATTCTGCGGCGGGCCCGCCGCCCCGCAGCGCCGTCATCTGTGCAGGCAGCAACTGCCCAGCAGCGACGAGGCCGTCTACCACCGCTCTCCGGCGCCGCTGCCGCTGCTGCTGGCGCCGCTTCCGCTGCCGCCCTCCTTCCAGCCGCGCTGCTCCAGCCACGCCTCCAGTGCGCGCTGCTGCTGCGGCGTGACGGGGCGGTCGTTAAGGCGGATGTTGCGGTGCACGTCCCACGCAGTAGCTGCAATCACCGCCTGTGGAGTGTGGGGAGGAGATGCAGGCAGAGACCGGCGGCGGTGGCGGCGGACGGCGGCAGAGAAACCAACAGTGCGCGCTGCACTCTCCCTCTACCAGACGCTTCAGCGGCTCGGCGTGACCTCGCGACATGCTGCGTGGGGCAGACAGAACCGCCGACGTGGGGGCGCGCAGCTCTCCCTCTCCCACGCTCACCAGGCCCGCCACGAACGTGAGGACAATCTGGGGAGTGATCTGCGGAGACTGCGGCGGCATGACGCTGCGCACAATGGGAGGTGGCGTCGCCGGCAGCCGCACTTCGATGCGGCGCGGCGCCATGCTGGCCGATGCTTCACGCCCGCATCCCTGCCGGGGCGACAGACAAGCGCAGCTGCAGTGGTTACAAAGTTGCAGCGCTGGTGGGGTTCAGGTGTTGGCTGAGAGAGCGAGTGCTGAATACTCAAGGCAGGGGGGAGAGGGGCGGGGCGGGGCGGGGCGGAAAATGAACGCGCGGCGGCAGAGGTCGGTGTGTCGTCGGCTCCGCCGGCCATGCGCTGGCGCCGGCAAAAGAGCGGGTGAGTGAGCGAACGAGCAAGGTAGGGGTAGAGGAAAAAGGAGGGAGGGCCCACAGCGTCCGAGAGGCAGGCGGTGTCAACAAGAGGTATCATGAAGGGGGGCGCCGCGCTGTGCGGCGCGCCTCGGAGCAAAAGAAGGGAACAAACAAGAGGGGCAGGCGCGCAAGGCGCAGGGTGCAGCCGCCGCACGCCGGCGACGCGCCCAGAAACAGAGCAGGCGCGAGCGCGCCCAGGAGCGGGCGACAGAGGCGCGCCGCCCGTCGCGGCGGCGGTGCAGCGACGCCGTGCACGCTGCACGCGCTTGCAGTCGCCCCGGCAGGCGTGACCTGGCGCTGGGACGCACAGCAAGCAAGCAGGCCCCTCCAGGCCAGGGAGCGCGGCCGCAGCGCTCGCCGGGCGGCGGCCAGCCAGCCAACCCCCCAATGGGGGGGTTTAATCACTGTGAGTCCGCGGCGTCCATGGAGGACATGGAGATGACGTTCTCCAGCTCCTTGCTGGCCACCCCCGTCACCGTGTCCTCGGGGTACCTGCACGCAGGGGGTGGGTGGGTGGGCACAAACACACGCGCGCGTCAGACGTGGGTGGGGAAAACGCACGCCCCATCGGATCTCACGGTGTGGCTGGCTGGGTGTTCCTGGGATGCTCCTTCGCTGCAGCCCCTGCGACTGCGCTGCTCAGGATCCATACTCAGGATACACACTCGATCCATACCCCTGGCCCCTCACCGCAGCACGTAGTCTAGCGCAAAAACTGTGAGCGGCACCGCCAGCAGCAGGCCCCACACTCCCAGCGAGTGCTCCGCCACCACCAGCACCGTCAGCACCTGCTTGCCAGGAGGAAGGGGGCCAGCGAGGGTGGGGTGGGGTGGGGGGGGGATCGTGGGGAGAGCGGCGCCAGAGGGAACGCTGGGCGGCGTGCCTGGCTGCGAGCACCCCTGCCTGCCTCCGCCTCCCTCGAGCAATTCAACTTCCAGCTAATGCGCCCTTCCCTGCGCCCTTCCCTGCGACACGCAGCACGCACCAGCAGGGGGTGCAGCTTGAGGTGCGCCGAGTAGATGGCTGGGTTGAGGCCGTACGCCTCAACAAAGTGGACCCCCGTGATCATCAGGATCACTAGCGCCAGCTGCAGGCAGGCACACGGGCAGGAAGGTGACGGTTTCAGGGCACTTTCAGGGCCCCAGCCCAGCCCAGCCCAGCGCTGCACCAGCACTGAGCACGTCCCACGCCCCGACGTGCCCACGCTATTGGACCACCGCAGCCAACACACGTCTCACCCTGCTGCAGGCCACTCAGCCATCCAACCAACAGCCCCCGCGCACCTTTGTGAACCCGTATTCTGTCAAGGCCACAAACCCAATGGGCACCGTGCTGATGATGACGCCTGCAGCAAGCAGCAGGGAACGGTGCAATCCCACGTCAGGGTTGCTCTCGGCGCCACGTCAGCGCACGGCTGCCCCCCCGCGCCGGCTGCTGCAGGCCGACGAGGCCCACGCTTCCACGTGCTCTGCCGGCGTTGCACGCTGCCCGGCCAAGCACCGCCGCTCGCCGCTTGCTGCCCTTCTCCCCCCCCCCCCGACCCCCACGTGCCGGCAATGGGGATGAAGCCGCAGCAGAAGACAAACAGGCTGAGGAGGCCCACGCCAGGCAGCTTCAGCGCCCACATGCCAGTACACGTCAGAATGGTGTTGACCGCCGCGATGCGCGCCTGCAGGGTTGCCCAGGCATTGCAGCGGGGGTAGCCAGCTTGCATGGGGAGCAGCGTCGCCTGGCCAGGCAGCGCGCCGCACCGCTCCGGCACGCCGGCGATTGCCTGCGCAGCAGCTCCCGCAACGGTCGCCCGCACCTGCGCCTGCAGCGCCTTGCCAAAGAGTGTTGCAAACACCTCCAGCGACGGTGCCACGGTGTTGTAGATGGGAGCGATGCGCGAGGTCTTCAGGCTCTGCACCCCTCGCTGAATGGCGGGCAAGTCCCAAACCACCATGAAGGAGAGGATGAGGGAGATGCCGACCTGCACGGGGGCGGGTGGGGAGAGGCGCATGCGGGTGGGGCACGGCAGGGCGGGCGGGCTAAGGGCGGGCTGGGGAGCAGAGCAGGCCAGGGGGAGGCACAGAGTGGGGGGGAGCGGGTGCAGCAAATGCACAGGGCAGCACACAAGGACACGTGCATGCGCGCATGCATGCAGCCTGCTCCCTAAGAATCGCCTTCTGTCTGCATGGGTGGCGCAACAGCCGCCCGGGCCGCCGCGAGAGCGGGACCGGTCGAGCGGCGGCGCGCGCAGAGATGTCGGGGGGTCGGGCGCCGCCGCGTCCGGGGCGCGGCGGCCGCGCTGGGCGGCCAGCCGGGCGCCCCGGGGGCAACGTTGGCCCCGCCGCCCCGTTGCCGTCGTCAGATTACACGTACTCTCGTCACCGGGAACGTTGGATGCATGTTTGCATGCGTGTGTGTGTGTGTGCGCATGCAGAAGTGAGGACGCAACAGCTAGATGCACGCACATTGCAGCAGTTCATGAACGCATGCAATGGCGGTGCAGCAGGCGGTGCTTGCAGGCGAGCAGGTGGTGCACACATTGCGAGCAGGCGATGCATGCATGCCAGCAGTAGCGGCAGCGGCAGCAGCGACAGCGGCAGCAGGGCAGGACAGGGCAGTAGTCATCACCCAGAGCCAGGCCGGCAGGCCAAGCAGCGACCACCCAAGCAACCCACTTGGATGGCAAACTTGGTTGTGAATGAGAGGAGCTCCGACACAATGGAGGCCGCCGCGTTTGTGTATTGCCGCAGCACGCCCTGCAGTGCCATGCCCAGGTACTGCAGGGGGGGGCGGTGGCGGCGGAGCCAAATGCGGTGATGAGGGCGGCCAGCTGAGAGCCACCCGTCGGGCGGGGCAGGCAGGCAGCAGGTGGAAAGACAGAGGGCGCGCCCCCCCCTGAACATGCTGCACGCCAGCCTCCACGCTCAACCCACCAACCCAACTCCTCGCCTACCTGCGTGCGCGACGCCGCCGCCACCTTGTCCAGCGCTGCAAAGTCTATGGCTTGCGTGACGTCGTCGGACGCCGCAATGAGCAGGAAACGCTCCAGGCTGTCCATCACGCCCTCACTGCACGCGGGGGCGGCATCAATGGCATGGATGGGTGGGCGAGCAGGACGTGTGCAACAGGTGGACGGCAGCCGAGGCGCCCCTCGCTGCAGGCAGGGGCAGCGCAGGGGCGGGTGCTCGAGAGGTGCTCCACAGGAGGGCGGCACGCAGGCTGCACCGAGGCGGCACCGGCCAGCAGGCAGCCGGCGGCGCCGGCACAGGCCCCAGCCCACCCTCGCGTGACCACCGCCCGGCCGCCCCCCCCGCGCTCACCCCAGGCCCTTGCGCATCTTCTCCAGCACCACCACCCACAGGTTCTCGGTCTGCAGCCGGCTCACAAAGTCTGCCCCCTCGCGGACCTGCAGGCAGAATGACGAAATTGTTTCGGAGGAGGGTGAGCATGGCGGCTGAGCATGGCGGCTGGGCGAGCGGCGTGCCGCCTGTGCAGTCGGCCTGGGCGGGCCGGCTGCAGGCGCCGCCGCCGCCGCCGCCTCCTCTGCCCCTCCCCACTGCGCACACTGCGCTACCCATCCCAGCCTAAACCCCAGGTGCTGCCTCATCCCGTCTGCTCACCACATCGGGGATGATGAGCACGCCGAAGAGGGTGAACAGCGAGACGATGGCGGTGAAGTAGGCAACCACGAGGAAGCGGCGGCGGGACTGCACAGCAGGCGCAGCGTGAGGGGTGGAGGGGTCTGCGCCGCGAGGGGCCTGCGCCTGCACGCGCAGCAGCCAGCGGTACTTGCGTCGCCCCGCCGTGCGGCCTCTCACCAGCACCACCTGCGCCGCGTGTGCGCTGCTCCTGCCCAGCCCACCGGCAACTCCTGCCCAGGCGGACCTGCGGCGTGAAGCGCGGCGACAGCGGCAGCCAGTCCTGCGCCGACTGCACAAAGCCGTTGCCCACAAAAGACACAACGAAAGTGCCCATTGTGATCTGAAATCGGGGGGCAGGCAGGCAAGAGCACACGTTGAATGGATGCTGCCAGTGCAGCGACGCGGGCGCTCGCCGGCCAGGGGGCGGGGAGGGCGGCCGCGCAGGCGCGCGTACGCAGCAGCGTTGGCCGGCGATCAATGCGGGTGGCATGCTGATAATGCAACGGGCGTGGCAGCGGGCAGCTGGCAAGAATGCCGCACAGCGGTGACGACGTTCGAGCACCCATGCAATGCAATGCGCTACGCAGGGACCTAGCTCACCCCGAAAAAGTCTCGGAGCTGCGACACCACCACGGCTACGGCCACCCAGCTGGCGGCCTTCTGCCACGGCAAGTTGATCGTCCAGTCGATGACGTCTGATAGCGTGAGCGGCGGGGGCGCGCCGTTGCTGCCGCTGCTGCCCCGCGCCGCGCGCTGGTCGCCGCCGCCCTCGCCGCCGTAGCCTGCCAGGTGTGGTAGGCCGGCGGCGCTGCTAGCTGCCACCCGCAGGCGCGGTTGCCGCCGACGCCGCGCGCTAGCTGCTGCCCTGCACCGCTGCTGCCGCTGGGGGCCGGCCACTGGCCAAGCGACGCCGCCTTTGGGCAGCGAGCCCTGCTGCCCGCATAGCCGAAGCAGCCCAGGCTGCTGCCGGGCGCTCAGCACCGGCGCCATTATTGATACTGTCGAGCAGCCCAGCAGGAGCGATCGAGTAGGCTGGAGCGAAGGTGCTCCACTTCAGGCCCGGGCCATCACCGTGCCGGCTGTCGGGCGCTGCCAGTCGCTTCGGGGATCAAGAGAAGCTGTGCAAGGCGGGAGGATGGGCGGGCAACACACGCGTTCCTGCTGCCGACGATGGTTTTGAGCTCGCTGCATTTGCGGCCGGCGCCACGCCCAGTTGCGGTGCGCTGTAGCCTGTTGTCACTGTTATATAATCACTACTCTCCTTGCGCCGACTCAGCTGCCTCGAAAGGCCGGCGCGACGCTCCCAGCGCGAAACCCGAATGCTGGAGACTGTGCTGCACGGAGCCCTGGCCCGCGGCGTCAACGTGAGTGTCCGAGGTATTTTGGGGCGGGTGAGCGCGGTTGATGTGTTCTGCTTGCGTCACCGCCGCCGCCGCCGCCCGCCGCCGCTCTCCACCTCCCTCATTTGCCCCGGCTTCTTCAACCTTCCTCCCGCTTCCGTGTACAGGGGCCCACCCTGCTGCTGCTGAACGTCTGCCTGGTGGCCTGCACGCTCGTCTGCGCCTCGCTGCTGCTGCCGTCGGTGGGCCTGCCCGCCGAGGTGGTGCCGCACATTGGCGTGCTGCTGCTGCTGGCGCTGGGCTTGATCGCCTCCGTCAACTGGTGAGCTGCCGGGGAGACGCACAGTGCAGGCGGTGTGCGTGTAAGCGTCTGCAGCTGGGCCGGGTGCGGCAGTTTCTATTGGCCATTACAGGCGGAAGCCAGCCAGCCTTGCCCGCCCTTGCCTGTGCCCTCTTCGTCTTGTGCTGCTCAACTTGTGCTGCCCAACTTGCGCCCGCCACCGCCACCCTTTTGCCACCAGGGTCATCGTCCAGACGGGCACCGTCTCTGCTGAGGAGCAGCGCCGGGAGCTGTTTGGCGAACCAGCTGCAGAGCAACCGCTGCTGCTGCCAGCAGAGGGGGCCGCAGAGGGCACGGCGCCAGCGCCGGCAGACGCGGCAACACCTGCGGCAGCAGACCAGAAGGACAAGGAGCAGTGATAGTAGGAGGTGGTGAGCAGCCAGCCACCCAGGCAGCCAGCCAGCCAGCGGCCGAGCAATGGACGGCCAGTTTCTGCGGCTGCTGACGCACCAGCTGCGGTACGCGGCGTACCGCCTCGGCGGGGCAGGTCCACCGCTGGCGCCTGCCGCCGCCCTGCTGAGCAGCAGCTGTGCTGGCGGCCTGCCAGGCAGCGCAGGCGGCGGCCTGCTGCGCCTGCTGCACACCGGCCTGGGTTGGCGCAGCGGCAGCAGCGCTGCCGAACCTGCAACTGCAGCGCGACCGGCGTGGCTGCCTCCTCAGCTCCACCTGGGGCCCCACCGCACGCTGGCCACCTCAGCGCTCGACGCTGCGCTGCAGACAGTGGCAGCCGGCGGTGGGCTGCCGCCTGGCAGGGGGCGGCGAGTGGCAGTGGGCATCAGCGGCGGCGTCGACTCGGCGGTGGCGGCGCTGCTGCTGCAGCGCGCCGGGTACGACGTGGTCGGTGTGTTCATGCGCAACTGGGACGAGAGCGAGGAGACGGGCAACCAAAACTGCTCAGGTGCGGGGAGGATCTCAGCTGGGTGGGGCGCGTCGACCGCTGTGCAGAGCCACTGCGGCCTGTGGCGGCCCTGTACTTCTGCCGGCCCCCCCTGCTTTCCCGCGTTTGCGTCGGCGCCTGCACCTAGGCTTCACCTGCGCAGCGCCGCCGCCTGCCGCCAATCATGCATTTCTTGTTGGCAGCCCCTCTCCCAGCACGCCTCCCCCGCCCCCCGCAGTTGAGCGCGACTTGCGGGACGCCGCCGCCGTGTGCCGCCAGCTGTCCATCCCGCTGCATGAGGCAGACTTTGTGAGCGACTACTGGAACCAGGTGGGTGTGCTGGCCCGGCTCGCCAGCTTGTGCGCAGCATCCCCCCTCCCCTCCCACCCCTAACCCCAAGTCAGGCGCGGCAGGAGCCACTCCCGCTGCAAGCGCCGCTGCCATCACGTCGGCATTTCGCTATCCCTTGCCCCATCGTGTGGCGCAGGTGTTCACCGAATTCCTGGCGCAGTGCGAGCGAGGGCTGAGCCCCAACCCCGACCTCGCCTGCAACCGGCACATCAAGTTTGACGCGCTGCTGCAGTTTGCTGGCTTGCTCGGGGCCGAGCTGGGTGAGCGAGAGGACGTGGGCAAGGGGGCAGGTTGGTGGTGGTTGCCGGGCATGCAGTGAGAGCAATGCGGCTGAGTGAGTGCAGACAGCGTCAGCGGTGCCGCCCCAGGCTCGCCAACCGACGCCCCCCACACCCCACCCCCACCCCCACCCCACCCCCCCGCGCCCCCACCCCCGCAGTCGCCACCGGGCACTACGCTCGCCTGGCCCCGGCCGCCGCCGGCGCAACCGCTGCGCCACCAGGCCGTGCCGCCGCCGCCGGCGAGCGCGCGCACCCTGTGCTGCAGCTGTTACGGGGGGTGGACCTTGCCAAGGACCAGACGTATTTTCTGGCGTCGGTGCAGCCGGCAGCGCTGCGCCACGTGTTGTTTCCCATCGGTCACCTGCAGGTGGGTGGTGGCGGTGGCGGCGGCGTGCGGCTGCAGAGTCGTCGGTCGTCGGGGCAGGGGGCGAGGGCGGCGCGGTGCACCAGGGACGCGCCCGCTCTGCGGCTCAACGTCGCCTCCCCCGCCCCCTTCGTCTCCGCCGCCTGCCGCCTGCTTGCAGAAGCCCGACGTGCGACACGTGGCGGCCGAGGCAGGGCTGGTGCCAGCAGACAAGCGCTCCTCTGCCGGCATCTGCTTCATAGGTGGGTGGGTGGGCGGGCGGGTGGGTGGGCTCGTCACTGTGATGAGCAGGGGTCGGGCAGCGGCCTCTTCTGCTCGGCAGGGGTCGGTTTGTTTGCCACCTGCTGCTGCTTCGCTCGGCCTGCTGCCACCCGCCTGCGCCTCTCCGCATCCCCGCTGCTGCTTGACGCCCTCCCGGTGCTTTTCCCTTGCTCCGCTGCGCAGGCCGCCGCAATTTTGCAGACTTCCTGGCTCAGTACATCCCCCCGCTGCCGGGTTGCTTAGTGGACGTCGACTGCGGCGCTGCGCTTGGTAGGTCGCTCACCCGGTGTGCCGCTCACACGCTGCTTTGGATGTGCACACGCATACTGCTGAACTCAATACGCTCCCGCTTCGCCTATTGCCTTTTGGCAACGGCGGCGGCGGCAGCGGCGGCGGCGGCGGCGGCAGCGGCGGCGGCGCGCCATGGGCAGCTGCACGGCAGGCAAGACCTGTGCACCAATCGCAAGTCCCCCCCCCCCCCTCCCACGCTCAGGCCCCTGCCCAGACCTGACCGCCGTCACGCACGGCCAGCGGCCCGGCATTGGAGGGGCGCCGGAGCGGGTGTATGCTGCGGGGAAAGACGTGGTGAGTTGCGTCTGTGCGGGGCTGTCACAGCTGTTTGCACGTCACTGCCGCAAGCGTGGCTGCAAGCGTGGCTCCAAGTGTGGCTGCAGCCAGGGTGGCTGGAAAGTGGGAGGTGTGGGCAAAGCGGGCTGTGCAGGTTGGTGCCCAGCTGTGCGCGGTGCCAATGCAGGCACGGCTCTCACTGCCTGCTGCTCTCCTGCCACGCCTTGGGCCCACATACCAGCTCCTCAGCCAGACCCACCGCTGCTGTAACCCACCCTCTGCCCTCCCCTGCTCCTTCAGATTGACCGAGTGGTGTACGTGGCACAAGGGCGGGACCACCCAGCGCTCTTTTGCAGGACAGCGCTGCTGCGCACGCCCCACTGGCTCAGCCCCGAGCACGCGGCGCGCCTGGCACACGACGGCTCCCTGCGCTGCCAGTACAAGGCACGGTACGGCCAGCAGCCGCGCGGCTGCACGCTGCTGCCCGTGGACGCTGCTGCAGCTGGGGCGGTGGCACGTGCTGCGGCGGCGGCGGCGGATGCGTTGCCTTTGCCAGCGAAAAATGCTGCCCCGGCAGGTGCCAGTCACACGGCAAACGACGATGCGGCGGCACAGGCAAAGGGGGGGACAGCAGCAGTAGCAGCAGCAGCAGGGACGGCAGATTCCAGCTCCACAGCAGCAGCCAGCGTGACGGGGACAGCGGCGGCGGCGGCGGCGGTGGCGGCGGCGGCGGCGGCGCTGGGCTGGGCACCCAGCGCCTACTGCCGGCTGCAGTCTCAAGACGCTGCTGTGCTGCCCAGCTATGTGGTGGCCCTGTTCGACGAGCCCGCTGCAGCCATCACCCCGCAGCAGGCGTTTGTGCTGTACGATGGCGACCGCTGCCTGGGCGCAGCGCCCATAGCGCAGCCGGGGCGCTCGCTGCATGAGGAGCAGGCGGCGGGGTCGGCGGCCGCGGCAGCTGGCGGGAGGTGATGCGCAGGGAATGCGCTTGCTCTGTCAGATCCCTTGCCGTGCTCTGTTGCTGTGCGTACTGTACGAGAAGTAGAGGCTAGATGTGCGAGCAGCAGTCGGGAAAGGGAGCGTGCAGGGGGCAGCATGCTATGGTCAGGCAAATGGGGGCAGATCTGGCAGGGGTGTGCGCACCCAATTCATCTTAGCGGGAGGTGGTGAAGGGGAAGGGAGACTGTGCGGCGAGTGCGCGTTTTGACGCTCGACTGAATTCAGTCGGTGCCTCACAGGCACTAGGGCGGTCGAGGGGTGCTTCGACGCCGGCGCGTGGGCGTGCCCTGCATGCGGGTGTGTGCACCTCACAGCCATTGACGTCCGTCTGTCCAGCTGCTACCAAGCACGATTGGAATTTCAGATCCGTGCTGTCAGCCACCTGTGCGGGCTAGGCTTGTCTCGCCGCTCAAACACGGCCGCCTGCGGCAAGGAGAGCGCGGCGTGCGCAGCACAGGCGCCAGGCTGGAAACTCGCTTGCACAGTGTGTTGCAGCGCCCCTTGCCGTACGGCAGTGCCCATCCCCGATTGGTTACGCTCTCAGACCTCCCAAATGGCGCGCCAAGCTAGAGCTAGGGCTTTGCAGGCGTTGCTGCTTCTGGGCCTGTGCGCCGCTGCGAGTGCAGTCAGGCCGGTCGATCAGTCTGCTCTGGCAGAGGAGCGCGAGGAGGGAGAATGGCAGCGCAACGGCCCGAAAACGCCCTGCGACGATGTTACAACCCGCAAGTGCGCTGGGGCGGAGCTGGACAGCTCTTTGCAGCTGTGCACGCGCTGCATGCAGCCTGCTTGTGCCGATGCACGCTGCGGAAGGCGGCGCTCTGTGCAGGCTGCCCCCACGTGTCTAGGGCATGTGCCGCCGCTCACGCCGCCGCCTTAACCTAAGGATCTGCAGGGCGACCTTGAAGCTGATCAAAGAAATGCCTTTCATCGGACTGTTCCACCATGTGCGACAAGGAGGGAGGAGGGAGGGTCATGGGCTTAAGGAGCATCCCCATGTCCGGCTGGCTTCGCCGCCGCCCACACGCTGCCCGCGGCCCACCCCGCGCAGCTGCGCAACCAATCCAAGTTCGAGGCGTCAGGCTTGGCGCTCATCAACGGAACCTACTACGTTGTGTTTGACAGCTCCGAGTCTCTGGGCTTCTTGGACGAGTGAGCGACGCACCGGCGGGAGCGGAGAAGCGGGGAGCAGGAGGAGGGGGCCCCCCCCCCCCCCCTGCCACTGCCGCCGCCGCCGCTCCGCCCCCAGAAGAGCGCCCGCTGTGCACACACGTCACCCGTCAGCCGGCCCGCTAGCTCCCTCCCACCTCGCCGCACCACCCTCCCTCCCAACCCATTGCACCTCCGCGGGCCTCACAACCCTCCCTCTCCCTCCCCTCCCCTCCCTCCCCCACGTCCTCCCTCCCAGCGAGTTCCACTTCCGCAGCCCCAAGAACCGGCTGGTGCGCGACAAGGGGCAGATCGACTCGCAGTTTGAGGGAATCGGGTACATGCCCGAAAGCGAGACCTTCCTCCTCCTCAAAGAGGTCGGTGGGTGGGTGGGTGCCACCGGGGCGGGCGGCCTGGTTGAGGCAGCCAATGCTGGCATTGCTACGCTGGATGGGAAGAGGCGACAGAAGGAGAGGTGCTGTGGGCTCCTTTGGCCAGGCACCCGCAGTGCGCGCCCGCCCAGTGCGGCCGACGCCGAACCCGCCCCCCCGGCAGCACTCACTCGCAGGCGGTGGCGCATGGCGGCCACCCGCACTTCCACCCCCACATCGTGCACGCCCGCCTCACCCCGGACGGCGACAGCTGGGTGGAGCTGGAGCAGTGCAAGGTGAAGAAGGAGGGGGGGGGGGGGGGGGGGCTCAGACAGCGCTGCACCGCTGCGGTGCCCACCCACTCGGCTTTGCCCACCAACTGACTGCCTTTGCTGATCCCCCCTCCCCGTCCCAGGTCGATTTCGAGATCACCAGCGAGAACAAAGGCTTCGAAAGCATTGTGTACACACATACCAGCAAGGGTGGGTGGCGGGGCCGGGGGTGGGGGTAGGGCGGCGCTGGCAGGGCAGCACACGCGTTGGGGCACTTTTGGGCGTGGCGCAGCGCCAGCCTGCGACGAGGAGCCCCCTCCACCCCTCGCCCCCTGCTCCCCCCCCCCCCCCCCCCTCCACCACCGTGCGCCTGCGCAGGCGCCTATCTCATGGGCTTGTGCGAGGGCAACCACTGCAAGGGCGGCAAGGAGGGGCGGGACCAGGGCAATGGCCGCATCGTGCTGGCCCAGCTGGGCAAGACGCTCACTGGCGAGTGCGTGTGGCACACGCAGCGCGTGCTGCAGATCCCGCCGCGTGCAGACTTCACAGACTACTCGGCGTTCGCATTCGCCCCTGGGCCCGCCAGCACCAAGATGGCCATCCTGTCGCAGACGGACGCCAAAGTCTGGGTGCGCTGGTGGGGCGGGTGGGGCGGGTAAAGGAGCAGGGGAGGCACGGCCTGTGCGCCGCCACTATCATGGCGGCAGCCTCCGCCTCCGACACAGTGATGCCTGCTTCTCCCCCCCCCCTTCCCTCCCCTCTCTGTAACCCCCCCCTCCCCCCCCCTTATCCCCCCTTATTATTCCCCCCCCCCTCCACCGCCCCCCCACCCATTACCCCCCAAACACAGATCGGTGACTTTGACCGTGAGGACATGGCCTTCACGTCGGGCGGCCAGGTGTTCCACTTCCCCCGCACCAACACCTGCCAGGTGGGTGGGTGGCGCGGTGCGCAAGCGGGGGAGCAACGGGGCTGTCGGCGCATGCGTAGGTGCCGGCGGAAGCTCTGTGCCCCAGCCGCAACCACCGCCCTCCTCTCTCCTTCTCCTCGCACCTGGCAGACTGTTTATTGCAACGCCGAGGGGGTGCAGTGGATTGACGACCGCCGCATCATCGTGACCAGCGACAAGGCCAAGGGCTATCAGGTGGGTGGGTGGCTGGCTGGCGAGTGCCGGTGGGAAAGAAAGGGCCGAGGTGAGTTCCGCCAGGCTGCTGGCGGGCGGCGGCAAGGCGAGCCAGCGCTCTCCAAAACTGCTCTTCTCACTGCTACTAGCCGCCCTGCCTGACCCTGCTTCTGCGCGTCACCGCCTCCTCCCCCGCTCCACCTGCAGCCCTTTTGGTGCGACGCCAAGGATCAGGTGCGGGGCGGGCCGGGGGTGGCCGGGGGAGGGGAGGAGAGTTCGGGGTGGTGCGAAGCAGGGAGGGTCTGGGCGTGTAGGCGGTTGCTTACGGCTGGCTGTTCATGGCGTCCTCTTCCCTCCCCCCTCCATCCCCACTCGTCCACCCAGATGGTGCACATCTTCTCCCTGCCCATCTCCTTCAACCCCGAGGCCGTGGTGGACCCGTATTAACACGTGCGGGTCATGTCTGCCCCACCCTTGAGGCGTGTGGGTCCCACCAGCGGCGGCGGCCTGTTTCTGAAAGTTCTGGGCCCCACATACCTGGGTTAGGGCCCCGGGCCTACGCTTTCCCTGCGCTGCACTTGCATGCACGCTGCACTTGCATGCATGCTTATGTGCGTTGGAAGCAGGAGCCCTTGTGTGGGGCTGGGGAGCAATGCCGCGTAAAACCCCGACAACACCAGCAGCATGGGGAGAGGCTGCTGGACGGGGCTCTGCAGGGCTGGCGGCGGCGCGGACCGGCAGCGCTGCACTCGCCAACTCGCCAACTCGCTTGCCGTGTTGGTGCCCCCCTTGAAACACCTCCTGGTTCGCTCTAGAGGTCTTCGAGTCGCGTTCTCTCCACTCACACGCTCTCTGTCAACGAGGGGAGTGTGCGGACGGCGCAGGCGGGTACAGGGCGCCGACGGGCGGCCGCATGAACGGTGGCGGGCGCTTCAGAGCAAGAGGGAGTGGTGTGCGCTGTACAGAGGGCAAAGCGAAGCTGTCTGGCTGGTCTGGCTGGCTGGGGGAGGATTGTACAGCAGGGAGGGGCGGCGAGGATTGCAAGGCATGCGAGCGAACCAGCGAGCAGTGAGGGAGCGTCAGCGAGGAAACGACTGGCTAAGAAGGAGGAGCAGGAGCGCGGGGGGAGCGGGGGGGGGGGGGCCAGGGCGGACGCAGGGCTGGGGGCAGGTGGCGCGCGCTTCGTTTCAACAGAGGGGCAGGGGAGGCGCTGGCTTGGCTGGCCAGGACCAGGCGACCGAAAGAGGGGGAGCAGCTCGCGGTTGAGCAGCCTCAGGCTCTGCGTTTGCTGCCACCCGCCAGCGAGGCTCGGCTGAGCAGCCTGGCCTGATTCTTTGGCTGCCCTGCTCTCGCGGGCAGGCATGCACGAGGCCACCGGCTGCCTCGCTTCGTCGGCTGCCCTGCCCCTCTAAGAGAGGTCAAAGGAGCCCTGGCCTTCGGTGATGGCGAACAACAGGCGCTCCTTCAGCACCTCCTTGCTGCTGTAGGGAGGCAGCTTGATGTAGTTTGCGCACGTCATCACTGCAGGCACGGCAGAGAGGTGGAGCAGCACAGATGCGTGCGTGAGTGGGAAGGTGGTGCTTGCAGGGCAGCTGCTCGGCGGGCACGCAACCCGCGCATGTCGCTTGCTGCACCGCGCCGTCCCCACCTTGTAGGCATCCCTCGCGCCCACTTGGCACATCTGGCACACACACACACCCAACCTGGCACCCACCCACCTGAGGGCAGGTCGCCGTCTGCTGCGCTCTTGACGCCGGGCGGCAGGCTGCCTGCGTCGCCGCTGGGCACGCTGAGGCTGCCCTGCGGCGCGCTGGCCCCTTCCACGCCGCTCAGCCCGCTGGCACCGCCGCTGTGGCTGTGCTTGCGCACGACCGTCAGGCGCGGCTGCAGCGCGGCCAGCCCGCCGGGCGGCAGGCGCGGCGTGCCGGTCACAAAGCGAAGGAACCTGCGGCGGCAGTTGGCAGGGGCCGAGCAAGCACATGAGCGTGCGAAAGCATGCAGGCACGCGCACATGCAGAACCGAGGCACGCCCTACGCCTTCCAAAGAGCCAGGCGCCGTGCAGCCGCTCCCCACACATCCACTGCACCGCACCACCGCTCACCTGCGCTGCTCCACGGCATCAAGCTCCGAGAGCACCTCCAGCAGCGCTCGCACCGGCGGCGACTGCAGCGTGTATCCGTGGTCCACTTTGATGACCTCTGCCAGGAAGGAGGGGCTCCACGCCTCGCCCGTGCCTACGGGCAGCGGGATGAGTCAGGCGGAGGGGCGACGCAGGCAGTGAGGTGACGCAGGCAGTGGGATGAGTCAGGCGGTGGGGTTGATGGGGGTGCGGCAGGAGACCAATGTGTGAGAAACTGAGCAGGGCAGCGCAGGAGCTCTCATCCACGAATGAAGCGCGTGCGTCTGCCACCCCCCACTTGCGCCCTGCCGGTTCGTCTGGCTCTGCTCCGCTCACCGCACAGCATGGCCTCTATTTCGTCCTCGTAAAACGCGGCCAGGTTGTCGACGGGGAAGATGGCCTCAAAACCGGCGCGGAAGGCAGACACCTGGCGGGCGGGGAAGCGGAGCGGGGGGGGGGGGGGGGGTAACGAGGAGTGAACACAGAGGGGCGCTTGCTTGCAGGAAATGGGAGGGTAGAGGGCACCCAAAGCTGAAACCCCTGGCTTAACTGAACCCACCTGCGCTTGCACCCCGCCACCCAGCGTCGCCTCCACCACCGCATCAAGGTACTGCCGCAGGTTGGCGGCGGTGACGGGGACCTGACACGGGGGGAGGAGGTGGAAGAGAGGGATGGGAACGCAGCTTGAAGTTGAGGAACAACAGGACGAGGATCTGGATACAGGGGTACTGATGAAGGGGCCAGCAGGGGCATCGCCACCCTCCGCACCCACGGCAGCCCGCTCCCCTCCTGCCCGCCCACCTCTGCCCCCTCTGGATGCAGCGGGTAGGCGGGCTGGCCGGGCAGCTCAAACGTGAGGCAGAGGTCGTCCAGGGGGCAGCCGTCGACCAGCAGAGGGCCGCGCCCCCCTGCGGCCGCGTGCGCATGGTAGGCGGCGTGCAGGCGCTCCAGGGAAGAGCCTGGGGGTTGGGGGGGGGGGGGGGGGGGGGATACAGAAAGCGACGGTGGGAGATGCGGGGAGGCAGGCAGGCGATGCAGCATGGGCGGCAGCACAGGGGAGGGACCGGGCCCCATCCCTGCTGCCTGCCAACACAGAACAGACGCACGCTCTCCCCGACAGCAGGGCAGGCCCACCTAGCGCGGCATCAAACTTGCGGATGTCGTAGAGGTCCACGTGGCGCTGCAAAGAGAGGGAGGGCATGGGGGCAGCAGCCACGGACATGTGAAGAGCCCCCAGATGCAAGCCAGCAGCAAAGAGGGAAGGCAGCGGCCACGTGTAACAGGAAGCTACAGATGCAAGGGCGGCACTTTGTTCGCCGGCCGTGATGCGGCACCGGCCCGACATGGCGACATCCCTCGCAGCACGCTCACCACCCCAACTTCCGTCCACCCCCTGCCGCACACCAACCTGCAGCGCCAGGCGGTAGAGCACCGGCGACAGCGGCAGGTCGAGCAGCCGCCCGTCCTGTAGCGCCTTGGCCACAGCGCGGCCCAGCAGGCGGAACAGGGCCACCGGCTTGCTCTCGTCGCCGCGCTGCCCCGGCGGCAGCGGCGCAGGGAACAGCCCGTGGGGGGCGCACACCAGCTCGCTCGCGCGCACGCCCTCGCTGTGCCCGCCGCCTCCGCCCTCGTCAAGCTCCCCTGCAAGCGGCCCGGGCGCCGCCGCGCGCGCCGCCTGCGCTGCCGCAGCGGCCGCGCCGCCGGCGCCTGCTGCATCTGCCGCCGCCTCTGCCGCCGCCTCCTGCTTGGCCTCTTCCACCAGGGCAGAGGCGCCTCCTGCGCCACCGCCGCTGCTGCCGTCGTGCCGCCAGATGCCCAGGGACTTGCGCTGCAGCTCGTGCGACAGCAGGGTGTAAAACTCGAGCGTTGGGCCTAGGCCTGCGCAGGGGGACGGAAGGCAGCCGCAGGGGTTGGCGGCGCCAGCTGGAGCAGCAGGAAGGGTGGCGTGCCCGGCAGGCGGGGCGGCGTGCGCGGCAGGCGTGGCGCCGAGCAGCGCAGGCTGCAAGCAAACGACTCCGTCCTTTGTCTCATGAGAACGTTGTGCCTGAGACTCGCACCTGTGCCGACCTCGTTGAAGAACTCTATTTCCAGCTGGCTCTTAGCCCCGGCGTACAGCTCAAACACCTTGAAGGCGCTGTCCAGCAGGCGGCGGCGGGAGATACGCACCTGGGGCGGACAGGCAGGCAGGCAGGGGAGGCAAGAGGCGGATCAGATGCACAGACGGGTGGGGCGGAGACCGAGGGGGAAGCGTGTGTACCCCATCAAACGTTCTGCCTGTGCGAGCACTGCCATGCTGCAGTCCTGCCCCGCGCCCACGCTCCCCTGCCCCCACCCGTCAAACCGCGCACCTTCTGGCGCTGCACGCGGCCGATGCGCAGGCTGCCCGCCGCCTCTCGGTCGGCGGCGCTGGCGGGGCCGTGCTCCGCGGCGTGCGCGTGCTGCAGGTAGTGCAGCGCGCGCGGCAGGCCAAAGGCGGTGCAGTAGAAGAAACAGCGGCGGGCGTCAAAGGGGAACAGGAAGCGCGCGCTGTGCACGAGCTGGCCGCACCACGGCGGCAGCGCGCCGCCGCAGATTGACAACACGTCCTTGAGCTGCTGGTTCAGCTTGGGCGCCAGCTTGGCAGAGAGGAAGGCGTCGCGGGGGAGGTGGCCCGGCGGCGGCACGCCGCGGCCGCGCACCCGCCCCGCCCGCCCCTCCAGCCAGGCCGCCAGGTGGGGCGATAGCCGGTTCACGCTGTCCGCCACGCGCAGCACCGCCAGCACATCCAGAGTGTCCTGTCGTATTCAGAGGCGGGTGGAGGAGAGAAGGCTGTCAGGGTGACAGGGACGGGAGAGGGCATGCCTGATGCGCCGTACGCAGCAGGCCAGCACAGCAACGCCAGCATGCACAGCGTGCCGCCTGCAAGTGGCAGCCCCAACTGCGAGGGCACGGCGGGTGATGCGCTGGAGCATGTCAAACAGTGCACGCACGCATTTGTTTCTTCAGAACAACAGAGTGAGAAAGAAACATCTGCGAGGCCACCACATCTGCCGGCAGCGCGCTATCAACAGCTCGGTCAAGAAACAAAAAAGAAGGTAGTACCCACCTGCGAGGCCACCACGTCTGCCGGCAGCGCCGCCTCCAGCAGCTCGGCGAGGGGCGAGCGAGAGGCGTCGTCGTGGTCGTGCGCCCGGCTGTCAAACTCGCTGCCTGCAGGGCGCACAGGCCAGCAACGCTGTTGGGACCGCACGCCTGCATTCGGTGCAGGCTGCCACATCGCGTCGGGGGCCCCTGCTGCACCCCCCCCCTGCATGCGCCTCTGTTTCCCCCATCATGGCACCGCCACCCTTCCGTCATGTCCGTACCTGCGCCTGAGCTGCGCAGCCGCCCGGCCACGCCTGCTGCACGCGGCGACACCACCGACGTGGCCGCCTCGTTCTGCTGCAGCTGCATGGAGGCGCCCCAGGAGCGGTAGCTGATGGTGTGCACCTCACCCCACAGCTGCCTGCTCAAGTCGCTGCCGCCCGCAGGGGCGCCGGCAGCGGCGCCGGTGCTGGTCGAGGCGCCCGCGCCGCCGCCTGCCGCCGCCAGCTGCTGCTGCACGGCCTGGAATACCGTGGTGCCCGCTGGCAGCAGGCGGCCGCCCACATAGAATGCCAGGTGCGGCACAGGCTGCGGCAGCCCCCCAGCGGCCGCCCCCGCGCTGCCGCCCAGCTGCTGCTGCTGCCCAGTGGCCTGAGCGTACGTCTGCTGCGCGGCCGCTGCATCCGCTGCCGCTGCCGCTGCATTCGCTGCCGCTGCCGCTGCGGCTGCGCCGCGGCTGCTGCCAGGCGCGCTGCTGCTTGGGGCTGCGGCAGGGAGGGCGGCGGCAGTGGCAGCGGCGGCCCCCTCTCCGCTGGGGGCGGGGCCTTCGCCGAGGTGCATGTCGTGCACGTGTGCTGCCATGCCCAGCTCGTCTTCCTCTGCAGAGGGGGAGGGTGGGAGTGCAGACAGGGTTGCTGGATCAGACAGGAACAAGCGGAAAGACCGGGGCGCGCCGGCTGCTGCGGCTGGCACACACAACCCGCTGCCTACATGCACACTGCTCACAACCCACAACCTCAAGGTGTAAACCGTCTCACCATCTTCATCGTACTCCTCATCCTCTCCCTCCACATAGCCTCCATCCTCCATGTCCTCATCGCTGTAGTCTGCATCAGTCGCAGGCCGGAGCAAACAAGGAAGCAGTCGTTCAGGCAGCCGACCTGCGCAGCGCATTGCCTGAGCAGGCCTGCTGCATCCAGGCATGCAGCGGTGCGGATGCAAGGCAGGCGAGGCAACAGGCCAGGACGGGCTGCCGCCGGACGTACCTTCCTCGTCACCCATGACGCCGCCACCGCCCATCAGCAGCTCCTCCTCCAGCGCCGCATGCCGCATGCGTGCCGCCTCAGCTGCCGCCTCCGCCGCTGCTGCGGCTGCGGCGGCCGCGGCCGCCTGTGCTGCCGCGGCGGCACTGCCTGCCTCCTCGCCACCATTGCCCTGGCCCACCACCTCTGCCTGGGCTGCGAGCCGCGCCTGCGCACGCGTCAGTCGGCGCTGAGGGATGGGTTGCCCCTTGCTGCGGCGGCCGCCACTTCCTGGTCGCGAGCCGCCTGCAGCTGCAGCTGCCGCCGCCGCCGCAGCCTCGGCGACCGCAGCAGCAGCCTCCTGTGCCGCCATTGCTGCAGCGGTAGCGCGAGCCGCGAGGTTGACCGACGGCTCCGCCGCGCCTGCAGCGCTGCGCCCCGCGGCGGCGGCGCGCGAGCGGGGGTCGTCGCCTGCCGCTGCAGTGGCGGCCGCGGCGGCGCCGGCGCCGGAGCCGGCGCCGCCCATGACGCGGGGCCACAGGAAGTCCTCAATCTGGCTCATGCTGGCCAGGGGCTCTATCAGAACCATGTTGGTGCTGTAGTCACGCAGGCCAGGCTCGTCGCCGGCGCACGCCAGGCGGATCTTGAAAGGGTTGCTCAGCGCGGCCAGGCCAGCCGCCAGGCTGTTCACGCCGCTGGTGGAGCCTGCAGTGGCGGAAGCAGGGCAAAGAGTGTGGCACATACAAGTTGGATGCCTGCGCAACAGCAGAGGGACCGCGGCAGGCAGCCGGCACAACAAACACAGGGCAGGGCCAGAAAGCCAGCCAGCCAGCTTACGAGGGTCCCCCGCTTACGTGGCAGCGCGCCACCGGTGGCGCGGTAGTACGCCCCGCCGTACATCGCCCCCAGCGGCGGCGGCGCGGTGATGGGGTTGAGCTGCACCGGAAACTTCTCGCTGGCCGCCAGCGCCGCCAGCAGCTTGCCCACCAGCGTGCGCAGCGGCGGGTCGCTGCCGCTGCCGGGGGGCACCGCCGTGGCGGCAAACTCGCCCAGGCGGGCCAGCAGCAGCTGCTGCCGCTCAGCGCCGTCGGGCAGGTCTTCCCCCTGCAGGCAAGCGCGAGCGTGCAGCTTCTCATCGGTTTCTGAGCTCCTGTGCTCGTATGTATGGTCTGGACTCAGGGCAACGCTGACGCGGCAAAACATATTTGGCGCCGCAGGCTTGCCTACCCCAAGCCAGCCCACCCCTTGCCTGCAGGTAGCGCCGCAGGGCGGCCACGGCGCCGCTGGACAGCAGCTCGAAGGTGCTGATGGCGGCGGCACCTGCGCCGGCGCCGCTCAGCGCGCCCAGCAGCGTGTCCACGGCGGCAGAGTCGGGCAGCTTGCTGCAGATGTCACGCAGCAGGCGCACGACCTCCGTCTCGCAGCCTGGAGGGTGGGGAGGGAGGTGGATGGGTCGGTCAACAGCAGCGCGAGTAGCGCACGGCAGGACGGCACAGCAGGCCAGAGCAAGTCTTAGCAGACACTTCCCAGCTGCCCCAGCGCCCTTGCTTACCAACTGTGTGCCCCTGCGCATCAGTGAAGTAGCGAGCATTGAAGCGGCGCGCGCGCGTGCCCACAGCAGACCGCAGCGTGTCGCCGCCGGGCGTGCGGGTGCCCACCGCCGCGGGGCCGCCGCGCTCGCCGCCATCCTTATCCCCCGCGTGCGAGGCAGGGCGGCCACTGCTCAGGCGGCGGCCGCGCGGCGGCGCCGACACCTCCTCGCCATCCATGCCAGCAGCAGCGGCTCCTCCTGCAGCAGCCTCGGCCGACGCCGGCAGCGGCAGCGCCGCCAGCTGTTCGGTGGCGTGCACCACGCCCTCTTTGAGGAAGTACTGGCGGAACACGTCGGGCAGCTTCTCCATCAGGGTCTCCGCCATCTGCGCGGGACAAGCGGTGGGGGGAGACGAGCGGGCAGGTTGGCGCTGGGCGGGCATGGTTTCACTCTCGATTCCTTGCTGTGACAAGGCGTGGCGCTCCGCTGCATCATTCCACAGGCACAGCCCCCTCCAGTCCCCTGCCACCCCTGCATACGTCCGTCCCAGAAAAAACTCCAAGTGCACCCCACCTGCATGCCGAACGCCACTACCGTGGCGTCCCGCGCGTTGAGCAGCGCCGCCACCAGGCTGGATGCGGGCTGGTCCTCCAGCAGGGCCGCCAGGGTGGCGGGGGAGCTGAAGAGCAGCATCTTGGCCAGGGTGGTGAGGCACTGGCGCTTCACCTGGGGTGTCACACTGCTGCTGTACACCTGCGGCACAGAGGTCGAGAGGAGGGAGCGTGGGACAGCGGTGGACAGCCGACCTCCGTGTTCTGAGCTTCGCAATGCAGCCTGCTCACCCTGACCGCCCAGCCAGCACCCACCCACCCGGATCATGAGCGGCAGCAGGTCGGCGCTGAACTTCTGCAGGAGGCCGGGGTTGTCGGCCAGGAAGCGGGCGCGCTGGCAGGCCTCGCTGCCCGCCGCCGCCGCAGCGGCAGGCTCCGCGGCCTCGCCCTCTGCTGCAGTGAAATGGCCAGCTAGTTAAGGGTGTGGCTCTTCAGAGCGGCGCACTTGCTGCCATTTGTAGCCCGTGTCATGGCCAAGCAAGCGGGGCAGTGTGCCAGCAGCCCAAGGCATCCTTCCCAGACGTCCTGGCCTCCCCCCCCCCCCCCTCCCCACCTGCAAACGAGGGCGAGGGCGGGACGTCCGCTAGCATGGCCGCCGCAGCCTCCGGGATGGGCGGCAGCAGCGCCGCCGCCAGCCCTATCAGGTCCCCCAGCTGCTCTGTGGAGCGCAGCACGTTGCCGGGCGAGGCGGCGGTGGTGGGCAGCAGCGACGAGGTGGCCAGAAGGTTGCGCAGCGTGCCGGAGATGTCGGCCTGGGGGCCGGATGGGTGATGGAGAGGGAGGCAAGGGAGGTAAGGCGGGAGGCTGGGCGCAGGGGAGCTGCCGGCAGCGCCCGGGCCAGCAGCGCATGACAGGCAATGGCGCAAGAGCAAGTTGCCCGCTTGCGCCGCAGCAGGGGCGGCTCGCCCTGCATTGCCCGCAAACCTGCAGCAGCGCTTCTGCCACCACATGCGAGCCGGCAGCCATGGTGGAGAGGATTTTGAGCAGCCCGTAAAAGGTGGAGACCTGAAGAGATCGGAGGGGCGACACAGCAGATTTAGACGACTACGCTCAGGCAGTGGCGCTGCACGGTGTGCAACAGGCGTACGCCCTATCCGAACTGCACATCTCGCTACCAAACGAGCGAGATGTGCAGTTCCGCACTCGTCACGCAATTTGCTGAGCCCCAAATAGCTACCCACCCACCACCCGTCTGCAGGCGCCAAACCCCGCCGGTCAAAACACTCCACTGCCCCCTCCCCCTTCCCCACCACACCCACCTGCAGCTGCGACGTCATGCTGCCGGTCTCACTGACCCCCACCATCTGGACGATGGAGGTGATGAGGCCCAGGCCGCACAGTGCCTCCAGGTGGCGGGGCGAGCACGCAAACGCCTCGGCGGTGCGCGTCAGCGCCAGGCAGGCGCTGTCCACGATCTTCGCGTCCTGTGGCAAACCAGGACAGCGAGGGAAAGGAAGGGGAAAAGGGTTGAGGCAAGAAGAGTATAATGCAGGTAGACGGAGGTTGGGACGCAGCAGCACTGGGCGGACGGCACGCGGCACTGCAGAAAACATACGTTATATAGCGCAGCTATAACCGCTGTTATCTGCAGCGGCGAGCGGCTCTCCCCAGACGCTGCTGAGTTGACGCTCAGCAGGCACGGCGGCGTTCAAGTCGCCGCCGCCTCCTCCACCGCCATATTCTGCGCGGGTTCGTCGGATCTGCACCCCCTTCCCCTGCCAACCTTTCGTTGGCAGGCTGCGCATGTGTCCCTGTGCTTCCACCGTGCAAGCATTTCATTAAGAGTTGTCGGCCCAGCGGAGACTGGGCGGCCCGCCGCATGTGTAACATGGGCGGGCACTTTCTGTGCCGACACCGCACCTACCCTGTGCCGGCACCGCCCCTACCGTGAAGCAGCAGCAGGTAACGCCTGCGCTCATACATGCCCCGCCTCCACCTTCCCTGCAGCGCACGCCCAGCAGTGCCCACCCACCTGGTACTGCAGCAGGCCGATGAGGATGGGCGCCGCGGCGGTGGCCGCGTCGGCGTGCGTGCCGTCGCCGGCGCTCAGCCCGCGGCACATGTTGGCGGCTGTGGCCACCGCCACGCGCTGCACCCCCGTCTGGAAGAAGTCAACATACGAGAGCACAGCCACCAGGGCGCCGTTGCGCAGCAGCGACCCGGGGTGGTCGTGGCTCAGCTTTTCCAGGGCCTGAGGGGGGGCAGGGGTTGGTGGGAGGGGTGAGGGAGAGACGACGTGCTGCTTGCTGGGCTGGGCGTCCCAGGGAGCCTGCAGCACGCAGGACACCTCGTGTGGTAGCAGGCGGGCAGGCAGGTAGGTAGGCGGGCGGGCGGGCAGCCAGGGCCAGCCAGCAAGCGACAGCACGCAAAACACGCAGCCAGGCATTCAGGCCCGCCCACCCACCGCACCTGCAGGCTCTGCTCCGCCAGATCAATGTACTCGATTGTGAGGAGGCGGGCGCAGAAGGCGGGCACCGCGCCGTGCCGGATGATCGAGGCGGCGGCGGGCGGGAAGACGTCTGGGGGAGGGTGCGCGACAAGCACCGCCTTGTGAGACGCTCGCAGGGACGAGGCAGCGCGCACCGACCGTGCGGAGCAGCCTCTGCAGCTACACGACCACCAGCCCTTCCACCCAGTCAGCTTGGCTCGGAAACAAGCGGCCAGGGAACAGCAGCAGCAACAGCCCAGCAACATGCTGGCCGGCCCCTGTGCCCACCTGCCAGGAAGGTCAGCGCTCGCGCCGCGAGCAGCATCAGGTCTGGGTTGTGCTCGTACCCCAGGAAGTTGACCTGCAAGGGAAGGAGGCACGGCACGCGCAAGGTCGGCGGTCAGCAGCAGACCAGCTGCCCCCGAGCGCAGCCCTGGCCGCACGCGTATGCCTGGTTGCTGGCACGCCAGCCCCCTCCCGCCCAGCCCCCTCCCGCCCAACACTGCTGGCGTGAAACCCCGCTGCTGGGGAGTGTGGGACCGCCTGCTTCAGTGGAAAGGCCACCAGGTTGTCTTCCATGTTGATGGACAGGTGCTCGCACAGTTAAACAGCCTCACCAGCACAGCACGCACTCACCAGCAGCGGGACCACCTGCTCGGTGGGGAAGGCCACCAGGTTGTCTTCTGTGCTGATGGACAGGTACTCGCACAGCTCGGTCATCCCCCCCAGCTGCGCCATCTCGTCCTCGTCCCGCAGCTGCGCCAAAATGGCCTGAGGAGGAGGGAGGGGAGGGGCGGGGAGGGGAGGGCGCGCGGGGGAGGGTGGGCGGGGTGGGTGCGATGGCAGAGTTGCCGGGATGTAGCACGCAGCAGCCTTCAGCCCTCCGCTCGCTGTTCCACCGCAGCCGCTGACGGTTCCCAAGTCGCTTGTGAGCGCATGTTGAAGTGGGTGCGGAGAAGCGCGGGCGTGGAGAAGCGCGGGCAGCACAACGAAGGGCCCTCCCGAAGTGATCAGGCAAAGAGGGCGGTGGGTGCTGCATCGAACCCACCCGCACGCGCTGCCCGCCACCCATGACCCCTGGAGGCAGGATGTCCTCGAACCCTGCTCCCAGGCGGCGCAACAGGCCTTGCAGGGTGCTGCAGGGATGAAACCAGGGGGCGGGGCAGGGCCAGGTGGGTGCTGCCTGCAAATCTGCCTAGCGTGCGAAGCGCAACGCGACGGCAGGGCTCCGGGCAAAGCAGGCTCGTGCCGCCCTGCCAAGGGACCAGCACTCACCTCTGAGCACGGTTGCCCTCATCGTCGTCCTGCAAGCGGGGCAAAGAAACGGGGCAGGCCTGGTTTAATTCCCAGTAATTCGAGCATGCGTGGCCACGCGCCAGCCGCTCGGCAGGCAGGAACCGCGCGGGCGGGAAGCGACAGAGGCGCCCGCTTGCTGCACACGTCGCTCGCACCCCGACCCCGCACCTGCTGGCCACTCTGCCGGCCGCCCCCGCCGCTCTGCCGGCGCTCCATGTTGGCGCCTGCTGCCGCCGCCGCCACCGCCGCTGCGGCCTGCTCTTCCGCGGAGGCGCGGCGCTGTTGCTGCTCGCACACGGCCTGCTTGGGCTGCTTGGCTGCCCGCTTCTGCTGCCTGAGCAGTCGCTCGGGCTCCTGGGAGGCCTCCACGAGCTCCTTGTCGCGCGAGCCCGCCCGGGTGCTGCGGGCCTGCTCGCCTGCCGCCTGCCCGCCGCTCCTGGGGCGAGACGGTGGGGACGCGGGATCGCCGCGCCTGCCACGCTTGGTGGCGGGGCGCTCTTCCGGAGGCTGGGGTGCGCCGCGCTTATTTTTAGGGGAGCCTCGAGTCATGGGGCCCGAGGCATGGTCGCCCGTGCCTGTACAGTCTTCACCAATTGGTTTGAGCCCTCCCAAGGCGAGTCTTAGTTCCCATGCCGGCCGAAAGTTTCTTCCTGGCGCCGCCGCTCATACAGCCCCTCCCGGTCTCCGCTTTTGTGCTCACACGCCCTGGCAAAGGCAAATTGTGAGCTGAGCAGCGGCGGGACTGGCGCTGCACGCCCCTGCCAGAAGCCCCTCCCACCTCTCCACCTGCACGCCGCTGCAGGCCCCCGGCGAGCCCTTGCCGGCATACTTGCAGCTTGACCAGCGGTGCATCGCCCTCCGGTGAGAGTATGAGCAAGTGTGCCTTGCCCTCGTAGACTGGCCGAGCACTTAGTCGCTGAGCGAGTCTGAACCTCGGCTGGGTGAAGGCAGCCCCGCGCGGTCGCGCCACTCTCTCTACACCCGATTATAGATGCAAACACGGTAATGAAGCTCAGCGGGGTGAAAGGAGGGCGTTGAGGTGGAGCTGTCACGCAACATGTCCACATGCTGCACTCGCCCCTCCCTTTGTTTCTCACGATATTCTTGCATTCAATGCCTGATACGATGCAGAGAGGAGTGTTTTGAAGGGTGAGGCAAGCGGCGCGCGCGCAGGACGGCATGGCGAAGAGAAACTCAACTAGCAGTGGCCACCGACCGCCGCCTCGCTCTGTTGCGTTGACCGACGTGGGACCCGATCTCCTGGCCCTCTGCCTGGCTCACCTGCCCCCGCCAGCCCTGCTGGACCTTGCCACGACGTCCAGACTGTTTGCCGCAGCTGTGCGGCTGAACGTTCGGGGCGTTGCCGTGGGCCTGCGGCAGCGAAGCCCTGGCAGCCGCGGCAGCGCGCCCGCCCCCGCCGGCCTGTCGCCGGCTGTCGACAGGCTGGCACTCATCTCGCCTGCCGCGGCCAATGCTGCGGGCTCTGCGCCTGCTGCAGCCGCCCAGGCCGCTGCCTGGGATCCCAACGAGTCCCGCCTGTGGCAGGCGGGCGGCCCGCGGCTGCGCCCGGTGACCGCAGCGTGGCACCTTCGCCGCGCGCTGGCAGCGCGCGGCGCCGGCGCCGGCGCCGGGGGCGCAGTCCCCGCCCCCCGCCGCCAGCTCGCCCTGGTGCTGGCCGCCCCTGAAATGGACGCTTCTGACGTTGAGCTGTGTCGCCTGCTGGCGGCGGCGGGCGCAGAGGGCACGATCGACGCTGTGGCGGTGCCGCAGGGCCTGCTCCGCCTCGCCGGCGGTTTGAACGCTCGATTGACGGCGGCCAACGTGGTCGCCGCCGGCCTGCCCTCAGCCCTCCAGGTGCGCCCCCCGCCCTGCCTGCCCTCTCAAACCTCTGCACACCTGTCCTGGGGTGCCCATGGGATCCGGCGGCGCCCGCTGCCCCGCGCACGGCCTGCGGCGGCCGCCCGCCCGTGCCTTCGCCGTTCCCACTTTCTTTTCCGCCTCCCCCCCCCCACCCCCGCAGGCCTCAGCCCCCTACACCCGCCTGCAACGCCTGACACTCAAGCTATCGCCTGATGACGACCTCCCCGCCATCCTGGCCAGCGTCCACCCTGGCACGCTGCCCGCGCTGCGCTGCCTGGCGCTGCTGGCGGGGGCGCCGGCGGGCGCCGCCGCCGACCTTTCGGCGCTGCGCCACCCCGCCTTGCGCCGCCTCGACTTGCGTGGCGTGCAGCTGCCCGCCGGCTTCGCCAGCCTGCGACATCTCACTGGTGAGCCGTTGGGAGTGCAGGGCAGCGCGCGGCTTTGCTAGGCGAGGCAGCACAGGGCGTGGATGACGCAGAAAGTGGCGCAGGTGGTGCCTTCCTGTCTCCCTGGCGCTGACCCCCGCTCCGTCCCCACCCTCCCGCCCTCCCACCCATACCCATATCTCCAGGAGAGGGCAGCGCTGACGGCGACCAGGAGGAGCAGGCGCACCCCATGGCAGCGCTTGAACAGAGGTGTGCCTTTGCCCGCACCTTTGCCCGGGCGAGCTGATGCATGGGTCGCCTGACCATCTGTGAGCGAGCAAGCAAACACATGCTCAATCAATCAATCAATTACATTTAAAGTCCACATGCTGCCCTCACCAACACCACCACACGCCAGCCTGTCTGTGAGCCTTCTCTTCCCGGTCTCTCCCCCTCACCCCCCTCTCCATGCCCACCGTCACCGCCACCCAAACTGACACAACTCGCACCCCCCTCTCCTCTGCCCGGCAGGTACATTGCCGCGCTGCTGGCCCGCCTGCCCACCCTCACCAGCATACAGCTCACAGACTACATGGGGGTTGTGGACCCGGCCTCTCTGCTGCCGGCCACAACCACACCAGGCACAGTAGCAGCAGCAGCATCACAGGGCAAGCCTGCCGCAGCAGCCGCTGGGCCCGGTGCAGGCAAGGAGGCGCTCGCCGCCGGCAGCCGCGCCGCCACCCCGGGGCTGGTGCTGCAACAAGGAGGTGCTGCGCCGGGCGAGGGCGGGGCCGCGGCTGCCACCGGGCTGGGCGGCGGCTGGCGGCGCACCTTGGCGGAGGCCCCGGTGCCAGGGGGCATCTCACAGTTCGACGTCGCCTATAGCTTTGACCCGTGAACCTCCTCAGATCCTGCCCAGACACAATGTGACTGTTGACTTAACGTGCTTGTTTGATTAGCAGTGGCGGCTGCCGACACATCTTTTGGGCGATTTGCGTTTTCATTGCGTTGGCACATTGCGCGCCGGTGCCGGTCCACTTCCGGCTCTTCTCCTGTTGCACATTGCAACGACATGCCCACCCTCCCACCCATACCCATATCTCCCTTGTAACTTACTGTGCACATCCCTGAGCCCCCCCCCCCCCCCCCCCCGGTGTGTCATGTTCTCTTTGCCCCCATTCCCCGTGCTTCCTTCCAACAACTCCCCACCTTCCTTATGCTGACCAAACCATGCCGCTGCCATAGCCGCATGCGGCTGGCGACCATCCTTGTATACACACACTCCTGCCTGCCTGCCTGCCTGCCTGCCTGCCATCCATCCAAAATCGTCTCCCTGGCACGCCCGGGCGATCCACACGTGCCGCCCCTGCACATGTTTCCATCCCTCAACTGCACAGCAACCGCTGTTTGCAGGCACAGCAATTCGACCATCCTCTCGACCTTGTAAAGGGCACATTGGTAGTAACGCTTGACACAGGCAGCCTGCAGCGGCGAATTCGGCCCGGCCACAGTTGCGACAACAGTAACAGGCAATTGCTCTCAACAGGAGGGAATAGAGGTGCGGGGCAGAGGCCAACGATATCCCCTGAGGGGGGAGGGGGGGAGGGAGCACGCTTCATCACGAGGGGGAAAGTTGGGAGAGCAGAAAGATGGCCAGAGGGGGGTGAGGAGGGGGTCTGGGTGATGGGGGGCATGACGGCAGGAGAACGGGAGAGGGGCGAGATGACGGCGGTTTACGGCGTCGCGGGGGCTGCTGCTGCAGGCTGCCTGACATTCTTCTGTGCCGCCTCCCAGTCCTGGACCAGCAGGAAGCGGTGGATGGCCAGCAACACCGACACAATGGCTGGGTTGGCACGGGGGTTCCGCCATGGGCTGCCCCTCCTCCGCTTTC